>OX451219.1:122968104-123701015 GCA_949628195.1 Phasia obesa
AGATATAGCAAAAATAAGATTTTCGAATAAAAAATAGATTTTTTATGAAAATATAGGTCGTCACAGATTTTCGTCCTTTTTTTCGATTAGACGCTGTTTTAAGGAGATACAGCAAAAATAAAATTTTCATATAAAAATAGATTTTTTATGAAAAATATAGGTCGTCACAGATTTTCGTACAGATGCAGCAAAAATAAGATTTTCATATAAAAAATTGATTTTTTCTGAAAAATATAGGTCGTCACAGATTTTTGTCCTTTTTTCGATTAGACGCTTATTTAAGAAGATATAGCAAAAATAAGATTTTCATATAAAAAATATGAAAAATATAGGTCGTCACAGATTTTCGTCCTTTTTTCGATTAGACGCTGTTTTAAGAAGATACAGCAAAAATAAGATTTTCATATAAAATCATAAAATTTTCATATAGATTTTTTATGAAAAATATAGGTCGTCACAGATTTTTGTCCTTTTTTCGATTAGACGCTTATTTAAGAAGATATAGCAAAAATAAGATTTTCATATAAAAAATAGATTTTTTATGAAAAATATAGGTCGTCACAGATTTTTGGCCTTTTTTCGATTAGACGCATATTTAAGAAGATATAACAAAAACAAGATTTTCATATAAAAAATAGATTTTTTATGAAAAATATAGGTCGTCACAGATTTTTGTCCTTTTTTCGATTAGACGCTTATTTAAGAAGATATAGCAAAAATAAGATTTTCATATAAAAAATAGATTTTTTATGAAAAATATAGGTCGTCACAGATTTTTGGCCTTTTTTCGATTAGACGCATATTTAAGAAGATATAACAAAAACAAGATTTTCATATAAAAAATAGATTTTTTTATGAAAAATATAGGTCGTCACAGATTTTTGTCCTTTTTTCGATTAGACGCTTATTTAAGAAGATATAGCAAAAATAAGATTTTCATATAAAAAATAGATTTTTTATGAAAAATATAGGTCGTCACAGATTTTTGTCCTTTTTTCGATTAGACGCTGTTTTAAGAAGATACAGCAAAAATAAGATTTTCATATAAAAAATAGATTTTTTATGAAAAATATAGGTCGTCACAGGTTTTTGTCCTTTTTTCGATTAGACGCTTATTTAAGAAGATATAGCAAAAATAAGATTTTCATATAAAAAATAGATTTTTTATGAAAAATATAGGTCGTCACAGATTTTCGTCCTTTTTTCGATTAGTCGGTGTTTTAAGAAGATACAGCAAAAATAAGATTTTCATATAAAAAATAGATTTTTTATGAAAAATATAGGTCGTCACAGATTTTCGTCCTTTTTTCGATTAGACGCTGTTTTAAGAAGATACAGCAAAAATAAGATTTTCATATAAAAAATAGATTTTTTATGAAAAATATAGGTCGTCACAGATTTTTGTCCTTTTTTCGATTAGACGCTTATTTAAGAAGATATAGCAAAAATAAGATTTTCATATAAAAAATAGACTTTTTATGAAAAATATAGGTCGTCACAGATTTTTATCCTTTTTTCGATTAGATGCTGTTTTAAGAAGATACAGCAAAAATAAGATTTTCATATAAAAAATAGATTTTTTATGAAAAATATAAATGGTCACAGATTTTTATCCTTTTTTTCGATTAGATGCTGTTTTAAGAAGATATAGCAAAAATAAGATTTTCATATAAAAAATAGATTTTTTATGAAAAATATAGGTCGTCACAGATTTTCGTCCTTTTTTCGATTAGACGGTGTTTTAAGAAGATACAGCAAAAATAAGATTTTCATATAAAAAATAGATTTTTTATGAAAAATATAGGTCGTCACAGATTTTCGTCCTTTTTTCGATTAGACGCTGTTTTAAGAAGATACAGCAAAAATAAGATTTTCATATAAAAAATAGATTTTTTATGAAAAATATAGGTCGTCACAGATTTTTGTCCTTTTTTCGATTAGACGCTTATTTAAGAAGATATAGCAAAAATAAGATTTTCATATAAAAAATAGACTTTTTATGAAAAATATAGGTCGTCACAGATTTTTATCCTTTTTTCGATTAGATGCTGTTTTAAGAAGATACAGCAAAAATAAGATTTTCATATAAAAAATAGATTTTTTATGAAAAATATAGGTCGTCACAGATTTTTGTCCTTTTTTCGATTAGACGCTTATTTAAGAAGATATAGCAAAAATAAGATTTTCATATAAAAAATAGATTTTTTATGAAAAATATAGGTCGTCACAGATTTTTGGCCTTTTTTCGATTAGACGCATATTTAAGAAGATATAACAAAAACAAGATTTTCATATAAAAAATAGATTTTTTTTATGAAAAATATAGGTCGTCACAGATTTTTGTCCTTTTTTCGATTAGACGCTTATTTAAGAAGATATAGCAAAAATAAGATTTTCATATAAAAAATAGATTTTTTATGAAAAATATAGGTCGTCACAGATTTTTGTCCTTTTTTCGATTAGACGCTGTTTTAAGAAGATACATCAAAATTAAGATTTTCATATAAAAAATAGATTTTTTATGAAAAATATAGGTCGTCACAGATTTTTGTCCTTTTTTCGATTAGACGCTGTTTTAAGAAGATATGGCAAAAATAAGATTTTCATATAAAAAATATAAAAAATATAGGTCGTCACAGATTTTTGGCCTTTTTTCGATTAGACGCATATTTAAGAAGATATAGCAAAAATAAGATTTTCGAATAAAAAATAGACGCTATTTTAAGAAGATATAGCAAAAAAACGATTTTCATATAAAAAATAGATTTTGTTTTTTTGAAAACTATAGGTCGTCACAGATTTTTATCCTTTTTTCGATTAGATGCTGTTTTAAGAAGATACAGCAAAAATAAGATTTTCATATAAAAAATAGATTTTTTATGAAAAATATAAATGGTCACAGATTTTTATCCTTTTTTTCGATTAGATGCTGTTTTAAGAAGATACAGCAAAATTAAGATTTTCATATAAAAAATAGATTTTTTATGGAAAATATAGGTCGTCACAGATTTTTGGCCTTTTTTCGATTAGATGCTGTTTTAAGAAGATACAGCAAAATTAAGATTTTCATATAAAAAATAGATTTTTTATGGAAAATATAGGTCGTCACAGATTTTTGGCCTTTTTTCGATTAGACGCATATTTAAGAAGATATAGCAAAACTAAGATTTTCATATAAAAAATATAAAAAATATAGGTCGTCACAGATTTTCGTCCTTTTTTCGATTAGACGCTGTTTTAAGGAGATGCAGCAAAAATAAGATTTTCATATAAAAATAGATTTTTTATGAAAAATATAGGTCGTCACAGATTTTCGTACAGATGCAGCAAAAATAAGATTTTCATATAAAAAATAGATATATACATATAATATATAGGTCGTCACAGATTTTTGTCCTTTTTTCGATTAGACGCTTATTTAAGAAGATATAGCAAAAATAAGATTTTCATATAAAAAATATGAAAAATATAGGTCGTCACAGATTTTCGTCCTTTTTTCGATTAGACGCTGTTTTAAGAAGATACAGCAAAAATAAGATTTTCATATAAAAAATAGATTTTTTATGAAAAATATAGGTCGTCACAGATTTTCGTCCTTTTTTCGATTAGACGCTGTTTTAAGAAGATACAACAAAAATAAGATTTTCATATAAAAAATAGATTTTTTATGAAAAATATAGGTCGTCACAGATTTTTGTCCTTTTTTCGATTAGACGCTTATTTAAGAAGATACAGCAAAAATAAGATTTTCATATAAAAAATAGATTTTTTATGAAAAATATAGGTCGTCACAGATTTTCGTCCTTTTTTCGATTAGACGCTGTTTTAAGAAGATACAGCAAAAATAAGATTTTCATATAAAAAATAGATTTTTTATGAAAAATATAGGTCGTGACAGATTTTTGTCCTTTTTTCGATTAGACGCTTATTTAAGAAGATATAGCAAAAATAAGATTTTCATATAAAAAATAGATTTTTTATGAAAAATATAGGTCGTCACAGATTTTTGGCCTTTTTTCGATTAGACGCATATTTAAGAAGATATAGCAAAAATAAGATTTTCGAATAAAAAATAGACGCTGTTTTAAGAAGATACAGCAAAAATAAGATTTTCATATAAAAAATAGATTTTTTATGAAAAATATAGGTCGTCACAGATTTTTGGCCTTTTTTCGATTAGACGCATATTTAAGAAGATATAGCAAAAATAAGATTTTCGAATAAAAAATAGACGCTGTTTTAAGAAGATATAGCAAAAAAACGATTTTCATATAAAAAATAGATTTTGTTTTTTTGAAAACTATAGGTCGTCACAGATTTTTATCCTTTTTTCGATTAGATGCTGTTTTAAGAAGATACAGCAAAAATAAGATTTTCATATAAAAAATAGATTTTTTATGAAAAATATAAATGGTCACAGATTTTTATCCTTTTTTTCGATTAGATGCTGTTTTAAGAAGATACAGCAAAAATAAGATTTTCATATAAAAAATAATTTTTTTATGAAAAATATAGGTCGTCACAGATTTTTGTCCTTTTTTCGATTAGACGCTGTTTTAAGAAGATACATCAAAATTAAGATTTTCATATAAAAAATAGATTTTTTATGAAAAATATAGGACATAACAGATTTTTGTCCTTTTTTCGATTAGACGCTGTTTTAAGAAGATATAGCAAAAATACGATTTTCATATAAAAAATAGATTTTTTATGGAAAATATAGGTCGTCACAGATTTTTGGCCTTTTTTCGATTAGATGCTGTTTTAAGGAGATGCAGCAAAAATAAGATTTTCATATAAAAATAGATTTTTTATGAAAAATATAGGTCGTCACAGATTTTCGTACAGATGCAGCAAAAATAAGATTTTCATATAAAAAATAGATATATATAATATATAGGTCGTCACAGATTTTTGTCCTTTTTTCGATTAGACGCTTATTTAAGAAGATATAGCAAAAATAAGATTTTCATATAAAAAATATGAAAAATATAGGTCGTCACAGATTTTCGTCCTTTTTTCGATTAGACGCTGTTTTAAGGAGATGCAGCAAAAATAAGATTTTCATATAAAAATAGATTTTTTATGAAAAATATAGGTCGTCACAGATTTTCGTACAGATGCAGCAAAAATAAGATTTTCATATAAAAAATAGATATATATAATATATAGTTCGTCACAGATTTTTGTCCTTTTTTCGATTAGACGCTTATTTAAGAAGATATAGCAAAAATAAGATTTTCATATAAAAAATATAAAAAATATAGGTCGTCACAGATTTTCGTGCTTTTTTCGATTAGACGCTGTTTTAAGGAGATGCAGCAAAAATAAGATTTTCATATAAAAATAGATTTTTTATGAAAAATATAGGTCGTCACAGATTTTCGTACAGATGCAGCAAAAATAAGATTTTCATATAAAAAATAGATATATATAATATATAGGTCGTCACAGATTTTTGTCCTTTTTTCGATTAGACGCTTATTTAAGAAGATATAGCAAAAATAAGATTTTCATATAAAAAATATGAAAAATATAGGTCGTCACAGATTTTCGTCCTTTTTTCGATTAGACGCTGTTTTAAGAAGATAAAGCAAAAATAAGATTTTCATATAAAAAATAGATTTTTTATGAAAAATTTAGGTCGTCACAGATTTTCGTCCTTTTTTCGATTAGACGCTGTTTTAAGAAGATACAGCAAAAATAAGATTTTCATATAAAAAATAGATTTTTTATGAAAAATATAGGTCGTCACAGATTTTCGTCCTTTTTTCGATTAGACGCTGTTTTAAGAAGATACAGCAAAAATAAGATTTTCATATAAAAAATAGATTTTTTATGAAAAATATAGGTCGTCACAGATTTTCGTCCTTTTTTCGATTAGACGCTGCTTTAAGAAGATACAGCAAAAATAAGATTTTCATATAAAAAATAGATTTTTTATGAAAAATATAGGTCGTCACAGATTTTTGTCCTTTTTTCGATTAGACGCTTATTTAAGAAGATATAGCAAAAATAAGATTTTCGAATAAAAAATAGATTTTTTATGAAAATATAGGTCGTCACAGATTTTCGTCCTTTTTTTCGATTAGACGCTGTTTTAAGGAGATACAGCAAAAATAAAATTTTCATATAAAAAATAGATTTTTTATGAAAAATATAAATGGTCACAGATTTTTATCCTTTTTTTCGATTAGATGCTGTTTTAAGAAGATACAGCAAAAATAAGATTTTCATATAAAAAATAATTTTTTTATGAAAAATATAGGTCGTCACAGATTTTTGTCCTTTTTTCGATTAGACGCTGTTTTAAGAAGATACATCAAAATTAAGATTTTCATATAAAAAATAGATTTTTTATGAAAAATATAGGTCGTCACAGATTTTTGGCCTTTTTTCGATTAGACGCATATTTAAGAAGATATAGCAAAAATAAGATTTTCGAATAAAAAATAGACGCTGTTTTAAGAAGATACAGCAAAAATAAGATTTTCATATAAAAAATAGATTTTTTATGAAAAATATAGGTCGTCACAGATTTTTGGCCTTTTTTCGATTAGACGCATATTTAAGAAGATATAGCAAAAATAAGATTTTCGAATAAAAAATAGACGCTGTTTTAAGAAGATATAGCAAAAAAACGATTTTCATATAAAAAATAGATTTTGTTTTTTTGAAAACTATAGGTCGTCACAGATTTTTATCCTTTTTTCGATTAGATGCTGTTTTAAGAAGATACAGCAAAAATAAGATTTTCATATAAAAAAATAGATTTTTTATGAAAAATATAGGTCGTCACAGATTTTTGGCCTTTTTTCGATTAGACGCATATTTAAGAAGATATAGCAAAAATAAGATTTTCGAATAAAAAATAGACGCTGTTTTAAGAAGATACAGCAAAAATAAGATTTTCATATAAAAAATAGATTTTTTATGAAAAATATAGGTCGTCACAGATTTTTGGCCATTTTTCGATTAGACGCATATTTAAGAAGATATAGCAAAAATAAGATTTTCGAATAAAAAATAGACGCTGTTTTAAGAAGATATAGCAAAAAAACGATTTTCATATAAAAAATAGATTTTGTTTTTTTGAAAACTATAGGTCGTCACAGATTTTTATCCTTTTTTCGATTAGATGCTGTTTTAAGAAGATACAGCAAAAATAAGATTTTCATATAAAAAATAGATTTTTTATGAAAAATATAAATGGTCACAGATTTTTATCCTTTTTTTCGATTAGATGCTGTTTTAAGAAGATATAGCAAAAATAAGATTTTCATATAAAAAATAGATTTTTTATGAAAAATATAGGTCGTCACAGATTTTTGGCCTTTTTTCGATTAGACGCATATTTAAGAAGATATAGCAAAAATAAGATTTTCGAATAAAAAATAGACGCTGTTTTAAGAAGATACAGCAAAAATAAGATTTTCATATAAAAAATAGATTTTTTATGAAAAATATAGGTCGTCACAGATTTTTGGCCTTTTTTCGATTAGACGCATATTTAAGAAGATATAGCAAAAATAAGATTTTCGAATAAAAAATAGACGCTGTTTTAAGAAGATATAGCAAAAAAACGATTTTCATATAAAAAATAGATTTTGTTTTTTTGAAAACTATAGGTCGTCACAGATTTTTATCCTTTTTTCGATTAGATGCTGTTTTAAGAAGATACAGCAAAAATAAGATTTTCATATAAAAAATAGATTTTTTATGAAAAATATAAATGGTCACAGATTTTTATCCTTTTTTTCGATTAGATGCTGTTTTAAGAAGATACAGCAAAAATAAGATTTTCATATAAAAAATAATTTTTTTATGAAAAATATAGGTCGTCACGGATTTTTGTCCTTTTTTCGATTAGACGCTGTTTTAAGAAGATACATCAAAATTAAGATTTTCATATAAAAAAATAGATTTTTTATGAAAAATATAGGTCGTCACAGATTTTCGTACAGATGCAGCAAAAATAAGATTTTCATATAAAAAATAGATATATATAATATATAGGTCGTCACAGATTTTTGTCCTTTTTTCGATTAGACGCTTATTTAAGAAGATATAGCAAAAATAAGATTTTCATATAAAAAATATGAAAAATATAGGTCGTCACGGATTTTTGTCCTTTTTTCGATTAGACGCTGTTTTAAGAAGATACATCAAAATTAAGATTTTCATATAAAAAAATAGATTTTTTATGAAAAATATAGGTCGTCACAGATTTTCGTACAGATGCAGCAAAAATAAGATTTTCATATAAAAAATAGATATATATAATATATAGGTCGTCACAGATTTTTGTCCTTTTTTCGATTAGACGCTTATTTAAGAAGATATAGCAAAAATAAGATTTTCATATAAAAAATATGAAAAATATAGGTCGTCACAGATTTTCTTCCTTTTTTCGATTAGACGCTGTTTTAAGGAGATGCAGCAAAAATAACATTTTCATATAAAAATAGATTTTTTATGAAAAATATAGGTCGTCACAGATTTTCGTACAGATGCAGCAAAAATAAGATTTTCATATAAAAAATAGATATATATAATATATAGGTCGTCACAGATTTTTGTCCTTTTTTCGATTAGACGCTTATTTAAGAAGATATAGCAAAAATAAGATTTTCATATAAAAAATATGAAAAATATAGGTCGTCACAGATTTTCGTCCTTTTTTCGATTAGACGCTGTTTTAAGAAGATAAAGCAAAAATAAGATTTTCATATAAAAAATAGATTTTTTATGAAAAATATAGGTCGTCACAGATTTTCGTCCTTTTTTCGATTAGACGCTGTTTTAAGAAGATACAGCAAAAATAAGATTTTCATATAAAAAATAGATTTTTTATGAAAAATATAGGTCGTCACAGATTTTCGTCCTTTTTTCGATTAGACGCTGTTTTAAGAAGATACAGCAAAAATAAGATTTTCATATAAAAAATAGATTTTTATGAAAAATATAGGTCGTCACAGATTTTCGTCCTTTTTTCGATTAGACGCTGTTTTAAGAAGATACAGCAAAAATAAGATTTTCATATAAAAAATAGATTTTTTATGAAAAATATAGGTCGTCACAGATTTTTGTCCTTTTTTCGATTAGACGCTTATTTAAGAAGATATAGCAAAAATAAGATTTTCGAATAAAAAATAGATTTTTTATGAAAATATAGGTCGTCACAGATTTTCGTCCTTTTTTTCGATTAGACGCTGTTTTAAGGAGATACAGCAAAAATAAAATTTTCATATAAAAATAGATTTTTTATGAAAAATATAGGTCGTCACAGATTTTCGTACAGATGCAGCAAAAATAAGATTTTCATATAAAAAATAGATTTTTTCTGAAAAATATAGGTCGTCACAGATTTTTGTCCTTTTTTCGATTAGACGCTTATTTAAGAAGATATAGCAAAAATAAGATTTTCATATAAAAAATATGAAAAATATAGGTCGTCACAGATTTTCGTCCTTTTTTCGATTAGACGCTGTTTTAAGAAGATACAGCAAAAATAAGATTTTCATATAAAAAATAGATTTTTTATGAAAAATTTAGGTTGTCACAGATTTTCGTCCTTTTTTTGATTAGACGCTGTTTTAAGAAGATACAGCAAAAATAAGATTTTCATATAAAAAATAGATTTTTTATGAAAAATATAGGTCGTCACAGATTTTCGTCCTTTTTTCGATTAGACGCTGTTTTAAGAAGATACAGCAAAAATAAGATTTTCATATAAAATCATAAAATTTTCATATAGATTTTTTATGAAAAATATAGGTCGTCACAGATTTTTGTCCTTTTTTCGATTAGGCGCTTATTTAAGAAGATATAGCAAAAATAAGATTTTAATATAAAAAATAGATTTTTTATGAAAAATATAGGTCGTCACAGATTTTTGTCCTTTTTTCGATTAGACGCTGTTTTAAGAAGATACATCAAAATTAAGATTTTCATATAAAAAATAGATTTTTTATGGAAAATATAGGTCGTCACAGATTTTTGGCCTTTTTTCGATTAGATGCTGTTTTAAGGAGATGCAGCAAAAATAAGATTTTCATATAAAAATAGATTTTTTATGAAAAATATAGGTCGTCACAGATTTTCGTCCTTTTTTCGATTAGACGCTGTTTTAAGGAGATGCAGCAAAAATAAGATTTTCATATAAAAATAGATTTTTTATGAAAAATATAGGTCGTCACAGATTTTCGTACAGATGCAGCAAAAATAAGATTTTCATATAAAAAATAGATATATATAATATATAGTTCGTCACAGATTTTTGTCCTTTTTTCGATTAGACGCTTATTTAAGAAGATATAGCAAAAATAAGATTTTCATATAAAAAATATAAAAAATATAGGTCGTCACAGATTTTCGTCCTTTTTTCGATTAGACGCTGTTTTAAGGAGATGCAGCAAAAATAAGATTTTCATATAAAAATAGATTTTTTATGAAAAATATAGGTCGTCACAGATTTTCGTCCTTTTTTCGATTAGACGCTGTTTTAAGGAGATGCAGCAAAATAAGATTTTCATATAAAAATAGATTTTTTATGAAAAATATAGGTCGTCACAGATTTTCGTACAGATGCAGCAAAAATAAGATTTTCATATAAAAAATATAAAAAATATAGGTCGTCACAGATTTTCGTCCTTTTTTCGATTAGACGCTGTTTTAAGGAGATGCAGCAAAAATAAGATTTTCATATAAAAATAGATTTTTTATGAAAAATATAGGTCGTCACAGATTTTCGTACAGATGCAGCAAAAATAAGATTTTCATATAAAAAATAGATATATATAATATATAGGTCGTCACAGATTTTTGTCCTTTTTTCGATTAGACGCTTATTTAAGAAGATATAGCAAAAATAAGATTTTCATATAAAAAATATGAAAAATATAGGTCGTCACAGATTTTCGTCCTTTTTTCGATTAGACGCTGTTTTAAGAAGATAAAGCAAAAATAAGATTTTCATATAAAAAATAGATTTTTTATGAAAAATTTAGGTCGTCACAGATTTTCGTCCTTTTTTCGATTAGACGCTGTTTTAAGAAGATACAGCAAAAATAAGATTTTCATATAAAAAATAGATTTTTTATGAAAAATATAGGTCGTCACAGATTTTCGTCCTTTTTTCGATTAGACGCTGTTTTAAGAAGATACAGCAAAAATAAGATTTTCATATAAAAAATAGATTTTTTATGAAAAATATAGGTCGTCACAGATTTTCGTCCTTTTTTCGATTAGACGCTGTTTTAAGAAGATACAGCAAAAATAAGATTTTCATATAAAAAATAGATTTTTTATGAAAAATATAGGTCGTCACAGATTTTCGTCCTTTTTTTCGATTAGACGCTGTTTTAAGGAGATACAGCAAAAATAAAATTTTCATATAAAAATAGATTTTTTATGAAAAATATAGGTCGTCACAGATTTTCGTACAGATGCAGCAAAAATAAGATTTTCATATAAAAAATAGATTTTTTCTGAAAAATATAGGTCGTCACAGATTTTCGTCCTTTTTTTGATTAGACGCTGTTTTAAGAAGATACAGCAAAAATAAGATTTTCATATAAAAAATAGATTTTTTATGAAAAATATAGGTCGTCACAGATTTTCGTCCTTTTTTCGATTAGACGCTGTTTTAAGAAGATACAGCAAAAATAAGATTTTCATATAAAATCATAAAATTTTCATATAGATTTTTTATGAAAAATATAGGTCGTCACAGATTTTTGTCCTTTTTTCGATTAGGCGCTTATTTAAGAAGATATAGCAAAAATAAGATTTAAATATAAAAAATAGATTTTTTATGAAAAATTTAGGTCGTCACAGATTTTCGTCCTTTTTTTGATTAGACGCTGTTTTAAGAAGATACAGCAAAAATAAGATTTTCATATAAAAAATAGATTTTTTATGAAAAATTTAGGTCGTCACAGATTTTCGTCCTTTTTTTGATTAGACGCTGTTTTAAGAAGATACAGCAAAAATAAGATTTTCATATAAAAAATAGATTTTTTATGAAAAATATAGGTCGTCACAGATTTTCGTCCTTTTTTCGATTAGACGCTGTTTTAAGAAGATACAGCAAAAATAAGATTTTCATATAAAATCATAAAATTTTCATATAGATTTTTTATGAAAAATATAGGTCGTCACAGATTTTTGTCCTTTTTTCGATTAGGCGCTTATTTAAGAAGATATAGCAAAAATAAGATTTTAATATAAAAAATAGATTTTTTATGAAAAATATAGGTCGTCACAGATTTTTGTCCTTTTTTCGATTAGACGCTTATTTAAGAAGATATAGCAAAAATAAGATTTTCATATAAAAAATAGAATTTTTTATGAAAAATATAGGTCGTCACAGATTTTTGGCCTTTTTTCGATTAGACGCATATTTAAGAAGATATAACAAAAATAAGATTTTCATATAAAAAATAGATTTTTTATGAAAAATATAGGTCGTCACAGATTTTCGTCCTTTTTTCGATTAGACGCTTATTTAAGAAGATATAGCAAAAATAAGTTTTTCGAATAAAAAATAGATTTTTTATGAAAATATAGGTCGTCACAGATTTTCGTCCTTTTTTTCGATTAGACGCTGTTTTAAGGAGATACAGCAAAAATAAAATTTTCATATAAAAATAGATTTTTTATGAAAAATATAGGTCGTCACAGATTTTCGTACAGATGCAGCAAAAATAAGATTTTCATATAAAAAATAGATTTTTTCTGAAAAATATAGGTCGTCACAGATTTTTGTCCTTTTTTCGATTAGACGCTTATTTAAGAAGATATAGCAAAAATAAGATTTTCATATAAAAAATATGAAAAATATAGGTCGTCACAGATTTTCGTCCTTTTTTCGATTAGACGCTGTTTTAAGAAGATACAGCAAAAATAAGATTTTCATATAAAAAATAGATTTTTTATGAAAAATTTAGGTCGTCACAGATTTTCGTCCTTTTTTCGATTAGACGCTGTTTTAAGAAGATACAGCAAAAATAAGATTTTCATATAAAAAATAGATTTTTTATGAAAAATTTAGGTCGTCACAGATTTTCGTCCTTTTTTCGATTAGACGCTGTTTTAAGAAGATACAGCAAAAATAAGATTTTCATATAAAAAATATGAAAAATATAGGTCGTCACAGATTTTCGTCCTTTTTTCGATTAGACGCTGTTTTAAGAAGATACAGCAAAAATAAGATTTTCATATAAAATCATAAAATTTTCATATAGATTTTTTATGAAAAATATAGGTCGTCACAGATTTTTGTCCTTTTTTCGATTAGACGCTTATTTAAGAAGATATAGCAAAAATAAGATTTTCATATAAAAAATAGATTTTTTATTAAAAATATAGGTCGTCACAGATTTTTGGCCTTTTTTCGATTAGACGAAATTAAGAAGATATAGCAAAAATAAGATTTTCATATAAAATCATAAAATTTTCATATAGATTTTTTATGAAAAATATAGGTCGTCACAGATTTTCGTCCTTTTTTCGATTAGACGCTGTTTTAAGAAGATACAGCAAAAATAAGATTTTCATATAAAATCATAAAATTTTCATATAGATTTTTTATGAAAAATATAGGTCGTCACAGATTTTTGTCCTTTTTTCGATTAGACGCTTATTTAAGAAGATATAGCAAAAATAAGATTTTAATATAAAAAATAGATTTTTTATGAAAAATATAGGTCGTCACAGATTTTTGTCCTTTTTTCGATTAGACGCTTATTTAAGAAGATATAGCAAAAATAAGATTTTCATATAAAAAATAGATTTTTTATGAAAAATATAGGTCGTCACAGATTTTTGTCCTTTTTTCGATTAGACGCTTATTTAAGAAGATATAGCAAAAATAAGATTTTCATATAAAAAATAGATTTTTTATGAAAAATATAGGTCGTCACAGATTTTCGTCCTTTTTTCGATTAGACGCTTATTTAAGAAGATATAGCAAAAATAAGATTTTCATATAAAAAATAGATTTTTTATGAAAAATATAGGTCGTCACAGATTTTTGTCCTTTTTTCGATTAGACGCATATTTAAAAAGATATAGCAAAAATAAGATTTTCATATAAAAAATAGATTTTTTATGAAAATATAGGTCGTCACAGATTTTCGTCCTTTTTTCGATTAGACGCTGTTTTAAGGAGATACAGCAAAAATAAAATTTTCATATAAAAATAGATTTTTTATGAAAAATATAGGTCGTCACAGATTTTCGTACAGATACAGCAAAAATAAGATTTTCATATAAAAAATAGATTTTTTATGAAAAATATAGGTCGTCACAGATTTTTGGCCTTTTTTCGATCAGACGCATATTTTAGAAGATATAGCAAAAATAAGATTTTCATATAAAAAATAGATTTTTTATGAAAAATTTAGGTCGTCACAGATTTTCGTCCTTTTTTCGATTAGACGCTTATTTAAGAAGATATAGCAAAAATAAGATTTTCATATAAAAAATAGATTTTTTATGAAAAATATAGGTCGTCACAGATTTTCGTCCTTTTTTCGATTAGACGCTGTTTTAAGAAGATACAGCAAAAATAAGATTTTCATATAAAAAATAGATTTTTTATGAAAAATATAGGTCGTCACAGATTTTTGTCCTTTTTTCGATTAGACGCATATTTAAAAAGATATAGCAAAAATAAGATTTTCATATAAAAAATAGATTTTTTATGAAAATATAGGTCGTCACAGATTTTCGTCCTTTTTTCGATTAGACGCTGTTTTAAGGAGATACAGCAAAAATAAAATTTTCATATAAAAATAGATTTTTTATGAAAAATATAGGTCGTCACAGATTTTCGTACAGATACAGCAAAAATAAGATTTTCATATAAAAAATAGATTTTTTATGAAAAATATAGGTCGTCACAGATTTTTGGCCTTTTTTCGATTAGACGCATATTTAAGAAGATATAACAAAAATAAGATTTTCATATAAAAAATATATTTTTTATGAAAAATATAGGTCGTCACAGATTTTTGGCCTTTTTTCGATCAGACGCATATTTTAGAAGATATAGCAAAAATAAGATTTTCATATAAAAAATAGATTTTTTATGAAAAATTTAGGTCGTCACAGATTTTCGTCCTTTTTTCGATTAGACGCTTATTTAAGAAGATATAGCAAAAATAAGATTTTCATATAAAAAATAGATTTTTTATGAAAAATATAGGTCGTCACAGATTTTCGTCCTTTTTTCGATTAGACGCTGTTTTAAGAAGATACAGCAAAAATAAGATTTTCATATAAAAAATAGATTTTTTATGAAAAATATAGGTCGTCACAGATTTTTGGCCTTTTTTCGATTAGACGCTGTTTTAAGAAGATACAGCAAAAATAAGATTTTCATATAAAAAATAGATTTTTTATGAAAAATATAGGTCGTCACAGATTTTCATCCTTTTTTCGATTAGACGCTGTTTTAAGAAGATACAGCAAAAATAAGATTTTCATATAAAAAATATATTTTTTATGAAAAATATAGGTCGTCACAGATTTTCGTCTTTTTTTCGATTAGACGCTTATTTAAGAAGATATAGCAAAAATAAGATTTTCATATAAAAAATAGATTTTTTATGAAAAATATAGGTCGTCACAGATTTTTGGCCTTTTTTCGATCAGACGCATATTTTAGAAGATATAGCAAAAATAAGATTTTCATATAAAAAATAGATTTTTTATGAAAAATTTAGGTCGTCACAGATTTTCGTCCTTTTTTCTATTAGACGCTTATTTAAGAAGATATAGCAAAAATAAGATTTTCATATAAAAAATAGATTTTTTATGAAAAATATAGGTCGTCACAGATTTTCGTCCTTTTTCGATTAGACGCTGTTTTAAGAAGATACAGCAAAAATAAGATTTTCATATAAAAAATAGATTTTTCATGAAAAATATAGGTCGTCACAGATTTTTGTCCTTTTTTCGATTAGACGCTGTTTTAAGAAGATACAGCAAAAATAAGATTTTCATATAAAAAATAGATTTTTTATGAAAAATATAGGTCGTCACAGATTTTTGGCGTTTTTTCGATTAGACGCATATTTAAGAAGATATAGCAAAAATAAGATTTTCATATAAAAAATAGATTTTTTATGAAAATATAGGTCGTCACAGATTTTCGTCCTTTTTTCGATTAGACGCTGTTTTAAGGAGATACAGCAAAAATAAGATTTTCATATAAAAATAGATTTTTTATGAAAAATATAGGTCGTCACAGATTTTTGTCCTTTTTTCGATTAGACGCTGTTTTAAGAAGATACAGCAAAAATAAGATTTTCATATAAAAAATAGATTTTTTATGAAAAATATAGGTCGACACAGATTTTTGGCCTTTTTTCGATTAGACGCTGTTTTAAGAAGATACAGCAAAAATAAGATTTTCATATAAAAAATAGATTTTTTATGAAAAATATAGGTCGTCACAGATTTTTGTCCTTTTTTCGATTAGACGCTTATTTAAGAAGATATAGCAAAAATAAGATTTTCATATAAAAAATAGATTTTTTATGAAAAATATAGGTCGTCACAGATTTTCGTCCTTTTTTCGATTAGACGCTTATTTAAGAAGATATAGCAAAAATAAGATTTTCATATAAAAAATAGATTTTTTATGAAAAATATAGGTCGTCACAGATTTTCGTCCTTTTTTCGATTAGACGCTGTTTTAAGAAGATACAGCAAAAATAAGATTTTCATATAAAAAATAGATTTTTTATAAAAAATATAGGTCGTCACAGATTTTCGTCCTTTTTTCGATTAGACGCTGTTTTAAGAAGATACAGCAAAAATAAGATTTTCATATAAAATCATAAAATTTTCATATAGATTTTTTATGAAAAATATAGGTCGTCACAGATTTTTGTCCTTTTTTCGATTAGACGCTTATTTAAGAAGATATAGCAAAAATAAGATTTTCATATAAAAAATAGATTTTTTATGAAAAATATAGGTCGTCACAGATTTTTGTCCTTTTTTCGATTAGACGCTTATTTAAGAAGATATAGCAAAAATAAGATTTTCATATAAAAAATAGATTTTTTATGAAAAATTTAGGTCGTCACAGATTTTCGTCCTTTTTTCGATTAGACGCTTATTTAAGAAGATATAGCAAAAATAAGATTTTCATATAAAAAATAGATTTTTTATGAAAAATATAGGTCGTCACAGATTTTCGTCCTTTTTTCGATTAGACGCTGTTTTAAGAAGATACAGCAAAAATAAGATTTTCATATAAGAAATATATTTTTTATGAAAAATATAGGTCGTCACAGATTTTCGTCCTTTTTTCGATTAGACGCTGTTTTAAGAAGATACAGCAAAAATAAGATTTTCATATAAAATCATAAAATTTTCATATAGATTTTTTATGAAAAATATAGGTCGTCACAGATTTTTGTCCTTTTTTCGATTAGACGCTTATTTAAGAAGATATAGCAAAAATAAGATTTTCATATAAAAAATAGATTTTTTATGAAAAATATAGGTCGTCACAGATTTTTGTCCTTTTTTCGATTAGACGCTTATTTAAGAAGATATAGCAAAAATAAGATTTTCATATAAAAAATAGATTTTTTATGAAAAATATAGGTCGTCACAGATTTTCGTCCTTTTTTCGATTAGACGCTGTTTTAAGAAGATACAGCAAAAATAAGATTTTCATATAAAAAATATATTTTTTATGAAAAATATAGGTCGTCACAGATTTTCGTCCTTTTTTCGATTAGACGCTTATTTAAGAAGATATAGCAAAAATAAGATTTTCATATAAAAAAATAGATTTTTTATGAAAAATATAGGTCGTCACAGATTTTCGTCCTTTTTTCGATTAGACGCTGTTTTAAGAAGATACAGCAAAAATAAGATTTTCATATAAAAAATAGATTTTTTATGAAAAATATAGGTCGTCACAGATTTTCGTCCTTTTTTCGATTAGACGCTGTTTTAAGAAGATACAGCAAAAATAAGATTTTCATATAAAAAATAGATTTTTTATGAAAAATATAGGTCGTCACAGATTTTCGTCCTTTTTTCGATTAGACGCTGTTTTAAGGAGATACAGCAAAAATAAAATTTTCATATAAAAATAGATTTTTTATGAAAAATATAGGTCGTCACAGATTTTCGTACAGATACAGCAAAAATAAGATTTTCATATAAAAAATAGATTTTTTATGAAAAATATAGGTCGTCACAGATTTTTGTCCTTTTTTCGATTAGACGCTTATTTAAGAAGATATAGCAAAAATAAGATTTTCATATAAAAAATAGATTTTTTATGAAAAATATAGGTCGTCACAGATTTTTGGCCTTTTTTCGATTAGACGCATATTTAAGAAGATATAACAAAAATAAGATTTTCATATAAAAAATATATTTTTTATGAAAAATATAGGTCGTCACAGATTTTTGGCCTTTTTTCGATCAGACGCATATTTTAGAAGATATAGCAAAAATAAGATTTTCATATAAAAAATAAATTTTTTATGAAAAATATAGGTCGTCACAGATTTTCGTCCTTTTTTCGATTAGACGCTGTTTTAAGAAGATACAGCAAAAATAAGATTTTCATATAAAAAATAGATTTTTTATGAAAAATATAGGTCGTCACAGATTTTCGTCCTTTTTTCGATTAGACGCTGTTTTAAGAAGATACAGCAAAAATAAGATTTTCATATAAAAAATAGATTTTTTATGAAAAATATAGGTCGTCACAGATTTTTGTCCTTTTTTCGATTAGACGCATATTTAAGAAGATATAGCAAAAATAAGATTTTCATATAAAAAATAGATTTTTTATAAAAATATAGGTCGTCACAGATTTTCGTCCTTTTTTCGATTAGACGCTGTTTTAAGGAGATACAGCAAAAATAAAATTTTCATATAAAAATAGATTTTTTATGAAAAATATAGGTCGTCACAGATTTTCGTACAGATACAGCAAAAATAAGATTTTCATATAAAAAATAGATTTTTTATGAAAAATATAGGTCGTCACAGATTTTTGTCCTTTTTTCGATTAGACGCTTATTTAAGAAGATATAGCAAAAATAAGATTTTCATATAAAAAATAGATTTTTTATGAAAAATATAGGTCGTCACAGATTTTTGGCCTTTTTTCGATTAGACGCATATTTAAGAAGATATAACAAAAATAAGATTTTCATATAAAAAATATATTTTTTATGAAAAATATAGGTCGTCACAGATTTTTGGCCTTTTTTCGATCAGACGCATATTTTAGAAGATATAGCAAAAATAAGATTTTCATATAAAAAATAAATTTTTTATGAAAAATATAGGTCGTCACAGATTTTCGTCCTTTTTTCGATTAGACGCTGTTTTAAGAAGATACAGCAAAAATAAGATTTTCATATAAAAAATAGATTTTTTATGAAAAATATAGGTCGTCACAGATTTTCGTCCTTTTTTCGATTAGACGCTGTTTTAAGAAGATACAGCAAAAATAAGATTTTCATATAAAAAATAAATTTTTTATGAAAAATATAGGTCGTCACAGATTTTCGTCCTTTTTTCGATTAGACGCTGTTTTAAGAAGATACAGCAAAAATAAGATTTTCATATAAAAAATAAATTTTTTATGAAAAATATAGGTCGTCACAGATTTTCGTCCTTTTTTCGATTAGATGCTGTTTTAAGAAGATACAGCAAAAATAAGATTTTCATATAAAAAATAAATTTTTTATGAAAAATATAGGTCGTCACAGATTTTCGTCCTTTTTTCGATTAGACGCTGTTTTAAGAAGATACAGCAAAAATAAGATTTTCATATAAAAAATAAATTTTTTATGAAAAATATAGGTCGTCACAGATTTTCGTCCTTTTTTCGATTAGATGCTGTTTTAAGAAGATACAGCAAAAATAAGATTTTCATATAAAAAATAAATTTTTTATGAAAAATATAGGTCGTCACAGATTTTCGTCCTTTTTTCGATTAGACGCTGTTTTAAGAAGATACAGCAAAAATAAGATTTTCATATAAAAAATAATTTTTTTATGAAAAATATAGGTCGTCACAGATTTTCGTCCTTTTTTCGATTAGACGCTGTTTTAAGAAGATACAGCAAAAATAGGATTTTCATATAAAAAATAAATTTTTTATGAAAAATATAGGTCGTCACAGATTTTCGTCCTTTTTTCGATTAGACGCTGTTTTAAGAAGATACAGCAAAAATAAGATTTGCATATAAAACATAGATTTTTTATGAAAAATATAGGTCGTTACAGATTTTCGTCCTTTTTTCGATTAGACGCTGTTTTGAGAAGCTACAGCAAAAATAAGATTTTCATATAAAAAATATATTTTTTATGAAAAATATAGGTCGTCACAGATTTTCGTCCTTTTTTCGCTTAGACGCTGTTTTAAGAAGATACAGCAAAATTAAGATTTTCATATAAAAAATATATTTTTTATGAAAAATATAGGTCGTCACAGATTTTCGTCATTTTTTCGATTAGACGCTGTTTTAAGGAGATACAGCAAAAATAAGATTTTCATATAAAAATAGATTTTTTATGAAAAATATAGGTCGTGACAGATTTTTGTCCTTTTTTCGATTAGACGCTGTGTTAAAAAGATACAGCAAAAATAAAAATATAAAAAATAGATTTTTTATGAAAAACATAGGTCGTCACAGCAAAAATAATATTTTTATATTATTAATAAAACTATTAATAAAACTCAAAAGTACGGAAATAATGTTTAATAAAAAAGAAATTTGAAAATCGCTTCGTTATTAATATTTTTATGCACCTTTTCATGCAGTAGAAGAAATACAAACATGTACTCATATCTGCTCTCTACTGTAGATGTTAATTTTTTTTATTGAGTACTAGCTATGCCCACACACATTATGTGAACACAATATTTTCTTCGATTTTGCTTTGAATGTAATCCACACCAAATTTTAAGACTCTCTGGATAGAATTCTAAAATTTATATAAAATTTTATAATTCTTAAAAATAAGGTGTTTAAATTTTAATTCAGTTTGTCATTATTTTAAAACAGCGCCATCTTCCTTGTTTAAAATATACCGCTTTCAAAAATAAAAGATGCCTTAAAGTATGCAGTACCTTTAAATCGGTAAAGAAAATCGACATACTTACATTGCTTTTTCTACACTTTCTCTTGGAAATGAGATATTTTTGCGGAAGAAAGGAATCCTATATTTTAATCGGGATACTAAGGTACCTCCTCAAAAATGTTGCTAAAATCCATCTAGTAGTTTTTACGTTATGCGAACACAAAAAAAAAGAAAGACAGACAGACAGCCAGACAGCCAAGAAATAAGTTACAATTTTATTATATGTGTAGAATTTTATCATTAATTAAAATTGGAAAACATGAAATCGCTATGCTGCAGGATATATAAGATTGGTCCAGATCGTAACTTTTTTTATCATTGTTGATATTTAGTGGACATTTTTAAACAAAATTTTTTATAACTATAAAAACAATTTTTGCTATTTAGCAAATTTTTCCATAATTTTAATTTACTTTAATTAACCTCATAAATATTATCTCGTTTTTATAATGAAAAAATAATAAAAGATTATCCTATCTCGACTCAAGATGATTTATCTATGCATTTAAGTGTTAAACTTTTATCTCTTTTTTCTTCTTTTTCCTATTTAGTGTTATATGAATATAAAATACACATATAAAAAAAAATTAAATAGAACTAAGCTTGCTAGAACTTGAATATTGCCTTTTATCAATGCATTGCTGCAATCACTTTGCCTAATTGAAAAAGAAAAACAATCTTTTTTAAAGTCTGGGATTATTTTGAAAATATGCACAAACAAGTTCGATTATATTGCCTTTTTTACTTTTTAGAACAAATAATCCTTTAAAAATAACAACAAGTATTATAAGTACTTATTCCTTATCCTGTTTCCTATTTGTGAACATGCTGTTTAAAACAATAGGAGTAAATGTAAGCTGTTTATACGAGGTGTGTTAAAATAAAAGTCAGAATTTTTAAAATTTACAAGCTGTGTATAGTACCAAAATTTCAATATTGTCTTTGATGCAACATCCAAATTGAATCATTAATTAGTTTGGAAAAATCAAAAAAGATGAATGTGAAATGGATTTGGCGAACTCCTCAATACTTGTTTGTAAAAATACACCACAATTCTAGAACGAACTTCGTTTTGAAAAAAAAAAACATTTTAGTGAGCTTTGTATTTGTATTTGTATAATTTTTGTATAATTTTAATTTATTTTTTTTTCACAAGCAGCATTTTTCTTTAATATTATAGTTATAATAGCCAGAGTACCGAAATGCTCACTCACTGTTCAAATATGTTTTATTCAGCTTATTTTCATACATGTGTGGGAGACTACATAATATTTTGTGTTTGTTCAGTTATGAGTGAGATGATTTATTTTATTCCTTCCTATTTAAAAGTGAATATATGAAAAAAAAATTTTTTTTTGTTTTGCACTTGCTCACATATGAGAATTTATAATTTTGCTAAGAAATCTCAATCTTTGTTCTGAAAATCTCATTTATTAGAAATGTTATAAATGCGCACCCAGAAATAAAACCATTAATAAATGAAAGCAAGTATGAGTGGTATATTACGAATTTTATATACCCTTTACCGTAGTAATGTTAAATATATTCTTATTCTGTTATGTTTCCTAATTTCACAATAATATACATTCGGTTTTTACTTTTATGTTTATTAAATTCATTACTGCAAATATAATATTATGTTATAGACAATTTTTTTTTTTGAAAAATTTGATAAAAAATTTTTTGTTAAAATTTATCGAAAATTCTTTTTTAAAATTTTATCGACATTTTTTTGTTAAAATTTTATCGAAAATTATTTTGAAAAAATTTTATCTAAAATTTTTTGTTAAAATTTTATGGAAAATTTTATGAAAAATTCTTTGTAAAAATTTTGTCTAAAATTTTTTGTTAAAATTTTACCGAAAATTTTATGAAAATTCTTTGTTAAAATTTTTTGTAAAAATTTTATCGAAAATTTTTTGTTAACATTTTTTGTTAAAATTTTATCGAAAATTTTTTGTTAAAATTTTACGAAAATTTTTTATAAAAATTTTATCGAAATTTTTTTGTAAAAACTTTATCGAAAATTTTTTGTAAAAACTATCGAAAATGTTTGGTAAAAAAATCTTTGTTAAAATTTTATCGAAAATTTTTTGTTAATATTTATTTAATCAAAATTTTTTATTTTATCGAAAATTTTTTGTTAAAATTTAATCAAAATTTTTTATTAAAATTTTATCAATAATTCTTTGTTAAAATTTTATCGAAAATTCTTTGTTAAAATTTTATCGAAAATTTTCTTGTAAAAATTTTTTGTTACAATTTTATCGATAATTTTTTTGGAAAAATTTTATCGAAAATATGTGGTAAAAATTTTATCGAAAATTTTTGATAAAAAATTTATTGAAAATTAGAATGATCAGACTATCCCAATGTGCCTATTGACTGCTCCTGGTTCCCAGTGGGCGGCCTGTGGGTCTATCGGCTACCTCTATGTGTATTGCTTTCTATAAAGGCCTTTACTACAAATCAAAGAAGAAAACTAACCTAAAGACAAAGAAGAAATCGCCCCTCGCAGGGGGTTGTTGGTTCCCCTAGATCTGAAAGCCCTTTACGCGATCTACTGGTAGGGGTCTTACATTTATTTAATAAAAGGAAAACAAAATAAAATCTCTACAACCGAAAAAAAAATGAAAACAACGTGAAAAAAATATAGGTGGGCATGGTTTTTTGCCCGCAGTCTTGAATGGAATGGTCTGCTGTTGCTGAATTGCATTAGCGAAATTTACGAGTTTATTCCTGGGCTTTAATTTTTTGTATCTCTTCTGGTGCCTTGGCAAATTTGATTTCAAACCGAACACCGATGTACAGACAGACAGTCATCGCTTAAACAACTTCTCTATATATAAGGATCCAGAATATATATACTTTATTTGTTTGGAAATAAATATTGAAGAAATTACACACGGAATGACACACTTATATATACCCTCTCCAGATGTAGTAAAGGGTATAAAAAATGTACAAGCATTAATGTAAAAGATCATTGTTCTAAAATACATTTTAAATTTATAATGCATATGAGCAAAAAATATTTATTAATTATTCAGTGATTTAATACAATTAAATACAGCATTATAACGAATCGCTTCGACTTGTAAAGGGCTCTTGTTATTTCCCATCAAGATACCTCCACAATTACACCGTCTTAGTTAAATTTTTTGTCACAATCAATCAATTGTTATAATCATAATATAATCTGGTAAACGGTGCCACATTTAGACGGCATACCGCTGTCGTCTGTCGGTTGTAGCAGCTCAAAAAGTCGCCAAATATATTTTTTTACTCTGCCCGAACAAACCACTTATTTGCTTACTCATGAACCTTTTGGCCAGCATCTTATAATTCTCATTTGGTTTTGATTGCCTCAATAGACTTTTTTGGTAGTACCTTATTCTATCAGTCTGTAGGTAGCCGGTTCGATTCCTGCCAAAGACTCTGGTTGTTTTCTGCAGACAAGCCAGAAGCTTCGCAGGTAGTGTTGTCTTTAAAAAAAAATGTTTTTATATATATCTGAAACTAAGTTATTTTACTGACAGCTCAAATATGATGCAAATTTTCCACGCTACAAGATTAACTATTTTGACAAAAGTTTAGCTTTAGCTCACTATATATAATATATATAAAATTTATAAAACTTGTACTAAATATTTATTTCCATAATATGATTTTCCAATAAAAATGGTTTCACCCCCTCCCCCTAAAAATATGTGCTACTACGCCAATGATCAATTAATTGTTTGCAGTTTTGCATAAGCAGTGTTGAGCAATCTAATTCTGAAATTTACTTGCTATATAGCTGGAAAAAGGTTCATGCAAAGGAGAATAACTTTTAACATAGAAATCGTCTTTCTAAATTACTTTTGTGCTGCGGGAAGATAGATGAATATCAACCGGATATTGCTGCCTCAATACTAACATAATTTTAGATTCTAGTAATTTATTATTATTTAAAGGGCTCTTAAAGTTTAAGAATATTTTCATTTTCTGTTTTAAAGTTTTAAAAATAGCTTAAATAAATGTTATTTATTTATACCTTCTGTTAAAATCAATTTTAGTATATGACTAGCTATGCCCGCCACGTCGTGGGGGTCCTGCTCGAATTTGCTTTGAAAGTATTCCACACCAATTGAAAGACTCTTACTTTTATAGTGCTTCAGTTATGGTTTATGAATTTACTTTATATAAAGTTACCCATCCCTGGATAAAATTCTAAAATTCATAAAATATTCTAAAATTCTAAAAATTATTGTAAAGCTCTGTAAAAGGTGTTTAAAATATTTTAATAACATTGTAATTCCATAAAGTAAAAATACAAATTTTATCCAACTGGCGCCATCTCTTGCACAATTTTGTTTAAAAAATCCCACTTTCAAAAACAAAAGGTGCGCAACCGTGTTTAAAATATCCCAGTTTTAAACCGAAAATTTCAGTACCTTTAAACCGGAAATTGCGTACTTTCACTCCTTTTTCTCCACTTTCTCTAGGAAATGAAATATTTTTTCGGGGAAAAAAGTATTCTATATTGGAATCAGGATACTAAGGTACCTCCTCACAAAAGTTTGTTAAAATCCATCTAGTAGTGTTTACGTAATGCGAACACAAAAGAAAAGCGGAAAGAAAGACAGAGGGAAATGAGTTACTATTTTATTATATGTATAGATTATGTGCATTATATTTTGGGTATCTTTTATATTGATATGAAAGTCTGAAAACTCCATTGTATCTACATTCATTTTATGTCACCCTAAAGGACGTTAAAACTTTCCTCTACCAGATGTACCTATACTCGGATATGTGTGCGTATGTGTGTTACAATTTTTTTTTTTTTTTTTTTAGAAATTTAAGTTATATTTTAAGCTTCCTTCTTTTCGATGTTATTCACTTTTGTTTTTGATAAATGTGAACATAATAGTAACATGTCATATCATAAATCTCATTTTTAAAACATTTTTCTCTTTTTATTTTTTTATGTTTTTTTTTGCAGTGTTCTAGTGAATTTTTAATACGCTTTTTATATTTTTTTATTTTTTTGTTGTTTGTAAGTTTATTTATTTGTAGCAAATTTTTCGATTTTGTTTTAGATTTTTCTTTGTGTTTGTTAAGAAATATTTCCATTTTATTTTTTTTTTGTCAAAAATAAACGATTCATATACTGGAAACAAAATGGAAACCTAAATATACTCAAATTCGTAAGTGTCATACTCTTGGCTAAAACAGGGGCATATAATATTAAATTTCAAAATGGATATGGCTGGAAAAATATATTAAATCATTCTTATTTTTATCATTTTTTTTCTAGAGCAGATAATAAAAGTGAAAGTAGAGTGAGTTTGTGCTAGAATTAACACCATAAAAAAGTAGTTGAATATATAGGTTTAATATTTATCATATCAATTTTATGTTCATGACTTTTTATGACTCAAAGAGTTTAACTACAATTTAATTTTAACGTTTCTTCTTTTTAACCGACTTCAAAAAAGAAGGAGGTTATCAATTCGTCTGAATGTTGCTTTTTTTTTTTTTTTATGTTTGTGCCCGCAGAACTCAGTCATTTCTGAACCGATTTTAAAAATTTTGCACTATTAGAAAGGCTATGGCTACAGATTGGTCCCATTTTAAAAGAAGTTCAAAATTTTAAAAATTAAAGGGTGTCCCCATACAACATACATGTTTTTTACGTGTATTATGAACATTATAGGTCACCAATTTAAAATTAAAAAAAAGTGCGTATTACAGTAGCTCCCAACAACAAAAAGTAATTAAAAAATAAAATTAAAAATTAAAGGGTGACCCCATACGTGACTTAATTTCACCTTTATTCTCCTATCTTTTGAACCGTTATAGACAAACACTTGAAAGTTGCACAGAATGTTCGATACTATGTCTGTTATAATAAGTATAATATTTAAAATTAGAAATTAAAGGGTGTCCCATTAGTTGGTTTATTTTGATATATATATGGCCAAACTTTTGAACCTTTATAGACAGACAGTTGAAATTTACAAAGTACTTGTATTGCTAAGTCCGCTAAAATAACAAGTGTAAAATATGAATTTGAAAATTAAAGGGTGTCCCAATAGTTAATGTAAAAGTAATATATATGGCCAAACTTTTCAACTGTTATAGATAGACAGTTGAAATTTACAAAGAACCTATATTGCTTAGTCCGCTATTAAAACAAGTATAAAACTTGGATCTATAAATTAAAGGGTGTCCCCATTATTGATGTTATTTGACCATTATGTCCTCATCTTTGGAACCGTTATAGACAAACACTTTGAAAAATAGACAAAATGTTCACTACTATGTCTCGAATAACAACAAGTATAAATATTTAAAATTGGAAATTATAGGGTGTCCCAATAGTTGATGTAATTTGATGTATATGGACACAAAGTTAAAATTTAAAAAGAATCTGTATTACAAAGTGTTCTTTAAAAAGTATTTATATTAAAATTTGAATTTAAAGGGTGTCCCAATAGGTGACGTCATTTGATATATATGACCCTATCTTTTAAACAGTTATTGATAAACACTTAACAATTAGACAGAATGTCCATTACTTTATCTGTTATAATAAGTATAAATATTTAAAATTATAAATTACAGGGTGTCGCAATAGTTTATGTAATTTGATGTATATGACCAAACTTTTAAAACGTTACAGACAGAAGGTTGAAATTTACAACGAACCTGTATTGCTACGATCGCTATAACTAGTATAAAATTTGAATTCGGAAATTACAGGGTGTCGCAATAGTTACCGTCTTAAGGAAACATGCTTTTAAGTTTGTCTGTTTTGAAGTCGGTTTTTTTTTGCAAGAATTATATTGTATCCTTTCTTATGATTTGTATGTAAATTAAGGAACTTCTTTAATATTTTGTATATATAATAGACTCGGGAGATGTCGATTACAGTTTCTAATTAATTACACATGCAATTACACGCAAAGAAAAAACATGGTTGAGGTAACCATAATCTAAGAGCAACATGTTATGGTTGAATTAAATGGTTATATTCAAACCATATTATTTTAAACCATAATAATTATAATAATATCTTTGTCATTGGAAAATATTATTGTGTTACATAAAAATAACATTGTTAAATACAACCATAATTATTTTTATAATATAAACATACTATAATATAATGTGAAACATGTAAATGATTATATGTGGCAACTTATGAATATATTTATAAATATCAAAAAAAAAAAAAAACAAATACACGAATATTTCCATTTAGACTTACATACATACATATTTTGATATTTTTTAATTTAAAACTATCATTTATAATAAAAAATAAATTTATTTATTGACTACAAATGTGTATTTAATGTTTTTACAGTTTTAGATGAACGTGTGTAATCTGCACATATTTCTGAACTGAAAAAAGCCCAAAACCAAAATATGTATTTTTAAAACCAAACATTATTTGTTTATTTTTAGTCATACTTAGCATACTATGTTTAATAATAATATATTATGGTTATAAATATAGTTTTATTTTTAAATATAAAAAAAATTTGATTATGGTTTGAATTTTAATATTGTTCAAATCAACCATGTTGCTTTTTTTGGTGCGTATAACTATTGAACGGAAAACTGTTAAAAAAAACTGTTGTTTATCGTGACCAAAGTATTGTTTAAAATAACTATAATTTATTCACAGAGCACATAGTGTGGTTGCTGTGACCATACAATAAACATGTTTTTTCTTTGCGTGTGATTGTCAATATGCTTCTTGCTAAATCTTGTATGAATGTCAATCGAGGTCAATACGAAATTCGTTTAAGAGGTGGACTAACAAAACCCAAGTTACTGAGAACGTAGGCATATTGACATATTAGGATCTTAGTCAAAACTTCGACTTACAGAAAATTTATTTTTCTTTGTGATGACTTAATGTCATTTGGTGACCAAGTGTTGCGAAATTTTTCAATAACTTATTGAATAGCACGCTTAGAAGGAGAATTATCTCCATTATAAAATTCACGAAGTGCTCTATAAGACTAGCCTAAAATTGCTATTAGACACATATCGCCTGATTCTGAGTATATGTATAAATAGGCTATTAAAAAAATAATAAACATATTAGTCAAGTTCGAGTTAGTCTCACACACGAAGGGTTCCGTACTATGTTTAGTACGCCTTTAAAAATTCAAGTTGTTAATTTTATCATGTCTTATGGGGCACCCTTTACTTTTAAAACTAAAGTCATATAAAAATATCAGGCCTACCTATTGCGGTTCAAAAAATAAGTTAATATACGTGAAAAACATGTCACTGATGGATCAGCCTTTGGTAATTAGTAATTGTTACAGCGGCCGAAGTACAATATCTACTATAAAAAACTCAAGAGTGTACCTATTAGGGTTTAAAAAAAAACTATTTAAGTAAAAATCATGTCTCTGTCGGGCCACCCTTTAATTTTGTTATTTGTTATAACGACCATGGAAATTATTTTTCTATGAATATATCAAGAGTTTATCTATTACGATTAAAAAAATAAGTCACTATACGTGAAAAACATGTCATTGTCGGAACACCCTTTAATTTTTAGTAATTGTCATATCGGCCGTGGCAACATATCCTGTACAAAATTTTAAGTCTACCTATTACGGTTCAAAAAAATGCGTTATATAGAAAATCACGTCTCTGTAGGAACACCCTTTAATTTTTATTATTTGTTATAGTTTAATTTTTAGGTTTATTTTGTAATACTTATTTATATAGCGAACTAAGTTTTAATTACTGTTTTTAAATCTTGAGTCTATGCCTCCTACAGTTCACAAAATAGGCACATATTTGTGAATAACACATCTCTATCGGAACACCCTATAAGTTTTAGTATTTGTTGCTATAGCGGCAACAGCTATACATATTCTGTGATAATTTCAAGAGTCTACCTATTACGGTTCCAGAGATAAGAGGCGCTGACAAACGGACAGAGGGACAGACAATGTAGCGAAAACAATAGGGTTTCGTTTTTACCCTTTGGGTACGGAACCCTAAAAAATAACAAGGATAAAGGTTTAACTAACATGGTTAGTAAAAGGTTTGTAAAAAAATATTGTCAGGACGCTGATGATGTCGCTGCCAGTTGAAAATAAAATCAAAACTTGTGCATAGTTTTAAGTGAAACTGGGTTTATTTGATTTATAATACAACAGACCTTATTTTTAGTGGTGTATGAGCGGAATACAGATCTTTTTAGACTTTTTATAACTTAAAAAAATTAATTATTAAATTTTGCCTAAAATATTTTTTTCACTAAAACGTCCGGAATATTGTCGAAACTATTTAGCAGATTAAAGCCGATAGCAGTAACGCTGGAAGGAAATATAAACTCGGATTTTTTAACTAACCAAATCGGAAGAACAGTGATCGAGTTATCCTTGTATACATATAAGTATATTTTGCCACCTACTCAATTTCTGGCATATTTTTTTTTTTCTCGAGAACAAGAGGCAATAAAAATTATTTTACTTATAGGCTAAGATTTCGATCAATATTGACTAACAAATCCAGTGTCTCAGAAACTACTATGCCTGCCCTGTGATAGTTTTTCATTTACTTTTTATCAAAAAGTACCCTTTTTGCATACTGCATAAAAAGTGAATGCTGAATTCCACAGAACAAAAAATTGTACAAAAAAATTCCCCCTATTTACAAATTGAATGAGATTTTAAACACAAAAAAAATTTAACTCAATTTTCTTTGACGTTTTTTATTAACTGAGCTTGATGTCCAAATTTTTGTTGTATATTAAAGATTTATTTATCCCTGATGATGCTTGCTATGCAACAATGGCTTAGCGAAATATTCGATAAAAAATTTAAAAGGACCATTGTGAATCGACCTCAATTATTTGCTTTATAATAAAGAAAAAAAAAAATATAAAAATTTTATTACATTCTACGAATAAAATAGATTTATTTGAACACAATCGCTTTTTAACACAATTTTTTGATAAAAATATCTCCTTTTGAAGGGGGTCTTATACTTTCACTTTTTGTTATTTAAATAAATAAAAACTAAAATTTATTAGTTTTTCATGAAACAATAAACAATTTTAGCACAGCGTTGTTGCCCATATACACCAACACAAGAGAAGGGAATTTTTCGTTTTTAAATAAATTATATTTTTTGTTCAATTTTTTTCCCGCTTAATGGAGATTATGGTTGAAATATAAACAAAAAAAAAAAATGGAAACCAACAAAATGAAAAATAAAATGTTTTGCTCACAAGTGGTGCGGTGAAAATATCGGAAAATTAAGTGCGAGTATGTTGATAGCATACTTGGAAATTTTCCAGTGGCATTGAAATTTCATTGGCATTGTTAGAAGTAATTACAATGACGAAAAAATGGTATTTTATCCACCATTTAATGCGACTGATTTTTTCAATTACAATTGTATTTTATCAATGGTAATGATTAATTACTAATTTGAATTAATAACAACGAGTTGCTATGCTCGATAAATTAAGTTAGAATATAATTTGTAATTGTATTGTAACATTTAATAAATAAATTAACTAATAACAATTATTGAATAACCATAGTCTTTTTAAAAAAACTAATTTATGGTCATTTTTGCTTTTACTAATATTGGCCAGTTTGCATTCGTCCACAAATTTACTAATTTTATGAAAAATTTTAAAATAATAGTTATACAATTTTAAATGACAACAAAAAAAGTTGTTTGCACCAATTAAAAGATTTAATTAATTACATACAATGAAATTTATAATCAAGCTTAAGTTCGTTTTTAATCTCTCTAAGAAAGAATTAATTAAATTACATATTAGGTGATAATATTAAAGATAATTCTTGCAAAAAAAAAATCGACTACAAAACAAATATATGTGCATCAATTCTAACCTAAAAATTTAAAGGAAAGTAATCTGTAAGAAATAGTACTCAAATCAAATAATTTAATACTTGTTGCTCTAACGGACATAGTAACATATGTATGTACGTTCTGTACATTCAAATTTCTATCCATAACGGTTTAGCAGATAAAACCATATACGACAAATTACGTCAGATATGAGGACACCTTTTATTTTTTTACACTTATTATTACTGACACAGCAATAAAAAGTAACGGTTCCAAATATATGGCAATATAGGTTAAACAATATCACCTAGGGGACACCCTTTAAAAATGTAAAATTTTAAATTAAACACTTATTTTAAAGGACAGATTCTTTGTAAATTTCAAATGTCTGTCTAAAACGGTTCAAAAGTTTGGCCATATGCATCAATTTACATCAACTATTGAGACATCCTTTAAAATTTTAAATATTTATTAATGTTATTATACGGGACATAGTAGTGGAGATTCTGTCTAATTTTCAAGTGTTTGTCTATAACGGTTCAAAAGATAGGGCTAGATAGGTACAATTATATCAATTATGGGGACACCCTTTAGTTTCCAAATTTAAATTATATACTTGATGTTATAAAGGAATTAGATATAAAGGTTCTTTGTAAATTTCAACCGTCTCTCTGTTACTGTTCAAAAGTTTTGCAATATACATCAAATTACATCAACTATTGGGACACCCTTTAACTTCTAATCATGAATATTTAATTTCTGATTATAAATATTGGACATTCTGTCCAATTTTCAAGTGATTTTCTACAATGGTTCAAATGGTTCATATATTAAAATTGACGTCACATATGGGGACACCCTTTAATTTTTAAGTTTATTTTTTTATTAATTTCTGTTCTTGGCAGCTATAGTAATAAGCAGTTTTTTACAATTTTAAAAGGGTGCCGTTTACGGTTGATAATACACGTAAGAAACACGTATGTTGTATGGGGACACCCTTTAATTTTCAAAATTCTGAACTCCTTTTAAAATGGGACCAATCTGTAAGCATTTCCTTTCTAATAATGAAAAATTTTTTTAAATCGTTTTAGAAATGACTGAGTTCTGCGGGCACAAACATAAAAAAGCAACATTCAGACGAATTGATAACCTCCTTCTTTTTTTGAAGTCGGTTAAAAAATTGGAAAAATTTAATTTTTAGACACCAGCAGGAGCGGATTTCTAGACAGCCACGTCCGTCATCAGCACTCTTGTATCTAATCTACTTAGGGTAGTGTTTAGTTGTAAGCATCATCTATTTAACCAATCAAACCCAGATAAAGGAATACGAGAAAACTTGTATTTAATTATCAATCGTCAGTTGGTGAGAACGAAGTCTACCACTACCTTAAGCTTCCCTCTTGTTGAATATTTTTACTTTTAATATTCAACACCTTATATTTGTTGTTTTCCTTCAGCCAAGTAGATTAGATACAAGAGTGCTGATGACAACACGTGGCTGTCTAGAAAAAATTTTAAATTTTCCCAATTTTTCTTTAATATTATCACCTAATTTGTAATTTAATTAATTCTTTCTTAGAGAGAATAAAAACGAACTTAAGCTTGATTATAAATTTCATTGTATGTAATACATAAACAGTTCGACTAATAATAATTAAATTTTCAAGGATTTAATTAATATTAAATTAAAGTTCAATTAATTTTTTAATTGATTCAAATATATGTTGGTTTAAAAGAGAACAAAAAAATTTCTAATTAAGAAAATAATTGAATCAATGAAATGTTTAATTGAATTTTAATCTGAAACTGTTTAATTAAAACCTTTAATTGGTGAAAATATTTTTTTCTGTGAACTATTCAAAATTGATACCGATACTGATGGTGCAAATTGAGCAATATTTCTTTAAATTGAAATTACGGTTCAAGAGATACAGCCATATGAAGATTGAAAAGACGGATAGGAAAAAAAGTCATCAGAACGACATTAGTAAAATGGCATTGGAAGGCTTTCAAAACGGCAATCTAAAATCTATAATACAGGTACATATCCAGAATCTACTAGAGTAAAATTCAGATTGATTTTGATAATGATGGGACTGAAAGCATTACTTCGTTTGCCTCCATTTTAGAGCACTAGTATATTAGACTGCGGGTTGTGGGTTTGATTCCCGACAAATGCTCTAGGTGTTTTCAGCAGACAAGCAAAGAGCTTCGCAGGTAGTGTTGTCTTTAAAAAATTTAACCAATTTTTTTAAGTGAAAAAAAAAATAATTTACATTGTCGACTTCCTGTAGTCTTAGTGGCTAATTCAAACAAACTGATTGATGATTTAGTTAACCCAAGGTTGGATGAAGCAACAAAAAATATAAATAACAAACAAGAAGGAAACTTTAAATTATGGTCGACTTCGTTCTCACCAACTGACAATAGATAGAATTGAATGCAAGTTTTCTCGTATTCCTTTATCTGAACCTGGTTGGGTAAAAAGATGATATTTACAACCTAACACCACCCAAAGTAGATAGATGTAAAGAATATTGAAGATGGATTTAGTGGTAAAAATGCATTATATTCTGCTAGTGTCTAAAATTAAATTGACACACTTTGTCTTTAAAATTAATCACATTATTTGTAATAAAAAATATTCTCTCACTTAATTTCATCTAATTTTGTCACTCTCATTTGCTTAGTCGGCTAAGGTCGCTTGAGCCGACTAAAAATTTCAAACCTATAATTTCAAGCTTGTTGTTAAAGAAAAGAACAAAGGCATTATTGAATGTGTAAAAAGGATACCTGCATACCATACGGTATTGACCCTAAATAGACCATCTTATGACAGAATGCAGAATGATACAGAAACTGAAACTGTTGCATTAGAAACTAGTATCATAATTGAAAATAATGCTAATGGAAAACAGTTCATTAGTATTACTTATAAACTAATGCCAATTAAATAGACAAATAATTAGTCAATAGAATGCATTACTGCCGTTACTGTCTTTATTAAAAGACATGAAATAGGAAAATAATTAGTCAATATAATGAATTATTAAAAATAATGATAATGGAAAACATTTCATTGGCATTTCTTACACACTGATGCCAATGAAATAGACAAATAATTAGTTAATATAATGCATTACTGCCATTACTGTCTTTATTGAAAATAATGATAATGGAAAACAGTGCACTGATGCCAATGAAATAGACAAATAGTTAGACAATATAATGCTTTACTCCCATTACTCTGATTATTGAAAATAATGATAATGGAAAACAATGCATTAGCAAATTGGTAAATAATAAGTCAATATAATGCATTACTCTCATTACTTACATATTATAAATAATGATATAAAGTAATGCGAATTAAATAGGCAAATAATAGGTCAGTATAATGCATTACTCCCATTACTCTCATTATTGAAAATAATTATAATCGAAAACAATGCATTAGCATTATTTATAAACTAATGCCAATGAGATAGGCAAATAATAAGTCTCTCATTATTGAAAATAGCGATAATGGACAACAGTTCATTTGCATTACTTATAAACTAATGCCAATGAATTAGTTAATATAATGCATTGCATATTTTTTTAAAGTTTTATATATTTTTAAAATTTATTTATTTCTAAAAAACGCATAATTACTTTTTAATTTTTTTTTAGAAACAAATAATGTTATATATTAAAATTACAAATATGTGACCCGGCCTATGAAAAGGTGGCTTATGACTCAAAAAAAAATTTTCCACTTTTTTTTGGTTTCGATAGTTTTTGAAACGCTCTTTCACGTGGTTTAAACTAGAAAGTCCTAACTTGCTTAGAAGTTATGGTAAGTCAAAGTCGATTTGGGGATTTTTTTTTGGGGATAAAATCCACAAAAACCTGACAACGCTGGGTCAGCAACAGGTTTGTGCTTTGCATTTATATACTTGGGCAACCAAAAGAAAAAGAAAATTACTAAGAAACTGACGAAATGCATTGTTTATCTTTAACAGCTAATTTTTCGAAATTTTGTTTTTGAGTCATAAGCCACCTTTTCATAGACCGGGTCACATATAGTTTTTTAAAATATTTTTAAATTTTTAATATGCAAAAATAAAACATTGATGATGCTAAATGATTATTAACGTTGTATGTAGGGACAAATGCCTTAGGAAATATTATCTTTCATTGTTAAATTTAATTGCATTAAATATTGTTTGTTCATAATAGCTTTTCCATTTCACCCTGTACTGTGAAATAATTTAATAACCAAAATAAAAAAATATTGATTAAAAAATTAAGATGTAAGACACACATTCATATCTTTACAGATATTAAATTTCTTTGTTTGTTCTTATTGATACCAAGTCATTGGATAATAAAATTTTATCTTGAATAAGTACAATAGAGACCTTTTATCACTCTCATCTCAACTGTTAAAATGTAAATATTTAAATATGTAAATTTTTTTAATTATCTCAATACCTTATACGTGTAGTCGTATAAAAAATGCCAGCCAGCAGGTGTCTTTTGATAAGCATGAAGGTGACTCAGAATAGATGGCAGCGAAATTTAAATTTATAAAATGGCTTTAAGGTTTTTAGATTAAAAAAAATCTACATTAAAAATTTATAAGAAGCTTAGGAAATTTTATTTAATTCACAAATTAATGCTTATATTTTTCTTTTAACATACTCACACAATTTCACGACATGTGCCCGTGAAAGTGTTCTAAGTCAAAATAGGAAAATATACTTTGGCAATAATTTTATACAAAATTATTTATTACTTGATTACTTAAACATAATTTCTGGGTTATAGTAAATCAAAATTATTACATAGTTGTTGTTTTAGCATTCATGATATTTCTTTTTTTGGTAATCATGAAAGTGGACTAAGTCTAAAATTAGAGGAACAAAAAAAAAAAAAAAAAATAGAATGTATCAAGAATTACAAATAAACCAACGCTGATAATAACACAGAGCTACAAATAAATATTTTTTTTTGCAGCACGGCTTTATGAAATTAATTATGATACACGATTATGATGTACGATGTACATACATACCGTTATGTCAAGAATGGAGGAGGTTGCACCCAAAGGCAAGCATAACTGGAAAAAAGTTTCTCCGATTTGATTAGTTAAACAATATGAAAAACAAAATAGTGTTCAAGTCCTACTTATATAATTTTTGAAACTCTGTGAAATAATAGCGGAATACCCTTCTCGTTGGCATTTTGATGAAACAGAATTTGAAACAGAAATCGGTAAATTTTGCATAAAATTTGCAAACCTACTGAGTATTTGCGAAAGCGTTAAGAAAATTGGAAAGTTATATTTATATGTTAGACTTTAAGAAAATTTAAACACAGATTTTCTGATTTTCAACTAACCAAAGAACTAGATCCATGTATTTATCAATATTGGCAAATAAATCCCGTGTCAAAGAACTAGTTGAATCTGTTACTCGAAGAATACTTTGAGTGTGGAAATTTTTTTCCAATTAAATGTTTATTAACTATAAATGATTCAATAGTTTTAATAGTGCATCGGTAGACTACTAGGCAGTAGCCTAGTATTATCAATATGGGGGTTCTGGGTTAGATTAGCAATAAAGACTCTGGGTGTTTTACTATGACAATTGAAATATCTCTGTTACTATACTCGATAATTAAGGTTAAAATATAATTTAATTATAAATTATGTTTTAGATTAAATTATTATTGTAATCTATATATAAATAAAAAAATAGTAACTCATTTCCTGTCTGTATGTCTTTCTTTTTTTGTGTTCGCATTACCTAAAAACTACTAAATAGATTATAACGAAATTTTGGGAGCAGGTACCTTAGTATCCTGATTCCAATATATCCTATATCAGTATCCTGATTCCAATATATCCTATATCAGTATCCTGATTCCAATATAGGATATATTGGAATAAGGATACTAAATTTTTTCCGCAAACAAACTTATTTCCAAAAGAAAGTGGAGAAAAACTACGCCGATTTTGTTGATTTAAAGGTACAGCATACTTTAAGGCATCTTTTATTTTTGAAAGCGGTATATATTAAACGCGATTGCGCAACAGATGGCGCTGTTTTAAAATAACGACAAAATATGTATTGAAAGCGGAATATTTTAAACATACTTGCGCAACAGATGGCGCTGTTTAAAAATATGAATTAGTTACTGCATTTTTATTATTACTTTCGGGAATTACCTTGTTATTAAAATATTTTAAACACCCTTTACAGAGATTTGATATAAATGTTTAAATTTTATGTAGGCATAAGTACCTTTATATAAAGTAAATACGTAAGAGTCTTCAAATTTGGTGTCGCCTTCGTCTATCTATATAAAAAAACTTAGTTGCCACCGGAAGTATATGACTGTAGAAACTCTGTCTGCAGATAGTTTTTGCTAAGCAACAGTCGCCGAAAGAACAGAATTATTTTAAGAATATCAAAACTAAGGTAGTGTGTAAATTTTTAAAATCGTCATACTGCACAGTGGGAGTAGAATCAAAATATTTTGGAAATAATTCAATCCAAAATTGGATATGGACATATCAGACGAGTAGTATCGCAGCTTATGTTTTGACGCTGGGTGGCCTAAAAGTTGGGAACCTCTCACCTACAATTTTAGAGTATGGCATTTCTTTATTTTTGGTTCGATTTGTTAATCTGATATACATATGGCCTTAAAGATCTAGTTAAGAGCTACGAAATAATGCTTTTATCTATAAATTTTGTCCTAAAATGAAAGAGTATGAACATTAAAAATTTTGAATTTTTTTATACCGAGGTCCAGTTTTTATTCAAATATTGAGTAGAATTAAAAAAAAAATTATATTTTTGGTATTATAGAAACACATCAAAACATCTCTGTTCAGAAATTAAAAATTTAAATTTAAAAATTTCAAGATTATTGCATTTTATGTATTTTTGGAAAATTGCATCATAAATATTTAAAAACAAAAAAAATTCTTAAGGAATATATAAAAATTTTATATTATTATATAAAATGGACTATATTGTGTTAGTCCATTTTTTGCACGCTTAAATGAAAACTCGTTAAAAAATTCATCCTTATTGAAGCTAAAAGTCTTTCAATTTGACATATTTTATATGGAAATTTTGACTTTAGCCCATATGTTCGAAAATCCCAAGGCTGGGATCGAGAAAAGAAGACTGGTATAGAAAAGCTACGTATACTACCAATTATTGCTAAAAGTATAGCATGATCCCTATTCATATGTGAACTTTGTGGGCAAAAGATTAAAAATTCCAATTGCCTTTACCTTAATATTGCAAATTTTTTTTATTTTTACTTTCATCAAATTGATGCATTTTAACCACATTTTTGGAAATTTTTAAAAACCAGCAAGAAAAATTAGCCATAGGGATTTCAGGAACCTGAGCGTTCTATTATGCTTGTCACTCGGCTGATAGCTAGCATAGCTAAAATTTTAATATATGCATTTTTGTTTATTTTTATTGTTGGAAATCGTTTTTAATTTCATTCACAACGAACGAAATATGGTTGTGTCTTTATTTTAAACATTACATCACTTTTGCACCATACTGTATGGTTTCAACATTCCATATACTTTTGGGAAAATATAGTTTAAAAAAAAAATCAGTGATTTACATGAGTCTCAGCAAAAGCTTCCAATGTAATGCAGAGGTGACATTGAGTGTCGACCGAATTTGGATTGACTTGAACTAATTTATAGCCCTGTTAATGAAATCAGACTACCGGTAAAAAAAACTAAACTATAAATTTTAGTTAAATGTTTTTTTGTTTTGGTCCACTACATGTCATACCTTAACCGGTACAATTTGAGGAGAATAAAAATATTAATCAACGAAAATGAAATGGCAAAAAATCTGCAACATTAAAGCAAATTAAATCCCACAATTCCCAAAATAAATGTCAAGAATCCCAAAATTTATATTTTTTGTCTTAAAGTCCACATATGGAGTAGAGGTCATGATATACTTTCAACAATAATTTGCAGTATATATAGCTTTATTACGGCAGTATTCTTTTTCCGAACCCAGCGTTGGGATTTGAAAACATATAGGTTAAAGTCAAAATTTCGATGTAAAAAAAGTCAAATTGAAACACCTCCATCTTCTACAAGGTTGATCAATTTCACAAGAAATTTGATTTAAACATACGTACATATTGTTAGCTTACACAAAGATATACAATTTTTATATATTCCTTAACTAAATTTTTTTCTATTAAAAAATAAGATTGATGGCCTAAATTTTAGGCTAAAATAAACAAAATTTCAATATTTTCTCTAGTCTAGTTTTTAACCCAGAAAATATGTAATCTTGAAATTTTTCTACTATATTTTAAATTATGCTCACTAACTATGGGAAAAAATTTAAAAAAATTGTTGAAAATTGTTTAAAATGTCTTGAAAAAAACTGGACCACAGTTTGGAAAAATCAAAAATTATAATTTTAAAATGCCTATAAATCGCTCGTTTTAAAACAAAATTTACAGATCATCATTTTATAGTTATTAACTAGATGTTTAAGGGTGCAGTAGCTTAAGTGGTTAGCACATTGACTACTAAGCAATGGTCACGAGTTCAATACTCAGCCGAGGCAACATCAATTTTTCTGATATGTATTAAGTTTTCTTTATAATAATGCATATCACAGCGCCCTCCTTCGCCGGTATTACCACATAGCACTAAATCGCCGGCGAAGTAAAATAATTATAAATTAGCTATGCTAGCTTCAAACTAATTCGCCTAAATAACACCAGAGGCGCTGCAATACTGTTCTAAAAATAATCATAACGTGCAATTGCAGTGTTGCCAGACTAACCATCTGTCTTATCTACTACTATCCCTTTCCAAAGGAAGTACCACAGTTAATATAGGCAAAAACTGCCTGAGTGGTACTTCTCTTTAAAAAAAAAAAGAAAAAAGTCCTTGTGTAATTTTTAAAAATCAAAAACAAACAAAATTTTAAAAACTGCCAAGCTCTAAAAGAATTTGTAGAGGCGAGGTACCCAACACTGGCAAGGAGATGGCGCCCACCGCCGCCAAAAACAAGTTAAAATACTCCCCTGATATGCTACTCTCATGCCAAATTTCGGATCAATCGGCTTAGCCCTTTTGCAAATGGTTGAGTTATTTCCAAAATATTTTTATTTTATTTTTATTTTATATATTTTATTATATTTTTCAATAATTTTGATGGTTAAAAATAAATTTTAAAACAAAAGGGTTGTGAGTTCAATTCCCACCAAAGACTCTGTCTGGGTGTTTCACTACAACGTGTAAAGATCTAGAAGATCTTCGTTAGTATGCTCGATAATTAAGTTAGAATATAATTTGAAATTTAATTTTAACATTTAATAAATAAATAAATGAATTTAAAAATTATAGTTTTTTACAGAACATTTATATCAGCCTACCTTTAGCACCAACAACTGGATGATTTAACTGCAGATTCTGTTGTCTACTTTTAATTATAAAATCTCTGTCTTTATTGTAAGTATTTACACACACACACATATGTATATTCACTCTTATACAAAAATACACGCATCTCTTTAATTAAACACTTTGAATATTTAATAATCGCTTTAGTGTATAAAAAAGCACTTTAATAAACAACTTGTACTTCTTTTTTATTTAAACAAAAAACGTGTATGAGAAGTACTTTTTGGAACAATATTTTTCCTTGTATGAATTTTAATTAAAATTTTTTAATTATTTAACGAAATTATATGCTGATGCTGTTGTTAAACACCGGCATCATCTAGTATGTTGTTGACGATGTGCGGTGGTAAAGAATTATGATGAACTTTATCAACTGGCTCATGAAGAGATTTTGTTGCTGTTAATTCTGTTAATTTTGTTGCTGTAGTATCTATTTGTGTTTGTTGTAGTCTCTGCTTTAATTGTTTGCAATCATGATGAGCCGGTTCAAATGTAGTCGCTGCTGATGATGACGATGAGAACGGCGATGATGATGATGTTGATAATGTTGTGGTTATTTTTGCTGTTGCTGCTGATGAAGCTGCTGCGGCTGTCGTTGTGGTTACCACTGTTGATTTACAATTTAATAAAAAAATGACTAGAGAAATATCAAACAGCTGAGATGCAGTTGCCGAGACTGCTGTCGTTAAACGTTCCACATTTATCCAAAGGGGTACACTCATATACAAACACATGCTGAGTTTTATTGTTATCAGTGCGTGCGTTGTCTTTTACTGTTTCTTTTGTTATTATTGTCTATACATAAATTATTTTTGGTTTATGTTTATTTTTGTTAACAAAAAAAATTATGTAAAAAAAAAAATAATAACAAAAATGCTTGAAAAAATTGAAATTTTTTTAAACAAAATAAAAGTTTTAAAGAAATTTTCTTTCGCCTGTTTCTCCTACCCTCCACATTATGTCTTTAAATCGGTTATGGAAGCATTGTAGCTAAATTTTGCCTACAGTGGATAGAAAATGCAGAAATATAGAATAATACCTACAAAATTTCTTTACAAAATTTCTTTACAAAATTTAACATACAAACTCGAGCAAACTCAATTAAAGATTATAGAAAATTATTTAATACAAGCTGTGCCCCCCACGTCGTGGGCCTCCTGACAATATTTTGTTCGATTTTGCTTTGAAAGTACTCCACACCAATTGTAAGAGTCTTAATTTTATAGTGCTTCAGTTATGGTTTATGTAATTAATTTATACAAAGATACCCATCTCTGGATAAAATTCTAAAATTTATAAAAAATTCTTAAAATTATTATAAAGCTCTGTAAGAGGTGTCTAAAATATTTTAATAACATGATAATTCCTCAAAGTAAAAAAAAATAAATTTTATTCAATTGGCGCCATCTGTTGGGCAATTTTGTTTCAAATATCCCACTTTCAAAAATAAAAGTCGAGTAACCGTGTTTAAAATATCCCAGTCTTAGAAATATCTTACTTTCAAAAATAAAAGGTGCGCAACCGTGTTTAAAATATCCCAGTTTTAAACCGAAAATTTCAGTACCTTTGAACCGAAAATTGCGTACTTTCACTGCTTTTTTCCACTTTCTGTTGAAAATGATATATTTTTTCGGAAAATAATATCCTATATTTGAATCGCGATCCCAAGGTACCTCTTCACAAAATTTTGTTAATATCCATCCAGTAGTTTTTACGTGATGCGAACGCAAATGAAAAGCAGACAGACGGAAATTAGTTACTATTTTCATATATGTATAGATTTTAAAGCAACACATAGACAGCAGCAGGCTACATAACTACATGGTAATAAGTTGTGTGTAGCAACAATCGTCACCGTGTAGTTAGCTACTAAAGGCCATGATTCACTATCCTACACAATCGTACAATTCAATGACATAAGAATCTGACAGAATTCTGTCCTACTCAAAAATCGTCTCAATATGGCGATGTAGAAGCCACACTATCATACAAAATAAGATTTTGCAACTCTGATTACATGGGAAAATATTATTTTATGAATTTTTTCAAAAGATTATCAAATCGTACAGACATGTCAAAAAGTCTGTCATACGCATACATTTCTAATCCACACTATCATACTTTTTTAGCACACATGCTAATTTTGAGAGATCGTACGACTGAGTATGATAGTGACTCATGGTCTTAAATTATATTGAAGATGACAGCTCATCGTAAACTCTGATATTGTTGTGCAAATACATATTTTGCTTAAAAAAATTAAAAAAAAACTTCTTCATAAATTACTTTTATCATGACAAAGTAAACAAAGTTATCTGCTGACATCCTCATGATTGTTGATAAAATCATAATAAATTCATACCATATCTTTTTTATTAAATCCAACAACAAAAGACCTAAACTATTTGGATGGATTTACAATTTCGAAAGAATGCAAATATTTTAAATTTTGAGATGTTCTTTTCTGTGCAATAATGTAACATATATCTCTCTCACTCTATCTCTTTCTGCTGATATTTTTTACTTAACATTTCTAATTATGTATATTGCCAGCACTAGATATGCTTATTATTGCTTATAAAACATATGACTCAATCTAAGTTGGCGACAACGACAACAGTGGTCATGTAGTCTGTAGCCTGCTGTCGTCTATGTGTTTAAAGCATAAAGTTTGCGAAAAATATTACCTTGGGTTGTTTATTAAATTTCAAATAAAGCCAGTTCTCATACTTATTTAATGTCATAGCCAACGGGAAAACACAAATCATTTTTCATGATATTATTTCTCTTTTAAAAATTGGTCCCACCTAAAATACATACAATACAATATTAGCGCTAAGATTTACCAACCGTACGAGTAAACTTTAACTTAAAAAGTATAGACAGAAACTTAGAAAAAAAGATTCAAATTCTTTCAAAAACATAAACGTGAAAATACTGTTAAATTTCTATTTCTAATCTAAGTACTTTTTTCTTATTTTGATCTCAGTACTTTTAGATTTAATTACTTTCATCACCAGATTCTCTATTGGATAAACAACGGTACAGTTGTTCGAAAGTTTTGGAAAAGCAGTTCACCTGAGGAAAGCTGGAAAATCATCGACATCATGAAATTTTCAGCCTTGTGTATAAAAGTTTACGATTTTACGTCTTCCCTATAAAGCACAATATAGTACAGGCGCTGTCTATACAGATGTGATACAGACATAATATACTACTGATCTCACAGAGAAGTGAAACAGATTTACTCTAGTGCCTGACGACGTGTTGCCTTAATCTGACGATGGTCTTACTACTGCACAGTGGGGCAGACACAAAATATTTTGCAAATAACTATGCCATTTGTAAAGGGCTAGGACGATTGATTCAAAATTAGGCATAAGCTTAGCAGAGGAGTATAACAGCTTAAATTTTAACGGTGTTCGCCATCCACTTACCAGGGTGGCGCTATGAACAGCGATAGAATAGAATCTCATTGGAACACTTTATGTATGATAGAGGGTGAAACACGTTATTCAAAACGACAAATCAATTATAAAACCACTGAATAAATAAGCTACTGAGATATATGTGCAAGTAACTTATTAAAACTATGTGAAAAATTATTTTCCTATGATAAACTAAATATTTTAAATTTTTAAGAAAAAATATTTAGGCCCATTATTATAACTTGACAATAGCTAAAGCTAGAATTTTGTTGGAACGATAAGTAATTTTTTGTCATAATAAGAAAGATAAGGCTCATTACTATATAACTTGTCCTTAACCCATTTTAGTCGACTGGGCATTTAAATATCCAAAAAAGTTAAAGTAGTTAAAAAATTCCTGCATTGGCCTGATAAGAGATAACGACTGCAAGTTGCTTTTTTTTAATACTAGAGATTGATTAATGTGGGAAAAATTAAAAATTAAAAAAAAAATTTTAAAAAAAATTTTTTTAATTTTTTAAAATTAAAAATTAAAAAAAATTAAAAAAAAAATAATTTTTTAATTTTTTTTACCTTTAGTTTGAGAATTGGAAAAATTGCGAAAAGGCTTCTCAAATTAAGGATAATGCGAAAAATGAAAAACGCCTGTACATTCTAAAAAGCCTTAGGTGCCGCATTTGTAATGTGAAAAAATAAAAGCGATATGTCAACTCACTTGGCCGTCACACGCTAAAAAGTGAAACTGGGTATTTAAATACCCAACCGACCAAAATGAGTTCTAAATTTAACAATTTTCTTTATATGGAAATAATTCTTTTTGGCAAAGTAAAAGGCGAATTTGCATTTTTTAAATTTATTTACAGAAAATTAGAGGTTATTTAGACTTTGCAATTTTAGATTTATCTGGTGGGACACTTCTATGGTAATCCAAGAAGTATGGTGCTGGGTGCAAATTCACCTGGCACTTCAAACACCCGTACTCTGTATTGCACTGCCAGCACTGCAGCGACGACGTGCTGGTAGTTATCCGATTAAATGATCGACACGATCATATCTAACTTCCATTTGTGCTGCGGAAATCATAATCATACCTCCATTTTGCCGATTAAACTTCTCATTATCATCTCGCATACTTCCACTAAAATCAAATTCAGATATTTGGGGTTTTTTTTCATATTTGCGACAAAGGCAATGCAGTTTCCATGAATTCACGATAACTGCACCCAAAGCCTTTGTAACTAATGGCCAATACCACTTTTTGCATGGAACTCGAATGCGATAATTGTATATGTATTGTGTTATCGAAAAGGTCCACACCCCATGTATTTATTGTTCAAACTTGTAATTATGCTTTCGGGACCATTTTGGTTTCATTCCCTTATCAATTTTACGTCTCTTCTTACCAATCTTACAGGAGGTCACTGGCAAATCATCATTCTCGCTTTCAGAAGATAGTATATCTTCATTGCATCTATTAAGAAACGTTCTATTTCGTAAGTCCCAGCAATCTCGTGAGGTAGATTTTGGTCGTCGTTCAACACTTGTAAATTGTTATCCAACTCCTCCGTATCACTTATATTGTCGGTGTTATCGGATGGTAATACAACAATATCAATTGTATCGGATTCTCTTTCAAAATCGTCTTCCTCATTGGACCAACTATAGAGAATTTCTTGTAATTCGGCAGTAGTGCGAATTTTCTGACGAAGGTTAATTTTTATATCGGTTATTTATAATTTTTTTTTTTCGTATAAATTACGTTTTTATGCACTTGTGTTATTATAAAAAAAAAACTCACTTGATTTCACCTGTTCACTTTGCTAAAATAAACTACACGTAAAAATTCAACAAGAAGCAAACTGGGAATCCTTTTTTTAAAAACTAACTACTAAGCTAAGGTTAAAGAGAGATGGGTATTTAAATACCATTGTCCTATCACTGAAATGGGGGGGAGGTAAAATTTTTTTTTTACACCAAGCAACTTCTATGAGCCTACAGGTAAAATTCTGAAAGTTTCGTCAAAATCGTACGAGCCGTCTATGAGCCGTCCTTAATGGGTTAAAGTACGTTACAGTTAAAGGTTGTTTTTAGCTTAATTATAATAACGAAAAACTACTTATCGCTCCAACAAAATCCTAACTTTAGCTATTGGTGAACTATAATAATGGGCCTTAAAATACTAATTTGTTCGTTTTACTTTACTTGATGAGATATTAGCAGCTGTATTCATAATGAAAAGTTGTTCACTGTCTATGTACTCGACATATCCAGTGCATGACTAAAATACTGATTAAGCTTATGTACTCGATATGTTGTAGTTTATTCATAATACGTTTTTATCCGCTATTTAAAACAAAGTTTGCCAACTCTGTTTTATAAAAATTATGTTTGTTTTTTTTTTTTTTTTTTTTTTTTTTTAAGAGAGTACCACTCAGGCAGAAATGCCTACATTAACTGTGGTACTTCCTTTGGAAAGGGATAGTAGTAGATAAGACAGATGGTTAGTGATAGTAAAGCTTCGATTCTGGCAACACTGCAATTGCACGTTATGACTATTTTTAGAACAGTATTGCAGCGCCCTGGTGTTATTTAGGCGAATTAGTTTGAAGCTAGCATAGCCAATTTATAATTATTTTACTTCGCCGGCGAATTAGTGCTATGTGGTAATACCGGCGACGGAGGGCGCTGTGATATGCATTATTATAAAGAAAAATTAATACATATTAGAAAAATTGATGTTGCCACGGCTGAGATGTGAACTCGTGACCATTGCTTAGTAGTCAACGTGCTAACCACTTAAGCTACAGCATATGACATATGAAAATAAATTATAAATTTTGTAACGAGTACGCATAATTTGAAAAGTTTGAATAGAAAAAAAGGGTTCCAAAAAAAGCTCTGAACTGAGATCAAGATGATATTGTTTTTTTATATAAAAAAATTAATTATTTTCAGAATGTTGTATCACAGTTAGTATTGGAGAGGCTGCAAACAATTGAAAAGGTATGTATCCAAAGAATCCATTTAAATTTTTTTTTAAAATTTTTAAATTAACCAAAAATTTATTTTGGCAGTTGTTGAACTGACACAAGTAAACTAATAGTTATCCACCGCCTATGCAGTGTTTATTTATAGATTAGAATAAGTATAGGGTGTTTTTTATAGAGGTATAGAACTTTAAGTTGGCATTACTTTTCAAGATGGCGACCGATTAAACAGCTGTCAAGTGATTTATTCTCAGTTTCGTTTGGCAATTAATCATGAATAGACTCACGCCTGAACAACGCTTGCAAATAGTGCAAACGAGATTACCGTTGTTCCCGATTTTCATAAGCGAATTTTATTTAGCGATGAAGCGCACTTCTGGTTGAATGGCTACGTCAACAAACAAAACTGCCGCATTTGGAGTGAAGGTAGTCCTCAAGTGTATGTTGAATCACCGTTACATCCAGAAAAACTGACTGTTTGGTGCGCTTTATGGGCTGGTGAAATCATTGATCGGTACTTTTTCAAAAACGATGGTAGCCAGAACGTTACAGTCAATGGTGATCGGTATAGAGCAATGATTACAAACTTTTTCATTCCTGAATTGAATAGCCATGATGTCCAGGAGATGTGGTTTCAACAAGACGGCGCAACATGTCACACAGCTTGTGCCACAATAGATTTATTGAAAGACAGGTTTGGTGACCGCCTAATTTCACGTTTTGGACCTATGAATTGGCCTCCAAGATCTTGTGATTTAACACCGCTAGACTACTTTCTGTGGGTCTATGTAAAGTTATTGGTCTGTCTATGCGGATAAGCCACAAACGTTTGACCATTTGGAAGACAACATTCGCCGTGTTATTGCCGATATACGGCAACAAATGTTGATAAAAGTCATCGAAAATTGAACGTCCAGATTGGACTACATCCGCGCCAGCCGTGGCGGTCATATGCCAGAAATCATATTTAAAATGTAATGCCACAAGATTATCTTTCGGATAAATAAAATTCATGTCAATCGAATAATCCATTGTTGTTTTATTGCAACTTAAAGTTGTATACCTCTATAAAAAACACCCTTTATAATGAATAATCAAATGTATAGACACTGCACAACTTTTCATTATGAATTCGGCTATAGATTTTTATAAGATTTTTCTTCACGGCATATTAGTGTGAAGGGTAAAATGCAGTCGTCATTGCTTGATTTTTCACGTATGAATTGATTAAATACCTGCAGCGAAATTTAATTAAACAATATCGTTATCCATAAGTTTCATGTTTATCTTCTTTTTAAATTTGCACTTGATTATAGAGAAATTTGCACATTTTATTTATTTTTTTTTTTATAATTATAAGTAAAGTAACAATTGTTTAGGTTTCACATAAAAACATGCTTTATTACTTTTCCTTTTATTATTTAGTTGAATTTTTGCTTTAACATTTTAATTAGAAAACAAACATTTAATGTATTTTCACATTTTGTTTTTTATTTTATTTAATTGGTTTTTTTAATTTTAATTTTCTATTACGTTCCGGCAAATAAATTTTCATTCATAAATCGTTTGTTTGTTGTTTGCTCTTGTTTTTGGTTGTTTTTTTTTTTCTCTTATTTTGTCTATTTTATTTACTGTACGTGTTAGCGTGTTAGTAGTAACAGCAGCAGTAGAATCTAAAGTAGCATTAGTGCTGGTATTAGTTTTATTAATCGTTTTAGTAAACACAAGTTCAAGTGTATATGTCTGCTTGTGTATTTATTTTACCGCTAGTTTACGTATTTCCGTTTATAGTTTTGCCGGTTTTCATCTTTAGCACATCTAAAGCGTACGTCAAACAAATGACAACTAACTAGCGATTTTAAGTTTTTACAATATTTATACTACAAAGTAAAACGAGTGCTAATAGTAATATATTGCTCTTATTTTCTAAAGCATGAAGAGTACGTCTTTCTCTTTTATATCATAATTTTATTTAAAAATTCTGCTCTTTTTTAAAACTCTTAGTTTTATCACAGTTGTTTTTTTGTGACAAATTTTTTAATTTCCCTTTTAATTTCTTTCTTTTTGTTTTATTATCATTTTTTTTTAACACAAAAGCCCCGATTAAATCTTTTTGTTTTTTCGTGTTTACAATAAAAGGCGGGCAGGCGGAAAGGTGAAAAAAAAAAAAAAATAAATAAATAAAAAAAGAAACGGATATTCTCAAAGGAAATTAAGTTTCCTGTTTATGTGTCAAGCTGTAAGTTTATTCACATCTTGTTTCTTTTTTTCTTTTTTTTTTTTGTTTGTTATTTATAATGTAAAAATATATAAATCAGATTGTTAGTATATTTACAAAACACTTTGTGAAACAGGTTGTAAAAAGAATTATAAATTTGTATGAATTTTTTTTATAAAATTAGAACAAACTTCAAAGCATATTTTTAGGCGCGCTAAAAACAGAAATTAAATAATTTTACAATTAAAACGTTTAACAGGGGGCGACAAATATTGCAGTTGACCAAATATTAATATTAAAATCTAATTAGAGACTCTAATTATGCTTACATTATGTGGCCTAGAAAGTTCTGTCATCGAAGTCACAATCGGTCAACAATCTTTTTAAACCAACCCCAACAATGAATTATAAAAACAAAAATCATATAAATTTTGAAATATTAGATTTTAAATTAAATCATTTAAGGTATCGCGGGAACACAAATCGACACAAAGTTTATTCTGCTGTATAGTTACTGGAGAGCTTGTTAGGGCAATTACCAGGGCCGTAACAGCAGCGGCAAATGCAGCAGCACAAAGGTCTTACATGTCAAGGTGTCCCCTCTACGGCTAAATATACAATAAAACCTTTACCAGCAGCTTCTTTTACTTTGTCTTTTAGTCGAGTTGCGTTCAGTAAGGAGCAGGTATAACTATATACATCAGCCTCAAACCCAACATAAAGTCCTTAAGGTCGATAATAGTCAGTGGAGAACCCCCTGGAAAAACGCATCTTTGCAACAGCAGAATAGTCAGCTATACCAGTACCGCCTTCAGTGCCAGCACTGGCAAAAATATTCGCAGGAGCAGTAGTCTAATCATCAACAAACACCATGACAATATTGTCAGCTGGAGCAACGGGCAGAAGTACTACTAAATTTGGGTAGAACATTTTTTCAAGTCACTGTCACGATCATAAGCCATTTAGAGGACTTATTCTCAATTGGAAGCTTACTGCCGCCACTATCTGAAGCGAGAATCTTGGGGCTGTTATTTCTCTTTTTTTCAATGTTTCAAAAAAAAATCCGTGTTTGAAAATAATAGTAATTGAAATATTTATCTATCAATACCTTTCAGTCAACAGGCAGAAACGCAACAAACCCAATTATGAAACCAAAATCAAATTACTCAGTCAACTGCAAAATATATGGGGAAAGTACACAGTAGTAACTACCAGTCGGTTTGAGAAGACACAAATCAATAAGAAGAGACACGTGCCACTTAGAAAAAAACACGTAGTATTACAATGATCCTTAGCCAAGACACAAACTAGAACGAAGATCTCGCTAATCTAATCGCTGTGCTAATTGTCTTGTGAAAATTATATTTTTTTTACAAGTGCTAATAAATTTTCAAAGTTATTGGTTGATTGTACTTGTTATCGTACTGCCTTGGACGAGACATTAACCGAAAAACCGGAAACGTGCCGAAAATGAAGCATTAAAATGCTATTTTTCAAGTTCTTTTTTCTAAGAAATTTTAAAGCTTTTGTAAAAACTAAATTTATTTTTAATTTTTTTATTTAATTTTTGTTCTCTTCTTTTAATTCCAACGATTTTTTTCGGTCTACTACGATTTTCAAAGATAATTGCAATTCTGAAAAAAAATTGAAAAATGTTTCTTTTAAATATTTTACAAAAATTGGCATGGCTCTTCTTACATATGTATAATTCATTTTCGCCTGTCTGTCTGTCTGTCTGTCTGTCTGCTCTTCTTTTGCGTTCGTATCACGTAAAAACTACTGGATGGATGTTTACAAGATTTTGTGAGAAAGTACCTTAGCATTCTGATTCCAATACGAGTATAGGATACTTTTTTTCAGCAAAACTATTTCATTTCCTAGAGAAAGTGGAGAAAAAGCAGTGAAAGTAGCCAATTTCCGATTTAAAGGTACTGAAATTTTCGCACATTTCGCGCACGTTTTATTTTTAAAAGTGGAAAATTTGAAACAAAATTGCGCAACAGATGGCGCCAATTGAAAAAAAAATGTATTTTTATTTTGTTGAATTACATTGTTATTAAAATATTTTAAACATCTCTTACAGAGCTTTACAATAATTTTTAGAATTTTAAATTTTTTTTTTTATAAATTTCAGAATTTTATTCAGGTATGGGTACCTTTATATAAAGTAAATACATAAACAGAAGCACTATAGAAGTAAGAGTCTTACAATTGGTGTGGAATACTTTCAATGCAAAATCGAGCAAAATATTGTCAGGACGCCCACGACGCTTCGCTCTTTAATGATGCAAACTCTTAACAAATGGCATCTGTTTTTCTACTCAAACTAAACCATAAATTTCTACCAAAACTCTCTGTGCTTTTTTTTTTCGTTCTTTAACATCAACCCAAAAAATATAAAGGGAATTCAGCCATTTGGTCAAAAAAGAGACCACAAAAGAAAATAATCAAAACAGAAAAGGCAAAAATAAACAATTTAAAAAATGGCAGCACGTGGATATTTAAATCATTCTTTGTTATAAATAGTCTAGTCTGGTTAACTATGATGTCAGTTCTTTGGGTGATATTAAATGTTGCATGCTTACTCACAATACAATACACACACGTCACAAAGGAGTACTTTTAAGACATTCTTAACACTCTAATAGCAAAGATTAAAATAAATATACATAGATATATTTATATATATATATAAAGGGTGTTTTTTATAGAGGTATAGAACTTTAAGTTGCAATAAAACAACGATGGATTATTCGATTGACATGAATTTTATTTTACCGAAAGATAATCTTGTGGCATTACATTTTAAATATGATTTCTGGCATATAACCGCCACGGCCGGCGCGGATGTAGTCTAATCTGGACGTCGAATTTTCGATGACTTTTTCCAACATTTGTGGCCGTATATCGCCAATAACACGGCGAATGTTGTCTTCCAAATGGTCAAGCATTTGTGGCTTATCCGCATAGAAAAATGACCTTACATAGCAACACAGAAAGTATTCTAGCGGTGTTAAATCACAAGATCTTGGAGGCCAATTCACAGGTCCAAAACTTGAAATTAGGCGGTCACCAAACGTGTCTTTCAATAAATCTATTGTGGCACGAGCTGTGTGACATGTTGCGCCGTCTTGTTGAAACCACATCTCCTAGACATCATGGTTATTCAATTCAGGAATGAAAAATTTAGTAATCATGGCTCCATACCGATCACCATTGACTGTAGCGTTCTGGCCACCATCGTTTTTGAAAATGTACGGACCAATGATTCCACCAGCCCATAAAGCGTACCAAACAGTCAGTTTTTCTGGATGTAACGGTGTTTCGACATACACTTGAGGATTACCTTCAGTCCAAATGCGGCAGTTTTGTTTATTGACGTAGCCATTCAACCAGAAGTGCGCTTCATCGCTAAACAAAATTCGCTTATGAAAATCGGGAACAACGGTAATCTCGTTTATATATATATATATATATATATATATATATATATATATATATATATATATATATATATATATATATAATTGTTAAAATTTTATATAAATTTTAAAGTTGTATCCAGGGATGGGTACCTTTATATAAAGTAAATACCTAAGAGTCTTGTGGACACAGCTATTTTGAAATAAGACTTATATTTGTTTCAAACAAATTTCACAACAGTTTTTGAGGAAAAGACAATATTTTTAAAATTTTGTTTAAAATAGGAAAGCTCTCTGATGATGATGAATGTTGGGGTAAAATAACACAGTGCAACAAATGAAAACTTTTTGAAAAATACACGAACTTGATAATGTCTGTAAGTTCGATTATACTATCAAAGGGTAGTAAAACTCTATAGTTAGTTTGGCGAAATTGGTGACCAATTTTTATTTATTGGCCTCGAAATAGTCGGAATGTCAGTGGATCCTTGAAAAATGATGAGGTGATGGCGCTTAACTTTGTTCGGAAATATATAATAATATAATATAATAATGTAGCCGAAAATTCGTTTAATAAATTTTATATACATTTTATGTCCTGCACTTTTTTTGAATCAAAAAATTAATAAATATTTTTTTTTATCTTTTTTCAGCATAACTTAGACGGACTCTTAAGCAGCATGGCCACACATCAAACTGATGCTTAAAATTTGTGTGTGTATTGGTAATATTTCATTTTGCTTAGTACAGCAACACATCAAACTCATTTCATCAAACTTCACTTTAAAGTTGATTTGCAAAGGGAAACACGTACAATTAATAAACGCAAAATCTTTTAAAATTTTTTTAAAGTTTTTTTTTTTGGTAAAAAATGAGCAAAACAGATGATTTTTCAGTTCTATTACTGCATTCTTCACTTTTCACTTCCCATAAAGCAGGAAAATCGATATAATCTTCAATTAACTCTAAAATAAAATTTTTTTCCTCCATTTTGATTATACCGCGTCGAAAAAATTAGTAGATGTTGTCGCTTTGAAAATTATGTAAAAATGAAATTTGAAGTAATTACACACATATACATCAAACTGGCTTCAAATTTCTATGGCGACGGTAGTAAAAATCAAAAGTATTTAGATTTTCTTCAAACTCACACCGACCTATACGTGTGAGTATTTTTTTACTAACACAATCACAAAAGAGCGAGTTTGAAGCAGCATTTTGATGTGTGGCCATGTTGCTTTAAATTTTCACTAACAATGTATAGGGAAATTGTAGCCACTGTAAAACTGAACAACTCTTGTGAAGATACCAATACAATCTGAACATGTCTGGGTACCCTAACTTGCTCATTAAGATCACCACTTTCTACCTTTAAATTTAAATTTGCTGAGATTTTTATTTGAAAAACAACAACAAAATAACAAAAATCCAATAACAACAAACATGGTTGAAATGCAATAAATGTATAGGTTAGTAAATAAACTGCTGCTTTTATGGTAGAACGTCCTAAATTAGGTGTCTAGACACGTTCAGATTGTATTGGCATGTTCACAAAAGTTGTTCAGTTTTACAGTGGCTACAATTTTCCCAAAAAATCGTTAGTAAAAATATAAAAGTCCCTGTAATTTATATTAAAAAAAGTAAAAAAAAAATTAGTTTCGAAAAATTTAAAATTTTTTTTTTTTCAAAAAAAGCGCAGGAATAAATTATTTTTTGCCATAAAATGTATATAGAATTTTTTTAACCAATCGTCGGCTACATTATTGCCGAACATCGCCTAGTTTGAATGAGATATTCAACAAAAACTGATGACATTCTTTTTTTGAAGGGCTCGTTGATTTTCCAAATCTTTCGAGGCCCATAAATAAAAATTGGTCACCAATTTCGCAAACAGGGTTCACAGATGTTTATTTGAGTTCAATACCCAATTTGAAAATTTTCATCTTTAAAATTCACCAGAAAAAAAATTTTTTTTTTCTGAATTCATTTTTATTTGCAATCTATTTTACAAAAATAAAATAATAAGCAAAATACATAATTAATTTAAGTGACATACATATATTAAGTTCCAATAAACTTAAAAAAATATATATAAATACAAATTTATAGTATTAATACATTTTCCTATTTTCTGAAGGGTACGTCAAGTACGTGGTATCATTCATTGCTATCATCTAAAAGGTTGATTGCGAATACATTTGAATGATTGCTAAGTCTGCTAAGGTACCTTTGACAGAAGTTAGAAATTTCTTCTTTGACTTTTTTAATTTTGAGATCTCTGTGTATGTTGTTGTTGTTCACAAACCAAGGTGCATTAGCTAACAATCTTAGTGTTTTGGACTGATATCCTTGTAAAATCTCAATGCTGGAGTTGCTTGTTGTGCCCCAAAGTTGAATACCATATGTCCATACTGGTTTCAGGATTGCTTTATATAACAAAATTTTGTTCTCCAGACTTAATCCAGATTTAGGGCGTAACAACCAGTACATTTTTCTTGTTTTAATATTTAAGTGTTCACGTTTCTTTAAGACATGTTTTTTCCATGTTAATCGTTGATCAAGATGAAGGCCCAAATATTTAACAGTGTCATTTTGAGGTATAACAGTTCCATTTAAATACACTAGAAAGCAATGATTTTTTCTTAATGTAAATGTCACATGAACAGATTTTCCGGTATTTACTTTAATGTTCCATTTTTGCAACCAATCTTGAATAAGATTTAATTGATTTTGTACCAATTCTGAAGCTATGCTTGGTGACTCATTAGAAGCTAGTACTAAAGCGGTATCTGCTTAAGTAGCAATAGTTATTTTGTCCATCGTAGGCATATCTGCTGTGTAAATGGTGTACAGTACAGGACCTAATACACTGCCTTGGGGTATACCTGCGTTAATGCTTCCAAAAGTTGAATAAATTTCATTAACACTTACAAAGAATTGTCTGTTTTGCAGATATGCTTTTAATACGAAGTAAAATGGGGCCGGAATAAGCTTTTTTAATTTGTAAAAAAGGCCAACGTGCCATACTCTATCAAAGGCCTGTTCAATATCTAGAAACACTGCAGAGCAATACAATTTTCTTTCTAGTGCATCAGAAATATTATTGACAATCCTATGACATTGTTCTGGTGTGCCATGTTTATGTCTGAATCCAAACTGGAAAAAAATAAATTGTTTAAAATTTAAATTACCGCATAAATGCTTTATGCTGTATATTTTTATATTGCAATAAAATTATAAAAGTTGCTTGAGTTTTTACCCTACCATTTCTGGGAGTAGATTTTTTAGTTTAGTGGATTTAAAAAGAATAAATTAATTTATTGAAAGTAAATTCTAAGTGTCATAGAACGTATATACAATGTTAAGTATGATTTCGTTATTCTGATTTTAAACAAGTAATTATACAACAAGTTATAATTCTAACACCCCCACTCGAAATCTACTAATATAAACCCAAAAGTTTGCAAAATTTCATTTGTTTCTCTTTAGAAACAGACTTAGTTAAAAAATCGGCAATTTGGTCATGTGTTGATATTCCATTAAACGAAACTTGATTCAGTCGATGTTTTTCTCTTATATAATGATGTCGAATATCAATATGTTTGGTTCTTGCACGATAAACTTCATTCGAGGCTAATTGTATTGCACCTTGATTGTCACAATGAATTTTAGTGGGTATATTTTCATCAAATTCGTAATTCAGCTCCTTTTCTAGCATTCGTAGCCACATGACTTCTTGAATTACTGCTGATAATGCCATATATTCGGCTTCGGTTGTAGATAACGCAATAGTTGCCGTTTACTATTCCAAGATATGGCAGCGTTTTGTAACAAATTAACATAACCCGTTACTGATCTTCGATCTTCTAGATCATTTCCCCAATCAGAATATGTGTAAGAAATAATTTCATTATTACCATTTGCAATAAAATGTAACTTATAATGAATAGTTCCTTTTAGATAACGAAAAATGCGTTTTACAGCTATCCAGTGAATTCGAGATGGAGAGTTATTGAATTTACTTAAAAAATTTACGGCTTGAGTTATATCTGGTCGTGTGCATTGAGCGGCGAATAATAAACTTCCAATAGCTTGTTGATAGGGTACATTTTTCATAGTTTCGTCATCACATTCTCTTTTTGAAAACTTTTGATTTATGTCCATCGGTGTAGATATGGGATTGCAATTTTCCATTTCATACCTTTTTAACATATTAGAAATATATTCTTCTTGATCTAAAGTTATATAATTTTTAGTTATATTTATTCGCATTCCTAAACATCGTTTTGCTTCACCTAAAAACTTTATTTTGAAATCAGTCATAAGATTTGACTTGAATAATTGATTAAAATGTTCATCATTAGTAAATAAAATCATATCGTCTACATAAAGCGCCATAAAAGTAATTTTATTACCTTTAATTCGATAATAAATACAGGGATCCAGTTCAGAACGTGTCATACCATATTTACCTAGCGCTTCATTTAGTTTATTGTTCCAAACATGACTTGCTTGTTTTAATCCATATAATGCCTTTTGAAGTTTTAAAACATGGCCATTGGGTACATTTACAACTGACGGAGGTTCAACATAAACATTTTCAACTAAATCACCTTGAAGAAAGGCGGTAACTGCATCCATTTGTTCTATTTTCAAATTGTATCTTGCAGCTAAAGCCATTAAGTACCGTATAGACGTATAACGTACAACCGGGGAATATGTTTCCTCGTAGTCAATTCCCTTCCGTTGAGAATATCCTTTGACTACAAGTCTGGCCTTGTAACGAATTGAATCATCTAATTCCATCTTCTTCTTAAAAACCCATTTCGTCTTGATAAGATTGCAGTTATTTGGTTTGGGAACAACTATCCATGTCTTATTTTCCTCTATTGATGATAATTCGTTTTTAACAGCTTCCTGCCATTTATCGCTTTCGTTTGATGAAAAAGCTTCCTCAATGCTAATGGGTTCATCTTCTGAAAATTCTGCACAATAACTTAGCCAATTCCATCTTTGATTTTCTTTATTAGCTATTCTTTCACTTCTTCTAGGTCCTTTTACATCTGCTGCACTTTCATTAGGAGTTTCAGTTTCAACATTTTGACAAGTACGCTTTGAACTTAATTCCTGACATTCTTCTATATTGCTGGATTCCTCAGTTACTTCCTTTTGAAGACTATCTCGAGTTTCCCCCACTTCATTTGCATTAATGGAATTAAATGACAATGAACTTGCATTAGATTCGTTCTCTTCATCAATGATGTTCCAATTTACAGTTCTGTGTTCTTCTAAGATGTTTTGATTACTGAAAAAATAATATTCTTTATTTTGTGATTGCAATAAATAAACACCTTTCCTATTTTCATCAAACTTCACATCTCTAGCTGTAATTATATTCATTTTATTTACATCATATATACGATATCCTTTTGTGCTAATACCATATCCAACAAAAATACCCTTGCTGGATTTTGGGTCCCATTTTTTCCGCTTTTCCTTTGGTTTGAGTGAAAATGCTAAACAACCAAATATTTTAAAATGTTTTACGTTTGGTATTTTTCCTGACCATAATTCTTGAGGTGTGCATTTCAATAATTTATGAGGTGACCTGTTCACAATATATGCAGCAGTTTGCACTGCTTCAGCCCAAAAACTCTTAGGAAGTTCTGCATCACATATCATTGATCTGGCCTTTTCCGTTAATGTTCTATTAACTCGTTCAGCAAAGCCATTTTGCTCTGGATTGTAAGGAACTGATGTTTGATGCTGTATACCCCATTTCTTTAAAGCATTTTCAAACATTTTGTTAATGTATTCCGTGCCATTGTCGCTTCTTAGTATTTTTATTCTGCTATCGGTTTGATTTTCAGCCATTGATTTAAATTCCTGGAACTTAACAAAAACATCAGATTTATTTTTAATAAAATAAACAAAAATTTTACGTGTATAGTCATCTATAAAAACAACATAATATCGGTTTCCACCTAGCGACTTGACCTCCATAGGTCCACAAACATCACTATGAACTATTTCCAAAGTTCTCAAAGCTCTGTTTCCTTCATTCGAAAATGTCAATTTAACATGCTTACCACCAGCACAACCCTCACACAGTTCATTATTTAATGATTTTATATTAAAATCTAAACCAATTACCATTCCTTTTCTTAAAATTTTTAAGCCATCGTAATAGAGATGTGCAAAACGTTTATGCCATAATTCTACCGAATTTTTCGATTCAGCATTAAACGCTTTCTGAGACTCTGGTATATTTAAACTGTACATACCATTTTCACTTATGGTTTTTGCAATCATTGTTCCATTTGAATTAAAGATTTTCCCACCAATTTCATCGAATACTACACGATTACCAGCACTGCACAACTGACTTACAGATAATATATTTTCATTAATATCTGGAACATATAAAACGTTTTTAACTGGAAACACATTATCACCAAATTCGCTACAAATATTAAAATCTACATCACCCTTCGACTTAACTTTAAGTGAATTACCACCAGCTGTTTTTATTTCACCTTCGTAGGGTTTAAGTTGTTTAAAAATGTTTCTTTCTTTTGTCATATGTGCCGAAGCACCACTATCGATATACCATTTTGATTTTTTAATACCCGTATACCTACCGCTCAATGCATAAAAAGTTGTGTTGTTCTTATAATTCTTTTTTTTCTTCATACTTGGACATTCGGCTTTAAAATGTCCGAAACCATTGCATCCAAAACATCTGCGTTCAAATCCATTACCTTTTGGCTTTTTCTGCAATGTTTTCTTACTCACTAAAGCATGGCTTGAACTTTGAACACGAACATCTTGAAGCAGTTTCATTTTAATAGAATCCGCTGTTATTTTTGTACCACAGCTTCCTAGGGACATTATCATTGGCATATAAATTTCCGGCAATCCTTTCAACAACAAGCAACCCAACCATTCATCATCAACAACAAAACCAATTGATCCCAATTTTTGAGATACAGATACGATTTGTGACACGTAATCCTCAATTGAATTACAATCTTCCAACTGAATTGAACATAGTTTTTGTAACAATCCAACTTTTCGATCCAAACCTGAATCCTGAAACAAATCCTTTAGAGACTTCCACACTTGACTTGTTTTTTTACAATCCCGAACATACACATACAGGGATTTATCCAAAGCTAAAATTACACGGCATCTTGCTTTTTCATCAACTTCTTCTTTATAATCTACCGGCTCCGGATCAATGTACATCCATAAATTCTCCAATCGCAATTGAGTCTCCATAGCAAAGCTCCATGTAAGCCAATTTTCCGAACCAATAAGTTTTTCAAATTTCTCGATCTGTCCAAACGCCATTTTTCAGAATTCGTTAATTCCAATGTTTTATTTCTTAATATTTTGTGTTGCTGGGCCCATAACCTTTTAGTTTAGTGGATTTAAAAAGAATAAATTAATTTATTGAAAGTAAATTCTAAGTGTCATAGAACGTATATACAATGTTAAGTATGATTTCGTTATTCTGATTTTAAACAAGTAATTATACAACAAGTTATAATTCTAACAAGATTAAAAGTAGTACAACAAATTTCATTAATTTAAACATGATTTATGTACATAACTGTATTATTTTTCAAGAAAGAATCGAAGAACTAGTTTTACAATTTATTTATTTATTTTATTACTTTCTTTGGCGAAAAAAGACAAGCTTGGTAGTTGGTGAGGTCTAAAAACAAGGTCGTTTCTGTGACATCTTGATATGTATAAGCTTTTGCCAAAAATATCGCTATTAATGACATTTAATGACATTTTTCTTAATTGTGATTTATAAATTGTGATTGTGATTTATAAACACAAATTATTTAGGAAATTATCGTCATTTCTTGTTATTTGGATAATATTGGTATGGTTCAATTATATATGGAACAAAATATGCCGCGACGTTCGATGACGCTGAGGCATAATTGAGGTTCTATGTCGAATTATCTCATGCTTTAGCTCTTGAATTGTTGCTGGCTTATCGATGTACACCTTTCTTTCTTTCAAATAACCGAAAAAAAACGAATTCTAACGGTGTCAAATCACATGATCTTGGCGGCCAATTGACATCGCCACCACTTGCGATAACATGCCTGTTGCCGCCACTGGCAAAGCCGCTTAATTATCTAAGCTCTATTACATATTTTTAGTTTAAATCTATTACATTTTAAATGTCAGTTTTATCCATTCGGAGTAACGGCTTTGCGCGCTAGGCCCAACTCCATTTTATTAATTTTTGTACTTAGTTGGCTGGCGTGGTGATAAGTCTTTACTCCGGAAGATTTTCCTTAATTTTAATAATTTTGTTACTCTAGTGGTTTCCATACCAAAAAGTGAGTTTTATATTTTATATGTTCGTAAATGTTGCTTTACTTATTATCGTATGTATGTGTATTTGTTTAGGAATTTTAATATAAGAAGCATTTGGTCAATAAATTAGATATTTTATTCGATCTGATATCTCTTTATTCAAAATCCAGTGGAAATCATTAGCGAGGCGGATTCCTCACCCCAACAACGCCCATCGAATTTTTCGCGCAAAAAAACCACTGTTTCGTTAGATGTTTGGCAAGTGGCACCGTCCTGACGTAACCATATATCGTCCACATCCATATCTTCCAATTCGAGCCATAAAAAGTTCGTTATCATCTCACGATAGGGAACAACATTTACAGTCCTCATTTTGAAAAAAAAAAAAACAAAAAAAAAATAGGCACCATGATGCCGCCAGCCCATAAACCGCACCAAACACTCACTCTTTGTGAGTGCATTGGTTTTCGACAATCACTCTTGGATTATCATTCGCCCAAATGCGACAATTCTTCTTATTGACGAGTCCACTGAGGTGAAAATGTGCCTCATCACTGAAGATCATTTTCTTCGAAAATTGATCATCTAACGTTGCCATTTCTTGCCACCATTCTGACCATTGCTCGCTTGTGTAACTTTCCATGGTTTAAATTAAGTTAGTCCGAAATTGAGAAATGTCAAATTAAATGCAGAAAAAAACTTGACGTTTAGGTGTGGTTCACATTCAATATCGGCTCTTAAAATTTAACCACCCGATATATATGTAAGTCTCTTAAAACGTTGTTATTTACTTCGGCTTATAGTATTTTCTTTATTCAACTAAAAGATCTGTTTGGACATTGTGTGTACAATAAACTTTTTTGATATATAAACAGTACGTTTTTGAAGTAAAAGGACAGTAGAGCATTTGCAGATTTTAGTTCTTTCTTAAAATCGTAAACAAGATCCATTACATCAAGGGTAAATTCAATGAATTAACTTTTGCTGCTTAAATTATTTTCGTTACATCTTTTTCATCTTCATTTATTACAGTTAAAATAATAATAAAATTAGGTACCGTGAAATAGCTCCCAAATGAAATAAATCCCCAAAAAAATGAAATAACTCCTAACAAAAAATTCAAAAATCCCAAACAAATTGGAAGTTATTTCATAATGAAATAACTCCCAAATGAAATAACTCCTAATTTAATTCTGTTGGGATGTATTTTATTTATTTTGATTGGGAGTTATTTCATTTGACTAAAATTGCATTATTCTGGATACAGAGAAAACTTTTAGTCAGCGAAGCCGGTGTTTGTTGTACCATAGAGAAGAAATTCCTTGCGCCCGGCCAAAGGCCGGCTATGCAGGAAAACTTTAGTAAGCGAAGCCCGTGTTGGTTATACCATAGAGGAGAAAATCCTTGCGCCCGGCCAAAGCACGGCTATGTAGAAAGCTTTAGTAGGCGCAACCGGTGTTGGTTGTACTATAGAGGTTAAACCCTTCCATACGGCCGAAGGCCGGCTACACAGGCCGGGATGGCTCCTCTATGGTATATGGAACAGCGGCTTCGCTAACAAAATATTGTCTATATAGCCGGCCTTTGGTCATATATCTATGATATATGGTATGATATCAAATTTAAGAACCTCTTTAATCGGGAGCTACCTGTTATACCATAGAGGTTAAAACAGTTAAACAGTGTCCGGGTGCAAATATAATTTGTATTGGGAGTTATTTCATTTTTGTTGGGACTTATTTCATTTGGGAGTTTTTTCATTTTTTTTTTTTTTTGTAAAAAAAAACGGTTAAATTTTGTAAAAATTAACGGTTAAATTTTTGGATCTTATTTCATTTTGGCGTTGGGAGTTATATCGTTTTTGTAATTTGGAAAATATTTAATTTTTGTTGTGACTTATTTCATTGGGAGTTATTGCATAGGGAGTAATTTCATTTGGGAGTTATTTCACGGTACCTAAAATTACAATAATCCAAAAAGTATATGAAATCATAATAATAATCCCAAAAAAATCCCCAAACTACTGAAGTTGTCCTCAACGAACTTCCCAAACCTAATTTGTAATCCCCATTAGTAAATCAAAATCCCCGATTTGGGGATAAATCCCCTAATCTGACAACACTGTTCGCCAAACTTAGTATAGGGTTTTAATATCCTTTGATAGTAGAGACGAACCTATACTCTTACTTCATTTTAGTTTTTTTCACTGTTGCACTGTGTAATTAACCTAAATCTTAGTTATTTAGGGTAAAGTAAAACAAAGTATCAGCTACTTTAAATACTACAATTTCTAAAATCTCTATTAACATTAGATTTCTGTTGTTGTAAGTTTGTAATTTTTATTTTTTTTTCTATTTTTTTCTATTAAATGTGAAGTTATTCCAAAAAGTTAGCAATGAGGAGTCATTGGCAGAAGATAAATTAAAAAAAAATAATTTAGATATCATGTACACACTTGTGTATAATCATTTTTTTGTTTTAAATAGCCAATTGTAAAAATTAAAAAAAAGTTTTCTGAAAAAGTTTAATGCCTCAACTTCGTTTGTATATTTTCGAACTTAAATCCCAAATCTGCTCTACAGCATTTTTCATGATTCATTTTCAAATGAATTCTCTAACAAATTTAATTGTATGAAAGCAAAAATTTTTCAACTTTGTCTATATGAAACATATAATTTCCCAAAGTATTATTGTATGTTCTATATTAAGTGTAGCAGCATTAGGACATAAGGGTGTAGAAAATACGAAAAAAAAGCAACAGGATATCTTGTACATTAAGTCTGTATAATACAAAAAAACAAAAAAAAAAACTAAGACACAAGCAGACATGTTTGTTAGACTAAACAAGTACAACTAGAGAATATATGTCACCATTAAAATAACTTAAATTTGTTGTCAACATGTGTCATACAATATGATGATGGAGCTCATCACAATCACCATCATCATGCTCTTCCCGATAGAAATGAATATGGAATCACAACAGAAGCAAGAATAAATAGAAGAAAAATCTTTCGAAATATCTGAACGTAAGTTTTGATTTATGTTGGAAAATAAACTATTTTGTGTGCTGGCATTAACTTTACGTCAGATGACAACTAAGAAATTCTTTTCGCATTGCATTTGTTATAATTTGATGACACAATTTTAGAAAAATGTCAACAGAAAATATTTATGTGATTTTATTTCCTGCTTAAGTGTGTGTCATAAGAATATGCAACAATTAGAGTTCTGTTGAGCTTTTGTGCTTTGCAAACTTGACTTGAGCAAATCAATAAAGTATAAGTATTAAGGAATCGGAAGCTCTTAATGTTCTTTCATCAAAGCTTAGTTATTTCTTCGATTTGTTCACCTCCTAGATTTCAAATTTCGGAAAGTCAGTATAGCGACTTCTACAAATCACTAGGTCCCTATTTCATAGCATCAGGCGACTACAACGCTAAACATACGTTTTGGGGATCACGCCTAATAACTACAAAAGGTCGTATTTTGTTTGACACAATTTCAAAAATACGTCTGAATGTTATATCGAGTGGACAACCCACCTCTTGGCCTACTGATCGACAAAAAATATCTGATCTTATTGATTTTGGCGTGTTTAAGAGTATTCCGAGAGAAATGATTAAAGCTGAAGCGTCGCTTGAATTATCCTCAGATCATTCACCCACTATCGTCTATATATGAGACAAACAAAACATCATATCACCAACGACTAGCACAAGCATTAATTGGTCGAAATATAGAAAGTATCTTAGTACTCATTATTCCAAACCATCAATTCGGCTTCAGGAAAAAACATAGTACGATCGAACAAACTCACAGGTTAGTCAATGTTGTTAAGAAGACATTTGAAGAGAGAAAATACTGCTCTGCGCTTTTTATCGACGTTTCTCAAGCATTCGATAAGGTATGGCATGAAGGCCTAATATACAAGCTAAAACTGAATTTGCCCGTAAACCTATATAAGCTGATAGTTCAATTATATTGAAGATACAATAAATAAAAAAATTGCGAAAAAAAAAATGTTCTTGGCATGAAAATCCAGTGTGACGTTCGATGGACTAAACCCATTTTAAAAAACTCAAAAGAAGCTTTCAAGTGCTTCGGTTTTCTCAAACGGTGTAAAACATACTTCACGCCATCTAATCTCCTTACTATTTATACCACCTATGTACATCCGGTCAAAAATGGAATACAACTCTCATGTATGGGCCGGAGCCCAAAGTCTGTTTTAGAGCTACTCGACCGCGTGCAGGAGAAGACGAAGAAGCTCAAAGGTGACAGTAGGGTTTTCAACCCTATTGACACTCTTGAACATCGTCGCAATGTGGGTTGTGTTTCGCTATTACAACGGAATGTACTCTGATGAGATTAGGGAACTAGTTCCTCATATCAGCACATTTTTGCGCACAACACGCTTTGCATTAAGAGCTCATACATTTGTGGTCGATTGGCCAGTGAATCGCGCTATTCATTACAGAGCAAATTCGTTTTTTGTGCGTACAGTTTCGTATGTGGAATCATTTTCCTGTAGTGGTCTTTCCTGTGAATATCACTTTGGGAAAATTCAAATCGAATGTCCATAAACTATCCTCCTTCCCATGACATAATTTCCTAATTCTGGCACAATGCATTGCATGAGCAGAGGTCAATCCCAGATTGCTAGTCTGAAAAAAATATATAATCGTCAGATTTTTTATAGCCTTCACCTGTGAGAGAGGGCATATATAAATTTGACATTCCGAGTGTAATTTTCACAATATATTCATTTCCGATCCAATAAAGTATGTTCATTCTGGATCCTTATAGATATAGAGCAGTTGATTTAGTATTGTTCGTCTATCTGTATGTCTATCAGTCACTGTTCGGGTTGAAATCAACTTTGCCAAGGCACCAGAAGAGATACAGAAATTTTAAGCTCACCAGCTGCCAGACATAGTTTCGAAAATTTGGCTAATGCAAATCAGCAACTTCAGACCATTCTATTTTAAGCTACGCGCAAAAAACTACGCCTACCTATATTTTTTCCCGTTTTTTCAGGTTGTTTTTATTTTTTTCGGTTGTAATGATTTAAATGTTTTTTGCTACTGAATATTAGACTGCTATTGGTCGCATAGCATAAGGACCGCAGGTAGCAACAACCCCATGGAAGAGGCGGTTTTGTGTTTGTTTTTAGTTTGGTATTAATTTCCTTTAAAGAAAGCAATAAAAATGTGGCCAATAGATCTACAGGATGGGCACTGGGAACGAGGAGTGGTCAATGGACTAATTGGGTTCAGGGGAAAATTTTCTTAAATCTTGTTTTTTCTTCAGTCTGACTATTCTAAGGCAATATATATTACAGGACGGTACTACGGAACAAAGGGGCAGGGCGATGGGCCCCCTTTCGTGGAGGAGGTGGTTGTTTTTTTGTAAATATTGAGTTCGTATTTCTTAGGTTTTTCGTTTTTAATTTTATTTTACTCAGGCCTGATATTTTAATACCAATGATTAAAGCGCGGACCAACAGAAGCCGGGGTTCAGGACGGCTAGAGCCCCCTTCTGAGAGTAGGGCAATTTTGGATTTATTTCCTTATGATTTTTATGCCTTTTTGCTTCCATAATGGTCAGACATAAAAGACCAGTTTTCAAGACCAAAAAAACTCAACGGTCAACAACGAGTAGCGGGAGGTATCTCAATATGGGGTTTCGCTTTTTTAAAGATTTAATACGTTATTGGATTTATATCATAATTGTAGGCCTAATGAATGTAGGGCGGTCGTATAGGGGGAAGGGAGAAGGGGTTAGGTAAACGGTAATAACCGTGGTTAAGGGTATAGAAGACTGAACACGGCCGAATATAGCACTTTTACTTGTTTTAGTTATATTTTAAGTGGAAAAAATATAAATTACTTTTTGAAAAAAGTTTTTTTAATACAAAATCTTACTTTCTGCAAAACGCGATACTTGGGTGAAATATATTTTTATTTATTTATTTATTGATTTATTTGTTATTAAATTTTTTATTTATTTATTTATTTATTTATTTATTTATTTATTACATGTTACAAAACAATAACAAATTTTTCTCTAACTAAATATCGAGCATAGTAACGAAGAACTTCACTCGTTGTAGTGAAACACCCAGAGTCATTGGTGGGAATCGAACCCACAACCCCCAGACTATTAGACTAGCACACTACCTACTTGCCTACCGGGACACACCATGAAATATGTTTATTCTGAACACTATTTGAATTTTCAAAATGCTAGCATTAATGTTTATGATCCTAGAAATTACTAGCTGTGCCCGCCACTTTGTCAGCGTCCTTGGAGTATTTTGTTCGATTTTGCTTTGAAAGCAATCCTCGCCAAAGACTCTTACTTTACTTTATATAAAGGTTCTCATCCTTACTAAAGTAACTGCAGCCTTAAACTATGCATATCGGTTAGTGGTTTAGTTATGGTTTGTGTATTAACTTTATATTTATATAAAGGGTCTCATCCTTAATCCACTTTCTCTTGGAAATAAGATATTTTTGCGAAAAAAAAAGTATCCTATAGTGGAGTCGAGATACTAAGGCATCTCCTCACGAAATTTTCCTAAAATCTATCCAGTAGTTTTTACGTGATGCGAACACAGACAGACAGACTATTTTTTTATATGTATAGATTTATCATTCCTAAATCTAATTAAAGAAAACTTTATATTATGAATTAACATCCTACAAAAACTTGAATAAATTTATACAGACATATACATTTTTGATTTTCATTTAATATTAAATGAGTTGGAATATTATGCATTAGTCTGTCTGTCTGTCTCTCTGACTGTCTTTATATATTAAAAACATATGTTTGTAATTGTTCTTAATCGTATTATTTAATATTCCATAACAGCACTTCCAGCTATACATTATTATACAGCTATAGATGCTCATACACATGCAAACGTCTAAAACACATGTCAAACATGACATTCTAAGATGCTTTTATATATCTTTCATTTTTCTCTAATAAACTTAATTTTTATTTTATTATGTATTACGGACATGCATAAAGACTTTGTTTTATGTGTGATTTTTTTAATTGTATTAGTATATCCACAGGCAAACAGTGGCGCTTAAAATATGTGCATATTTGCAATTGATTTTTATTTAATTTATTTTTCGTTCGACTCTTAATTTTTCTAATATTGAAAAAAGTGCGTATCATAAGCCTAAGAATTAAAGGGAGTCCCCATAGTTGATGTCAATGGCCAATCTTTTGTACCGATATAGACAGTCAGTAGACATTTACAATAATCTATATTGCCATCTTTAATTTAATTTTAAATTAAAGGGTGACCCAGTAGGTGTTGTTATTTGATTTAGATCGCTATAAATCTATTGGCATCGATTTTATTTATAATTACCGATTTATGCTCGTAAGCACAGTGCTGCACTCTTCACGTGCTATAGGGAAACACCCAAAGTCTTTGTTGGGAATCGAACCCACAACCCCCCGACCGACAAGCTAGCACAGTGCCTCCTAGTCTACTGGGATACCCGCCCGTAGAACCATTATTATTAAGTTTATTAATAATTTTTTAAAGGCACTAGACACTATCAAAACCCAGCGGCAAATAGGAGGAGTATGAAGACCTTTTAGAAGGTCTCTTTACTCCTTATTTAGTAGCAAAAGGGTGATCCATTTTGAGGTATTTTTTTCAATAGCCTCTTTTTGACAGATCACGTGTGAGTCGTGGCATACTGTCATGTTATTTTTGTTTAGTATTGTTTGGCATTTCATAATGGAAAGACTTACGCCTGAATAAGTTGGCTCTATGGGCTCTTGAAAAGTTCCAAGAAGATCCGACGTTTTCAATACAAATTTTATTTAGCGATGAGGCTCATTTCTGGCTCAATGAGTATTTAAACAAACAAAAATGCCGCATTTGGGACTAAGAGAAACCTAAATAGATTCAAGAGCTGCCACTTCATCCCAACTGTCACTTCATGTAAAGTCTAAAGTTTCAAAATGCTCGAACGAGTCATGGAAAATTGGACTTCTTATCTCTCCGATAAAATCTTAACTTTAGCTATTGGCAAGTTATAATAATTGATCTTAGAAGGGTCTTCGTAGGAAAAAAATTGTTTAAATATTTTTTTGGGAATCGAACCTACAACTCCTAAACTATTAGAGAGCAATACCAATCAATCTCTCAAGGGAAATATTTAAATGACGATGAGATCCAAAAATAGAACATCACGTTACCCTTCTTGGCGAAGGGAAGTAGGAACGTGTAGCAGTTATTTTCAGTGTGAGAGCCAAGGCCTTGTATAAGCTCTGCTTTAGAAGGAAAGGAAAAATCATGCATGTGTTAGTGAAAACTATACCAGTGGTAAAAAGGGCCTTCTAAAAGGCCTCTTTACTCCTGCTTTTGGAGGCAGAAGGCATTCTGTTTACATACCGTTCGCATTCCTTTCTCATGTTTTTTTACACAGGTTGGCATTTCGGAGCAGGCCTTGCACTGTCGCTTCTGCTGGCAAGCGTTCCAGAAGGTTTCGCGAAAATTGTCTGCTAGAAGGCCTTTAATTTACTACTTCTTAGAAGGCTTTTACAAAATGAGTACACATTCCTGTTTTCCTGCTAAGAGAACCGAAGTAGTAATGTGTACTGGCTCTTTTAGAATAAAGAGACTAGGCCTTCTAAGAGGCGTTTTTTGGAAGGCACACAGAAATAAGGATTGTATCTGAAAGAAAGTTCTAAGCATACCTTATAGAAGGCCTGAAGTGAGAAGGCTTCTTTAGTTTTACCACTGGGATGTGTATGTGTAACACAGATAGTGGTAGACAGAAATTAGAAAAAGATGTTGAATTTTCTGGGCATGATTGGCTTAGCATTCGCAATCACAGTTTCACAAATACTACGACATGGCTTCCTAAATATTTCGATGTGTTTAGGACCCTTGTTTCAAAAAAGGACTTTAATTACACGGTTTTTATTGAATCATAAAGAGATTTTATATTATTCAAGAAAATCTCATTTCAGGACTACTTATTGGCTTGAATTAATCATTCCTTATTATCCAACTAGCAAAAACCCTTGCAGGCAAGATAACCCCAAATATTTGCATTATATTTCGGCGGGAAAGTGGTCAATTAAGAAGATGAAAATTTTTGGTTTAGAAATAAATTCCTTTACAACTCTGTCAGAGTTATGTATATGTACTTCAGGAAAGCTAATTATAACAGAGTATTGCATTATGAATGTACAGGGCAAGGCATATTTAACAAGGTGATAGCGTAAGGGAGAGGAAATTTCAGCAAAAAAAATTTTGCATTTTTTTATATGGATTTTGACAGTAATATCTATTTTATTCTGTCTTAAAATACCTGATTAATGTCAAACTCCATATAAAAAAATTGACAAAATTTCGCTTTAATATTAGCTCCGCCTTGTGCAGTCACCTGGTTAAATATGCCTTGGTGCAGGGGAATTCACAGCAGACCACTTCCTTAACGGATCCCTTTTAAACCCCCTTTCGTCTTCAATGATTATAGGGCCCAGGGTCTTGCAAGTTTTTCAAGTAATATTTGCGCTATGAAATTTGAAACCGATTTATATTATTAAGTTTGTAATCCTTAGTAAATGCCCTTGCCTATGGTAGTAAAATTTTAACTGTGGAAAAAATTTTTTTAAAGTTATATAACAGAAATTTTAGTGGTTCTATTCATCTAATCTAGAGTCAATATCTTATTTTTTTAAGATAAAAAACAACAGAAGCAACAAAAATCAAATGTGATTTCTAATGCGAGTTTTTTTAACCTCCACTGTATTCTTCTAAGCACATGTGGTCTTTTATGAGAGCTTTTTAATGTAAGTTTTTATTCATATTCATATTTATTTTTACTTTTGTTTTCTCTGCTGGTCCATATCGTTTAATGCTTTCGAGCCTCATGTGGGATTTCATTTAGACACGTACTACGCATTTCAATACAGAAGTTTTGCAGTGAAATACAAATTTACAAAACTGTTTTGAAAACATTCTTTTGGACAGCACGACATGTGGGTGGTGGTTACATGTGAAGCTAAAACTAGTGGATTGGTAACAGTGGTTTTATTTTTATATTCAATTGCAAAAAAAAAAAAAAAAATGTTAAAACTTTTCACTCAAAATATTTTAAGAACTTGTACTTTCAAGGACTTTTGGTTTTGGAACTTTTAAAAAATTTATATGATTTTTATTAATATTTCATTCTCTGGAGATTGCCTGCCTTAAATTACAACTGAAATCATAAATTCAATATATGTACATATACGGGTACATATATCATGTTACAATATATTACTAACTCTTCATAATCCAATTTTAAATGACATGTGTCATATATAAAAATTCATTCCATTTTTTGGTCGCTCCCATACACACTTAACGCATCCAACGAATTTTATGCGAAATAATATTTTGCTCAACAACTATTTTTATAAATATTTTCTTGCTGTACATCAGGGATGGAAAAGTTCGTACTTTTTTTGATACTATATGACATTCAAAAGTACACCCCTGATTTATTAGGTACTAACAGCGCATACACACACGAACATTAAACAAGTATAAGAAAACACGCCCTCTCTCTTTACATAAATTCAAGTATAAAAAACCCCTGCCAGATCTTTCTAGTAGAAAATATTCTTGGCGTTTTTTGCTTGCCTATAAATATAATTACTGGTTTCGGGCGGCATGGCAGTATTATTTGAAACGTCTTCAGTGGTCGTGTTTCTAAGAGAGTGTTAAACAGTGTGTGTATTTTTAACAGTGGTATCAACAGAAGTTATTCAAAACTGAATAAATAAAGTGTTTTGCAGAAAAATTTAAATCAATCCGTTTTATTTTGCCATTAAAAGAACCCAACGTAAAGTACCAACGTAACACAATTTAAAATTATTTTTGAAAAAAAAAAATTCATTTTCCATCTCTGCTGTACGTATAATAAATAAACACAAATTTATATATAACACTCACGTTTTTCGTTGACATACACAAACACATGTTCATACCCTTATAAATACACACATGTTCAATTGCAAATAAACAAAGAGAAAAATAGCTGTTGGTTTGACATAAATTCAACTTTCTGGTGAAATTCATTCACTGAATAAATCGCACCAATTGTATGTGTGACGCTACAATGTTCTTTTCATGGCTTACAACTTTGTCGTTGCCAAACAAACGGCTTGGCTGTTGACAAATATTTCACGAGGTTGCACATTTGCAAACTGCGAAAAGTTAAGGAACGGTGTCGAGTTTAAAAAAAAATAATAATAATAAAATTGAGTCTTAAAGCAGCTAAAGCGAATTTTGTTAAAAAGCATCTACTCTGTAGATTTATTTTATATTTAGATGGAAATGCAGTGAGTCAAAAAAAATCATAAAAAATAGTATACGAGAATATTTCCTCTCTCAACCACAGGTAAAGAAAATATTGAAATTTTTTACTTCACTTATACATATGTATATAACAGACTTGTGGGATATCAATTACATTTTGTAATTAATTACACATGCAGTTACTAATTGTAATTGAAATGTGGGACTAAAATCAATTACAATTACTTGTAATTTGTAATTAAACTTTTTCAATTACATGTAATTAGTAATTGAAAATTTCCAATTACTAATTACAAGTAATTGTAATTGAAATTTTGAAAATACAAATTACAAGTAATTGTAATTTATATAGTCCCTGATTTCAATTACAATTACTTTTAATTAGTAATTGGAAATTTTCAATTACACCTTACCTGTAATTGTAATTGAAATTTAATTGAATCCCCCCATGTCTGGTATATAAGTATGTATTCATTCCTGTTGTTCCTATAATAAGCATAGGCCCATAGTACGGTTTCATTAATCATTTAAGCTTCAGGTTTATGAACTGAGGCCCGATGCATGAACAAAAACCCCCGCTTGCAGAGGTACCAAAACGGCGACACCCGGCAGTAGCTATTGGTTTTTAATGGCGCCAATGACTCGCCATGTCATTTCGTGTATCATTGAAACTCAGAATTCAGGTGGATATAGATGCAACCCGATATCTAGCTGGGCCTTTACTCACGAAATCGCTGCATAAAGCAGCTACCCAGCATATCTACGGGACGTAACACTATCGACAATCTGTGATGCGTCCGGTAGCATTCAGTTATTCTCTCCACAGGCAGAACACAAAATCGGGCGCCAACATACATGGTAGTGTCCTTATTATTACCTGCAATCGGACCAGAGATTACTTCACTTAGGCTGCAATGGAATTTTAAAAATAAATCGTAAGCTCGATGTAGAGAAAAGTTGACTAGAGCCCAGGCAATAGCCAATGAAACCTAAATCCAGGGTCAGTTATGTTGGACCGGAATTAAATATACTTGGGTATAGTTTCATCGGAAAGTAAGCAGGAGACAGCTGCTAGACAAGAATACTTAATAGGCCAAAGAAGTGACAACTTTACAGACCATCTTGCCAACAACAACATTTATCTGAATGATGTTTGAATATTCACTTAAAAAATATAAAGTTTAAAAAAAATAAAATTTTAAAATAAACATATGTTTCGCACTTGTTCAACAAGAGAGTAGTAAATCAAAATTTTAAAATTTAAACTAGAGTATATATTTAATTTTACATTAAATATAAATTTTATTTTTAATTTACATATAAATTATAAAAGTTTTAAATATAAAATAGTGAAAATAATTAAATTTCGAGATAATACACTTTTGCTGCACAAGAGTGATATGTTATTGAATTTATTTTAACATAAAATACATATATTCTTACATACGTTTGTAATAAACAAACCAAGCAAAAAGCATAAAATCAATATTTTATGGTTGAGTTGAATATTTAAATTCAAGAAAATATATTTTTGCATTTTCTGAATAAAAAATATTATGTTTGTGCAAATATAACAGATTAAAAACATTTAACTTTATTTGCAAATAACATTTTTTAAAAATAATTGCAATATTTACAATAAATGATGTTTGTAAAATCTCCAATAGCGAAGTGTATTTTCTTGTAGGTACTTTTCTTATAAAAAACACTTTTTAAAAATTACTTAAAAAATAAACTTTTTTAAAAAAGCCTTTTTAAATTATATTATTTAACTGCCATAATGCATTGCCTCTTCTCCATACCTTTCTCAAAGAAAGTCACACAATAAATTGGTAGGCATAAGTGCTTAAGTGTTATATATATTAATGTATATTAGTGTAGAGGGAATATCGGAGCAGACCTCTATGATTATAGGCGATCGAAATGTAATTTACGGCAACCTTACTTTCATTAAGTCGCGTGCTACAACCAGCCTTTAATCTTGACTTTAGTGATTTCAGATTGTCGGCTGAAAAGCTTTGACAATGTGCTCTCGGGGAAAATGGAGACACCAGACGCCAGGGCTCCCAGAGCCTGAATCTGGAAGAACAGATCTATTTTATTATGGCTTCTCTACAAGGCCCGACTAGAGCTCAAAGGACTCGTACCACGGGAACCGGTGGCCCCACAGAGACCCGCTTTTATCTGTGGACGGTTGTTGGTGAGGTATGCAGTGATGTTGCATTGTTGGTCAAAGTGTGCTGTTGCACTCTCAACAGAAGGAGTGGATGGATGGATGGTCGACAACCCCTAAACAAGAGGTTAGAGCATGGGTCCAGGCTTGCCATGTTCTATAAATTACTACTCATTGTGACTGTGCGGTATTTGTAGTGCGGTATGGGGGAGCTAGTTTTCACTCGGTGGTAAGACCACTGTCAGATAAGGGCGAACACGGTTAGGTGCTGACATTAATCTTGATCACTTCATCTTCTGTCGGGTGGTAACTGTCGTCCTTTTTTCTCATAACGCAGTATCTAATAATTGTTAGCATTTGTTCAAGACTCAGGTCCGCCATGGCATCCTCATTTAACAAGGCTCTACCAGTAAGTCTCTGAGTCTTATGCTAACCAGTGCTGGATATTCACACACAATGTGCGCTACCGTTTCAGTATCTTACAGGCATAGTCTGCAAGTATCATCTTCTTCGATTTTCATCTGGGCTAGATGTGCATTTCGTCACATGAGAAATTGGCGATACAATCCATGAAATTATATTGGACTAACGCGTGCGATGTTTGACCAACAACGTAATGACGTCTGCTTTTGGGTTGCATGAGATTTCTTTGACATCGCTTATTTTACAAAATAGTAATGCGCTTAAGGGTGAATATTATTTAGAGATTATGGACAAAATCAGTATTAATTCCAAGCAAAAACGACTTCATTTACCAAAGAAAAAAGTGCTATCCCAATAAGTCAATGCACGGGTGCAGCGTGTGTAAGTCTGTAAGTCACTATGATAAGAGTCCATGAATTGGGCTACGAACTATTACCCCAACATACTCCCTAGATCTAGACACCTGTGAATGATTTATGCTTCAAAATTTGTATCTTTTATCCAAAAAGTAAGCTGTCGTATATTATGGTTAACTGTTACCTATTTCTACTCAATTCATATTTATTAAGTCATTTACATGTTACAATAAATTAAGTCTAAAATTTCTAGCTAAAACGTAATAAATATCAAGCTTTTTCCAATTTGCTCATTCCTCTTGCATTCCACATATAAATAATCTAAGAGCTGAATATGGTTATCAACAAACCCATGTTTTGCTACAAACTTCGCCAACGTCTTGTAATATTTTTCATATATATTTCAGCAAATTACATCTTAATATTTATTAAGGTAAGTAAGTTGACATTTAATTTAAAACTTTTTCTTGTTTATTTTACTTAACTTTACCTTTTTTAATTTATACAACTACATTTAAATACTTGTATTTGTCGTTTGCAATCAGGAAATACTACATAAACACACACACAGGCGTACATAGCTCAACTCGTACTGCTGATTCGCACACATACACTTGTGTGAGTAAACAACTTTTTAAATTTAAAACTTTTCGCACTATGGCCCTTTCTAAAGCTCTGTTGGGGAGGTTCTATTTATTTTATGAATATTTTCTCATTCGTTCGTAGTTCGTTTCGTGTAAATGACACCGTCATGAAGTCAGTGAAGTTTTAGAGTTAACGCAATTTTAAACACATGAAGTTGACTATTTTACCTTTTTTTTATTTACACTTTACACTCAACTAACTTTTACACTTGCACCCTTTTTGCTCACCAAACAAATTTCTTCGTAAATGTTGATTTGAACACTTGTTTCCAGAGACACGCATTTCAATGGAATTTAACAAATACACACGCAAACTTTTTTCGCACATTTAAACACCTGCACAAATATTTCTTTCTTTATTGCCATGTGTTGGCAAAAAGTTTCATGTGTTGGCAAAAAGTTTTACTTTTATTTTTAAATAATATTTACAGTTTTTATACATAGTTCGAAGGAGTGAAAGGCACAGTGGGTTTAACTGCCATAAAATATTTGGGATGATTTAAAAATTAATGAAAAATTATATTTTTGTTAAAAAAAATTAAGTACGTATTTCATCCTTGCACAATGGGTTCATAATTTTATGGAGAACTTTTGCCCAATTCAGTTTTATTATATACTAGCTGAACCCACACACGTTCTGTGCGTCCTGAGACTCTTACTTTTATAGAGCTTCATGTATACGTATTTACTTTAAAGGTAACCATCCCTGGATAAAATTCTAAAATTTATATAGAATTCTAAAAATAATGGGACACATTCGGACAGCTGGGAATGAAGCAACAGACCAACTAGCTTAAGAGAGAATTTCTGTGGACCAGAACTCAGAGTACCGCTGGGTAATGGCATAATGCGAGCTAAAGTTCTACATTGAGTGGACTCATTAAACCTGAAAAGGTGGAGTAAGACCACTACGTGTAGACAGGCTTAAATGGTGCTCAAAGAGACCAGTAGGGTACTCAGATACAATAGAAGTACTCTAAGCTGAGTAACTGCATTGGTAACAGGCCATTCAAGTATCATCTAGCCAAGATCAAAATCGAAGAAGATGATACTTGCAGTCTGTGCCTGGAGAAGGCTGAGACGGTAGCGCAAATTGACTTAGGTTGCTGTAATTACATTTCGGTTAGAGGACAGAAGGGAGACGAAAAGGGTCCCGTTAATAACCCTTTATTCCCCCTACATTAAAGTAATACCGCCAGTCGTCAAGTAATTCTGGGTTTAGGAACAAGTCAATCAGGCCGAGCTTGTTGCTCGAGTGGTATGCGTCTCATGCTCTTAGTAGATGATTGGCTTCCTCTAATAGCTGTACTGCCATACTGTTATTGGTGATTGCTTTAATCAGCCACCTTGAAGTTTTAACTAAATAAGTCGGATATTGGTGAAGCACCATTTTTAAAACTCAATTTTTCACTGGAGAAGAACCATTAAACTCAATTTTTCACTGGAGGAGCACCATTAAACTCAATTTTTTACTGATGGAGCACCATTAAACACATTTTGAATTTTACCTAGCTGAATTTGGAGTCTCACTTCCTATACGAAGGTATAGGTCGCGCTGCAGATTTTGGAGGAAGCTAAGGTTTTGTACCGTTGCTATTAACCAATTTTTTTTTTGTATTCTGTACAAAAAATTTACCTCCGTCTACATTAGACATGATAAACATTAACACAAATAACATGTTAGTGTTAAGTGTATACTGCCCATTTTAACTTGTTTTTCATGTCTTAACATAGTTGTTAAGACAATTGTTTTAAAAGCTGTTTCATAACATGATAATGTTGTTGTTATATATTAATTTGGCAGCGCCATCTGTTGCTCAACCATACTTCTACTATCTGCTGTACAATAAGTAATGTTGTTTGAAACATTGTTGGAAAACAGAAAATTATGCGCAAAGAGAAAATAATACAAACAAGTATTCGCCACCTATGACAACATGAACAAATGAATTCCGTTGTTCTGCCGGCGTCATGTTTATGTTTTGTTTAAATTGATAGCTAGTGAAGACGGGGTGTTACAATTGCAGTTTTCACTTCAGAGGAATGAACTTTTCATGCGAACAAATAAGTATCTTCTTAGTCACTATAGAGGTCAGTAAAATGAAGATATTTGGTTAACAAAAATTGCTCCCAACTTCTACAGTATATTTTATAATTTTATATTTAAATATTTTTATTTTATTCTTAATTTTTTATTTTGTATTTTGTATTTTTATTTTCAAATGTTTTACTACGCTTTTAGATGTTTAACAGAACAAACATTCCCACAACATGTTCACAACTACACTAGTGGTATTTCATACAACTTGCAACAAACCTGCAATAGGTTTTGAATTAAATAAATTTATTTTTATTTTATGCCATTGTTAAGTTTATAAAAATAAATGTACACTAGAGATTGTCTGATTGCATGTGAGAGTGGAAGGAAAATCGTGTAATTTTCAAAGTTCTAAGTGCACAATTGTACATAATTGTTTATGTGAACAATCGTCAGAGTTTTTACACGCATACGAGTATGTGCATTTATGATTCCTTTCTATACAATTAGAATGATGTTACAAATACACATGATGAAACAAATACAATACAAGAACTCAAACTATTATAACCATTCGCTTATGTTTGTTTCATCTCTATTTACTACATGTTTAAGACAATTGCAAAAATTATAAAAATCGCCAGAAACGACCTACCTGTGTTTACATAGGATGGTCGGATTATTATAACAATTTTTTATTTTATAAAAGTACATTTTAAAAAAGGACTTTCTAAACATACATCTTTTCAAATGAAGCTTTTGGGATAGTTCCTTCTAAACACATTTTGTTAAAAGTAACTTTCGAAGGAGAAACAGCATTGAAAATAAGGTTAAAAGGAGAAGTACTTTGGAAAATATTACATTTAAAGAGAAATAAAATTATGAAGCTGAATTTTAAAGTCAGGCTTAGGTTTGTTATCTTCTCTCTAAGTTGAAAGAATATTTTTTATTACAAATTAGATGATTAATTTAAAAAAATGGGAAATCTTTTTTTTAGGCACTAGCAGATGTAATGCATTTTTTGCATAGCTACATCCCTCTTTAGCATTCTTCGCATCTTTAAAATTACAAAAGGTATCTTGAAAAAAAATTACATTTATAGACACTTCTGAAATAAAAAAGTCTTATAAAAAGCTAACACTAAAATACGTTATTAAAAGAACACCTTTAATAAAGTGTAACTAGAAAAATCTTCGAAAAAGTATTCTTGAAATAATTACTTTACAATAAAACATGTAAGAGTGCTATATTCGGCTATGCCGAATCTTATATTCTTTCTCTTCACCATAGTTATGTTAAATATTCCCTTACTCTATGCTGTTTCACAATTTCACTATTATGATTTTCAACTTAATTATTACAAATATAATAAAAAGATGTATACATTTTTTTAAAAAAATTTTATCGAAATTTTTTTGTAAAAATTTTAAAGAAAATTTTTTGTAAAACTTTTAAAGAATATTTTTTGTAAAAATTTTAAAGAAATTTTTTTGTAAAAATTTTAAAGAACATTTTTTGTAAAAATTTTAAAGAAAATTTTTTGTAAAAATTTTAAAGAACTTTTTTTGTAAAAAGTAAATTGAAGTTTTATGTAATAATTTGAAAGAAAATCTTTTGTAAAAATGTTATCAAATTTTTTTTGCAAAAATTTTATCGAAAATTTCTTGTAAAAATTTTATCGAGTTATTTTTATAAAAATTTTATCGAAATTTAATTTCAAATTTATAGAATATTTTATCCAATAATTTTATCGAAATATTTTTGTAAAAATTTTAACCAACATTTTTTTGTAAAAAAAGATGTATACATTTTATAATAAATTTTATCAAAAATTTTTTGTAAAAATTTTATCGAAAATTTTTTGTAAAAATTTTTAAGAAAATTATTTGTAAAAATTTTTAAGAAAATTTTTTGTAAAAATTTTTAAGAAAATTTTTTGTAAACATTTTTAAGAAAATTTTTTGTAAACATTTTTAAGAAAATTTTTTGTAAACATTTTTAAGAAAATTTTTTGTAAACATTTTTAAGAAAATTTTTTGTAAAAATTTTTAAGAAAATTTTTTGTAAAAATTTTTAAGAAAATTTTTTGTAAAAATTTTTAAGAAAATTTTTTGTAAAAATTTTTAAGAAAATTTTTTGTAAAAATTTTTAAGAAAATTTTTTGTAAAAATTTTTAAGAAAATTTTTTGTAAAAATTTTTAAGAAAATTTTTTTGTAAAAATTTTTAAGAAAATTTTTTGTAAAAATTTTTAAGAAAATTTTTTGTAAAAATTTTTAAGAAAATTTTTTGTAAAAATTTTTAAGAAAATTTTTTGTAAAAATTTTTAAGAAAATTTTTTGTAAAAATTTTTAAGAAAATTTTTTGTAAAAATTTTTAAGAAAATTTTTTGTAAAAATTTTTAAGAAAATTTTTTGTAAAAATTTTTAAGAAAATTTTTTGTAAAAATTTTTAAGAAAATTTTTTGTAAAAATTTTTAAGAAAATTTTTTGTAAAAATTTTTAAGAAAATTTTTTGTAAAAATTTTTAAGAAATAATAAATTAATTATTTAGGCTTAAGTTCTTAATTGTAAAGAGATAAAGAAAAATTAGATACCAGCAAAGCAGAATGCATTTTCTAGACAGCTACGTCCGTCATCAGTACTCTTTGTATCAATCTACCCGGTAGTTTCAATTATTATTAATTTTCTATTTAAACAAACTTATGAAATATAATGTAAAATTAAAATTTCTCAGATTCTATTTCTTTGATAAGTTTGTTTAAATAGAAAATTAATAATAATTGAAACTACCGGGTAGATTGATACAAAGAGTACTGATGACGGACGTAGCTGCCTAGAAACTGCATTCTGCTTTGCTGGTATCTAATTTTTCTTTATCTCTTTACAATTAAGAACTCAAGCCTAAATAATTAATTTATTAATTCAAAAATAGTTCAAATAAAATTCATATAATTTTTAAGAAAATTTTTTGTAAAAATTTTTAAGAAACTTTTCTGTAAAAATGTTTAAGAAAATTTTTTGTAAAAATTTTTAAGAAAATTTGTTGTAAAAGTAAATTGAAGTTTTATGTAAAAATTATGTAAAAATTTTATCAAATTTTATTTTGTAAAAATATTATCGATATATTTTTGTAAAAATTTTAACCAAAATTTTTTTGTAAAATTTTTATCGATATTTTTTTAAATTTATCGAAAATTTTATTCTATAATTTTATCTAAATATTTTTCTAAAATTTTAACCAACATTTTTTGTAAAAATTTCATTCTTTGTAAACCTTTTATCGAAAATTTCTTGTAAAAATGTTTTCTAAATTTTTTATAAAAATTTTACAAAAAAAATTTTTAAGTTAGGATGTTCTGAAAATGTCTCTTTAAAGAACAATCTTTAAAAAATGCGTTATTTTTTTTTCAAAAACAAAATTTTAACAAAATTTATTTTACAAACGAAATTAAAAAAATGATTTTCTTCATTCTTCAAAAGAAAGTACCTCTTAAATTTTATTTTCAATCGTACAAAGTACCTTCAAAAATATATTTTTGAAAAATAAAACTTTAAACAAATACATTTCAATAAAAAAGTACATTTAAAATAATCTTTTAGAAGATTCGTTTTATACATTTTGAAAATTTGCACGTGTTAGCCCTGTATTAATGCGGGACAGTGGGCGTGGTTCCCACACAAAGTGAATAATTATTATCTTGTACAGAACTATAATAGGTATGGTCTTGAAAGTGGGTATAAATAACCCACATACCCATGCATATACCCTAGAAAAACATAGGCGGAATTGGGACAGTGAGCGTGGTTCCCCATACAATTTAAAAAATTATTGTCCTGTATCTAGACAACTGCAATAGAAAGAACCTTGAAACGTTGTACGAGTAAACCTTATACAAATGTTCATAGTCTAGCAAAATACATTGGGGCAGTCGGCGCACATTGTGTTGAAATTGCTAAAACCGGCTCTTAATTCAGGCGTTAGAGATAGCACTTATTTTTTCGTTTCGTAGTATTAAATGGGTCATTACTACTTAAATAAAAATCATTGTTGAAAAAATATTTTTTTTTTTAAACGCCAAGGGTGTTCGTTTGTCAGCTCGTATGAATATTTAAATTGCTTTGGAAGTTCCATTTTTAAAAATAAATGAATGAAATTTGGGCCATTTGATTTTTTTAAATTAGTAACTCAATATACAGAATTTCAACGAAATCGGTAAATGATTTCGTATAGCCTCCATACAAAATTTTCCCGGAAATAGTCTATACTAAACTTTATTTATTAAAAAGTTTTTATTAATATAAATTTACATTTTATGTTTAATACTATTATTATTCATATTCGCTTTCACAAAAATAAATATCATCGGAATTATTTTCTTCAGAAATTCAGGTAATAACAGAAGGTCCAATACCTGCTGTGGTAACACGCTAATTTTCTTTTTCTAATGTTTGCTCATATTACTAATTATGGGATCAGAGCTTATTAAAGATCTATTGAAAATATCTTCATTTGACTTTTCACGACTGCATTTCCGTGAAAAATATTCTCCGTATGATGTAAAATCTTTATTAAGAGCTCCTCCGATAACTGGGCAATAGGTTACAGTGCATGAGTTATTACTCATACACTGCGGACCATGTATTAACAATTTATGTAAAACTACATGTATATGTACACACTTACATACATAATTAATGCAGTGAGTGCGTTGCTAAGCATACACGAATTTTTCTTTGATGTTAAAATAGAAAACAATGTTTTTTCTTTCTTATCACAAAAAACCCGCAAAATATTTTTATATGATTTGTAAGTAGACATATCATAGAAAATTACAAAAATTTTTTTTTTACCAAGCTTTCCTAAACCGGATTTGAATTTCTACTTGAAAGTGAAAAAATTATTGTTTTTTACACCAATTTAAAAAAAAAAAATATTAAAAATATTTCTACAACAAAAATATTTAACTGAGATACATATTTGAGTTTCCAAATACCTAAAGTTGAAGGTTCCATTGAAAACGTATTACTTTTATGCTAAAAAAAATACAAAAATTTAATTAAAAAATTTTTTTTTTCAGTTTTTACCACTGTTTTTAAAAAACTCTAACTTTGACAACCCACAACTCGAAAAGTAGATAACATAGAAAAATGAAAAAGATAATTAGTGATGCACAATTATGTTTACTATAACCTAAAATAGATTACATTTTTAAAATATAAATTTTCAATTTTCAATTAAGAGCCATTATTGGGAATTTCAACCCAACGTGCGGTGTGGTACCTCCTATACAAAGTGAAGAATCATTATATTATAGCCAACTACTATACATAGAGTCTTGAAACTTTACACAAGTTACCCCCATACTAATGTGCATAGTGCAAACTGCATTGGGGCAGTGATTGGGGCGGTACCTTGTACAGGGTGGGCCAAAAGAAACCAAGGGCTCTCCAAAAATTTGTCTTAAAAGTGCCATTGTGTCTCGGGCAGTATGGGCAGTGGCTCCGTCCTGCTGAAACCACATACCAGGTCTGTTTTCAAGAGCAGGACGTAAAAAATTTTCTATCATAAACCGATACCGCTCTCCATTTACGTTTACAGCACTTCCATCTTCATTCTCGAAGAAGTAGGGCCCAATGACATTTTCAGATGTGATCCCACACCATACTGTACACCTGATGGGGTGCAATTGGCGTTGATTAATGGCTCTTGGATTTTCAGAACCCCAGAACCTACAGTTCTGCTTATTAACAAAGCCATTCAAATGAAAATGAGCTTCATCACTCATAATCAAATTTTCAATAATGTCGGCGATATGCTCTTTGCGTTAAAATAATTGATCTCTGGTTTAAATAATACAATTCCAAGTGTTGTCTATATAATCTGAAAGAAAAAATAAAAAAAAGTTAATAAACAAAAAAGTTATTAAACTTTTACACCCCTTGGTTTCTTTTGGCCCACCCTGTATAAGTTAACACGAGCCAAATTTAATTCTTTAATTTTGCAATGTGAGCATTTTATTTTATTTTATTGTATTTTATTTGCCAATAAATTTATATAGAAAACCTTAATAAAGTTCAATGATACTGTAATTATGGCAAATTAAGTTAAAACAATTTGTAAATTTAGTTGAGTTCTGTTTTAATTAAAGAAGTGGTCGTACAGACCAAAAAAGAATAAAACTTTTTTTTTAGAGTTGGCATAAAGCAAACTCTTAACTTATACAAAGTAACAAATTATTATCCTGTTTATACGCATAGCCAATATTGGATGGGAATAGTGGGCATCGTACCTCGCATATTAAAACTTTTGTAGTGAAACTAGAGAACTGCAATAGTGATCCACTCTTAATTTGACATAACGTGTGTTTCGAGTTGATGATTTGCCAAATGCTTACTTTCAACTGCTTATTGTATTTTTTGTGGATAGTGTGCAAAGCACACCGGGAATAGCTAAAATAATTTTTTTTGTAATAAAACTGGAACTAGAACGTAACTAGAAAAAAAGCAAAATTAAATAAAAATAATTAAAATTTACCCTGTGGAAATGGGAATGTTTTTTTTTTCAAATTAAATTCGTTTGGTATAAGTATAAGAAAACAAAAGGCGTGAAAAGAACACCCGGTTAGAAACAAAAGAAATTCCACATCGAATATAAACAAGCAAATAATAAACGATTTATATGTCCTTGGCATCACATATAAAGGATGTATTCTTCTCTACCTCCCTGTTGATATATATATATATATATATATATATATATATATATATATATATATATATATGAGACTTTAGTGTGTACCAGAATGTCACCAATTTTAAAATCAAAATATGTACGATTCATTCTTTTTAGTGTTTGCTATAAAAACCAAATGTGCTCAAAGCTTTTCTTGTTATCGTCTTGGCTGCAACCAGTTTTAATATGTCATAAAGCGGTCACGGTTTGTATATTTTTATGGTAATTAAAGTTTACGTTCATATGAACATACGAGTACTTATGTTCGTATTTTATTTCGATAATAACTTTGAAAGTATTCTTGCAAGAATAATTTTTCAAAATGTTACAACTACACATTCCTTATGATTTAAGCAAATGCATGATTGCAAAATTATCAAGTACTTTTTTTTGTGAATTTCTTTAGCAATAAGCTGCTAAAATTAGTCAAGTTACACAGACAAAAACAATGTTGCACTTATTAACACCTTTAACCAGTGTTCAGAATTTTACATTTATGAGCGTTGAAATTTCAACATTTATGATATTTCTCATAAATGTGACTTCTAAAATTTGACATTTTTTTCACGGTCATGAATAAACACGAAAAAATGCTCTGCCTAAATTTATGAAATTTCTCATAAATTTCGTCATAAAAGACCAAAAAAAAGACCCCTGTCTCCCAGTTTTGCCCAAAGTCCTCCAGGTTTTTTTTTATGGGCCCTCAAAGATGTGGGGCCTCGATGTCATTTTTGCCAAAAAATGATCATTTCCTCAAGCTCATATTTTGCAAACCGTTTGAAATTTTGATATACTCTCTGAGGCAAAGTTGTAGCTCTTGTCATAGAGAACAAAAATTGTGAACATATAAAATCAAAAAAAAAAAATTCATCTTCAGGTCAAAATCGCAAAAAACTTTAAAAAATTAAATTTTTTTTACCTTTTTTCCCCTGTTCAGGTCCATAGGTAGAAAACCGTTCAAAATTCAAGGAAACAATCAACTACAAAAATGAACCTAAGATCTCAGTAAACAACTTTCTAGAACATATGAACTTCCTAGGAATGATTCTTAACACCGTTTAGGTAGCGCTTATATATTAAACATAAATAAAAATTGATATTACCTAAGCGCTACCTAAACGGTGTTAAAAATCATTCCTAGGAAGTTCCGTGTTGCACTGTATATGCCAGCAGTTGCACATTAGAAAATATGTGCATAAACATACACACATACATTAAAACATTTATGAAAATGCTTAATGAGATCTTCTCATTTATGAAAAATCATCAAAATTGTAAATTCTCATATATGAGCACTTGCGAGAAAAACAAATTATTTTCTTTGATTTTATTTGGGCCTAATGTTGCTGCATTATATATAACACAAATTTATTACAATTTTTATCCCGACGTTTCGTCACTTTTTTGGTGACTTTTATAAGGGATTTTTGTCTATATCTGATAAAAAAAAGGCATAATATTAATTTTCATAAATACATAAACAACAATATCATTTCCTCACTTTTTAAATAGAAAAGAAAAAAATAAATCATCTCACGCATAAATGAACAAACACAAAATATTTTATAGTTTCTTACACAGGTACGAAAAGAAGCTGAAAAGAAGCATGAAAAAACTAAAATGCTTATACTCACTCATGAGTGTGAGCAAGGAGTGAGCATTTTGGTACTCTGGTTTTAACTAGTTACAGAAAAAATTTTTTAGTTGATTAAATTTTATACTTATACTTTATATACAAAAAATAAAATATTGTTATAATTATAAAAATAATTGAATCAATTAAAAATTTAATTAAACTAATATATATCAATAATTAATTTAATTGAAACAAAAAATATTTTCTGTGTATTAAATGGAAACGTTAACGCTAAATAACTTTACAGTTCGGTCATAAGCACACTTTAATGGTTTTAATGGTGGTGGTGCAGCAGCAATCATTGTAGCAAAAACGATCAAAATATTAAATTTGAATTGGTGCTGTAGGCAAATACACTTACACACTCATACTCACATTTATGACTCTCCTTTCACTGAAGTGCCTTAAAACTAAATTAATAAATAACTTAGTTTAAAAGAGTACTTAAAAACCTCTTGATATTTTTATATTTAGAATTCAAAATATATTTATACCACAAATGCTTTAACTAAAAAAAAAACAATTTGTTAAAACTTTTTATTTGATATTTTAGAAGAGGAAAAACAACATTTATTTTTGGCTGTGTGGCAAAATTGTTGTTTGTTGAAATACCACCGAAAATTCTATTGGCTGTATTATGCAGCACTACGAAATAGAAATTGATTATTAAAACCAAATACATGCAGGCACTACACCAGAACCTGGTATGCAGCAGTCTTTATTGGGTTGCTCTCAACGATTTGCTAAAATTTCTACAGAATCAACAAAATAACAAGAAAATATTTAAACAGATTTTCTTCTAAAAACTTGCAAATATCAGAAACTGTTGATCAGAAACTGTTGATAACCAAACATTTTAATTCCATTGTAGCACACTACAGTTTATGGTAAAATGGAAATAAAACATCGGCAACATGTGCTCTAGCCATGGCTCTTGTCGTGGTAACGGTTAACATAGCGAACATAGAACTACATCATAGCATTTAGATATTGTACTATTTTCTTATCTTAGCTTTTTTTATATAATATACTATACTAACTTTTATATAATATACTACACTTACCCAACCTCAAAAATACAATAAACACTTGGAAGAAACATATGGCTAACCCTTAGCTAGAAAACGCTCGCACGATAAAACTATTTTAGTTTATATGCAAGATATTTATAAAGATATACAGAAAGAGTGAGTAAAATTTTTCTTATCGTGAGCATGCGTCACCGTGAGTGAAAAACAGCCATATGCACCTCTGTACTGATAGGCATTCATAAGTTTCATAAAATTCGAATAATTTTTGTAAGACTTACTGCAATTTTTCCATAAAAGACATTTGACAGGATCAAGAGTCCTTTTTTCAAGAGCGATTATGATGGGTTTAACACACCGATGTTTTCACATTTTTTTTTTTTTTTTTTTGTTGAATACCATAATATAAAAACATTTTCTTTTTGAAACATGGGCGATAGGCGTTTCCTTGTTCCGATTTTTTTAACTAAAATTTTTCTTACTTAGATTAAATATAACTGCCCTGCAAAGTTTCAAAAGTCTGTGTCGACTCCTTCTATTAATATGGAACAAAGCACTGAGCTAAGCCCCCCATCCAATTGCAGGTTTCTAGGTAAACAGTAATAATTGTTTACTTTGTATGGGAGGTACCACGCCCACTATTCCACTATTATACAAAAGATTCTAAACAAAAAAAAATAAGTAAGTTTTGTCTTAATAATTACTGAAAAAATACCTATTGTATTACAATGCCTGATACCAGGAGACACAAAAGTAACTAGTGGTGAATTGTTAAATTAAAAAGTAATTGTGGAACAAGATTAACGTGAGTACCTGCCTAGTTGGCCTAATCTCACGGTGGTCTTACCACCGAGTGAAATGTAAGCGTAGACTAGCGCCCCCATTGTGTAGTATAACAACACTTTACGACTGCCACCAATCGCACGGTGGTCTTACCACCGAGTGAAATGTAAGCGTAGACTAGCGGCCCCATTGTGCAGAATAACAACACTTTACGATTGCCACCAATCGCTTTTTGTGTGTGATACAGTCACAATGAGTAGCAATTTATATAATATGGCAAGCCTTTCCAAGGCAAGCCTAGATCCATATTATAACCTCTTGCTTAGGGGTTTCGAGACTATCCAAACTCCGTCTGTTGAGAGTGCAACAGCACACTTGATGGACCGTACACAATACCTACATAAATCGATCTTAAACCACAACCACCACGTGTACCCCCGAAGGGGACCTCACCAATAACCGGTTACAGAGACGATAGGCTCTCTGTTGGGCTATTGATTCCCGTGCTACCAGTCCTTTGGGTACTGGTCGGGCATCGAAGAGAACCCGTATGTTTTAACACACAGACCTTTTCTTCCAGATTTAGGTTCTAGGAACGGCTTGACACGGTTCCCCGAGTGAACCGTGTCAAGACATTTAAGAATGTACTGCAATGGCGATTGGAACCCCCGGGGGTAATTAAAAAGAAATTTAGATTTATACGTGAATGCCATGGGGGAACTAAGCCTTGGACAATTGCTAGCAATCACTAGAGACTCCGTGATGAGGAAGAAGGCCGACAGTTACCATTGACAGTCTGAAATCACTAAATTCTAGACACTAGACTAAAAGCTGGTTGTAGCACATGACTCAATAAAAGCAAGATTGCTGTAAATTACAAGTCCGTCGCCTATAATCATTATGGTTGGAAGGAGGTTGAAAAGGGACCTATTTAGAAAGTTTGGTTTGCTTCGATACATTAATATATGAATAGATTTATGTGAAAGTACTTAAGTAAAGATTGTGTATGTTGGTGCAAACTAACAGTTTTTCGCTTTATCAAATAAAATATTAAAAAAATATTCCAATAAACGTTTTCCAGTGAAAAAATAACACCTTAAGCCATTTTGAGAATTTTTAGCCATTATGTGGAAAAAAGCAAATATTTTTCATCAATGAAAATCCACTGCTGTTTTTTCATTATTTAAATCTGATATTATTCATTAAATAAAATTCTTTGCATAAATATGCAAAACACATGTTTTTCAAAAAAGAAAAAAATCACTGCTTAACAATTATTATTTTTAGTTTTATTTTTTATTATTATTTTTTAGCATTAATATTGAATGAAATAAATACTCATATGTATAAAAAAATCATTTGTTAAATTCAGTTTAAAGACAGAAATGAAATATTTTTTAAACTATGATGAGATTATGTTTTAATACAAACATTGTTAAAAGTGGTTTTACACGACGTGTGTTTGTCATATGACTTTGATAATCCATATGTAATTTCATGTGTTTGTCAAAATAGGCATTTTACATACGGTTTATAATTTTTTGCTTTCAAACGTACATGTGTAATTACATCTGACATAACCTGTAATATATAATTTTTCCGCCACACAGTTTTGTATTGCCAACCACAGCTGATGCAAAGCAGCTTTTGGTACCACAAAACACCTAAAATGGCAAAATATCAAGTTGGCATTACAGGATGTCAGATGCTTTGTCGCATCAACATAGAACACGTTCTACGTGAAAAATGTCATATGTATTGTATACATGGAAAATACACATGTTATGTTTGAAAGGGTTCACACGACGTGTTTAGAATTTACACATGGAAAAGTGACAAGTCACTGTGGAACAAGATTAACGGGTTTACCTGCCTAGTTGGCCTAATCTCACGGTGGTCTTACCACTGAGTGAAACTTAAGCGTAGACTAGCGCCCCCATTGTGTAGTATAACAACACTTTACGTTTGCCACCAATCGCAATTTGTGTGTGATACAGTCACAATGAGTAGCAATTTATATAATATGGCAAGCCTTATCCAAGGCAAGCCTAGATCTATATTATAGCCTCTTGCTTACGGGTTTGGAGACTATCCAAACTCCGTCTGTTGAGAGTGCAACAGCACACTTGATCGACCGTGCACCATACCTACATAAATCGATCTTAAACCACAACCACCACGTGTACCCCCGGAAGGGACCTCATCAACAACCGGTCACAGAGAGGATAGGCTCTTTGTCCTTTGCGCACTGGTCGGCCCTCGAAGAGAACCCGTATGTTTTAATACACAGACCTTTTCTTCCAGATTTAGGTTCTAGGAACCCTAGCGTCTGGTGCCCCTATTTTCCCCGAGTGAACCGCGTCAAAGCATTTGCCATTCCTGCAGTGACAATTGGAACCCCCGGGGGTACTTGATAAGTCATATGACAAATACACGTCGTGTAAAACCACTTTAAATAAACAATGTTTTCTCTATACATGTATCTGGGTACTAAGCGTTTTCTCTCGCCTATAATAGAATTTGCGCTATCGAGCGATATGGCAGTAATATTTTGAACTTCTACGTTATCAGTTATCTTGTATAGTTAAAGAGTGTTAAAAAAATTGTGTGTGTGTTTTAAGCTCTGCACAGTGGGACCGAATACAAATATTTCGCAAATAATTTAGTGCTTTGTAAGGGCTTTCAAAACAGAAAGTTCCACCTTATTTTTTTATGAAAATCTTATAGTTGTGTTACATATGCCTAACGTATATTATTTTTTAGTTTTCCATACCCAAAGGGTAAAAACGTAACCCTCTTGTTTTCGCTGCAATGTTGTCCGTCCGTCTGTCAGCTCGTTTTATCTCTGGAGTCGTAATAGGTAGACTCGTGAAATTTTCACAGAAGGTGTATATTTGTTGCCGCTATAGCAACAAATACTTAAACTTATAGGGTGTTCTGCAAGTGACGTGTTATTTGCGTTTAAGTCTTGATTTCTTGAGCTGTAGGAGGCAACCACTTAAAACTTGCAGACTGTAATTAAAACTATGTTCGCTTTATAAGCAAGTATACAAAATTAAACCTAAAAATTAAAGGGTATTCCGATAGTGACGTGATTTGCATGTATATGGCCTAATTTTTGAACCACAATAGATAGACTCTAAAAACTTTCATAGATCGTATATTACGGTCTCTATAACAAAAAATAAAAATTAAAGGGTGTTCCGACAGTGACGTGAATAGCAATTATATGGCCTAATTTTTGAACTATTCTAGGTAGACTCTAGAAATTTGCACAGAATGTGTATTAATATGGCCTTTATAACAAATAGTATAATAAAGGGTATTCCGACAGTTTCGTGATTTGAACGTATATAGCCTTATTTTATAAACCGTAATAGGTAGACTCCTGAAATTTGTATAGAAAATAAGTTGCCACGACCGCTATGATAATTTATAAAAATAAAAGGGTGACATGTTTTTCACGTATATTGACTTATTTTTGGAATCGTAATAGGTAGACTATATTCTTATAAAAGGAATTGCCTTGAAAAAAATTAAAGGGTGTTCCGACAGTGACATAATTTGGACGTATATGGCCTTATTTTTTTAACCGTAATAGGTAAACTTTTGAAATTTTTACAGTAGATGTGTTGCCATCGGCGCTATAACAATTAAAGGGTGTTCCACAATAACATGTTTTTTACTTATATTGCCTTAGTTTTTGAACCGCAATAGTTAGGCGCCTGATATTTTCATAGAATGTCTTTATATTTGAACAGTAATAGGCTGACACTTAAAATTTACAACAGATTATATTTTACAATATCTACTGTAACAACAAGTAATGTAAATAAATTTTATAAATTTTAGGAATTTGACGTTCTCTTCTAAACGTTGTAGGCAGACACTTGAAACTTACACAGGGTATATAGTACTGTGGTCAAGTATAAAAAATAATTAAAAATTTAAGGGTTTCCCATAAGACTTGAAAAAATGAAAAACTTGTATTTTTAAAATTGTACTGAACCTAGTACGGAACCCTACTTGTATGAGTCTAACCCGCACTTGACTGATTTATTTGTTGTTCATTTATGGCCAGATGAAAAATATGAAATTTTAGAAATCTCATTATGGCGCTCAGAGATGAAAAATTCTGAAACTATGAATTCAAAACAGGAGAAATTAAACTAATTTACAGTTTATCAAGCAAAATAAACAGGTGAACCGATTGAAACCCCTTTTAGATATACACAAAAATCTTTGCTAATATTTTAAATATACATAATTTCAAACACACATTAAAAGCATAAGTTATTTTAGCTTTCATTTCCTCACTCTATTATTTCTACAAAATTCCTAAAGTCGCAAATAAAATGTTTGCTTTTATTACCAAAACAACTTTGTTAACAATTTGCTGCAAACAGTAAGTGAAAATGGAAATCCTGTTGCATTAAACAAGAAATTTAAACTTTTAGATTTTTTCTACCCGCACACATACATATATATAAAGGGTGTTTTTTATAGAGGTATAGAACTTTAAGTTGGCATTACTTTTCAAGATGGCGACCGATTTAACAGCTGTCAAGTGATTTATTCTCGGTTTCGTTTGGCAATTCATCATGAATAGACTTACGCCTGAACAACGCTTGCCAATAGTGAAATTTGGGCCCAAAACGAGATTACCGTTGTTCCCGATTTTCATAATCGAGTTTTGTTTAGCGATTAAGCGCACTTCTGGTTGAATGGCTACGTCAACAAACAAAACTGCCGCATTTGGGGGGAAGGTAATGCTCAAGTGTATGTCGAAACATCGTTACATCCAGAAAAACTGACTGTTTGGTGCGCTTTATGGGCTGGTGAAATCATTGGTCCGTACTTTATCAAAAACGATGGTGGCCAGAACGTTACAGTCAATGATGATCGGTATAGAGTTATGATTACTAACATTTTCATTCCTGAATTGAATAACCATGATGTCCAGGAGATGTGGTTTCAACAAGACGACGCAACATGTGACACAGCTCGTGCCACAATAGATTTATTGAAAGAAACGTTTGGTGACCGCCTAATTTCACGTTTTGGACCTGTGAATTGGCCTCCAAGATTTTGTGATTTAACACCGCTAGACTACTTTCTGTGGGGCTATGTAAAGTCATTGGTCTATGCGGATAAGCCACAATCGCTTGACCATTTGGAAGACAACACTCGCCGTGTTATTGCCGATATACGGCCACAAATGTTGGAAAAAATCATCGAAAATTGGACGTCCAGATTGGACAACATCCGAGCCAGCCGTGGCGGTCATATGCCAGAAATCATATTTAAAAAATAATGCCACAAGATTATCTTTCGGATAAATAAAATTCATGTCAATCGAATAATCCATCCTTGTTTTATTGCAACTTAAAGTTCTATACCTCTATAAAAAAAACACCCTTTACATATAGTTAAACAAACATTTTATCCGTGCAAGTATTTTAGAGTCTCACAGAATTTTTCGTTTCTTAGTCAGCTTCAATGTGGGTTTCTTCTTTAGTTTCATTGTTCGCCGCCTGATAAAATGCAGAAAATATGCGCCAATAATGTTGTGTTGGAAAAAATGAACTGAGTTCTTTAAGCTTAAAATTGCTTAATAGATTTTTATACATTTTGGAGTTCATGCGTGTTTGTGTAGGTAAGTGTTTATGAAGATATTATTATGTATTTGAAAGCTTTAACAAAAGTATTAAAGTTGAAGGTTTTACTTCGCACAACAATTTAATGCTTGTATTATAGTTGTTTACCAACACCCGTAAATATGTTAGAGGGTAAAAAGTTTTACGGAGAAAGAAATGATGGCAGAATACCTTATACCTTATAGAAAAGTTTATGACTGGAATAATTATTTTTATAAAGAAACTTATATCTGAAGTTGAAGACAAAAGTGCAACGTGTTTTATTTAAGGCTACGCATGTTTTTATCTTTCTGAAAATCAATCTATTCCATTTAAACATCACTTCTCATATTTTAAGACCAAAAGCAAATCAAGTCAATTTACGTTAACTTGTTCTGTATCTTGCCAACTAGAACAAGCTGCACAGTCCCATAGACAAAATCAGAAAACAAGTGTGTTAACTTTTTGACGCAAACTATTTGTCTGAATGTTGCTTTTTTTATGTATGTAACCCCAGAACTCAGCCATTTCTAAACTAATTTTAAAATTTAATTTGAAAGATTATGCTTTCAGTTTGGTCCCGTTTTAAAAACAGTTCATTATATTAAAAATTAAAGGGTGTCCCCATACAACATACATGTATTAAGAACCGTAAAGGGCACGAAATTAAAATTTAAAAAAATTGCGTGTTGCTATAGCTCCCAACAGCAGAAATTTATAAAAAAAATAAATTTTAAATTTAAAGGGTGTCCCCATAGGTGACGTAATTTGACCTATATGGGCCTATCTTTTGAACCGTTATAGACAAAACCTTGAAAATTTTACATAAAATCGACTACTATGACCGTTATAATAAAATGTATAAATAGTACAAATTTGAAATTAAAGGGTGCTCCAATAGTTCATTTAATTTTATGTATATGGCCAAATTTTGAACAGTTGTACGCAGATCGCTGAAATTTACAAAAAACCTGTATTGCTAAGTCCGCTATAGCAAAAAGTATAAAATTTGAATTTGAAAATAAAAGGGTGTCCCAATAGTTAATGTAATTCTATGTGTGTGGCCAAACTTTTGAACTGTTATAGACAGACAGCTGAAATTTACAAGGAACCTGTATTGCAAAGTCCACTATAGCAAGTATACAATTTTAATTTAGAAATTAAAGGGTGTCCCCATAAATTACGTAATTTGATCTATATGACCCTATCTTTTGAACCGTTAAACACAAACACTTGAAAATTAGGCAGAATATCCACTACTTTCTTTGGTATGATAACAAGCATAAATATTTGGAATTATAATGTAAAGGGAGTCCCAATAGTTCATGTAATTTGATATATATGGTTAAACTTTTTAACCGTTATAGACAGATAGTTGAAATTTACAAAGAATCTTTAATTTAACATTGTAAATAAAAGGGTGTCCGAATAGGTGATGTTATTAGATCTGTGTGCCCCTATCTTTGAAACCGTTATAGACAGGGGCTTGAATGGTGTCCCCATAAAAGACGGATGCTGGTGAAAATAGCTTAACTTTTCAACAGCAATAGGGAGTGACTTGACAATCACATAGTCTTTACTTTTTTCACTCTAATTTTGGCGCATCATTTATTTGGTTTAAATCTTATTCTTACAGATTACTTCTTAAATTTTTAGCTTAGAATTCGTGTTTTCGAGTCGGTTTTTTTTGCAAGAATTATTTCATAACTACTAGAGTATCCATTTAATCGGGTTTTGATTTTATTCAAGCAAATAATTTATCGATTTTGCAATATTCCATAGAAAATTGATTAATAATATATTTTATTAATGAGAAAAAACTCATTATTTATACCTGGAAGAAATAGAAGACAGCGGCTACGCAGCAAAATGAAAACAAATTCCGTTGGCTACAATTGTCGCCGTGTTGTCAGCTATTTAATGATATTGAAGATGACAGCTACATCGTAAACTCTGACATTGTTGTAGAAATGCTTATTTTGCTTTTATAAAATTAAATAACTTTTTCAAAATATTATAAATATTTCCTTCAAAACTTTATGTTTGTATATGAATTTGTAATTTTCAATTATGTGACATTTTCTTTTGTTGAATAAAATAGAAATTAGCCTAAGTTTATGACAGCCACAACGGTGGTCGTGTAGCCATGTAGCTATACTGGCTTTAAAATAATCGTTTACCTTTAAACGTGTGTATTTTATTTTTGACATTTTGTAGTCGGTATCTTGATGTTGACTATGTGTTAAATGCATCTAAGTTTTAAGACAGAGATCTCATCTACTTAAAAATCAAACACATTTAAAAAAATATATTACTTTATATACATACATACATACATACATACATACATACATACATACATACATACATACATACATACATACATACATACATACATACATACATACATACATACATACATACATACATACATACATACATACATAAATACATACATACATACATACATACATACATACATACATACATACATACATACATACATACATACATAAATACATAAATACATACATACATACATACATACATACATACATACATACATACATACATACATACATACATACATACATACATACATACATACATACATACATACATACATACATACATACATACATACATACATACATACATACATACATACATACATACATACATACATACATACATACATAAAATATTGAAATTTTGTTTTTAATTTTTCGAAAATTGTTTGTAAAAATATTTTTTTCAAATTTTTTTGTTAAATTTCATTAGAAAATTTTTTTCGAAAATTTTCTGTGGAAATATCGTTTTGAAAACGGTTTGTAAAGTTTTTTGTAAATGTTTAAAAAAAATTAAATTTTAATTTTTTTAAATTTAATTTTTTTTTTAAATTTAAATTTTTTTTTTAATTTTATTGTTTTTTTTACCAGTGGGTACCCTGTGTATTGCTTTCTATAAAGGTCTTTAATACAAATCAAACCAGAAAAACCCAGGGGGTTATTGACCCTCCGAGATCTGTATGCACTCCTTGAAATCTACCTGTTGCGGTCTAATGTTTATTTAAGAAAAAAGAACCAAAGGGAATCATTAAGCCAAAAAAAATGTAAAAAAGGTGAAAAAATATAGGAGGGCGTGGTTTTTAGCCCGCAGCCTCCAAATGAATGATGTTGCTCAATTGCAATCCCAAAATTTTCGAAACTGTACCTGAGAGATTCGTGTGCTTAATTCTTCTGGTGCCTTGGCAAATGATATTTCAAGCCGAACACGGACAGACGGAAAGACGGAGATACGGACATCGCTTAATCAACTTTTCTATGTATAAGGATCCAGAATATATATACTTTATAGGGTCGGAAATGAATATTGTAGAAATTACACACGGAATGACAAACTTATATATGTATAACCTTTCCACCTGTGGTGAAGGGTATAAAAAGGAAAATATAAAATTTGTTACATAGAATGAAATTTTATAATCAAGCTTAAGTTCGTTTTCATTCTCTCTAAGAAAGAATTAATTAAATTACAAATTAGGTGATAATATTAAAGAAAAATTGGGAAAATTTAATTTTTAGACACCAGCACGAGTGGAATGCACATTTTCTAGACAGCCACGTCCGTCATCAGCACTACTTGTATCTAATCTACTTAGGGTAGTGTTTTAGTTGTAAGCATCATCTATTTAACCAACCAAACCCAGATAAAGGAATACGAGAAAACTTGTATTCAACAATCAATCGTCAGTTGGTGAGAACGAAGTCTACCACTACCTTAAGCTTCCCTTTTGTTGAATATTTTTTACTTTAATATTTACCACCTATATTTTGTTGTTCCTTCAGCGAACCTTCGGTTAGCAATGAAGTTACTTTTTGTTTATTTGTTTTACTTCCAACATTCGTTTTTAATTTGTAATTTAATTAATTCTTTCTTAGAGAGAATGAAAACGAACTTAAGCTTGATTATAAAATTTCATTCTATGTAATACATAAACAGTTCGACTAATATTAATTAAAATTTTCATAAATATAAAATTTGTTTATAATCTTTTTTTGTAGGGGGTATAACGAAGCAGACCACTAACTTTATGGGTCTCTTTCTGACCCCCTTTATTCATCAATGATTTCTGGTATCCGACTGAAAATTTTTTCGAATACCTTACTTTCATTAAATCTCTTGCTGTCACTAGCCCCTTACTCACGACTGTAGTGATTTCACACTGGCGACTAATACATGTCGACATTCTTCCTCATCAAAGAGTCTATGGTAATTGCTTAAGGCTAAGGTCTCCACAGCATCTACATTTAATATACATATGTCTGCCCGTTATCCGTTATCCAAACCCATTTTAGTGTACTAACATGCATCCATATTTTTCAAATTATTCAAGTGCAAAAATACACTTACACCACTATCAAAGCAAACAACTCATATACATATACTTATATGAGCTGTTTGCCCATACTTGCTCTTATTTATTTTAATAAAACTAATGTTTGTGTATATTACTGTGGGTTGTTTCTTTTACAATTTCTCTCTTGTAACACTTTTTTGATTAATCTTATCAACTCTGTATTCAAATGTGATTTTGTTTTTAGTGCAGTGTTATTATCATCCAATCATATGTTTGACAGATACAAAAGAATGAAAAATCGAATTTTAAATAATTTCTCGAATTTACATTTTACCCGAAATAATTTGCAAACACGTTCGTTCGCTAGCCATAACCCACACACGGACACAGTCAAGTCACTCAAACACTTTGACCAATGTTGCATTTGTGGTCGATCGATATGTGACAAAGTGGGAACTGTTGGTTGTTAATAACACCATCCATCCATCCCATTTACATACATAATGCATGTGTATCAGTATGAGTAGATATTTATACCATTTTCAGTGTGAATATGAGACAATAATCACATTTAACTGCAGTTCACTTATCATATGCAACATATGTTGGTGGTGTTGCATTAACTGTCATCAAGCATTTCAAGTATATTCCGGTTTCAGTATTATTTTTAATTTTTTCGTTTTTTTTTTTTCTTTTTTTTGGCTTTTATGGCAACACAACAGGATACTCAAATTGACACCATTCGATTCAATGAATTTATGATTGGTTTTGTTCTCCATTTAAAAAGAGCTGACTAAAAACCAACATGTTTTAAGTTGAAGAGTCTCACATCCATATGTGTGTTGCACTCGTTCATAAAGATAAATAAAGAAGCAAACAAACAGAAAAAAACACACTATTGCAACACATTGCAACACATTTCATCACCATTTTTCTTTTTTGAATTTTGTTTTGTTGCTGCTGCTGTTTTAACCACAATATTTACATAGGGGTCTGTCCCCTAACCACTTATTGGAAAAAAATCTTGGCAACTAAAGAAATACAAGTGACTGTTAGCTCAGTGACTTTTATGCATACACTCACACATACATACACAGATGAATGAATGGTTTAATAACGAAATGAAAAATGTATTACAGAAAAAGGTTTGAGAAATGGGTTCCCTTTAAATAACACTCAGATGCCATTATACACTCGCTTGCACTACGCGGTCCAATTTAATGGATGATAAGTTTCAAATGTTGATTGACATTAAATGTTTTGTATGTTTGCTGACAACGTGAAAATGTTTGTCTGCTTGCATTTGATTATACAAAACATCTGCCGGTTTTTTGTATTCTTCCCCAAGAAAATCCTTTAAGGTGCAAAATTTATTTTGACAAACACAAACAATACAACCATCGCACGAGTACAAATGTAGTGAAAGGTAGTAATTATATACAAAGGATAGGGTCGGATAGGGAATAGCAAAGCAGCCAAATTACATTAAAGGCTTTGCTGCGTATGTAGGTATGCAAGCCTTTATCAAAATTTTTCATTAACATTTTTCATAAATGTCGTAGAATTTCAGTTGTGCATCGTGAAATCTCATTTCTGCTTGAGCAGGTGGATCTTTATACATGGAGAAGTTATTTAGCGATGTCAGACCATTCCATTCGAGGCTGTGGCCTAAAACCTATATTTTTTCACGTTGTTTTTATTTTTTTTTTTTTTTTACATCGCATGGATAACTATCGGGGGATCAATAACTCCCTGCGAGGGCGATTTTTGTTTGTTGTTAGGTTGGTAGGATTTTTCAACTTTAATTTATATTAAGAGCCTTTATAGAAAGCAATACACCACCGGGAACCAGGAACCCCAATGTTCTTTAGTCTGACCATTCCAACACAATATAGAATGCAGGAATTAGGACAAAACACTGCATAAACTTATTATAAAAAATTTTCATACAGATGAGATTTGAAATTAAGTTCGTTTTTATTCTCTCTAAGAAAGAATAAATTAAATTACAAATTAGGTGATATTATTAAAGAAAAATTGGGAAAATTAAATTTTCGATAAAATTTTTACAAAAAATTGTCAATAAAATTTAAAAAATAAATAGATACAATTTTTAGAAAAAAAAAAATTTGATAAAATTTTTTAAATAAATTTCAAAAAAATTTTAACAAAAAATTTTCAATAAAATTTAGAAAAAAAAAATTCGGAAAAATTTTTAGAAAAAATTTTTACAAAATATTATTTAAATTTTTACAAAATTTTTAGAAAGAAATTTCGATAAAATTTTTAGAAAGAAATTTTGATAAAATTTTTAGAAAAAAATTTCAGAACAATTTTTACAAAATATTATCGATACAATTTAGGAAAAGAAATCGATAAAATTTTTGCAAAAAATTTCGATTAAATTAAAAAAAAATCGATACCATTTTTAAAATCAAATTTTGATAAAACTTTTAGAAAAAACTTGATAAAATTTTTAAAAAAAAAATTTCGATAAAATTTTTATAAAAAATTTTCGATAAAATTTTTATAAAAAATTTTCGATAAAATTTTTATAAAAAATTTTCGATAAAATTTATAGAAGCAAATTTTAATAAAATTTTTACAAAAAATTTTCGATAAAATTTTTATAAAATTTTACAACAATTTTTCGATAAAATTGTCACAAAAAATTTTTGATAAAATTTTTCAAAATATTTTTGATTGAATTTTTACAAAAAATTTTCGATTGAATTTTTACATAAAATTTTCGATTGAATTTTTAGAAAACATTTTGATAAAATTTAAAAAAACTCGACAAAAAACTGGAAAAAAAAATTTTGATAAAATTTTTAGAAAAAAATTTTGATAAAATTTTTAGAAAAAAAAATTTGATAAAATTTTAATAAAAAAATTTTGATAAAAGTTTTAGAAAAAAAAATTTCGATAAAATTTTTACAAAAAAATTTTCGATAAAATTTTTGATAAAATTTTTACAAAAAAATTTTTACAAAAAAATTTTCGATAAAATTTTTACAAAAAAAATTTGATAAGATTTTTAGAAAAAAATTTGATAAAATTTTTAGAAAAAAATTTTGATAAAATTTTAAGAAAAAAATATTGATAAAATTTTTAGAAAAAAATTTTCGATAAAATGTTTACAAAAAATGTTCGATTAAATTTCTACAAAAAAATTCCCGATAAAATTTTTACAAAAAATTTTCTATATCTTTAAAATATTTTCATAATGAAGTTGAAAATCATAAAAGTAAAAACAGAATGTTATTATTATGAAATAAGGAAACATAACAGAATAAGGGTTTAATACTCGGCATGGCTGAATATAGCACTCTTATTTGCTAACATTTAAAGATGATTTTAATGGAATTAATAATTCCTAATGATATGAATGTATTTAAAGCTTACAAAGTTTCCATTGCAAAATATTCGTTATCACATACAAAATTCCTAGTTTTAAAAAATTTTTATGAATTCTAATATACTTTTGTATGCTTTCGAAATACAATGGAAAATATCACCTTTTGTTAATTAGAAAGATTATTTTACTGATGATGTTGCATCTAGTTTACATTGGTTTTGGCCTTCATTTCGTAATTATGAGAACGCAGCAGGTTCTTACCACTTGAAAAACGTTGCTTCGGCTGTACTTGATGTGTTGGTATTTCAATTGAATTTTTTATACTTTATATGCGATAATTTCTGTATAGAAAGAGCACTTTCAGTAATGAGTAAACAAGTAAAACTAGTCTGCAAAATAGATTTTCTTTATGCTACAAATTATGCAAATGTAAGTAGGGCTTTTTGTATCTTATCCAATTTATTTTGTTTTGTTTCAAATAAAAAAAATATATATAAATATATATACTGGCGTCTTTTGTTGTATTTTTGACGAATTTTAACAATTTTAGCAATTTTGATTAATTTTATTTTTTTAATTTATTAAAAAAAAAATAAATTAAAAAAAATTCTTAGAAAAATCTAACAAAAAACCAATTTGGTGATTTTTCACATCGATTTTGGCAAATAAGGTGAAATAAATCTGACAACCCTGGATTGTCAGCCAGGAAAATTTTAAATGTCACATTTTTGCACAAATCACGTTAATTGCTATCACAACCTGGGATAGTTAATACTACAAGTTCATTACTGTGCCGCATTTGTAAGAAGCTAATCGTTCTTCTAATAAAACTGAAATTCAATTTCAGTATAGAATATATTAACAACCCTGCAAAACAACAAAGCAAAACATGTATGTATTGTATTCCAGTAAACAGAAAAATACTTCAATATTGCAGGAGCATTTACAACTTGAGGAATAATTTGGACTTATTACACGGGCTTTAATATGTTGTTTAAAATCATTCCAGTAAAATTTAATTTTGCTGGTCCAAAAACCACAAACAATGTTGGTGTGAAAAAAGAGTCGCCTGCTCCAGTGTTTCCTTCTTTTTACTTAGTTTTTCTTGCTAAAAATATTGAATCAATATTTTATTTTATTTTATTTTATTATTTTTTTTTTTTTTTCAATAAATGCGTCATGTTGCACTTGACTGAAGTGCACTTTTCATGTCATTTCCGGTTGGTTTGATCAAACGATAACCCACAGCTAATTACAAATACTTTGTAGCTTTTTTTATTACTTCTTGTTACTAGGAAAGGATTTTACAATAGAGAAGGGAGATAAGAATTACTAAATATTAAATGTTGGTCCGATAGCGGCTTGATTTTTAACTATATATAGCCTTATTTCTTGAACCGAAATATGCAGAAATTTACTATTAAAAGTATTTTCGTTATATTAACAAATATATAAAAGAAAACTTAGAACTAAAGGGTGTTCCGAGAGATACTTGATTTTAATATATGTATAGGACCTTCTTTTTTCAATGTTGTAGGTAGACTCTTAAAATTTTCATGGCAGGTGCATTGTCATGGCCGTTATAATAGCAACTAGTATAAATAAATTAAAGGGTTTTCCAATAGAGACGTGATGTTTAAGTATTAGAGTATGTTTTACAATGTTTACTATTACAACAATAAAATTAATGCAAGTGAAAGGCTCTTCCCCAAAGATTGCGATTTTTAACACACCAACTTCACGAAACATTGTTTTGGTTGCACATGAACAAAATGTTGGCGGTATATGAAGCAACAATTTGTTTATTTTCTTCTAAGGGGAGAAAACATATCGATGTTCATGTTCCGACTAAACATAATTTTCATTTTGTCGTTAATATTGTTTGAATGCTTATGGTACAGTGAATATGATTTGCATGCTTGACCAACAGATGGCGTTCTCAAAAGTCAAACTTTTTATGGCAGACATCGTTGCTGTTTGAACAAGAACATGGCATCGATAACGATGGTCTTTACGAGGCGTTTTAATGTACGCACATGAAATGGTTTAATGGTTGAACAAATCAATGGCTCTTCAAGACGTAGTGTCAACAATTTAGACAGGGTATGTTGTACTATGCTAGCTATAATTTCAAGTAGATATAATAATTAAAAGTTAAATTTTATTTATTTTTTTTTAACCATAATAAGCATTTAAAACATTTAAAACTTTTAAAATTAAGTAATAACAACGGGTGCCTCGGTGGGCTAGTAGTTAGTATGGTAGTCTATCAGTACGAGGTTGTGGATTCGAATTCCACCAAAGACTCTGGAATTGTTCACTACAAGTTGGCTGAAAGACCAAGAAGTAGCTTTGATATAATCTGGGTGGCTACAAATGGTTAACTGCATTAGTTACAAGTCACGGACTGTCAAGTATTGTCTGGCCAAGTTAGAAATCGAGGTAAGACAATACTTGTAGAATGTGCCTGGAATTAGGCTAACATAAAAAAGGCTTGGAACCACAGGCAGACACATAGTAAATGAAGATGCTGTGGGAACCTTAGTCTTAATCAAATGTTAGCAATTATCTGTAATGACGCAGAATGTCGATATGTATCAGTCTAGTGACAGCACAAGACTAAATGATAGTAAGGCAGTCGTAAATATTTCTAGCCTGATACCAGAAATCATAGAGAAACGAAGGGGGTCGAAAAGAAATTAGTGTCTCCCCTACAAAATAATAACAACATAAAATTAGTAATAAAAAATGATGTATAAAAGACATGAACAAAATAATATCTTGTATTTTTAAAGTTGTATTTAACAAAGTATGGGAACCAACATGTGTGCGTTTGACTCGAACCTTGACTGATATATTTATTATATGATATACTCGTATATGTAAAAAAAAATAAATATATATATAAGAGTATCCATTAAATAGGGGTTCTGATTTTATTCGAGTAAATAATTAATCGATTTTGCGATTTAAATTTTCGTCGATTAATCGATTAAGTTTTTAAATTACTCGATTAACTCGAATTAATTTAAATTTGTATCCTATGAGACAAGAAAATTGATTAATATTATATTTTACTAATGACAACTTGTAGACGATTTTTAAAAATGTTTTATTGATTAGTTTATTTAAGGTAGAAAATTATTTTCATTTGATATTTTCCTTTCTTCCTTCAATACGCAGAAAAAATATTGAGCATAAATAATATGAACTGATTTAATAGCTTTTCGGTAATATGAAATATGAATAAGATGCCCCAGTAGGTTAGTAGGTAGTTCGCTAGTCTATAGGTCTGGGGGTAGTGGGTTCGATTCCCAAAAAGTGTTGAACTACAACGAGTGAAGGTCTTCGTAACTATCGAATTAGTTTAGAATTTAATTTGTAATTGACATTAAAACAAAAATATGATTTTTTTTCAATAATAGGTTTTTCGTTAGGTGGAAAAGGTAAGGAACACGTTTTTAACATAACAGTTTTCATGAAATGCAAATATTAATTGTTTACATTTCTACTTCGAACACACTTATGTAAATATGTATGTAAGATGCAGGTAAGGAATCCTCGTAGTAAGAGGTATTCTGAAATAAGCTTTAACTGATATTTAGACATAGGGCACTTTAAGGTAAAATTCATGGGTCGTATGTATTATTTTTCTTGAGTTCGAAATTATTCGTAAACGAACAAATAAGAAGTTAAAATTAAAATTATTAAAGAAAATTAAAATTCAAGATCTTAATAGAAATTCATTTTAGTCGATTTCTCGATTACCAGCAATAATTTGTCCAAATTATTTTTTAATCGAAATTTGCAATTTTTCTTAACCGAACAATTAATCGACTTAAAATACCGCGCTTAAACGAGCGATGGTTGTTCCATACTCTAATAAAATATACTGCTCGACTGTATGTTTGGAGGGTTATATGTGCATTCTTAAAAAAAACTCTTATGTCACATTCACGATAACTGAATATAAGTGTATAATGTACACTAGTACTGGCAAAGTATTGAGTAGTGGGTACCGAGTACTCGATAATTCTTTTGGGTACTCAACATACAAAAGTAGTTAATCGATACTTTTACGGTAGTACTTTTAGATATAAATTTATAAAAAATAACTACGATGATAAATTTCCTCTGCTATACTAGCAGACGGAAGTATTGAGTACCCATTTGAAATGTATTGAGTTGTATCGAGTAATTGAAAGTAGTAGAAATTGCCAGCACTAATGTACACACATACACTGTACATACCTAAATATGAGCAATTGTGGTCTTATGTGTATGTGTTTGTATATATGAAATTATACATGAAAGTTTTTGTTTTTCTTTAGATTTTTTTTAATCAGAAGAAAAAATGGTCTTTTATTTTTTATTTGCCCTTCATGTATTTCTCGCTTATTTCACACTTTTAATTGAGTTTTTGTCAAATAGTTGGAAATGTAAAAAATCTAGATAACTGCACTTCGTTTTTTTAATCCTAATTGAGTTATAGCAATTAAATTTAATTAAATTCTAATTTGATTTAAGTTTGTTTTTATGCTGTCGTTTGCTTTGTTTGTCAATATCGACGTAGAAAGTTCAGCTGTCTATGTTTTTACAGTTCCAGTTTCTTTCAAGTTTCAACTAAAACAGAACCAACATTTCATTCTAAAGAACACACTTTTATTTTTTGTATTAAGTAAACAACTTTATTTTAACACTAGCTGTGCCCACACACTTTGTGTGGGTCGATTTTGGTTTAAAAGTAATCCACAGCAAACTTTAAGACTCGTGAGTATCTACTTTATATAAAGGTACCCATCCCTGGATAAAATTCTAAAATGTATATAAAATTCTAAGGCTCTGTAAAAATGTAATTCCACAAATTAAAAATACAAATCAAAAACAAATTTCATTCAATTGGCTATTTGGCAGTATTTAATTCATATTTTTTCATTATTTAAAAACAGCGCCATCTATTGCGCATTATTTAAAAACAGCGCCATCTATTGCGCAACCGTGTTCAAAATATCCGTGAGCCGTGTACTACACCTGCCTGCTTAACCTAACCTACCCTAATTCATATTTTGTCATTATTTTACAACAGCGACATCTGTTGCGCAACCGTATTTAAAATATCCCGCTTTTAAAAATAAAAGATGCCTTAAAGTATGCAGTACCTTTAAATCGGCAAAAAAAAATCGGCGTACTTTCACTGGCTTTTCTCCACTTTCTCTTGGAAATAAGATATTTTCGAGCAAAAAAAGTGTCCAATATTTGAATCATGATATAAGGTACCTCCTCACAAAAAATTGTGTTTGAAATCCATCCAGTAGTTTTTACGTGATGCGAATGTAGACAGCAAGACAGACAGACAGATAAACAGAAAATAAGTTTTATTATATATGTATAGATAAAGTAAAATAGTTCCGGTTAACCGTGAAATACAACATCAGGCAATTGCCGAATTGCCATCACTGCGTTATTCTTTTGATGAATTTTAAATAACATTTTCGCAAAAATGTGGCTGTATTTCACCAGTAAGATGCTCTTTAAGATGTTCATCTGTTTTAATCGTAATCGAATACACCTTTTGCTTTCCATAGCCCCAAAGAAAAGATGTTATGACTTTGAAAGATGCATGACTTTGTGGTCAATGGTGATAGCCGCATGGAGACATGATACGGCCTGAAAACTTAGTCTTGAGTAACAGTATTGCCACACCGTCTTGTTGGAAAAATATGCATTCCACAACAATTACATCCACTTTGGGCGAAAAAAATTTCGTTTTGCGATTCCAAACACCTTTAGCAGTTACCTGTATTTTTAAAGAAATACAAGACAATTATTTAGGCAACCCACAATGCATACCAAACAGTTACTCGCGGTGGAGACATTGGTGGCTTTAGTATCACACGAAGAGTTTTAGCACTTAAATTCTTCAGCTTTGCTTATTAACATAGCCGTCGAGTTTCAAATATGCGTCCGAAAACTCGACGTAATTCGCGAACTTTCACTATTTTTTTTTTGAGTTTTTAGAATAATTAAAATTTGTTCGAATCCTTCTCCAAAATCTTAAATGGCGTACATAACAACTGTCAAAAAATAAATAACCGTGTAACGCATATTAACAAAAAAGGGCGCCAAATTTAAAATTGACGCCATGATTGGGACACCCTTTATACGCCTTGCCGCCCTTCTTCTGCTGTTTATCTTAAAAACTTTTCACTTGCAGCTATAAAAGTTAGCAATGCTGCTCCTAAGACAATAACAATGCATACACACTTTTTCACTAATCCAAGCACCGTTTTTCAATTGTCTGTACTACTGTGTTGAATGTTTCGAAAACAGTGATTTGACGTATGAAGGCAATAGTTAAAATTTGTGTGTACTGAAAACAAATTCGAGAAGAAAAAATCAAAAAACTTAAATGAATTGTCATAATTATTGTCAAATTATTGTTATACTCCAATAATACGGAGACAAGTGTGTTAATACGTATTCTTTTATTGTCATGACAGTATTGTCAAATGTTAACGCAGTGTTATACTGGAACTTGAACATTCAGGCTAGAGCGTCTAAGGCCATTACGGCAACCCAAGGACTCTATGGAGCCATTATCTGGTGGAAGACAGGAAAATCTGGTAAAAATCTCTATAGTAGAGTAGTATAGTAGTTTGTCCAATATGGCGATTCTAATAACAGGAAACATCGAGTCACCGAGTAGACCTATTTATTGCAGTTAGACTAAATATTATAAGTGTGGGGACATGATAGTGTTCTAGGATTTACGTATTTACTAATGTATTATCACACCCCAAGACCCTTCTTTACAAGAGTTTTTTATTTCGAATTGACGCAGGGTCACTCTACTATAAAGTATCGAATGTGGAACAAGATTAACGTGGGCACCTACCGGTTAGACCGTGAAATATAAACGTAGACTAGCGCCCCCATTGTGTAGTACAGCAATACTTCAACGATATGACGTTGCCGCCAGTATGGAAATTTATGTGTGATACAGTCACAATGAGTAGCAATTTATATAATATGGCATACCTAAAAGGCAAGCCTAGATTCCATATTATAGCCTCTTGCTTAGGGCTTTGGAGACTATCCAAACTCCGTCTGTTGAGAGTGCAACAGCACACTTGGTCGACCGTGCACCATATCTACATAAATCGATCTTAAACCACAACCAATACGTGTAACCCCGAAGGGGACCTCACCAATAACCGGTCACAGAGAGAATAAGCTGTCTGTGGGATTATCTATTTCCGTGGTACCAGTCCTTTGGGCACTGGTCGGGCCTCGAAGAAGACCCGTGTAATAAAACAACAGACCTTTTCTTCCAGATTTAGGTTCTAGGTAGCCTAGCTTCTGGTGCCCCTATTTTCCCCGAGTGAACCGCGTTAAAGCATTTGCCATATTCTGCAGTGACAATTGGAACCCCCGGGGGTAAAAGTATCGAATAGGAATATCTCTTTCTGTATCGACAGTAAAGCTGCAATTACGTCCCCCAAAGATGTGTTTAGCATATTAAACCTTAATTTGTAACGCCAGGCATCCTTGAATGCGATGGCGAAAGTTCGAGAATTTTCGAGAACTTGGGTCTACCTTTACCAACTGGAACTAAAATTCCTTTGCAAACACTTCTATCCTCTATTGGTAAGTTCTTGTTGAGTAAACGAATCTTTATTTTTCTCAATTTATGACTTTTGAATATTTATGAATATTTTAAATTTTTTTTTATCTCCCCTCAAACTGTGACATTCCCTACGTTTATAATACCATAGCGTTTAAACAAAAAATATACACACTTTATTTCACTTACAAAAAATCGTTAGCAAATACACGTAAACATGGTCTTCACTTATATTGGATCATTTTAATTTAATTTAAATGTGTGTGTTTTTCCCAATTACTTGTACTTCAATGTAACATTTTATCGCAAGAATCAATTTTAATTGTCGTTTAATTGCTTTTTTATGGGTTTGCTATGATAATGAACAAAAAAAGCCAAAGTGGTTAAAGGTTGGTGTTTAACAAAAAGTAAAAAAAAAAATAATTAAACAACTTGGTACATGATACAGGGAGTTGTGTAAGGGAAGAATATAAAACACAAATGACTAAAGACGACTTAAGTTTTTTTTCGCAAATTTATTGGAGGCTATTTTTGCTTTTAATGATTTTAAGCATTAATGGCGATAAAACAATAGTGGGTGGGTGGCACAATTAACGTTTATGTTGTTGTTTAAATTATTTACATAAATTTAACATTTAAGTTCTTAAAATAAGACAAATTTATTTTACTTTGTTTTATTTAATTTAATTTAATTTGAATTTATTTTATTTTTATTGATAAACATTATCTCCTTTTAAATTAAAAATGGTTTGATTTTTCGCAAGTCCTTGACTTACCTCATTCATTAATTTGCATTTGCAGCATTATCAATAATTACCCGTTCATAGTCTTTAGGTAAATTTTGCAATTTGTGATGGCGACAATAATTTTTTTTTTATTTTTACACACATTTTTCTCTGGCTGTACTAAATTATACTGTCTTAAAATCATTTGGACTTTATAAATTTTGGTCTAGTTAGCCTTGAATTTATTTTATTATTATATTTACATTGTCAAAATGTTTAAAATTTTCTTTAAACTGAAAAAACACATCAACTGAATTTGTATTATTTGTGCCGGTGTGGTAATCGAAAATAAAAAAAAAGACCAAAATTTAATCTTGGAAATTTGTCATATTTAGAAGAAACTTAGAAGATATTGGTAAGGGGATTTTATTAAAAGTTTTTTTTTTATTGCTTTAAAATTGAATAATTTTTGATGCGTCTTTTTGTTAGGAATCTTCATACATACATATATAATCATAGTTTCCTTTGTATGCAAAACTCTTTCACAAAGGATTCAAATCTATATACCGGATTTTCTGGGCAGTATTTTTTTTATCTGCATCACAACAAATAGAATACCAGAATTTTGGAAGGTGTACACCAATCTCAACCAGCCTATAAGTAATAGATCCGGTAGTGTGTGACCCTATTAATTGTTAAAGGCTAAAGTCACAACGTTGTGATAAGAAATTGTTAATTTTCTTGATTTATTTTAACGTTTTGGTAAAACTTATTTCGGGTTTCTGGTTCCTGTGTTCATTTTATTTATTTTATGGTGGATATTTGTAACCACTAAATAGCACAGTGCAACACGGAAAAAATATAACCATATACGGACATCACTACGTGATAAAAGACCAAAAAAAAAGACCCCTGTCTCCCAGTTTTGCCCAAAGTCCTCCAGGTTTTTTTTATGGGCCCTCAAAGATGTGGGGCCTCGATGTCATTTTTGCAAAAAAAATGATCATTTCCTCAAGCTCATATTTTGCAAACCGTTTGAAATTTTGATATACTCTCTGAGGCAAAGTTGTAGCTCTTGTCATAAGGAACAAAAATTGTTAACATATAAAATCAAAAAAACTTCATCTTCAAGGTCAAAAACGCAAAAAACTTTAAAAAATTCATTTTTTTACCTTTTTTCCCCTGTTCAGGCAAACCGTTCAAAATTCAAGGAAACAATCAACTACAAAAATGAACCTAAGATCTCAATAAACAACTTTCTAGAACATATGAACTTCCTCGGAATGATTCTTAACACCGTTTAGGTAGCGCTTAGGTAGCCGCAAAAGTGAAAAATTTCCCGAAAATTTTTAAATTCATTTCGGAACAACATACACCCTCCCCAACGACGAGCACAGCCGAAATTAATAGGTAGCCCCGTTCCCAAGATAATACCTCGACATGAAGAATCGCTACAAATTTTTGTTTCTGAAACATTTTGTTAATACTTTAAAAATTGTGTTTCTGACGACTGTATACTTTTATACAGCCATTTTCATGTCCAAGAGAACAAACAACAACAACAACAACAATAGAGAGTCACAGCAGATTTTAATGAACATTTTATTTAATCCCCCAAAAACAAATACATGTGTTGCAGAAACAAAAGTTGCAAGTGTGAAACGGGACTAAATGTATAGTTAAAAAAAAAATATTAAAAAAAAATTGTTTTTACTTTTTCAACAACAGGTAATAATAAAAATTAATTAATTTCAACAGCCTTGAAGTAAAACATAGTTTTCCATTAAAAATAATTTTAAATTTATGCAATTTTATCGCATAGTATAAACAATAGCACATTTTCCGCGAATTTTGACAATTTTTTTTCTATTTTTATTTTGCAACAATTGTTGTGAAACACAAAATTCATGCTAAAAAAAAGAATTATTTCTTACTAGCTGTGCCGGCTACTTCGTGCGCATCCTGACCATTTTTGTTCCAATTTGCTTTGAAAGTAATCCACACTCAATTTTAAGATTCTTACTTTTATAGTGCTAGAGTTATGGCTCATGTATTTTCTTTATACAGAGGTGCCCCTTACTAAATACAATTCTAAAACTTATATAAAGTTCCAAAAATTTTTTTTGGGTTCTGTAATGTTGAAGACATACCGCTTTTAAAAATAAAAAATGCTGTCAAATTTGCAGTACTCTTAAATCGGTAAAACTGCGTACTTTCACTACTATTTTTCTTTTTTAAAAGTAAAAAGTATCCTATATTTGAACCAAGATGCTGAGGTACCTCCTAACAAAATTTTATTAAAATTTATCCAGTAGTTTTTACGTGATACAAACACAAACTAAAAATTGCTATTTTGTATTCCATTTCGATTTCTGACTGCACCAGCAATAAAATTTTCAAAATATATTTTATCATATACAGAAATGGTCCTGTGACTGTTTTATTATATGTATAGATATAGATTGGAATTTTGACTTCAATAAAAGGTTAAGTTACAATAGTATAGGTACAATTAGTGGATTTTTTTACTCATTAAAGTTGCCAAGGTAATTATTTTTAAAGAGAGAATGCAATATCAAAATTAATAAAATTTTTGACCGTGTATTATAATTATGTTGTTGCATTAAAAATTATCCCGTAAAAATACCAAGTCACAAAATTGTCAAATTTCCCTCACAATATATCGTCGCGTTTATTCTTAAACCACGTAAGCGCCAAGAAGTCTTTTTTCAGAAAACGAAAAAAACTTAATAAATTCTTTAATATGGGTTTCAAAATATTTTTTTTTTTTTGCAAAACATGGCTGTGCGACTCTTTGAAGGGTATAGAAACTTTTTTTTTTTAATTTGTTACTTACAATTAATTGTAGCCAAATATGTCGCTTACGTGGTTTTGGAGCAAACAGCAAATTGAAAATTTATGTGTGTAAATAAATATTTATTTTTGTGTGGCGCTTACGAGGTTTTGAAAATGGATTTATTTATTTTTCATACAAACTTGTTAAGATGAGAATGTGTAGTGTAGGTGGAAAATGTTATTTTCTACAATAAAAACCAAAAATGTCAATTTCGAAAAAATGTCGCTTACGTGGTTTAAGAAGAAACGCGACGATATGCAGCCTGACCCTATATAGACAGTAGTCTATTAGCAGATAATATTTAAAAGGATCAATGTTACATTAAAAAACTCTGCTCTTAAAATACAAGAAGACACGGACTTATAAAACTGCCTTCGTAATACACACAGTCTGCCCATACAGGAAACACAAGAATTCAAGAAATTATCAAATTGCCGTCGTAATAAACGTAGTGTGTACACAGTTAGGCAGTTGTCCAGTAATAGATAAAATTTAACCGGATTAGTCCTCTATTGAAAATTACTGTGCAAAAAATACGAAAAGACACGAAATGGACGCAGCCTGCGTACAATTTTTCAATATTGCTGTAAAAGATAACAGTAAAGCGCAGTATCGCATTAAAAATTACTAATCCAAAGAGAAAAAAGTCACGGAGTTATCAATCGAAATTTATTGCGCTAGAAACATAAAAACTTCCGGAATTATAAAATTGAATTCTTAATAGATTGAAAATTCGGAATTAGTATAAGATAACACAAATATTTTTTATGTGACCCTGGGTCCATTTTTAATCGATATCGATTATCGATTTTTAAATTTTTTGTTTCGTTTAATTTTTATATTATTACCAGCTATCCCCGGTGCGCTTCGCTACACCCATCCACAAAAAATACAATAAACACTTAGAAGAAAAGTATGGCAAACCTCTAACTCGAAAACGCATGCTATTCTCACTTCAAAAATGTTTCAGTTTATATGCATTACTCTGAGGGTTACTTGTGCAAAGTTTCAAGGCTCCATCTATTGTAGTTCTCCAGGTACACGATAATAATTTATCACTTTTTATATGAGGTACCACGCCGACTGCCCCAATCCAGTTTATATTGGTAGACTATATGCATAGGGGCTACTCGTGCAAAGCCTCAAGGCTCTATCTATTGCAGTTTCCTATGTACACGATTTCTCACTATGTATAGGAGGTACCACACCCACCATTCCAATTCAGTCTGTGCTTCTCTAAGCCTCAGTAACCCCTATACGAAGATACAGTATAGGGGTTAGTGATGCAAAATTCCCAGACGCCACCTATTGCGGTTCTCTAGATACCGGATAATCATTTTTTACTTTGTATGGGGGGTACCGTGATCACTGTCCCAATCGAGTTTATGTTTTTCTAGAGTATATGGGTATGCATGTGACTTGTTGCTACTTTTAAGATCATATATATTATAGTACTGTATGTACACGATAATAATTTTTCACCTTATATGGGAGGTACCACGTCCACTGTCTCAATTCTTTCTATAATTTAGTAGATTATACGCATTTGCACATGGGTTATTTACGCAAAGTTTCAAGGCGGTATCTATTGTAGATCGCCAGGTACATGATAATAATTTTTCACTTCGTATGGTAGGTACCACGCCTACTCTTCTAATTCAGTCTGTGTCTAGCTAAACTATGTACTTTAATATGATTGTTACTTGTGCGACATTCCAAGGCGCTACCTGTGACAGTTCTATAGTTACAGTATAATAATTTTTCAGTTTATATGGGAGGTACCACGCCCACTTTCCCAATTAATTTTGTATTTTGGTAGATTATGCAAATTAGCATAGGGGTTACTCGTGCAAAGATTCAAGGCTCTGTTTATTGTAGTTCGACAGGAACACGATAATAATTCTTCACTTTGTATGGGAGGTACCACGCCCACTATTCCAATCCAGTCTATCTTTCTCTAAACTATGCATGTTAATATAGAGGTTCCTGTCGCAAAATATCATGGCGCTACCTACTACCGTTACCAAGATATACGATGATAAATATTTACTTTGTATGGGAGGTACCACGCCCACTATTCCAATTCAGTCTGTGTTTCGTTATACTATTTACGTTATTATATAGGTTACGGATACGAAATTTCAAGACGCTACCTATTACTGTTACCAAGATATACGATGATTAATATTTACTTTGTATGGGGGGTGCCACGCCCACTTCGAATATCAAAAAATTAAGTACCCTATTTTACCATCCGTATATCCAGTAATAAACTGTGAAAATTTCAGAAAGATCGGTTCACTGGTGTAGGCAGCTATAGCTTTCCGACAAACAAACAAACATACAAGCAAACATACGAACAAACAAACACATTTTGTGCTTTATATATATAGATTGTTATAATGAGAATGGACTAATTCATTACTTATCACATTTGAATAATACGAATATTCTTGTTAAACTGTGGTTTTAAGTGTTGTATGTTTACATAACCTAAGCATTGCATTCCTATACCATTTTGAAAATGCAATGTTGCAAGACCATTTGCATAAGATTTTCTTAAGTTTAAAACATGTCTCTTGTTATAAAATTACTTTTTATGCAGAGGTCGGTCGGCTCATGAATTTATATCAATTTCAAGCTGCTATAGTAACGAAACGACTAAGAAGCACGAAATAACTGACAAGCATCAGAAACGTATCGTTACCAAAATGGAACTAAATTATCCAACACAGCAACATTGGCAGTAATGGCTTGTGCTTGCAGAGAACGTCCATAGTCTTTGGCAGGAATTGAACCCACAACCCCTAGATTTATAGACTAGACATATGGTGGAACCCTAATTTTAAAATTTATTTTAGAGATAAAGAAGGTACAAAGAAACATTTTTGTTCAATAACCACAAAATCTTTATTGTTTTTATATGACCAAGTTGCATTCAAAAAGCGATATGAAATTATATATTTAATAATTTTTCTACATAAACAAAATAATTTTTTTTTTGTCATAATTTATTTATTGTATCTTCAATATTTTTGAACTAACAATAATTACTCGTATCATAAGTCTAAAATAAAATATACTTTTTAAGTCCAGCCAGTGCTAGACAAAAATAATGTTTGTTTTACGAATTTTACAATGATTTGCGGATCATCCCTCTAATGTACGGCCAAGAAAAGCAGTATCTCTTCATGTTACGCGCCAAAGGGTTTGGATGAGATTCAAGCCTCTTTAGATATGTGACTGCATGTTTCGCTATTTCTGCTTTAACTGATGGCATGTTTAGGTCTTTGTGGATGTTCGAATCTTTTATATACCAGGGAGCAGATGTAATAATACGTAGAATCTTATTTTGGCGCCTTTGAATAATTTCTACATTACTAGCTGAAGCAATAATAATATTATCAAAGCAGTACAAATTAAAAGCCATCTTTTTGTACTTACAGTATTGCAGCGCTACATGGTTGCTTTTTGTTATACAGCGGTGTAGTATTTTCGTAAACTTGGCATTACGAAACTTAGGTTATAATTTTATTTTTACAGTGTTGAAGTTTTACACTATTTTTAGAAAAGTCATAATTGTGGTGATATATTATTATTAATAAGAGTCGTAATTTCTGTGCAGCCAAATCATAAGTTTCGTTGTGGGGTATTGCTAACATGTATTTTCATCAACCATAGCATTATGATTATCTATAGGGACTGAGATACGACGCAGTTTCCAAATCATTTATTTTTCCTGGTCTTTATTTCTATATTTTAGTAAAGAAAATTTAAACTAAAACGACAATTATAATTGAGACGCTCAGCGCCAAAACGGCCTAAGCCCAAAAAAATGGTTCTGAAAAAAACGAAGTTAAAAGAAAATAAGTTTTTAAAATATTTTTATTATTTTTTATTAATCGTAAATAAATATTAGTTGCAATATTTGTTTTAGGTTAATCATTAGGTCTTAATTAACTTAGATAAAGACTGTTTTAAACCGTTAATATAAAAATTAAAGTGGAATTCATTTAAAATATTTTTTGCAAAAAAAAAACCAACTTCAAAACAGATAGAAGGGCACCAATTCTAAACTAAAAATGTAAGAAGTAATCTGTAAGAATTAGATTTAAACCAAATAAAAGATGCGCCAAAATTAGAGGGAAAAAAATAAAGACTACTGAATGTCAAGCCTCTCCCTATTACTGTTCAAAAGTTAAGCTATTTTCACCAGTATCCGTCTTGTATGGGGACACCATTCAAGCCTCTGTCTATAACGGTTTCAAAGATAGGGGCACACAGATCTAATAACATCACCTATTCGGACACCCTTTCATTTACAATGTTAAATTAAAGATTCTTTGTAAATTTCAACTATCTGTCTATAACGGTTAAAAATTTTAACCATATATATCAAATTACATGAACTATTGGGACACCCTTTACATTATAATTCCAAATATTTATACTTGTTATCATACCAGAGAAAGTAGTGGATATTCTGTCTAATTTTCAAGTGTTTGTGTTTAACGGTTCAAAAGATAGGGTCATATAGATCAAATTACGTAATTTATGGGGACACCCTTTAATTTCTAACTTCAAATAGTATACTTGCTGTAGTGGACTTTGCAATACAGGTTCCTTGTAAATTTCAGCTGTCTGTCTCTAACAGTTCAAAAGTTTGGCCACATACATAGAATTACATTAACTATTGGGACACCCTTTTAGTTCCAAATTCAAAATTTTATACTTTTTGTTATAGCTGACTTAGCACTACAGGTTCTTTGTAAATTTCAGCGGTCTGCGTACAACTATTCAAAAGTTTGGCCATATACATCAAATTAAATGAACTATTGGAGCACCCTTTAATTTAAAATTTCGAATATTTATACATTTTATTATAACGGTCATAGTAATCGACATTCTGTCAAATTTTCAAGGTTTTGTCTATAACGGTTCAAAAGATAGACCCAAATAGGTTAAATTATGTCACCTATGGGGACACCCTTTAAATTTTAAATTTATTTTTTTATTAATTTCTGCTGTTGGGAGCTATAGCGGCACGCAATTTTTTAAAATTTTAATTTGCTGCCATTTACGGTTCTTAATACACGTAAAAAACATGTATGTTGTATGAGGACACCCTTTAATTTTTAATATAATGAACTGTTTTTAAAATGGGACCAACCTGAAAGCATAACCTTTCAAATAAAGAAAAAAAATTTAAAATCGGTTCAGAAATGGCTGAGTTCTGCGGTTACATACATAAAAAAAGCAACATTCAGACGAATAGATAACCTCCTTCTTTTTTGAAGTCGGTTAAAAATATATTGATAGGAACTGATGGTTAGGCCCTTTTGGCTCCGTTTAATAAAACATAAAAAATTTCTTCAGATAAATAATAAAAATAATTTTTAGCGTTTTAAATAATATTTATATTTATATGTTTGTCACTAGTTTCTCTATTAAGGATATGCTTTTAATATCATCTGCCGTCATCTTTACCAAGTGAAATATTTACCTTTTTTGCCATGATGATTACACGATCCCAATCATCAGGCGTAGAAATGTCCTTATAATATTTTTTTTCCTTTTCAATGAGACCATAATCTTGATCGCATGGTAGGAATGAGTGGCCAGATACTAAAAATTTGTGGTCTATCTGTTCCACTGGAAAGGTCGAATTATTGACCATGTATGTGCAAATAGTGCTCATTCTTATGTTCCGGTTTTGGCCACCACATTGATCGCTATACAGTATTAAGTGGCTTATGAGGTAGAGATTGAGCTCTGTGATGGAGCAATAGGTAGGGCATCTGTACCTTCTGGAGCTTCAACCGGTAAATTAGAAGCCTTGGAACTCAGGGATCAAGATGAGAAAAGGTATTGTGGTAAGGGAGTGCTGAAAGCTCTTCAAGCTGTAAATGGGATAATAGCAGATGAAATCATCTAGGCCATTATGGCATCCACATTTTTTTGAACTTTACATGGAGGAAAAACAGTTTCCAGCAGATAGTATAACCTAGTGTTATACTATGCAATAGGGACTTTTTTAGTATTTATTTCAAAAGGTTCCTTTTACATCAGCATAGTCAGTTTGATTTTTTTGAAAATGAGGTTTAGGCCGTTTTGGCGCTGAGCGCCTCAATTGTTGGTAATAAAATATTTTTACCACAAAAATTCATCCCATTTTAGGGGAGCTAAAAAAAACTTGCTCAGTCCTATATTTTTTTGTAATTCACTTAGCAAATTATTATTATTATTATTATTTTTTTTTTGTTGTTATTTTGTCGCACTTTATGTTTTTGTGTGGCCCATTTAAAAATCTAAATATTTACACAATTACTACTTTACAACGCACAATTTAACACAATGAGTAGTATGTTTTTGTTGCTGTTAAAAATTTTTATTTTATTCAATTTAAACAATGAGTGGATAGATTTTTTTCGTGTCATAATAAAACTAAACAAACAACAGCAAAAGCAAAAACTACAATAACACAACCTCAGGCAACTGCAAAATGTAGTTGCTGTTGGTAGCAATAATGCTGTTGAAGCTGTTGTAACAACATCATAAGGACACTCGTAATAAAATTTGTACAAAATCTACCATTAACATTTATTTTATGATGAGAATTTTACTTTCATCAGACTCTAAAAGAGAGGGAACAATACTTAAGCAGGAAATTAAACTGTGTAAACATTTGTATACTTGTGTTTATTGTGTATAATGTAAATGGACTTAAGTACGAAAACACCATGGGTCATTAAATTTTGAGATATTAAATTATAACTAAAATGTTGTATATTTTTTATTATTCTCAAATTTTTGCTTACAAGTCTGCGTTATAGTTTGCAACAAAATTCTGTTACAGCTAGTGTTTCACTTAAAAGAGGTTAATTATATAATTTATAGACCATAGTGTACTGCAGCATATTTTTAAATAACAGACTAGTTATTGGCCATAAAGGCCACTACATTTTCAATCTATACTTATACACATGTATGCATACATATTTTTTTAATGTTTGCATAAAGTATAAATTCACTGCGGAAAAATACTCGAACGGTAAAAAGCTAAATGTTACGAGGGCCGTGACACAATTATTACCATATAGTACTTTCAGTAGCAGTCTTGGTGGAAACTTCGGCTGATAAAGTTTCGCTACTTTCATAGCAAGCTTTACAATTTTTTTACCAATTAAAGGTTTTAATTAGTTTTTATTTAATTGATTTGATTAAAGTTTTAATTGAATTCTATTCAATGAATTTTTTAATTGAATCAAATATATATGTATTTGTTTAAAACAGAACAAACAAATTTCCCAATTAAACAAATAATTGAATCAATTAATTATTTAATTAAATTTTAATCTGAAACCAATTAAAATCTTTAATTGGTGAAAATTGTTTTTTCTGTGTTTAGTGTAAACAGGGTAGCTCCAGTTGAAATGTTAGCAGAATAGACAGATCTGCCTAAGAAGTCCAGAGAAATCGGTTTCTATTTTCTAAACCCAACAGCCTTTAGATGTTCAAAGATACGACTCTAAAAGTAGAAGTATTGGGAAGTAGGAAAATCGTGCAACTGCAACCCAGTCCAAGCAGGAAAAGGAAAAATTATAGCAAAGCATATTGAAGCAGCAGAATATTTTCTGTGGATTTCATAAAAGTATGGTAAGAACAAATGCCTTGAGGTAGTTGGGTAGCATTACTTGAAAAAGGTGATAGTGGCAGCTAAGTTTGGCTAAACTCGAAGGGTATTATTATTATTATTTTGTAGGGGGATACCGAAGCAGACCACTAACTTCATGGGTCCATTTTCGACACCCTTTTGTTCCTCAATAATTTCTGGTATCCTATTGGAAATTTACGAATACCTTACTTTTATTGAGTCTCGTTCTATCACTACCATTTCACTCTCGACTGTAGTGAATTCCGACTTGCGACTGATACATGTCTTACATTCTTTCTCATCACAGAGTCTATGGTAATTGCTAACATTTGCTTAAGGCTAAGGTATACACAGAATCTCCATTTAATATGTGTCTGCCCGTGATCCATAGCCTTTTTTATGTTAGCCTTTTTCCAAGCACAGTCTGCAAGTATCGTCTTACCGCGATTTTAAACTTGGCCAAATAATACTTGACAGTCCGTGTTCTGTCACTAACGCAGTTAATCATTTATAGGCTCACAGATTATATACAAGCTCCATCTTGGTCTTCATGCTAACTTGTAGGGAAAAATTGCAGAGTCTTTGGCGAGAATCGAAAACACAACCCCGGACTGTTAGACTAGCAAACTATCTATTAGCCCACCGAGGCAACTCGAATGGTAAAGTGTGTGTCATTACTTCCTGAAAAACTTACGGTTTGGTAATTATTACAGTCAATGGTGAGCGGTATACAGAAATGTTTGCTAACTTTTTTGTGCCCCAATTGAAAGGCAATAGTATTGCAGAAGTTTGATTTCAGCACGATGGTACCACATACTCGAACAATCTATTTACTAAAAGAAATATATTTGGCGATCAAATGATTTCCAGAAATAGTCTTCTTAACTGGCCACTACGTACATATGTTTGGAGATATGTAAAGTCTCAAGTCTATGTAGATAAACCAGAAACGAAAAAACCAAAATATACATCCCGATTTAATGCGAAGAGTGAGTAAACATTTTATCTCCAGGTTACGCCATGTACGATCTAGCGTTCCCGAAATCGTATTATCATATTTATCATAAAAGAAAAACATATATTGTGAGCAAATTTTAAACTAGACAAAAAGCCAAATTAAAAAAAACTCTGTTAGGATAACAAAACAAGACAAATCGGAAAAAAAACGGAGACGCAACAACAAAGTAAGCGGGAGCACAGACCATGCAAAGGTGGCAAGAGAGATGGCAAGGCGAATCATGGAGCAGATGGACAGCAAGACTAATAACTGACCTAGATAATTGGGTGAACAGGAAACATCATCTCGCAGATGCTTTCCGGACATGGATACTTGCTGCAATGACTCCACAGATTAGGAAAAGTGGACAGGGCTACCTGTATCTATTGATACAACAAATTGGGACAATGTAGACGATGCATAGCACACCTTCTTCAGGTGCGAGAGATGGAGAATAGATCGACAGTCTGTAGAAAAAATCGCTCGAGGAATATCTTGAGAAAATATTGTTATACTTATATTGGAAAACGAGAATAAAACACGTAGCGTCATTCATCAAGTGCTACATGACAAAATGGGGGACCAACGATGGCTATTCGACAAGAACTAAAGAGGAGCCCCGCCCGAAGCAATACGATAGTGGTCCCGAGGAGGCTTGAAAAAGAGGGACAGTGGGGAGTTTTAGTGGATGCAAGCTCGACATACCAGAACTGTGACAGCAGCTTTTGAGATGCGTTAGGCGTTTTTCCCTCAAATTTAATGGAGAATGTTTATTATGATTTGAAAGAACATTCTTTGGCATTTACTTTTTGAAGATTATGTCTATGTCAAATGTTGGCCGTTGCAGATAGTCCATCCGTTGAATCCAATTTTCAATGACTCGTTCGAGCATTTTGACTGGTAACTGGCTAATGACACGCATGATGTTTTCCTCTAAGGCCTGAATCGAAGCGTGTTTGTCCGCATAAACTTTAGACTTTACATATCCCCACAGGAAAAAGTCTAATGGTGTGATATCACACGATCTTGGTGGCTAATCAACCGGCCCAAAACGTGAAATTATGTGCTCCCCGAAATGTTCTCTCAATAAATCCGTTGATTGATGCGATGTATGAGAAGTGACGCCGTCTTTCTGAAACCAAAAGTCACCGAGATCACGAGCTTTAATTTCAGACATCAAATAGTCGGTTATCATGGCACAATAACGGTCGCCATTGACGGTTACGTTTGCACCGGCATCATTTTTAAAGAAATATGCAACGATGTTTCCACCGGCCCACAAACCACACCAAACCGTTGTTTTTTCTGGATGAAGTGGCAGCTCTTGAATCTCTTCAGGTTGCTCTTCGTCCCAAATTGTATGTTTACATACCCATTGAGCCAGAAATGGGCCTCATCGCTAAACAAAATATGCCTCAAAAACGTCGGATCTTCTTGGAACTTTTTAAGAGCCCATAGAGCGCAGTGATTCAGGCGTAAATGTATTAAACTGAAAACAACTTTTCTAAATGCTTCGCTAGTTTACGCTGGGCTTTGTTGTTAAATAGAGACAATAATATAAGTGAAAATAAGTCATCGTTGCCAGCTGAACATAGTATGAAAAAACAAATAAAGGGTGTTTTCTATAGAGGTATAGAACTTTAAGTTGGCATTACTTTTCAAGATGGCGACCGATTTAACAGCTGTCAAGTGATTTATTCTCAGTTTGGTTTGGCAATTCATCATGAATAGACTCACGCCTGAACAACGCTTGCAAATAGTGTCTAAAACGAGATTACCGTTGTTCTCGATTTTCATAAGCGAATTTTGTTTAGCGATGAAGCGCACTTCTTGTGGCTGCGTCAACAAACAAAACTGCCGCATTTGGAGTAAAGGTAATCCTCAAGTGTATGTCGAAACACCGTTACCTCCAGAAAACTGACCGTTTGGTGCGCTTTATGGGCTGGTGAAATCACTGGTCCGTACTTTTTCAAAAACGATGGTGGCCAGCACGTTACAGTCAATGGTGATCGGTATAGAGCAATGATTACTAACTTTTTCATTCCTGAATTGAATAGCCATGATGTCCAGGAGATGTGGTTCCAACAAGATGGCGCAACATGTCACACAGCTCGTGCCACAATAGATTTATTGAAAGACACGTTTGGTGACCGCCTAATTTCATGTTTTGGACCAAGATCCACCAAGATCTTGTGATTTAACACAGCTAGACTACTTTCTGTGGGGCTATGTAAAGTCATTGGTCTGTCTATGCGGATAAGCCACAAACGCTTGACCATTTGGAAGACAACATTCGCCGTGTTATTGCCGATATACGGCCACAAATGTTGGAAAAAGTCATCAAAATTGGACGTCCAGATTGGACTATATCCGCGCCAACTGTGGCGGTCATATGCCAGAAATCATATTTAAAATGTAATGCCACAAGATTATCTTTCGGATAAATAAAATTCATGTCAGTCGAATAATCCATCGTTGTTTTATTGCAACTTAAAGTTCTATACCTCAATAAAAAACACCCTTTATAGTGCCCAAAAACCCAAGACGCAAATTCGAAGCGATAGATACCTGACTTTGTTAAAACAAGGATGAAGCTTTAAATCTTTACTTGTGACGAATGCATTTAAAAATTGTCACTCTAATGTGGTAAGTTCCCTTGGAGTTTAAAATATCTTCAAATAAAGAACTTGATTTTATGTCATAACTTTATAACGTTGTAATGAAATCAAAATACAAGTAATTTATAAAAGCAGTTTTCGTAAATTGGTTAAAGAATTCGAAATCATCAACTGAAGAGCAATGGTCTTTAGGCTGATATTAAAGGTATAGGCTCATGCGTTGATCCATTGCAAATAAGAGCTGGCCTTTAAACAAATGGTTTCAAGGTAAAAACTGTAGCTAATTTCAGAAATCGAGAACGTATCCCCCAAGCACTATTTCGAGTTGAATTGGCACTTGGAGAAGATATCAGATTAAAGAAGAACGAAATGCACCCCAATTAAAATCTTAAATATCTGTTGCACCGAAAAATTGGCATAGAGGAAACACACAAAAATAAACAGCAATGGCGGTGGAAACCAAACGGATAACTATAGAGGTTATCCTGTTTATTCTATAACCAAAAATTCTTCTCAAAAATTAATTAATCCTTCCATACAGCCACAATATCTACCAAATCTACCAAATGATCATTATCGCCATATGTTGATATGTTAAAAAGCAAAATTTAGAAATTATATCTGCCACGTCGGTATTACTGAAATTTCTACTAGGTATCTGATGTTCTCAAGAAATCTATTTATATGTTAATAAGGACCAACGCGTCGGATATACTGAAAGACGACATCTGTTAAACAACTTCACCAACATTCTCTGACATTTCTCTGTTTTAGACCAACTCAATTTGCACCATGGAAAGATACACAATCGAGCAATTGTCAGAATGGTGGCAAGAAATAGCAACGTTGGATGATCAATTCATCTTTAGAGATGAGGCACATTTTCACCTCAGTGGATTCGTCAATAAGCAAAATTTACGCATTTGGACGAATGATAATCCAAGAGTTATTGTCGAAAAATGCCAATGCACCATGCAAAGAGTGACTGTTTGGTGCAGTTTATGGTCTGGCGGCATCATCGGGCCGAATTTTTTTTGCGAAAATGAGGCCGGTCTGGCCGTTAATATGAATGGTGTTCGCTATCGTGAGATGATAACGAACTGTTTATGGTCCGAATTGGAAGATATGGATGTGGACGATATGTGGTTTCAACAGTACGATGCCACTTGCCACACAGCTAACGAAACATTTTTTTTTTAAGAGAAGTACCACTCAGGCAGTTAATGCCTATATTAACTGTGGTACTTCCTTTGTAAAGGGATAGTAGTAGATAAGACAGATGGTTAGTGATAGTAAAGCTTCGATTCTGGCAACACTGCAATTTCACGTTATGATTATTTTTAGAACAGTATTGCAGCGCCTCTGGTGTTATTTAGACGATTTATAATTTATAATTATTTTACTTCGCCGGCGATTTAGTGCTATGTGGTAATACCGGCGAAGGAGGGCGCTGTGATATGCATTATTATAAAGAAAAATTAATACATATCAGAAAAATTGATCTTGCCTCGGCTGAGTATTGAACTCGTGACCATTGCTTAGTAGTCAACGTGCTACAGCACCCTGTTTTGCGTGACAAATTTAATAGCCGTTTTATCTCACGTGGTGGCGATGCGGCAAGATCATGTGATTTGTCACCATTGGACTTCTTTTTTGGGGATTATCTGTAAGAAAGGGTGTACCAGGATAAGCCAGCAATAATTCAAGAGCTGTATGAAAGATAAGATAATTCGGCACATTAACGGCATAGAACCTCAATTATGCCTCAACGTCATCGAAAATTAAATTTGGAGCATCGGATGGTGGTGTGCCGTGTGTACGGCGGCCATTTGGCCGATATTTTGTTTTTCTATACATAACTAAACCATACCAATATTATCAAAATAAAAAGAAACGACAATAGTTTCCTAAATAATTTGTGTTTTATTCAAAATCAACATCGGCCCTTACAAATTTAACCACCCTTTATAATATTTTAGAGATCGTAAATAAACAGAATATATTTGCCCCTGTTACCAGTGAAAAAAATATATAAAAATAGTCTGATTTAAGAATAATTTATTTAAAAGGGTAAATAAGGATTTTTTTAACTTTTTCAACCCTCGTCATATATGTATGTACCTACGATGGCCTGCAGCAGGACAGTTAGGTAAACTTTATAACAGCTTACATTGCAACATTGTCAGTACCACTAAAAATGTTTTTCCCACTGAACTGCAAAAAAAAACACAAAATATCTGAATAGTCCTGCTCTGCTCTACCTTCACTTCGTTAAAAAAAAACATGTTGTACATATGAGAACGTAGTTGTAATTGCAGTACTAGTAGTAGTAGTAGTAAAAGTTAACGGTAAATTTAAAAAATACAACAGAATAAAAACAAACTGGAAAAATCAACATTTACATTTTGCACAAACAAAATACCAACAGCTGAATATAGAAAATCGTAACTGAATATACTCTACAAGCAGGTAGTTACGGGGGAAAAAAATAAAGAAAAATTTTTAAAAAAATACTGTAGAACTAAAAATGCTAAAGCTAGTCACTCTTATCGTAATGTTTATTCTTTATTGTTGCAAAAAAAATAGAGGAAAAAATGGAGAAATATAATACGAGTATAATAACATGCAACATTAGCAAATGTAAACATTTTTGTAAAAATTTGTTTTTTTTTTTTTTTTTTTTTTTTTTTTTGTTCAGTTAAATGTTATTAAATATTCCACATTTATCAAAATTATATACTGATTTCCTTATGGACATAAATTTTTATCTTTAAAGCTGAAACCCTTTTGAATAGTCCTATTACACAGTACGACAGTGGTTGGTACACATGAGAAATGTTAACAGAATATGAAAATAGGCTTAAAATAAAGAAATACATGTCCTGGCGTTTTGCTGTAGCACGTCATAATTTTAAGAAAATCGATTTTAAAGATTCGAAGGACCGTGTAGGTTCACTTGTAACGTACATTTTTTTGGATATTTTTTAATTTAATAATAATGTTTTTTTTAATAAAAACAAATCCAAATTTCATTCCCTTTTCAAAACTGGCTCAAGCATTTAAATCGTTTCACCCATTCTATTTTTAGAGAACTTTTTATAATAGTATTACGTTACAAGTGAACCTCCACGGTCCTTCGAATCTTTAAAAACGATTTTCTTAAAATTCTGACGTGCTACAGCACAACGCCGAGACACGTATTTCTTTATTTTAAGCCTATTTTCATATTCTGTTAACATTACTCATGTGTACTCAAAAAAATTTGATTTTTTCGTACTGTGTTATAAGACAAAAAATGTAAAAGAATTTTTTTTTCTAATTAAAAATCAAGAGAATTTTTCACAAGAAGTATTCCTCTCTCTCTTCTTGATGTGACTTCTCGTCACGTTCTCAAACGTTGTCATCCTTATTCTATAAATGTAACGCTATTATTGGGGCCGGCCTTAAAAATTAGCTTTTTTTTCATATTTTATTTATTGAATCTTCAAATATATTTTTGAACTAACAATAATTACTCATATCTTAAGCCTAAAATAAAAATAAATATACTTGTTATGTCCAGCCAGTGCTAGACAAAAAAAAAAGATGTATGTTTCACGGTTGCTTATATCATTAGTGGGTTATCCCTCTTATGTTCGGATGAGAGAAGAAATGTCCCTCCTTCTTAGACTAATGTAACCACGTTCATTTAGCATGTTGCGAGCCAGCGGATTTGGATGTGTTTCAAGCTTCTTCAAATACGTTACTGCATATTTCGCTATTTCTACTTTAACTGATGGCACGCTTAGATCTTTGTGGATGTTCGAGTTTCTTATGTACCAGGGAGCAACTGTGATCATCCGTAGAATCTTGTTTAGGCGCCTTTGGATTTTTTCTATATTGCTAGCTGAGGCAGTGCCCTATAATTGAATGCCATAGCACCAAATTGGTTTTAAAATTGACTTGTACAATAAAAGTTTGCAGTCTAAAGCGAGAGTAGAATTTCTGCCGATAAGCCAGTTTAGTTCGTCTGCTTTTAACTTCATTTGTGTCAACTTTGATTCTATGTGGCGTTTCCAAGTAAGGCGCCGGTCAAGATGTATGCCGAGATATTTCATGTCTGAAAGCTGAGGTATCATTTGGTTATTTATGTGAATAGGGGGTACCCGATTCCCTACGCAGTGTAAAAGTTATGTGAGTACATTTTTGTTCATTGACCTTAATTTTCCATTTCTTCAACCACTTTTCTAAAATTAATAAGTGATCTTGTAAATATCGTGATGCTACTTCGGGACTTTCGATGTGAGGACTCAATCCCTAGTTGGCATATCTGAAGTATACAACAAGTATAAAATCAGCCCCTATATACTACTCTGGGGAACTCCGGTTTCAATTGGCTCAGATGAGCTTAAAAAATTGCCTTCTTTAACAATGAATTTCCGATCAGTTAAATAACTATCTAACAGCTTATATAAGTTTGCGGACAAATTCAGTTTTAACTTATAATGTAGGCCATCGTGCCATACCTTGGGAAACGTCGATAAAAAGCGCAGAGCAGTATTTTTTTTTTGTTCAAATTTATTTATTATATTAAAAATTTATTTTATATTAAGAAAAGGCTTTTCGTGCACTGAAGAAAATGTTTAATTTGCATCTCTGTATGCCACCCCTTTTGATAGTAACCCTTTAAATAAAAGTAATTGTTGTATCAATGTTTGGGGCATATACTAAAATATTACGGAGGGTTTGTATGTGGAGTACAGCTGAATGTAAATCTTAACTTTATCTCAATAATACCTTAAAAATTTATTTATGTAAATATATCGTCCTAAAATTGTTTCCATTCTTTCATTGTAGATTTGGCCAATTCCGAACACGGTTATCATGTGTAGAACTTTCTTTTCGTATTGTCATCGTTGCTACATTCACAGTTGACGAGTCGTCAACGACCACCAACTAACTAACTAACGAACTAAAATATTCGGCGGTGGTGGCGGCGGCGGCGGCTGCGTATTTATAAAGCGGCGGCGGTGGCTTTTAGTCAATGAAAACGGCTGAATTTTCGTCTTGATTTTTTATGTTTTTATCCATTTTTTTATCCACCAATTTCAGTTTTATACTAATACTTTATACCCCCGGGGGTTCCAATTATCACTGCAGGAATGGCAAATGCTTTGAGGCGGTTCACTCGGGGAAAATAGGGGCACCAGACGCTAGGGTTCCTAGAACCTAAATCTGGAAGAAAAGGTCTGTGTGTTAAAAGATACGGGTTCTCATCGAGGCCCGACCAGTGCCCAAAGGACTGGTACCAAGGGAATCGGTGGCCCCACAGAGAGACTATCCTCTCTATGACCGGTTAAGGGTAAGGTCCCCTTCGGGAGTACAAGTGGTGGTTGTGGTTTAAGATCGATTTTAGTATGTATGGTGCACGGTCGATCAAGTGTGCTGTTGCACTCTCAACAGACGGAGTTTGGATAGTCTCCAAACCCCTAAGCAAGAGGCTATAATATGGATCTAGGCTTGGCTTGGATAAGGCTTGCCATATTATATAACCTGCTACTCATTGTGACTGTATCACACACAAATTGCGATTGGTGGCAGTCGTAAAATTTTCTGTTTTTAAAGTTTTTGTTATAAAATAGATGTATAATTATATTACTTATAAATTAGTTCCCAAAAAATGGTCAATATTGCTTTAAAATATCCTACTTAATAGAGCATAACTCCTTGAGGTCGAACCAGGTCAAAATAATCTATCGCTAGTTTGTAGTCCGAACCCTCCCCTACACTTTTTCTGACCCAAGGTGCAATATTTTCTGCACAAATTAATGAACACACAAGTTTTACAAAACCACAATAATTTTTGCACAGCTTTGCAACGTTGCTTTTTGAAGTATTGCGGTCTTTTTGATCAATTCGTTTTCTCGAGTGTGGGGTCCTATTACCTTTGGCGGTCGCTGTCAATAAAAATAACGTGACTCAATATTAGAGTAATAAATATAAAACTCATATCGAAAGATAATTGTGTGCTAAATAAAAAAACTGTTAAATATAATGAGATTTTATACGATATGCATACTGATCTGATTGTCCTGTGATCCTTTCTCGACTAAATCATTTTGCAACTGTGTACCAAATTTCTTTGGTTACTTTTCTGTTTTTGCCCAGTCGTTATATGGGAATGAATTACTGTGCGCCATTTTAAATTTTTAAGTCATATTTTAGAATTTTAATCTAAAATATTGACTTCCAGTCAGTATTGTATCTCGTGGCCTAAGCTGATCCCTTCAAAATATCCCATCGGAATTCGAATTTGGCTGAAAATGATTTTTTTCTGGTAGGGAGCATTTTCATCTCGGCGGCTATGTCAATACAAAAATTTAACTGCATCGGGGGATCGAAAAACCTGCATGTCATTGACGAGGGGCCAATGCATCCATAGAGAGTGGTACTTTATTCTGGAGTAGCTGTACCTACCCGCCACGTTGACAGCGTCCTTACAATATTTTGTTCGTTTTGAAGGCACTTACTTTTATAGTGCTTCAGTTATGGTTTCTTAATATAGAGGTAACCATCCTTGGATAAAATTCCAAAATTTAAAAAAAAATCCAAATATTGTTGTAGAGTTCTGTAAATAGTGTTTAAATATAGAAGTATCCATCCCTGGATAAAATTCCAAAATTAAAATAAAATTCTAAAATTATTATAGAGATCTGTGAATAGAGTTTTATATATCCCGCAAAAAAAAACATGCTGCCTAGTTTTCAGTACCCATTTAAGCCCCTTTCACACTATAATACTGAAAATCTTAATTTTCATTGGATTTTGTAAGATAGAAATCAAATGAGAATTGTGAGATTGCCAAAAAATCTAACGTTACATAACATTTCGTTTTCACACTATCACACTTCAAATAAAATGAAAAATATCAGCAAAGGAACAAGCCGTGACGAGACATTGAACGGCGTCGGCTGAGCAATTTTATGTGGACGGCAGAGGTGCCGGGTCTTTAGTTTGTTTGGCCGTTCAAGTTTTCGGTTAATAAAAAAATAAAAAACAAAACAAAAACAAAATAATACATACAGTCAACAATTTCTAGGCATGGCAGAAACAAAGTACATACGAAGGCGTTAAGACTGATGGCAATTTAAGGCAGGTGCAGGACAAAGAAAACATTTCATCGGCGGCGGCGAACTTTCGGCTGCGACTCAATCAGCTTGGTTTTCTAAATTTTTCTAAAAATGGTTTGGTATTATGGGATGTCAAATTTCTTTCCGTATTATTTCACATTTTGATAACATACTGCTTTCACACTATCACACTTTCTCATTGGATTCAAGTATTTGACAAGTCTTAATACTCAGTATAATACTGTGAAAAGGGCTTTAGTAGTGGTGTGCTTCGTTATTCCCCCTACATTTCAGTACTATTGAATCGGTAAAGTTGAGTACCTTTACTACATTTTCGCTATTTTCTCTTGGAAATGAGATATTTTTGCGGGAACAAACTATCCTTTATTTGAACCAAAATACCAAGATACCTCCTAACGAAATTTTATTAAATTCCATCCAATAGTTTTTACGTGATGCGAACACAGACAGACAGACAGACGGGGAAAAAGTTACTGCTTTATTATATGTATAGATGTTTGATTTTGGAGTGCTGGCATTATAGGCCCATTTTTTCCGAAAATGCTGCTGTAAATGCTATTTCATACAACATCGAGCTTTATAAAGCCATGATTACGGACTTTTTATGGTCTGAAATGGCAGATATGAACTTGGAAATCCCTTGGTTTCAGCAGAATGTCACACAGCTCATAAAACATTCGATCTCCTGCGCGCTATGTTCAGTAATCACGTTATCGGTCATCTTAGGGATGTTAGTATACTGTCTCAGAGCTGGGATTTGAACTCCTTAGAATTTTTCCTGTGGGCTGCCATTAAAGATCAAAGAAATGCATATAAAGCAGAAACGATTTACACACTTTAGTCTAATATCATCCGTATAGGCATAGAACTAGAAACTCTCAATAATGTCTTGAAAAGTTGAACTAACAGGACAAGCCAACCAGACTGTCACATAAATGATGGAACTATTTGTTATTTCTTATTTCTAGCCAAACGAAATTGCTGTATTCTATTTTAATTTCTAATGTATTTGTACCTCCAGGTATGTATAATGATTGTGCACATTTATAAGAATTTTATATAAAATAAATAAATCACCATAATTGCATTCATTGCAAACTAATAAAGGAATTTATTTTCTCTTGTTTCTACAATTTATTTGGAATTTATTCAAAAAGAAGACAAATGATACTGTACAAAATTTTCAACATCATAATAGAGTATTATAAATAACAAACTTAAAACACATAAATTGTTCTTATTTAAAATGTAAACTGTTTTAACATACACATATCGCACACTAAATCATTAACAGTCACAGCACAAAATTTATAAAAATCGTTTAAACCAGTTTACAGATAAAATCTGTAAAGACCACGAAATCACTGTCTTCTTTAGTTTTAGTTTTTCTTTACTGTGAACCTTAATCCATATAAAAATATAATAAAACTATAATTGGTACATTTCTGTACATGCAATATTTTTTGAAAATTTTGTTGGTACAGTTAGTAATCGATGTGGAATACAAAACAGCAATTTTTGAAATTTTTGTCTGTTTGTGTTTGCATCACGTAAAAACTATTAGAAACATTTTATTGAAATTTAGTGAAGAGGTACTGTTCGAATCTCACGAAATGGACTGTAGTTTTGTAAATAATTATCAAACTGATTATTTTATTGTATTAGATAAATTCACTTTTTATTGATTAATGTTTGTTTAGAGTTTGTTTAACAAAATATTGTTCGTTCTCATGGTTCTTATTTCAAAGACAGAAAAGCAACTAACTCTGGTAAAAAAAATGAAAGTTAACAAACCAAAGCAAACACAGTTGCATTTTAAAGTACTATGCATTATTAATAATAATAAGGAAAAGATCAAAATGTACTGATACTCTCCAACATACCGGCCCACGTTGAAAGGAGTCCTTTCAACAGTCAATGAACAGAGGACATAGCTTGGTAATAGGGCGTCTGAGCTCTCCTCGCTTTGTCCTAACTGTCACCACACGGACTAGGCTGTCCTTACCCGGATGAGTCTCAATGACCCTGCCCATCAACCATTGCGCTGGCGGTAGATTTTCGTCTTTAATGAGCACCATATCATTTTGTTGTAGATTTTGTAGCTTTCTCACCCATTTTGGCCTTTTCTGTAGTTGACTAAGATACTCGTTTGACCACTTTGACCAAAATTGACCAATCAACTGCTGTATATATTGCCATCTAGTTAAACGATTTGCGTTGACATGATTGAAGTCTTCGTCAGGCAATGTGGTGAATGGACGAAGAATCAAAAAATGACCTGGTGTCAATGGATCTGGGTCACCAACAAACTTCAGACTTAACGGACGTGAGTTAAGACAGCATTCAATCTGGCATAACAATGTGTTTAGTTCTTCATATGTCACAAGAGAGTTACCAAGCACACGAGTTAGGTGGAATTTCATAGACTTGACACCTGCCTCCCAGATGCCTCCGAAGTGTGGTGCTGACGGTGGACTAAAGTGCCATTGAATCTTCTGGGTTGCTAAATCTTGATAGATGACATCATAGTGGTTTTGCAGGAATTCATATAATTCCTTAAGTCTCCTGTCGCATCCAATAAAATTTGTGCCATTATCGGTGTAAATGTGAGATGGTTTGCCTCGTCTCGAAGTGAATCGACGTAGTGATGCCAAAAATGCTGCGGTAGTCAGTTCTGTAACTGCCTCGAGATGAATTGCTTTCGTGTTTAAGCAAACGAATACTGCAACCCAGCATTTATACGTTTTAGAACCACGGCCTTTCCATGAACGAATGAATATTGGACCTGCAAAATCGATGCCGATATACAAAAATGTTGACACTGCTTTTACGCGGTGAGAAGGAAGATCACCCATGCGTTGTTGATAAGGCAATTGACGATATCTCATACACGTTGTACACTTGTAGACAGTTCGTTTGATTAGGTAAGTAACGTTAGGAATCCAATATTGTAAACCCAATAGATATTGTAGTTGTCTAACTCCAGCATGAAGATATTTCTTATGATAATGTTGTACTATTAATTGGGTTACTGAATCATCCTTATGAAGTATATATGGATGCTTTTGATCGTAACTTATGTTTGCATTCTCTAGTCGACCACCAACTCTAAGCATACCTTTGACATCTAACAATGGAATTAATGACGATAGCTTACTTGTCATGGGCAATGGTTTGTTACAAGTCAATAAATGTATTTCACTTTTGTAACATCTTTGTTGAGAATATTTTATCAACGATCTTCTTGCTTCCTCCAATTCTGTGGATGTAATGACGCCAATCTTCTTATTGTCTTTGCATGATGTTGATTTACAGTTGTGGACAAAACGTAATAAAAGAGCTGTTATACGGCAAAGTTTGGTAAAATCGGAATATCTTTCTGTTACATTTACGTTGTCCATAATACAAGTAGCCAAAGTTGAAATTACAGATTTTTTCTCCTCTAGATCAATACTCTTTGGGACTTGAGGTGATAATTGAAATTTTAATTGCTGATCTTGTAGGATCTGAGGTCCTTTCCACCATAATGAATGGTTAATAACGTCAATCGATGAGATACCCCTTGTAGCTAAATCAGCTGGATTTTGTTGAGATGCAACATGATGCCATTGTGTTGACGGTAAATGTTGTATTATATACGAAGAGCGATTTGCGATAAATGTTTTCCATTTGCGAGGATGATCGCTAATCCATGACAATACAACCGTAGAATCAGTCCAACCATATGTCAACATGTCACTGAAACGTAAAGCGTCCTTTACTTTAAGCATGAGTTTGACCATAAGATGAGCTGCACAGAGCTCTAAACGTGGAAGTGTGATTTGTTTTAAAGGAGCTACTCTTGTTTTCGCTGTCAATAGGAATGTGGAAACTGAGCGATTTTTTGTTACAATACGTATATAAATAGCTGCAGCATAAGCGAACTCCGACGCATCTGAAAATCCATGTAGTTCTACTTGATCACCATCAGAAAATTGAAACCATCTTGGTATTTTAAGATCTTTGATATGATACATATTTTTTCTCAAACGCAACCATTCGTCAGCCAAGTCAGTAGGTACTTCCTGGTCCCAGGTCACTCCCTTTAACCAGAGCTTCTGCATATATAACTTAAAGGAAACTACAACTGGAGCAAGCCATCCTATGGGGTCGTATATTTTAGATATTTCAGACAAAATGGACCGTTTAGTAAGCTGATCAGGTGATTCAAAAAACGATATGCTATACTGAAAGCAATCGGATGCGGTGTTCCATAACAAACCTAAGGTCTTAATAGTCTCCGAACAATTAATCATGGTATCTGGTGAAGAAGATTTATCTGTTGCGTTAATATTTTGTAGAAATTGTGACGAATTTGATGACCATTTACGTAAGTTGAAACCTGACTGGGATAGTATACCACACAATGAATCCCGAAGAGCATTTGCGGATGTTAAATCTGCCAGACTTGACATATAATCATCGACATAAAAATTATTCATTATCTCATGTGCTTCCTGCGGGTATTTGTCCTTATTATCAAAGGCTACTTGTTGTAAAGTACGCGTTGCCAAAAATGGTGCTGCTGCTGTGCCATACGTCACCGTAGATAGTTGGTATTCTTTTGGTTCTACTTCTGTTGTTTTACGCCATAATATTGTCTGATATGCTCGGTCTGCAGGATGCATTATCACCTGCCGGTACATTTTTTCTATATCTGCTGTAAAACCAATTTCATGTTTTCTAAATCTGAGTAAAATTGTATATAAATCATTTTGTACTGTAGGTCCAATTAGTAAATGATCATTCAACGACATGTTATTTGAGCTTTTACATGAGGCATCAAATACCACCCGTAGTTTTGTTGTAGTGCTTGAAGGTTTGAAAACCGCATGATATGGCATATAATATTTTGCATTATCTTGTGCAATCTGCATGTGCTGAAGATTTTCATATTCTTCCATAAAGCCGTGAATTCCTGTTTTAAGATCGTAGTTTTTGATGAATTTTCTTTCCATTGATTGTAATCTTTTTAAAGCTTGAGATTTGGATTCACCAAGTTCAATTAAATTTGACTTAAATGGAAGTCTAACCATGTACTTTCCATTTTGCAGACGTTGGACGTTTTCAGAATAATGGTTTTCAGCCTTTTCTTCATCTGGACTCAAAAACCTTGTTTGATGTTGACAATCTTCAATTTCCCAAAATTTCTGTAGTTGAACATCAATATCGGGATATATGTGGGCGATGAAAGTTGATTGTTGCGACTCTGTCACATTTCCCATTACTATCCATCCGAATATGGTATTTATAGCTGTTGGTGATCCTGTTGGATGTCGGATTTTGCCATCTAATATACATTGGGGAAATAGATCAGCTCCAATAATTACATCAATGCGATTTTTTTTGAAGAATGCAGGATCAGCAAGTTCTAAATTGTTAAAAAATTCTAGATCTGTATTACCGATAGTTTTTGAAGGCAAACATTGTGTTAAATTTGAAAGACAATATGACTGCGCAATTAAAGTTTTATATAACTTAGGTACAAATATTTCAAGATGAACTTTTCCTTTCGAATGGTTAGGATTGTTCCTACCAACACAATAAAATACGGTTTGGTCAAATATACGTGTTAGGCGTAAACGTTGAACACAAGCCTCCGCTATAAGAGTTGATTGTGCACCGGAATCTATCAAAGCACGACAAGGTTGTAAAGCATTATTCTTATCACGAACCATTATAATTGCAGTTGGTAAAATCGTTGTATGTTGCTCTGTTTGTTGACTTGAATTTATGCTTACCGGAACTCTGTTGTTATTTTGTGACTTGCGATAACTTTGTTCATCTATGTGTAATAAGGTGTTATGTTTCAAATTACATGTTCGGCATGAACCTGATTTACAATCTTTTGAAAAATGTTTTTCCTTAAGGCAATTAAAACAAAGCTTATTAGACGAGACTATCTTTCTGCGTTCAATTACGTTCAACGATATAAACTGGCGACATTTATACAAGAAATGATCACCTTTACATAACGGACAGTTTTGATCAACAGTTGTCGTAGCCAATGTTTTGCCTTGTACTTGTCGTAAAGTGTTCTTAGGTTGCTGAGTTTCCTCTAATTCTAGTAGACGTTTCTTCAAAAACTTGATTAGTTGTGAAAATGTTTGTTTTTCACCTTCTTTCTTTTCTCTGCACCAAAGAACTATTGATTCTGAATCTAGTTTATCTTCAATATGATATAAAAATATAGGATCCCAAGTATCTATGGAGTTATTAACAACTCTAAGTGCATTATAGTTTTCTATTGTACTATTGTAAAATCTCTTAAATTCTGAATAAGTTGGGTTTCTTAATGGTTTTTGTTTAAAAAGTGAATCAAAATATTGTTTTTCTAATAAGTCTGGTCTATTGTAATTTTCAAGTATTAAATTCCAAGCTACTCTATAGTTATCGTTTGTTGGAGGAAGATGCTTTATAATGGAAGAAGCTTCACCTTTTAATTTTGTTTGTAAGTATTCTAATTTCTCGATGTCAGATAAGTTTGTTCTGGAATCAACCATAGCTTTGAATAAATCATGAAATCTGATCCAGTTGGTCATATTACCATCAAAGTCAGGAATTTGTATAGGAGGTAGACGCAAGTCCGCATGAGTATTATCTGATTGATTACTAACAACTGCAGACAACGTAGCAGACACAGTCTCAAGAATTGATGTGGTTGTTGATTGCTGGTGAACTATAGCTCGAATTGAATTATTTAGGTCATCTACTATATTCGGTGTGCCGGCTTGAGCACCTGTTCCAACTGATTCGTCTGCAGTATCTTCAGATATTCTACACCAAAGTGTCTTTACAGCAAAATATATATCGTTAATTTCATCCCTGTATGCACCCTCAACTTCACTTTCCTCCTCAGTTGTACATAAAGCATCGATTTCCTCTTGAAGATCTTTAAATTTGCAATATATATTTTCAAGTTCCATAATACGTACCTTGATTTCATTGTTGGACACACCAGGACTATTTACAAAATTATGAATTTTCGTTATGGATCGCTTTACTTGTGTGCGTTTTCTTTTTAATGATTCCATTTTAGTTACCTTTCTTATCAAATTATTCAACTTTAGATTTTATTTAGGTAACGATTTTATTTTAATAAATAATAGAAGTAAATATTATGAATTTTCATTGAATATTACAAAAAACTTAGTTTCACTGTTCAAAGTTAATTTATATTAAGATTAATATGAAAATGTTTACTGTGTTATAATATAATATGAATTTTCCAGGCCTTTGCAAACTAGAGCTTGTCCTTGACACACTGACCTATATAATTGTCCAAAAATTGTCTTCAAACTGTTTGGTTGACCTTGACACAACTTATAAAAGTTTGACAGTCACCTTTGATGTTTATAACGATCTTATTAATGTCACAAACCAGGTTATTGACCGCGTTAAGTTTGTTTAATTGCTTATTATTGAAATGCAACGAGTCTAATTCTTTACTTTGACTTTTAGCTTTTCACTCGCTGTAATATTTCAATTGAATGGTCACTAGTTGCTTTGATATACATATGTATGTTAGTTGATTTTAAATTAACAGACTTCTTTGAGAAATTTCTAGACGTGCACATACATTTATGTATATATGTATGTACGTTTTTATTTATGCAGAAGTGCTGTACTATTTGCCATATGCTTATTAATCTGAATAATCTGAATATGCACAAAATTTTCATATGTAAATCTTATTGAATTATACAAACACTTTTTAAGATTTATTATTCAGAAATATATGTATGTCACTTTAATCACTTTCAGTAAATTTAAGATCTTGTACAATAAATTTTTAGGCAATTTTACCGAAGCCGCTTTTTAAAAGTTTGTATGTAATCGAAACTACGTAAACCGCGTGTCACGTATGTATGTTACCGATTATGCACTCACTTCCTCATGCCATCCGGTTCGAAGGACCAAAAATAATGTTCGAATCTCACGAAATGGACTGTAGTTTTGTAAATAATTATCAAACTGATTATTTTATTGTATTAGATAAATTCACTTTTTATTGATTAATGTTTGTTTAGAGTTTGTTTAACAAAATATTGTTCGTTCTCATGGTTCTTATTTCAAAGACAGAAAAGCAACTAACTCTGGTAAAAAAAATGAAAGTTAACAAACCAAAGCAAACACAGTTGCATTTTAAATTACTATGCATTATTAATAATAATAAGGAAAAGATCAAAATGTACTGATACTCTCCAACAGGTACCTTAGTACTTAGTTCAAATATAGGGTACTTTTATCCTGTAAATATGTCTCATTTCCAAGAGAAAATAGAGAAAAATTAAATAGAGAAAGTACGCAAATTTATCGATTTAAAGGTACTGCAAACTTGACAGCAACTTTTATTTTTGAAGGCGGAATATTTTAAACACTATTTCCAGAACTCTATAATAATTTTAGAATTTTATATAAATTTTAGAATTTTTTCCAGGGATGGGTACCTCTATATAATGAAAATACTTCATAAAATTAAAATTGAAAATCTTGAAATTTGGTGTGCATTACTTTCAAAGCAAAATCTAAAAAAATATTGTCAGCACGCCTACGACGCACATAGGGGTATTTTGCACATCTAGCCGGACAATACTTTTTTTATAGCTTATATTGGCTCTAAAAATGTACTGAGTACCCCTAGGTTAATGAAACTTTGCAGAAAAATCTGGTCATAGCCTGTCAATGCTATAAAATAGGAAAAATAGGATCAAGGAGAAAAATGTTCCCTTTGGAAGAACTAATCCTACCTCTGAAAAATGCAAGTTTTTTTTTTATTTTCCCATCATTTTGTTTAGCAATTACAACTTTTAAGGTCAAAGAATGTTCAAAAACTTAAAGTTGGACTCAAGAGATTCTTAAATGCCATATTTAGCCCCGCCCCCTTTTGTGGGCGGTGAAATAAAAAATTACTTGAAAAATAATGCAATTATTAAAAGATATAGATTACATACTTCTTACAACCATAAAAATTTATTTTTATGGGCAGGGGGAGGTATTCCCCCAATCCCAACCCCAAAACGTCCCTGTGAAACATTTCCTAAAATTATTAATTTTTAAGCTTTCCAATGCCTAACCAACCCCCGCCTCCCAAGAATATTATTAAAAAAATATTTTTGTAATTTGTTACTTTATAGTATTTTATTTATCGGAAAATAATTAATTTATTCATAGTAATAAATTATTTATGATTGTAACGATAAATTTTATTTAAAATTATAACAATTAATTTATTTAAAACAACTTCTCCTTTGCACTAAGGTGATGATGAGTGCCATGGTTCTTCTTCGTCGGCTTCTTCAAAGACCTCTTCCGAATCTGAATCCTCTTCAGCATTAAGTAGAGTTATTTCTGCAGCTAATTTAGGATTGGAAAAAATCTTCTGCTAGTGTTACCATCGTTGGTGCTTCCAAATCCAGCTTTCGGTACACCCACTACTAGCCCTAATTCACTTCTAAATTTCTCTTGGATATTTTTTTTCCTCGCATTAACAATGGCTTTGTCCGCATCAGATTTTATTTGCCATTTTTTTCACTGACAGTTTATATGACAGGTGTAATATGCTCTCAAATAGGCGAATTCTGCCGTGTAAAGTAGATAGTCCGAAAGAAAGGGCATCTACGTCTATATCTCTTTTGATATTTAAATTGTTTTTTGTACAGGTAATAACAATGTTAGATGTAATTATTTAAATAAAAAAACATCTACCTTCAGTTATTAAAAACCAAAACATTTTATGAATATAAAAGGGTTTCTTACTCGTATTTACCTATCCAAGATAAGAAAAAACATAAAAAGGTAAAATTTTCAAAAAATCACAAAAAAATGACGTAAATATGCGCAACGTTTTTTTACAGCATAAAAGAAGGGATCGTAAACTTTGTAGTGATATATAACATTTTTAGGATCGCGATGGAGATCACTCTTAAACAGCTTTTCATTTATTTTTTTTTAACAAAAATTTAAACAAAAAAAAACCTTTTTTTAATTTTGAACGAAATTTTTTATCATTAAAAATTAAAAAAAAAAATTCTAAAATTAACATAAGTAGCTACTAATAAACCCTTTCATAGAAAAAAAAATCAATACAAAATCTTTATTCGTTTAGCCACCAAAAAATATATTGCAAACCTCTCAAAATCGTTTAAAGTCAATAAAAACGTATGCGATTTACTCAACTTTCCAAACTTTAACAGTGTCCCAAAACAACGAATCTCAAGCAAATGCCTTGAAAATTCACTATGCGATGCAGAATTTTGTTGTCTGTCGAGCTGCGTACTTATATTTTTACATTTCTCAAAATTAATTTTTGGCCTAATGTCCGGCTAGATTGGCGACGGAGCGGACACAACTTATTTATACATATAATAAAATAAAAACTCATTTCCTGTCTGTCTTTACGTTTGTGTTCATAATACGTAAAAAATAGGGAATAGATTTTAACAAAATTATCTGAGGAGGTAACTAAGTAACCTGGATCCAATATAGGATACGTTTTTCCCGAAAAATATATTATTTCCAAGAGAAAGTGGAGAAAAATCAGAGAAAGTACGCCGATTTTTTTACTTATCTACAGCTACTGCGCTACTGCATAATTTAAGGTACCTTTTATTTTTAAAAGCGGTATATTTTAAACACAGAGGGCGCTGTTTGAAGATAATCACAAAATATGAATTACTTACTGCCAAAGAGCCAATTGAATAAAATTTGTATTTGATTTGTATCGGGTGGTTAAATTTTAAGGGCCGATGTTGAATGTGAACCACACCTAAACGTTAAGTTTTTTTCTGAATTTTATTTGACATTTCTCAATTTCAGACTAGCTTAATTTGAACCATGGAAAGATACACAATCGAGCAATGCATTAAAGTTATGCAGGCTTCAATTTTAAATTTTCCAAGAAAATCATCTTCAGTGATGAGGCACATTCACCTGAATACGTCAATAAGCAGAATTGCCGCATTTGGGCGAATGATAATCCAAGAGTGATTGTCGAAAAACCAATGCACCCACAAAGAGTGACTGTTTGGTGTGGTTTATGGGCTGGCGGCATAATCGGGCCGTATTTTTTTACAAAATGAGGCCGGTCAGGCAGTTACTGTGAATGGTGTTCCCTATCGTGAGATGATAACGAACTTTTAATGGCCTGAATTGGAAGGTATGGATGTGGTTTAAACAGGACGTTGCCACTTGCCACACAGCTAACGAAACAAAGGCTCTTTTGCGCGACAAATTCATTGGCCGTGTTATCTCACGTGGAGACGATGTCAATTGGCCGCCAAGATCATGTGATTTGACACCGTTGGACTTCTTTCTTTGGGGTTATTTGAAAGAAAAGGTGTACATCGATAAGCCAGCAACAATCCAAGAGCTTAAGGAAAAGATAATTCAACACATTAACAGCATAGAACCTCTATTATGCCTCAGCGTCATCGAAAATTTGGATCATCGGATGGTTGTGTGCCGCCGAGTTTGCGGCGGCCATTTAGCCGATATTTTGTTCCCTACATAATTGAACCATACCAATATTATCAAAATAAAAATAAATGATAATAATTTTTATTTAATTAAATAATTTGTGTTTTATTCAAAACTAACATCGGCCCTTAACATTTAACCACCTTTTATTTTGACTTTTTGGAATTACATTGTTATGAAAATATTTTAAACACCTTTTACAGAACTTAACAATAATTTTTACATTTTTAGAATTTTAAGCAAATTTTAGAATTTTATCCAGGATGGATACCTTTATATAAAGTAAAATCATAAGAGTCTTAAAATTTGGTGTGGTTTACTTTCAAAGCAAAATCGAACAAAATATTGTCAAGACGTACACAACGTGTGTGTGGGCACAGCTTAATTTGATTATAAAATTACAATGATTGATTTTGAAATTTTAAATTGTGACTGTTTATGATTTAGTGTGCTATATGTACATTGCAACATATATGAATTTATAGTTCAACATACATTTTAATAAAATTTCCCTAAAAGCTAAAGTTTTTCTTTTATCTTTTGTCTCTTAATTGCACAACGAAAATTTAAAATAACATTTTCTTATAAATATTTATGCAACAAATGTCTTACAAATGCACAACATTTGTATGACTGTGTCGAAGCACATGATTACATTAAGTTTATATTTATCTACAATCAAATACATATACATACATATGTATGGAGTCAAAGTGGCAATGTGTGCATTATGTATATTTGATTGTGCTTTTCCCTACAGTGCAATACACATATGAATGATAGTAAAAAATATGTATAAAAATTCATTTATGATATGAATTAAACACTATCGGTGGGGTAAAGACTTGATAAACGATAAATCAAAAAGACAGTTTCACTTGTGAGTTGTTTAAAGTGAAACGCTTTACTCAAAGCCAGCAAGCATGTTTGTAGTTGCAGAGAATTAACTTGGTTATGGTATGCTCACAAGAACCATATTACGTTCGCTGCAGTAGTATCAGTTAGAGGTATTAGCGGTGAACATTACTTTGATCACGATATACAAGTTTTGGTTAAAATTATCCAAAACGTGCAACGTACATATTTGGTTTTTATTATATAATTTTTGATCACAACCAAAATTTCGTGAATTTTAAAATAAGATAATATTTTTAACCACTAAATACGATTCATAAACAAAAATATCAATATTAGAAATCGCAGGATACAGTGCAAACATATTTAGCTAACCAGATACCAGATAGATACATATATCAACTAAAAAATAATGTTTTCAATGCAAACCCAAATGATGGCTGAATCAACTATAAATATACATATCTTACTTGGTTAATATTAAAGAGAACAAGTTATAGTGCTATATTCGGCCGTGCCGAATCATATATACCCTTCACCACGGTAATTACCGTTTTACCGCACCCCCCCCTTATACGTCCATCCTATACTGACATTCATTTATTTTCTTTGATCTGACCGGCCTACAAAACTTAAAGAAAGCGACCCTTTTATTGACATACCCCCGTCTACCTCTTCTTGAACTTTGGGCGATGCTGAGTTTCATTGGTCTTAAAAGATGATATTTTATATGTAACCATAATCGAAGTATAAAAAGCATAAAAACCAGAAGGAAACCAATCACATATTGCTTTCTGCTGGTAGAAGGGGTTCTTTCCGGCCCACTCCCGCCTTCTGTTGGTCCGCGCTGAAATCATTGCTACTAAAATGGTCAGACCTACGTAAAATAAAAATAAAAAAACCGTAGAATAGCGAACTCAATATTAACCCAAAACAACCGCCTCCCCCGAAAAAGGCCCTCCAGCCTTCCCCTGAGCTCAGTAGGACCGCCCAACATCCATTTTGACTTAGAATAGTCTGCCTAAAGGAAAGAAGCATTTAAAAATTATTGCCCATATTGCCACCGCACCTCTAGGAACGCATTGACCCCACCTGTTTCCAAGTGGCCAGACTGTGAGTCTATTGGTGCCATCTCTCTGATTCTTGCTTCCTATAAAGGCATTTAATATAAATCTAAGCAGAAAAACCCTGCAGACCTAAAAACAAACACACGAGATCTGTATGCGCTCTATTGGTCGCCGTCTAATATTTAGTAACAAAAAATCTAACAAAAATCATTACAACCGAAAAAAACAACCTGAAAGAATCTGAAAAAATGTTGGTAGGCGCGGTTTTTTTCCCGCAGCATCGAATATAATGATCTGATGTCGCTAAATTGCAATAGCAAAACTTTCGAAACTATGCCTGGCAGATTGGTGGGCTTACATTTTATGCATCTCTTCTGGTGCCTTGGAAAAATTGATTTCAACCCGAACACAGATGGACAGACGGACATCGCTAAATCAGCTTCTCTATGTATAAGGATCCAGAATATATATATTTTATGGGGTGGAAAATAAATATTGTAGAAATTACACACGTAATGACAAACTTACACATATGTATATACCCTTTCCACATGTAGTGAAGGGTATAGAACACATAAAACACGAGGTAAGCTTTAGGTGGTGGTAGTCTCCGTTCTTACCAACTAACGATTGATGATTGGAATACAATTGATCGTATTCTATTCTATGAGTTATATAGTTATAAGTAATTAATTAATTGACAACTGAGAGACTTCAAAGTGACCTATTGAGTTTACAAAACTAAATTGCAAAAACAATACATCAAACTTGAAGAAGCTTTAGATAGTGGTTGACTTTGTTCTCACCAACTAATAACACACTGTGTAAATTTTTAAGTCATGGCAAAATAACCATATACGGACACCACTACGTCATAAAAGACCAAAAACAAAAAGACCCCTGTCTCCCAGTTTTGCCCAAAGTCCTCCAGGTTTTTTTTATGGGCCCTCAAAGATGTGGGGCCTCGATGTCATTTTTGCAAAAAAATTTACTCAAGCTCATATTTTGCAAACCGTTTGAAATTTTGATATACTCTCTGAGGCAAAGTTGTTGCTCTTGTCATAAAGAATAAAAATCGTTAACATATAAAATCAAAAAAACTTCATCTTCAAGGTCAAAATCGCAAAAAACTTTAAAAAATTCAATTTTTTTTTACCTTTTTTCCCCTGTTCAGGTCCATAGGTAGCAAACCGTTCAAAATTCAAGGAAACAATCCATTACAAAAATGAACCTAAGATCTCAATAAACAACTTTCTAGAACATATGAACTTCCTAGGAATGATTCTTAACACCGTTTATAATGTTGATGGCCCTGGACTTTCAAAGCGCACTTTGCGGCTACCTAAGCGCTACCTAAACGGCCCATAAAAAAAAACCTGGAGGACTTTGGGCAAAACTGGGAGACAGGGGTCTTTTTTTTGGTCTTTTATCACGTAGTGGTGTCCGTATATGGTTATTTTTTTCCGTGTTGCACTGTGTAATATATTGAATACAGTTTTCTCGTATTTCTTTATCTCAGTTTAGTTGGTTAAATAGATAATGCCTACGAAGAATGGTTAAGAAGGATGTAGCGATCCAGAAAATACATTACATTTTATATTAGTAGTTAGAGAGAATAAATGAACTTAAGCCTTACTTTTACATATCATTTGTACATAAAAAAAAACATGTTAAATTTTTTCGTAATTAGTTGTTATTGGTTTTGTGTTTTTTGCTGTTTATTAGAATTTTTAAGAAGAGAAATTCTATTGTTCGAAGAGATGACGAAGAATTTTTCTAACTGTCTTTAACAACTTGACATTTCTGCGAAACCTTCATTCTAAATGTTAACTCATTGACTTTCGCTCTTTAACCAATGCAAACCAACCAAGTAAATAATATTGACGATTCAATAATAAATAAAGAACAAAATGTAGGATGACTTATTTAGAAAAATGTTTTATTTGTCATTAAACTACTCCTGAGACTTTATTATTGATTTGTTCTCCTACAAAAAAAAATAGAAGGAATTCTATTTATTCACATATTTCATAGACACAAAAACAAAAGCAAACAAAAATGCGTATTTAAATAAAGATCTATGTTTTGTTTTGTTTACTTTAAAAAAATACACTGGCAGAAAAATTTGTAAAGCCAACATGACCCAGCAACAAGTTGCAGAAACATTTTTACAAACCTTGAACACTTATAAGCTCTCACTTTTTAGGATTAGCTTGCGATTAACTTGTTTTTATTCCATTAAGTTTTGTAAACCCAATAGATCATTTTGCGGTCTCTTAGTAATCTAGAATGAAGCCACATGAAGGTTTTGTTTATAGCAACTTTAAATTAAAGTAATATACTCAGATTAAATGATTGAAAAAAATTCCTTTATAAGGATTAATTTGTGTATTTGTTGTGTTTTCGAAGACATGGGTTCTAACCCCTAGACAGATGAAGCGTAATCTAGAAGTCCAAATGTCGATCACTTTTTCAATCATTTTAGACTGTATTCCGGCAATAGCTTACACAAGGTAGTCTTTCAATATGTCCAAAAGTTTTATTTGCTCGTAGAAGTCAAAAGTTTGAGGTAAAGCTTGTTTTTTATGTCGAATGCTAACAAACTACAGTCCACACAGACTGATTGGTAGTAGGCTAAACTGTTAATCTGGAGGTAGCTAGTTCGACTCTAAGTATTTGCTGCTCTTTTAAAACCAATACAAAAAATGAATGTATATAAAAGTAGGACACTTTATAACAATATACTATAGTAGTATACTTTATAACAATAATTACGTAAAATTATTCCTAAGCAGGTACCTTACCCCCCGTCTCCATTACACAGTAACATGCGTTAACAAGCGTCAAACTTCATATGAAAAAAAAAACATTATTTTTGATACTGTTTTTTTTTATATGAAATTTGACTTTTGTTAAGACATGTTGATAGCAAATGAAGACGGGGGTTTACCGAGCTAGACATCACATTTTAAATGTCAAATTTCCCAATACAAAGGCATAACATCGCACTGCCAACTATGGTTGAATCATTCCGAAACGTAAAGTCTTTATAAATTTTTTATTTTAGTTAGATGAAAAGGGATCAATATAGGTAGTAGTCTGCTTCGCTATCCTCCCTATATTAGACAACTATTTGACGCTCTGTGTAGCATATGGCACCGTCCATCTGAAAAAATATTTTTTCAGTTAACATCACATGGTGGAATTAAATCCCTATTAAGTGGTAATTATATCTCTATACCACCCGATGTTACTGGTAGTGTTCTTGCCGTCCTTTTTTTTAAAGAAGAAAAGACAGATGTGTTCTAGATTAACGTGGGCTCCTGCCACGGTGGCTTTATCCGACGGTGCTCCAAACACCGATTGAAATAAAGACGTAGACTAGCGCCCCCATTGTGTAGCATAACAAAACCTTACGATTGCCACCAATCGCAATTTGTGTGTATACACTCACAATGAGTAGCAATTTACATAATATGGCAAGCCTTTCCAAGGCAAGCCTAGAACCTCTTCTTAGGGGTTTGGAGACTATCCAAACTCCGTCTGTTGAAAGTGCAACAGCACACTTGATCGACCGTGCACCACATCTACATGAATCGATCTTAAACCACAACCACCACGTGTACCCCCGAAGGGGACCTCACCAATAACCGGTCACACAGAGGATAGGCTCTCTGTGGGGCCACCGATTCCCGTGGTAGCAGTTCTTTTGGGCACTGGTCGGGCCTCGAAGAGGACCCGCAATTTTTATCGCAGACCTTTTCTTCCAGATTTAGGCTCTAGGAACCCTAGCGTCTGGTGCCCCTATTTTCCCCGAGTGAACCGCGTTAAAGCATTTGCCATATTCTGCAGTGACAATTGGAACCCCCGGGGGTAGAAGAAAAGACAATTGATTCCTTCGGCCTATAAAGGAAACTAAAAAATGATATTCTGTGAACGTATCGTAAGTCATCTCTCATAGATTCTCCTCATGCCATTTGCGCCAATATTGTTTATTGAAATACCAAAAAAGATGCTCATCAGTCAAAAGAATATGGCGTTACGACATTGGGCTGCCATTTAGTTTATTTTCAGCCCTTTCAGCAAAGATATTACGATGGTTCTTTGGTTTTATTTTTTGCACTAGACAAATTTTATAACATCAAAGGCCTAGATTATAACATAAAATTTTCTGGAAAGTGGAGGAACACAGCTTATTTGAATCCTCCTCAATACGATGTTTTTACGAATGCGAATGTTCATTTATAATATGGTTGTTCGAATAAGTCGCTCGAATGGGCGATTGCTACGACCATAAAATTGATAAGCAGAAGCATTGGTAACTGAAGCACGATTTTAGATAAGTAAATAAATTTATAATTATTGTAGTTTTTGACTTTTTTTATATTTGAATTCTATTTTTTAAAAGCACAAGGTCTTTTTTATAAATTTTTTTTAATCTATTTTACTAGCATTAATCGCTTAATGACACAGTACAAACCAAACTGGGCACATACTTTAATAGAGTAGCCAGATCTGACAACAGTTTTATCCCTGACGGAAAATTGTTCCGTAGGAAATGCAAACTTTACATTCACCCCTATTACGGATGTCGTTGTCACACATCGACAACGATAATATTGTAATAGATTAAAGAAAACAATCAGAAAATACTAATTGTGTTCTTTAATCTATTACAATATTATTGTTGTCGAAGTGTGACAACGACATTCGTAATACGGGTGATTATAAATTTACTAGTCATAAATGCCTCCAGGGCGCATTAATTTTACCAGGTGGGAGCGATAGAGCGGCTGATTAGTTTTCGTTTTTTTTTTCTTCTTATGGTAATATCTGGTCAAAAACTTATTATTTTATATCTGCTAAATAGGTTTGAAAGTTGTAGCATTATGGAAAAATATATTTGCTTCGCTCGCCTTCTTAGACTTATTGATAGTCTAGCAGTCTGGTGGTTGGGGGTTCGATAGACACAAAAGACTGTGGGTATTTTCTGCCGACAATCCAAGATCCTATAAGGTAGCATTGTCTTAAAACAAAACATCATGACTACATATTTTGTCAACCCCTTATGACTTTTTATATTGTATTTTTTAGTTTAGTAAACCTAGCAGTGATAGTCGTAAGATTCTTAGAAATATTATAGTGTTCCTGGGTTTTTGTTATAGAAGAAATACTATAAAAATAAAATAGAATCCATACAAATATACATACAATTTTCACTTGGGAATCATAAATAAATATTTACGAGTTTACTTCTAGACTTTTTATATAAATAAATGAATAAATAATCGTCTATTGCAAAAACATTGTCTTAATGTCATACTGAGCTGGTTGTTGAATTAAAAAATAAAAGTAAAAAGAAAATGGGAAACAAAACAAAGGTATAAGTAATATGCTGAATTGGCCTTAAAATAGGGCCTATTAAGCATAACACACTGCGTAATTTTTTAAGTCATGACAAAATAACCATATACGGACAACACTACGTCATAAAAAACCAAAAAAGACCCCTGTCTCCCAGTTTTGCCCAAAGTCCTCCAAGTTTTTTTTATGAGCCCTCGTGGGGCCTCGATGTCATTTTTGCAAAAAAATTATCATTTACTCAAGCTCATATTTTGCAAACTGTCTGAAGTTTTTCTCAAGAGTACCTGCTTAAAAAGGTTACTTTTGAAAATGACTTTTTATGGAAAATTTGCCTTTAGAAAAATTAGCCTTTTTAACACGATATTTATTTGAAAGATATCCTTGTTTCAAAAAGTACTTTTAGAAAGGTACTTTTTTAAAGGTTAAGTATCAAACAACTTTCTGTTTAAAAAGGTTATTCAAAAAAAATTGTTTATATTAGTTAGTGCGTATTTAATACCTTGTTTGAAAAAGTACCTTTGAAAAGGTACTTATTATAAAGATTGTTTGTCAAGAGTACCTGTTGAAAAAAGGTTATTTAAAAAATTTTGTTTAAATTAGTGATTTGAATATATTCTTTCTTGATTGTCCTTAATATTTAAATATTATTCATTTTTCGGATTTTTTTTTAATCCAGCGTTTCCTTTGATATGAAACGGCACAACTTGCCTTGGGCTCATATTTTGGGAATCACCCTCGTACATTTTATCATACTCTTTCCAGTTTTTTTTTTATTGTGGGTTTTTTTTGTTATTAGAAAATAGAATTAGAAAAATGAAACGTTTTAAAAATAAAATGCTTTCAAAGCAATAAGTTTTTAGCTTGTAGTTTTTTTTTCTGAATAATTTGTTTTTGGAATACTCATACAAAAAAAGTCATAAATGCCTAAAAAGAGTTTTCTATCTCTGCCAGAAATTATTCAACAACAATTTTTGTTTATTAATAAAATTTTTTTGGAATTCAAATATTAATTATTTAATATTATGCTAATTACCCATAACGTTTTATAATAAAAATGCAATTTATTTGTTGGGGGAAAGAGCTAGTCCCTATACGTATTTCTCCGGTTGCTCAGGCCAGATCATCAGGAAACCTTTTTCCTAATTTTTGTTTATATAAAATTTTTTTTTCACAACTTTCCCCCTTCTCTCTCAACAACTTTTTTTTCAGATCTTTATTGTAGACAACTTGCTGCTCCAGTTTGAAACTCATAAAAAAAGCTAAAATTCAAAATTTACTGCTTTAACAAATTTAAATTTATAAATTTTACTTTTTAATGAATTTAAAAAATAAGCAATTCTATTTGTCATAATTGTTTATAGTTTTGTTCCTATTTCTTTCGTTTCATAGAAAAACAGTTGGTTTAAACATACTCTTCTCTTCTTCTTTTTCTTTCGATTCACTTTTTGTTTGGAATACCTTTTTTCGATTCGTGCGGAAACGTAATCGAAATGCAGAATAGGGGTGATTAATAGAAATTAATTTTAGCCGATTAATCGATTAACCGATATAATGTGTTTGAGTTAGTTTTAATTGAAATCTGCATTTTTTCTTACTCGAAAAATTAATCGACTCAAAATTTTACGATTGATCGATTGATCATCTCTACTGTAGAGATTTCCGTCTGCCAATTTATCCTAAAAGTATGCTTTAAATAAAAGCTTAAATAATTATATACACAGTCAGAGTTGCAATATTAGGTGATTTATCCACAAGTCAGAGATTTATATTTAACTAGCTGTGCCCGTCGCTTCGTCCGCGTCCTTGAATATTTTGTTCGATTTTGCTTAGAAAGCAATCCATACCAAAGACTCTTACGTTTTTAGTATTTTTTTTTTTTTTTTGTGTTAATTTCAATCAGGCAATTAATGCTTATATTAACTGTGTTACTTCCTTTAGAAAGGGATAGTAGTAGATAAGACAGATGGTTAGTGTGATAGTAAAGCTTGGCAAGCGCTTCCGGTGTTCTTGAGGCGAATTAGTTTGAAGCTAGCATAGCCAATTAATAATTATTTGACTTCACCGGTGATTTAGTGCTATGTGATAATACCGGCGTTTTTAGTTCCGCCTTAAACTGCATATCAGTTTATGTATTTTTTACTTTATAAAAAGTATCCGGTTAGTTCAACTGCGTACTTTCACTGCTTTTTCTCCACTTTCTAAGATATTTTTGTGTAAAAAAGTAACCTGTATTGAGACCAGGATACTAGGTATCTCCTCACAAAATTTTGTTAAAATCCATCTAGTATTTTTAAGTGATGCGAAGGTAATTAAAAGCACATAGACAGACAGACGGATATGAGTTACTATTTTATTATATCTATAGATTATGGGGATAAAAAAATTATTTTTTGAAATTTCGTTGCGGATAGTGTCAGGATTTTTTTTTGGGAATTTTTATTTTCATTTCATTTACTTTTTGGATTATTGTAACTTTGTTATTAATTCAATAATTCTAAATTTACTAATGTGGTAACGAAGATGTTTATTTTTAAATTTCAATATCACTGGTAAAAGAAGTTCGCTACTTTCTTGATTGATCTTAAGTACGATTTTTTAATTCATATTTTGTATTACCGAAGAGCTATGAAAACCGTTCACATTATTTATATTCAAAATTTTTTTCTGTGTAGAACAAAGTATTCATGTGTTAATTTAAATGAAAACAGTATAACTTTAAGTTTATGTAGTTTATATTTTTGGGGAATTTTGGGACTGAAAATTTTCAAATTTGGGATGCGACTCTAATAACATCTGGAAACCCTGCTCATTTACTTGATAAAACCATTCTTCAAATTCTCAAATATTTTAAATTATTTATTTTTTTTTAATAAGTTACAATAAAAGGTAGTGTTAAATATTGCAAAGTAGTCTGAACTCTTCGTTTGTGCTTCCGATTTATTCCATTCTTCACCGTTTGTACCAAGTAGAATTTGATAACTTCACTTAGAACTAAAAGAGATTAAAGCTTGACCTATTTAAAAAAAAAATTGTGAAACATTAATAGAACCTTGCTTCTTAGAAGAATCTTTTGGGCCCGCATTTCACGTTTATTATATTTTGCAGGTTCTCAAACAAATACCCTCATTTTGAATTTATAATAAAATATGTTTATAGTCCATATTGAATAATATGCTAATAGTTAAAAGACAATGGAGTGGGCTAAGCAAAATGCTGATAAAACACTGTAACTTCTGCAGCCAATGTTGATGTACAAGTGGCATCAGTTTCATCCAACTTTAGCCCCGACTTTTCTACACGAGTTTATAGAATTTTTAACATAAAATATTTATGAGGCTACAAAATAATAACGATATTAAATTTATGCTGACTACTTCTTGCCTGCATTACGAAAAATAAGTCAAACAAAAATGTATTTCATAAAAAATGTTTGCAACCTGCTGAAGTGTGCCTTCCTGGGCAGCAAGTTTTGAAGGGTGCAATAAAAAAATATGCTTTAAAATTAAGTGTTAAATAAGAAAAAAATTTAAATTTATTCAGTTATAAAATCATTAAATAAAATGCATTTTGCAAAAGTAATTTGTTAGCAGTGGAAGTTTTCTCAACTGGTCGTCGTTTGCTCAGACTACAATTAATCATTTGATGAAAGAAAAAATGGCAATGAAAGTTTTTGACGCCAACAGCAGTAGTTACAAAGATGAAAAATTATTTTATTTGTCCGTTGCAAAGTTTAACTAAATTTGTGAAATGAATTTATTTACTTGGAAAGTAAAAGGAAGCAGAGGATATATTCAATTTTAAATATTAAAAGTTAAGTCACTAAAAGCCAAATCTAAAATTAGGTGACACAAAAGTAAGTATCAACTGAGTATTCTAGCAGAGAAGGCAGACTCATTTCTCGAACAAGATGCTTTCTAGAAATGCACTTAAATTTTTTCAAAGAAGTACTTTTGTAAAATGTATTACTTTTTTCCCCAAAAATATGTTATTTCCAAGAAAAAGTGTAGAAAGAGCAGTGAATGTACGCCGATTTTTTTTACCGATTTAAAGGTACTGCATACTTTAAGGCATCTTTTATTTTTGAAAGAGGGATATTTTAAACGCGGTTGCACAACAGATGGCGCTGTTTTAAAATACATAATGACAAAATATGAAAAATATTTTAAGGAGGCATGGTTTATTTTTGAAATAGTGATATTTTAAACACGGTTGCGCAACAGATGGAGCTGTTTTAAAATAATGACTAAATATGAATTACTTACTGCCAAATCCCAATTGAATAAAATTTGTATTTGATTTGTATTTTTACTTTGTGGAATTACATTGTTATTAAAATATTTTAAAAGTCCTTTAAAGAGGTTTACAATAATTTTTAGAATTTTAGAATTTTATATAAATTTTAGATTTTTATTCAGGGATAGATGTGGCCATATAAAAGTTATAATTAGAAATTTTTTAACTTCACTTAAACTTCAAAATATGTAATAAAAAATTATGTTACCACTTTTAGTGACCCTTACTTTTGTTATGCATCATCATGGCATATAATGGCGGTTCGAAGAACCATACAAATTTTCTAAGTTATAATTAGAAATGTTGTTGTTGTTTCGTTTCAACAAAGGCATACAAATAAGATTGCTAAGGAGCCTGAACCTACTTGATTACATGGAATTTTAAGAAAGGGTGAAGTTTTTGATTCAATTTTCATTTTTTGATGTAGGAAGGACCGGACTATTTTTATTTTTTTTTTTTTATTTTTTTTATTATAAATGTTTTAATGAAATTTAAAAAAATTTACATTTTAGGTCCTTCTTTAAGCAGTATTCTTTTTTTTAAGTTCTTCTTCAAATATAGCTACTTTTTAAACAGATATTTAAAAAATACTTGTCTAAATAGGAACCTTTTTAAATTCTGCGTTTTAAATGTATTTTTTGAAAAAAAAAATATTTAAAAGTCGACATACCTTAAAAAAATAGTACATTTGAAAAATATATCTCTCTCTCAAAAAGCCAATTCTTAGAAGTATTTCTTTTAAACAAAGTAATATTTTTAAAATTTTTTTAAAGATACTTTTTAAAAATACACTTTTTATGAAAACGGATCTCATTACGTAACATAACTAAATTCTTTTATTTGTAAAAAGTAACATAATTATACTTTTTAAGTCCTTTTTTAAAGTACCTTTTCTAAAGTACCTTTTAACTGAATTTTTTTAAGGATATTCTTTCAAGTGTAATATTTTAATACAAGCTTCACTTTTAAAAGAGGTGCTTTTTATGATCTTTAAGCCATATTTTTTAGGTTACACTTTGTAAAATGTGTATCTGTTCATTAAAGGTATTTTATTTAAAAAGGAGTATTTTAAAATTTATACTCTATACTTCATTTTCTGTTTAATACAACACTTGTGTCTTTCAACAGAAGAATGTGTCTTTTTTAAAAGTACTTTTTCAAAAAGGTACTAAATAATTTTTTTTTTTTTTTTAATGCAAATAGGTTAGGTTGCAAAGGTTGCTGGTTGTGTACTCCAAACTTACTCACCTAGAGCTAGTGGGACCTTTGTGATGCCTTAAAGAGGAATGTGCAGCAGAAGGTTCCTGAAGGTCGACACTTGGTCTAGTCCAAAGCCCGGATAAATAAATTTCTCCTAGTAAAACGACGGCCCGATATGTCTGTCTCCTCCTTTTCATCCTGACAAATTCTGCAGAACGCATTGAATAAGAGTTTTAATCTGCTCGCGTAGATACCAACGACGCAGTACCCGTTAGCACAACCACTAAGGTGCTCACTTTTCCTAGAGTAATTCTTAACACAAATGCAGTCTGCTTGTAATCATAATGAGAATCTTCGAGATCGTGCAAGTGACCTCGTTAGACCATATGGTATGTCAAAAGTAGACTTTACAGCAACTAAGCGGTACGCTGACTAACACACTGTGTAATTTTTTAAGTCATGGCAAAATAACCATATACGGACACCACTACGTCATAAAAGACCAAAAAAATGAACTTCCTAGAAATGACTCTTAACACCGTTTAGGTAGCGCTTAGGTAGCAAAACAATTTTCGGGAAATTTTTCACTTTTGCGGCTACCTAAGCGCTACCTAAACGGTGTTAAGAATCATTCCTAGGAAGTTCATATGTTCTAGAAAGTTGTTTATTGAGATCTTAGGTTCATTTTTGTAGTTAATTGTTTCCTTGAATTTTGAACGGTTTGCTACCTATGGACCTGAACAGGGGAAAAAAGGTAAAAAATTGAATTTTTTTAAAGTTTTTTGCAATTTTGACCTTGAAGGTGAAGTTTTTTTGATTTTATATGTTCACAATTTTTGTTCTTTATGACAAGAGCTACAACTTTGCCTCAGAGAGTATATCAAAATTTCAAACGGTTTGCAAAATATGAGCTTGAGGAAATGATAATTTTTTGCAAAAATGACATCGAGGACCCACATCTTTGAGGGCCCATAAAAAATAACCTGGAGGACTTTGGGCAAAACTGGGAGACAGGGGTCTTTTTTTTGGTCCTTTATCACGTAGTGGTGTCCGTATATGGTTATTTTTTTCCGTGTTGCACTGTGTAATTATTCTATCTGCTGATGGCTAAGGCAGGTTTCATATCTATTAAGTACGTTAGCAGTTATATACCCGGGCTCACCTGTATGCCCCTGCACTAAAAACAGTTACAGTTTGGAAGATTGGAAAATCTCTTTATCTTATAAAATGATTTCTGAACATTGTATAGACACCCGATAAGAATTTAATCGCGGATTTGCTACCGGTATATATCTAGTACCTAGTGTAGAGAGCTAGTCTAGTAGTCTAGGGGCTGCGGGTTTGATTCCCACCAAAGACTCTGGGTGTTTTCTATAGACAAACGAAAAGCTTTGTTGGCTTAAAAACAGGGATATCTTTGATATCTTTGATATCTTTTGGTGTCTTAGCAACTCACCGAGTTTTTGTTTATGATTGAAATTTTCGCATTAGTTTTGCAGCCTAAACTTCATCATAAACACATGTTTTCTTTTTTATCCTTCTGTATATACCTTACCCACGTCATCCATCATCCTGATGGCATGTATGCGTACTAATAGTCGACGTGCCCCACACTGATACTTCTAATATCCTAAATAGCATGGTTGCAGATGAGCAGTACTCAATATCACCAGAGATTGCTGAAGTACCCGTACATCAAAAAATGGCCGTGTTTCCGAAGTTAATCGATTTCCAATTCAATTCATTGCCGAAATCGTGACCAATTGTTTGGCCATTAGGACAGCCGGGAGCCATCATAACATAGTGAAATGTGTCTTCGATAGTGTAGTGCGCGAAGTATTTTCTTAACTATCCTGCGATATAATACAAGTACCTTAAGCTGGATATCTGCATTGGTGATAGGTCATGAAAACTTCAAATCGAAGAAGCTGGTACTTACAGACTGTGGCTGAAAGAGACTAAGATGGTAGCACACATTTTGTGTGAATGTCCGGCACTGGCTAGTATAACACTTAGGACCGCGGGCAGAAGCTTGTTAAATACGGCTTCCATAAGGGAACATAGCCTTGAACAAATACTAGTAATTACTAGAGACTGCGTGATTAGAAAGAAGACCGATAGTTACCAGTCGACTGTCTAAAATCCCTAAATTCAAGATAAAAGGATGGTTGTAGCACGTGTGTTAATGAAAGAATATTACATTTCGGTTGCCTCTGTTTAAAACTCTTTTCCGTAAAACTAAAATATATTTTTTTTTTTTTGTCAATAAAAACTAAAATTAGGAGTTAGAGATTTTGAAAAAAAAAAAAAAAATCCCATAGATGTTTATCCATTATACATATATTCAAAAAAAAAATGCTTCATTGTTCATTTTACCAAACTTATTAAAATTTTTCTTCAATAACATACCGACCGTTCCATTTAATCGTAAGTTGCCATAAAAATAATATTATTTTTATAGGAGTTTTAACTCAGTTTAATTTTGTATACCAGTGTTAGAAAAATATCTGTTAATCTCTTTCTGTGACTTGTTTTCACACCGTTTTATATCCTTTTTCTCCCACGTACTGCTTGGGTCAATAAAGATTTTAAGGCAATAAATTGATGTTGTGTTAAACGTAGTTATTTTTTTTTTTTTTTTTTTTCTTAAAAAGAACTTGTGCATTTTTCTAGTTTGAATCTGAATTAAAAAGTCGAAGTACTTTTTTTGCTGTGTTATCTCATTTATTAGTGTTTTTTTTTTTTTTCTTTTTTTACATTTTTTCTTATTCTGCTTAACCGCAAAGACAAAGTACTTCTCATGCATTGTTATCGTGTAGAACATAAATTTATTTTAACTTTTAATTGAATTGCATCGCTTTGGCTTTATTCCACGCCACAATAATTCTAACCGAAGGGAAGGTTAGCGTATTTGCGAGTTTAGTTTTGCCATTAAAAAATTTGTTTGTATAGCAAACAATGCAAAACAACAACGAATCTCGGAAAAAGTTTTTGTTTCATATTTAGTGAATAAAGACATAAACAGTGCTTTTTGATGTGCCAACTAAACCTAGCTCGTCCTGTTCGGTTTTGTAGATTTTTTATTATTTTTATATTGACTATCTCTATTCATCGACCTCAGCATAAGTTATATTCTTTGTAGGGCTTCTTCTAGGGAACCATACGCAAGTATGGTTTACAACTGAAACGCAACCAAAAAGGCATTTTACTTTCACTATTGTGGAGGCCAATAAGAAACAGAAGTAAAAAATCGTGAAAGTAAGTTCTTAATGGTATAGGATAAGGATATGTTTTAGACATGCCGGTAATGTATACAAAGGCCCATAAGCATAACAAGGTGGATGTATTTTACACATTTTTCAACTGGCGAGAGGTAAGGCTATCAGGATCCCCCATAAATTTATTGATTGAGTAAATAATTAATTAATTCAATTATTTGTTTAATTAGGAATTTTTTGTTTGTTCTGTTTGTTCTGTTTTAAAAATCAATTAAAAAATTAATTGACCTATAATTTAAAATTAATTTAAACCTTTAATTGGTGCAAAAAGTTGCAGACGGTTCACAGAGGGAATAGCGTTAAAAAATATGGACATTAATACCGCAACTGACAGGTCTCTTTTAAATAATGCTGATCAATATTGTGGTGTATAAAGTAGCAGACTTTGTTTAAAATGATTACAACTTTCAAATTGACTTGCCTACGACTGTTTATTTATGTCTGTATATTTAAAAAAGATTTTACTTTTTGTGGCCACTAAACTTTTCTGAAACTTCAAAATATTACAAAATTATGTTACCACTTGTCGTTACCCTTACTTTTTTATGCAACGTCATGGCATATAATTTCGGTTCCAAGGACCATAAAAAATTTTCTAAATAAAAATTAGAAATTTTTTGTAATTTCTTTTACTCAAACTTCAAAATATGTCAGACTAAATTATCTTACCACTTTTCTTAACCCTCATTTTTTTATGCATCATCATGGCATATAATGCCGGTTCGAAGGACCATACAAAATTTCTAAACCGTAATTAAAATTTTTTTTTTAGTTTATTTTCAACTTCACTCCAACTTCAAAATATGTAATACAAAATCATGTTAACACTTTTTGTGACCCTCACTTTTTTCTGCATCATCATGACATATAATGTGGGTTCGAAGGACCATAACAATTGCTGTTATATTTAGAAATATTTTGGTAGTTTCTTTTCAACAAAAGCAAACAAATAACTTTGCTAAGGAGCTTGAAACTTCTTGATTACATGGAATTCGAAGAAAGGGTAGAGTTTTTGATTCAAATAATAAAAATTTTAGTTAGACAGATAAGCAGGTTTTTATCTAGGGTACCTGAAAATTTTATTAAGAATTATTTGTTTTAATGTGGCATATAATTTCGGTTAGAAGGACCATAAAAAAGTTATAATTAGAAATTTTTCAACTTCACTTAAACTTCAAAATATGTAATAAAAAATTATGTTACCACTTTTAGTGACCCTTACTTTTGTTATGCATCGTCATGGTATGTATAATATCGGTTCAAAATTTGTTAAGTTATAATTAGATATTTTTCAGTGTTATTTCTTTTCAACAAAGGCAAACAAATAAGTTTGCTAAGGAGCCTGAACCTACTTGATTACATGGAATTCGAAGAAAGTGTAAAGTTTTTGATTCAAATTTCAGTTTTGCAGCGCATAGATCGGACATAAAAAACAATAATTAAATGTTGACGCTAAAAACAGCATTAGTATCCCACTGTGCAGTGAGAAAACACAAACCTTACTTAGAGAATGTTGAAATAATATAAAGATAAAATAAATATAACAATAGATACACACTGGAAATGCTATACATAATCAACATATCTAGAAAAAAAAGAATTAATTTTAAAACTAAAACCAGTCAAGGCCTTGCTGCACGGTCTTTTCTCTTCAGTAATAGTGTGTCCCACTCTATAGTCTGCATTTCCTTCATTGAAGTAGTGAAAAGCAATTTAAAAATTTCACCTTCAGCAAAAATAGCTCACATAACTAAACCTCAGTGACCGGCTAGGTACTTTGTCAAGACATAGATAATTAAACAGTCTAATCAGTGCAATGTTTAGTATGAAAACTGTTTGACGTCTTTTTTTCATGTACATTTGTTACTCATTGTATGTCCTTTGTTTATTGTAAGAGTTATATTGTTTTTTTTTTTTTTTTTTGTTTCATAGTGGTTACAACTATTGATTTTGTATGAAACGTATTTTTCTTACTTTTAGTTCTTGATAATGTTCAATAAAAAACTGACCTCAAGCTTGATTATTTGTTTTTTAACTTAAATAATATTAATAAGGGCTGAACAAAATACCATCTTTGAAAAACTCTGTTTTAGAGGGTACTTTTAGGGTAACTTCCCCAATTAAACTTTTTATACCCTACACCGCTGATGGCAGAATTCATTTGTTAGCTTTTATTGGTTAGCTTGGCACTAAATACGTTGGTGATTTAATTGTAGACGTTTTTGATTATTTTAAAAGAAAAGTTTCATTATCTTTCTCTCAATAATGATGATTGCTAAAAGATCTAATAAATTTATATTGAAGGATTAATTATACACTTTCTAATAACCATTATAGGGTATAATGTACGCCATATCTCGCTGTTGTTGGAAACTAAAAAATTGTTTCACTTTTATTATTTTGTTTTTTTTTTTTTTTTTGTTCTGCTTAATCCTGCTGTTGCAGTGTCTTCTTTGTATGTTTTAATTTCGCTAAACTTTTTTTATTATTTCTTTTTTATTTCGATTTCATGTTAATTTCTTTCTTGTGCCATAAATTCTCAAACAGACATAGCAAAACCATATTTATATTTTTTATTCTTTATTCCCTTTCGAAGAGGAAAAGAATTTATAGTTTTGATTGTGAATCTTTAAATAAGCGTATTTAAGAATGAACAAAGATTAAAATTATGAAAAATGTAAAAATAGCTTAGATTACATCGTATATGCATTTTACATAAATTTACGTTTAAAGAAATTAAAGAGCTGCTTTTGTATAGCGAGACAAGCAATATGTCTAGAAATCCCTCAAAAAAAGCTGATTGCTTTTCATACAAATTTTCTAGAAGAATTGTTCGTCTGCGATACAAAAGCAGCATTTAAATTCGTTTTTCACATGAACATTAATTCAAATGCTTGTGCATGCACATTAAGTAAGGTCCCCGAGCGTATGTGGAATATTTAATGTTTTTAAGAATATGTTATGCATCATACGCTTAGATGTTCATCAAAAAGAATGGCAAACTTAGGTACATACATATGTATTGTGGCTTCTGAAACGTTTTTAAAGCACATGAAATTAAAATTTCACATGAATCTAGAATTTCGTGTTTTTCCGGATTTCACATTGTTTTTTTTGTTTTTGTACATTCGAACTATTGTTGGAATGAGGTTTGAGAAAGATCTGATTGCAGGCATAATTCCCTGCAACATAAAAAATTTATGAATAGAAAATACCTGGAGATTTTAGTTTGTGTTTCATGCAATATAGCCATCATAAATTTAGTGATGTTTAGAAAAAATATGTTCTGATTTAAAAACCCTTAATTTTTAAAGTAACGCAAACATTCCAACTGATTAAATTCTACATTTTCTATTTTAGTGATTTTATTACAATTTTATGGACTATATAATAAATACAAAGTAGATGAGTTTTGTATTCACCAACCTATTTATTGAATTCGTGTGATTCAGTGAATTCATGTGCTTATGAATTCGGAAGTCAGAATACATATAAAAAGCGTTATTAGCAGCAAATGGGATCATGGGTGTAAAGGAGTCGGATCTTAAAATCTAGAAAAATAGCTTTCCTGAAAAATTTTAGTGGATATTAGGGATCAAGATATAGAGCCATTTGACGAATAGACGAAAAAACACAACAGAACGACATCTTTAGCGTTACTTACGTGTTTAATGTTGTGATAACAAAATTATTTTGTATTATCAAACAATGCAAAACAACTACGAAGCTTGGAAAAACTTTTTTGTTTCATATTAAGTGAATAAAGAGATAAACAGCGCTTTTTGATGTGCCAACTTAACCTAGCTCGTCCTGTTCGTTTTTGTAGATTTTTTATTACTTTTATATTGACCATCTCTATTGATCGACCTCTGCATCAGTTATATTCTTTGTAGGGCCTCTTCCAGAGAAGTTTTAATTAAAAAACATAGAAATTAGTTTAGTTGGCATTCTTTTGATATAGTAAAAGTATCAAACTAGTGTTTGGTACTTTTTCTTCATTTCAATATTTGGGCGATAAAACGTGTACTTTGGTACTTTTATGGAACTTTTTTACTGAAACACATAGAAATAATATTAGTATCGTTATTAGAGATAGGGTTTCAGTGAGATATGTTTTTCAGTAAAAAAAATTCCAAAAAGTACTATTTATATACTTACATATGTCCAAATTAACAAAAGAAAGAAATAATTTTTATTTTTAAGTAAAAAATAAAACTCAAGAAATAATTTTTATTTTCTAAGCGAAATATAAAACTTGGAAAATAATCCTTATTTTCTAAGTGAAATATAAAACTCAGAAAGTAATTTTTATTATTCAATCAGAAAATAAAACTCAGAGAGTATTTTTTATTCTTTAATCGGAAAATAAAACTTAGAGAGTAATTTTTATTCTTCAATCAGAAAATAAAACTTAAACATCAATCATTAAATAGCGAGCAAAGAATAAAACTCAGCCAATAATTTTTATTCTCTGAGCAGAAAATAAAACTCGGAGAATAATTTTTATTTTCCAAGCGAAAAATAAAACTCAACAAGTCTGAGGAATAAATAGAACTCGAAAAATAATTTTTATTTTTGATTTTTTTCAATAAAACTTAAAAAATAAAACTCATTGGCGGAACGGACAGTCCCCTTAAAGACGATTGCAATGGTGTACTCCTTGTACATGTAGCATATCCCTAACATAATGATTCTTTTCTTTTTAAATGTGATGGATAATCATTATTTGCGAACCCTGATACAAAGGCCCATAAAGATAACGATGGATATATTGTACATATTTTTCAACTGACCAGAGGTAAGACTACCGGGATGCCCCCATACATTCATTGATTGGAGCAATAGCCTATACAGAAAAAAATATTTTCACCATATGAAGGTTTTAATTGGTTTCAGATAAAATGTTAATTAAATAATTAATGATTTAAATTATTTGTTTAATTAGATATTTTTTTTTGTTCGGTTTTAAACAAATATATATTTGAAAAAATAACTGAACTTTAAATTAAAAATAAATAAACCCTTTAATTGGTGCAAAAAGTACATTATTCATCCAGTCCTGCTAGTGTAGAATTCAGCTTGATTGTATACAATTGAATGAAGAGTCTAAGTACCGAAATGCTCACTCACTGCTCAATCATGTGTGAGTATGAGCATTTTAGTTTTTTTTTTTTTTTGCTTCTTTTAATACATGTGTGAGAGACTAGAAAATATTTTGTGTTTGTTCATTTACGAGAGAGATATTTTATTTCCTTTCTATTCAAAAATGAATAAATGAAAGAATATTTTGTTTTTCACGCAGGTGCTCATATATGAGAATTCACATCGTAGAAAAATGTTCGCATTAAGCATGTATGTAGGTATATATGTATGTATGTAAGTATATATGCACACATTTTGGATTAAGCAACAACCGGCGTATGGAGTAACAAAGTGTTTTCAAAATCCCATTTATGAGAAATTTCATAAATTAAAACTCATAAATGCAAACGTTCATAAATGAAAAAAAAATTACAATGAACATTAATGAGAATGAGCTAATTTAATACTTATCACATATGAATAACTGAACTTTAATTTAAAACTTACTAAACAATACTATCTGAAAAGCTTCTAGTTTATCTGCAGAAAAGAGCTAGAGTATTTAGCAAGAATCAAACCCGTAACCCCCAGACTAATACCACATTACCAGTCAGTTACCAGTCAGTATACATAGTAGAGGCAGACAAGATAAGAGCTGGTGTTTTAGAGATTGAAATAGGCTCCGTCCCAAAACAGGATGGATGCTATGGCCAAAAGTATGGTATCGAATTGGTACTTATGTATTCATTGGTGTACATGTATTCACCAACGTTGGGCTAGGGCTTACACGGCCAGGTATTGACCTAAAAATGTGGCACGACTAGTGAAGTAGTGCATGTTAACGACCAACTGATCAATGAATTTTTGTTTCCAAAAATCAATTAGATAAATATCGATTAGTTTCGGTTTTAAAGGGATGGTGTTAGGTACTGCTTATCTCACAAAACTATCGACTGATTGACATTTTATATTGGTGGTCAGCAATATTTATGTCGTTAATAAAATAATACCGAAAGTTCTAGAAAATGTATTAAACAATTGGACTGATAGGATTGCTCTGTATAATAGCTAGTTCTCAGATATCTATACACATAATAAAACAGTAATTTTTTTTCTGTTTGTGCTTGCATCACGTAATGAAAATAAGTATACGTGTAGCACTATAAAAGCAAGAGTCTTAAAATTTGATGTGGATTACTGTCAAAGCAATATCGAACAAAATATTATCAGGACACACACAAGGTGTGTGAGCACAGCTTGTCCGACATAAGATATATGTAAATGTCATGGTGTTTCTCACCCTCCGAACAGAATAAAAATTTCATTGAATTCAGTATTTTTTTTTTCTGTTGTTTTATTTTAAATTAAAGTTTAAACACTCTTATAAAAACCTCCTTTCCTATTTATTTCCTGCTAAATTCCTTATTTTCTTTTTTTATCTTCCTTGTGTGCTTTTATCCCTGTAAAATGTTTTATGTACTTTTTTATATCTTTTTCATGTTAATTTCTTATGCCACAATTTTAAAGCGAATAGAGAAAAACAATATGGCTAAAAACTATAACTGTTCAAATGTTTTATCTTTATTATTTATTTATTCTTTTTTATATCATTGTTTTTATACAAATAAGCTTATTTAAGAACTAACAAGAACTGCAATTAAGGAAGCAGTTAAAATGAGCAAAAAAAATATGTTACGGCAACTATAACATTAAAACTACTGACCACATAAGAAAGCAAATAAATTTTTTTTATTTTTAAATAAAGTTTAATACAGCAAAAGGAAAGAAATTAAATTTAAACATCCCTTAAAGATCTCTTAAATAATGGCAATAAATCCATGCTTACGTATTAAAGCTTATTTTTAACCGACTTCAAAAATAGAAGGAGGTTATCAATTCGTCTCGATATTGCTTTTTTTATGTTTGTGCATGCACAACTGCGTCATTTCTGAAACGATTTTTAAAATTGTTCCTGTATTAGAAAGGTTATACTTACAGATTGGTCCCATTTTAAAAGAAGTTCAAAATTTTAAAACTTAAAGGGTGTAGCCATATAACATACATGATTATTACGTTTATTTTTAACCCTAAAGGACACCAATTCAAAATTTAAGAAAGTGGATATCACCACAACTCCAGATAGCAAGAAGTTACAAAATAATAAACCTATAAATTAAAGAGTGTCCCCATAGGTAACATAATATGTCGTATATGGTCCTTTCTTTTGAACCTTTATAGAAAATACTTAAAAATTATATTAACAAGTCTGTTATAACAACAAGTAAATATATCTGAAATCATAAATTAAAGGGTATATCCCAATAGCTTATGTAGTTTGATGAATATTGGCAAAATCTTAAAGAGTCATAGACAGACAATTGAAATTTGCAAAGCACCTCTATTGCTAAGTCCGCTAGAACAGCAAGTATAAAATTTATATTTGGAAATTAAAGGGTGTCCCTATGTGTTGTGTAATTTGGCTTATATGGCCTAATTTTTAGACCGTTATAGACAAACACTAAACAATGAGACAGAATGTCCATTATTATGTCCATTATAATTACATGTATAAATATTTAAAATTATAATTTATAGGGTGTCCCGAAGGTTAATGTAATTTGATGTTTATGGCCAAACTGTTACACAGTTATACACAAACATTTAAAATTTACAAATAATGTGTATGGCTAAGTCCTCTATACAAAATATATAATTTTAAATTGAAAAATAAAGGGTGTCCCAATAGTTGATCTAATTTGGTGTATATGGTCAAACTCTTGAACCGTTAGAGACAGACAGTTGAAAATTGCAAAGAACCTCTATTGCTATAACAAGAAGTGGAACAAGATTAACGTGAGTACCTGCCATACTCGGCCTAACCTCACGGTGGTCTTACCAACGAGTGAAACTTAGGCGTAGACTAGCGTCCCCATTGTGTAGTATAACAACACTTTACGATTGCCACCAATCGCTTTTTGTGTGTGATACAGTCACAATGAGTAGCAATTTATATAATATGGCAAGCCTTTCCAAGGCAAGCCTAGATCCATATTATAACCTCTTGCTTAGGGGTTTGGAGACTATCCAAACTCCGTCTGTTGAGAGTTCAACAGCACACTTGATCGACCTTGCACCTTACCTACTTAATCGATCTTAAACCACAACCACCACGTGTACCCCCGTAGGGGACCTCACCAATAACCGGTCACAGAGAGGATAGGCTCTCTGTGGGGCCACCGATTCCCGTGGTACCAGTCCTTTGGGCACTGGTCGGGCCTCGAAGAGGACCCGTGTTATAAAACAACAGACCTTTTCTTCCATATTTAGGCTCTTGGAACCCTAGCGTCTGGTGCCCCTATTTTTTCCGAGTGGACCGCGTCAAAGCATTTGCCATATTCCTGCAGTGACAATTGGAACCCCCTATAACAACTATAACAAGAAGCATAAAATTTATATTTGCCAATTACAGGGTGCTTCATATTGATGTTTTAAAGTCGTTTTTTTCAAGAATTATATTTTAAGTTGCTGGCGGTTTCTGTCCTCAGAAGCAGTCTTTGTTCGTACTTCCTTTTATTTAGGTCTATTCAGTATGAGGGCCCTATTTACCATTTTTTCACTATGTTTTAGCTCAGGCAGTATTTACGCTTATATATTTCATCCAAAATTTGTCAAAAAGTGTACATCAAGTTAAGTTTAATTTTTATGAATATGGGTGTGTTCCTTATAGTTCCTATAAGGCCGCAACAAAATTGTTCCAAACATCTTTTTCATTTGCTTTACTTCACTATAACTGTCTCCTCAATTTCTGATTTCATAATCGAGCTGCCTTCTCCATGTACAGACAAGCCCACTAGCATTTAACCCTTTAATCAACGTTGCCTATTCTTTTAATGTCGTCTGTCAAGTTTCATACCATTTTCGCCTTCTCTGTCTAAATATAAATTTGTTGCGTAGTTTAGTAGCCTATTCTTACGCGCCAAAATATATATAGGATTTTACAGAGGCAACTGGTAACAAAGACTTGAATGCTTTTGGTGTCTTTAGGTGCAGTATATCAAGATTCGCTGAAGTTTTTAAGCTTTATATTGATAGACTTCTATCGGTTGGTGTTGGAGAAGTAAAGGTTCAGCATTTATGAGCCTTTACGCTAGTAAGCCATAAATGTTGGATTATTTCCTAAAAAAAACTATCTTAAACCGCTTATCTGATCACACCATCTTAATCAAAGGGCAATTATATTTTATTTTTATTTAAATTCTATAGCGATAGATTCTTACAGACCGATATAGAAATTTAACTTAGGAACAAGATTGCTAATAAGCTCTAAGAATTTAGTTTCGTATTAAAACAAACAGCCTCCAAGGGAGAATACTGGAGTATAAAAATTAAATCGCGAGAGAAACTTCTATGCTCACACTTCAAGTTTAAATCCATTAGGTTGATTTTGTATCAACTGTAGAACCTATTCTAAGCCTGTTGTTACACGCAAAGAAAAAACATTATGTTGCCGTGAAACCACACTATGTTCTCTGGAACAATACATGTTTGCTGTGAACAAATTATAGTTATTTTAAGAAATACTTTGTTCACAATAAACAACTTTTGATTAACAGTTTAATTATTCAATGGTTATACGCACCACCAAAAAAGTAACATGGTTGATTTGAACCATATTAAAATTCAAATTTTTTTGTTAATATATAAAAATTAAATTATATTTTTAACCATAATTTATTATTATTAAACATAGTATGTTAAGTAGGCTGCATGCAAAATGACCCTATTAAAAATCGCCCAAAAGCAGAAATGAAAAATTGCCCCAGAAATCTTCATACAAAATTGGGTAATATTTCATATGAAAAGTAACCCAAAAATTTTGGGTGCTTATTCGTCATTTTTGGAGAATAATTCATTGTTATATTTTTAGGCGATTTTTCATAATGAAAAATTGCCCAAATGTTTTAAATTTTTGATAATAAGAGTGAAAAAAAAAACAATGGTTTTTCTTAAAAGCGATATATTTTTAATAAAAAATTATCACTAATAATAAGTAGTTACAAAGTTTACCTTAAACCGCAGAAGTGTTAACATTAAAAATTTATTAGGATTTAAACTAGAAAAATAAGCAACTTAGTTTCTGTCTCTGCTTTTCCAAAAAACTGATTAATTTACAGAAAATGTATTGACATCACATTTAAGGTTGTACCAATGGCAGTTTTCAAAAAGGTTCTGATTATTTAAGTAAATTGTTCTGCCGAAAAAGTACAAGCTGCTTTGTTTCTTTTGCACTAGTAAATATTTCTAGTTATGTTGTTATAAATAAGTAACTAATATGCGTTGAAATACATATATAATTATTGTTATTAATGTGTTTATTGTTAAACTTAAACTTAACAAGAAATTTAACAAGAAACAATAATTAATTTATTAATTTAAATAATTAATTTCAACTCACATTAGCAATTTATTTGTACCCCTATTATTACCCCCGGGGGTTCCAATTGTCACTGCAGGAATGGCAAATGCTTTGACGCGGTTCACTCGGGGAAAATAGGGGCACCAGACGCTAGGGTTCCTAGAACCTAAATCTGGAAGAAAAGGTCGACCAGTGCCCAAAGGACTGGAACCAGGGGAATCGGTAGCCCCACAGAGAGCCTGTCCTCTCTGTGACCGGTTATTGTTGAGGTCCCCTTCGGGGGTATACGTGGTGGTTGTGGTTTAAGATCGATTTATGTACGTATGGTGCACGTTCAAACAAGTGTGTTGTTGCACTCTCAACAGACGGAGTTTGGATAGTCTCTAAACCCCTAAGCAAGAGGCTATAATATGGATCTAGGCTTGCCTTGGATAAGGCTTGCCATATTATATAAATTGCTACTCATTGTGACTGTATCACACACAAATTACGATTGGTGGCAGTGGTAAAGTGTTGTTATACTACACAATGGCGGCGCTAGTCTACGCTTACATTTCACTCGGTGGTAAGACCACCGTGAGATTAGGCCAATTAGGCAGCTACTCACGTTAATCTCGTTTCACAATTGTACCTTTATTATTATTATTTTTTTTTTTTTTTGTTCACATATATTTCCTTTCATAATTATTTTAACATTGGCAACAGTATATTTAACTTGATTATTGACAGACTGTGATCACAGATTACGTACAACTTCTTCTCAATGAATTCTCGATGAATTCGATCAATGGTTCAATTAATTTAAATGAACGATTTAATTTAGCAACGTTTGTAGCGACCGTGACCACGGTTACTCAGAGTTCCTGTGGCAACACCCCCAGGAGCAGCAGGTGTCACACAGCTTTCTTGGATTTTGAACAAAGATTACATACAGAATTTACAAGTATGATTAAAAATAAACAAATAATGTTTGGTTTTAAAAATACATATTTTAGTTTTGAACTTTTTTCAGTTCAGAAATATGTGTGTAAGCTCTCGGTTCATCTAAAACCGTAAAAACATTAAATACACTTTCTTTGTCAACAAATGTTTTTTTTTTTATTATAAATAATAAATAGTTTTGAATTAAAAATATCAAGCATATAAAAAGGTAAGCAGAAAATATCAAAACATGTATGTAAGTCTAAAAAAAAAATATTCGTGTATTTGTTTTTTGTTATTGTATAAATATTTGCATACGTTGTCACATATAACCAAAGGCCCCCAACCAAAAAAAGTGGTTAAAATGAAAATGCATTGGTTTGTTAAATATTTAGCAAAGTGACACAAACCTACCTTGTTGAAAGCTGGTATGCCACTGATTTAATATTTTTACATTTTTTGATCTCTTTGTGAGATTCTGGTTGAGATTGTGTATGTGCTCACTGAGCCTTAGGGGTTTGCATGGGGGCTCTTGCATATAACCATTTACACGTTTCACATTATATTATAGTACGTTTATGTTATAAACATAATTATGGTTATATTTTACAATGTTATTTTTATGTAAGACAATAACATGTTACAATGACAACAATATTATTATTATTATTATTATTATTATTATTATTATTATTATTATTATTATTATTATTATTATGATGGTTTAAAATAATATGGTTTGTATAAGTTAAAGTCATATAAAAAATTAATACATAAAATTATATAAAAAATTAATTAAGGCGCTCCAACTGCGCCGTGAAATAATTTCAACACGAAATAAAATTTTATTATTTTATTTATAATAAATTAAGTTAAAAGATTTTACACTTAATTTTATTTATAATAAATTTAGTAAAAAGATTTTACACTTATTTTACAAGGATTTAAATAAATATAAACCAAAGACAATATTAAATTAACCAAACCGAATCGTTCGAAAACATAGCCAAGACTAATTCTTCTACAACATAATTTCTGCTATACAAGTTCATGATCACGTTGCATCAACATGTGCAAACACCCAGACGCTGATCTTGCAAAAAAGCGTTCTCGTGCTACTCGACACCTTTGGTATTTGTCAGTAGAACGGATAAGCGTGTGAACGTTGTGAAATTCATTTTATGCTGACTCGGCCAAATGCAATTTGCCGACAGCGTTGACACTGTTGTTAACTTATATAACCATAAAATTCAACCATAACATGTTGCTCTTAGATTATGGTTACCGCAACCATGTTTTCTTTTTCGTGTAGCACTTTTTAGCTGATAACAATTGAGAAAAATATGTGAACATTCTCTGCGTACATTTAAACGTTATTAAAATATTATTAACTCTTGACATCAAATTTTTTTAAACATTTCCGTGAAAACTGTTTTTTTACGTGACACCAACGATGCTGTATGCACGTAAAGAAAAAATATGGTTGAGGTAACCATAATATGTCCCATAATCTAGTTAACTTGATTTTATACTTTAACAGATATACTGACGACACTTATATTGTCAAATATTTTTTACCTTTTACTTTACCATCAACTACTTATGCGGTGAACTTAAGCACAGCAGTCTTTAAGCTGTTTATATTTACAGCAGATTTTCGATTTAAAAATGAAAATATTTACAAAACCTTTATTGATGCGTTCGTTGTAATAAACACGTACAGGTCATGAAAATTGATTGTATCAAGTACTTAACACGAGTATTTCTCTAACCTTATTAAACTCAAAAGTAAAGTAAAGTGAGCTCTTTAAGCCTGATAATTGGCTTGTAAACAAAATTGACATAAAATATTATGTATTTTTTTTTTTCAAATTAATTCCTTTTTCGTAACAGTTTTTTTTTATGACTGTCCTGTTTTTCATTTAAATTTTCAAACATTTTATTTTGTTTTTGACAGGTTATTACAGAGTGTATTTTTGCAGCTCATTTTTCATTTAATTTGACTTTAATATTCATTCACAAATGATTTTGCAGCGGGTGTTTTATTTCAAACAAAAAATAAATAAATAAAAAAAACTTAAAAATTATATTTGCTCTTGTATACCACTACTCTCACACCTCTAACCAAATAAGCAAAAACTCGCGCGTACACAAATCATAAAAAAGGAAGTGTTTTTATTTCTGTGTATGAGCGAGTGTAAATGTGTGTTTGTGTGTGTGTGTATTTTTATGTACAAATGCATGTTACTTTTTGTATTGTCACGTAGTTTTGATATAATTTATTGCCAGGTGCTTGTTTTTGACTTTAACATTTAGTTGGTGGGGTTTTTTTGTTCGTTCGTTAAAATTTAAGTGTTTTTTTTTTCGTTGTTGTTCAAAAATACTACAACCAAATGATGTCTCAATGTGTTGCAGATAAAAAATTTTGTAGTACAACAACAAGCACATAAATTACTTAATAAACGACTGTTGTTAAGTATAAATAAAGCATTTGTTTCTATTTGTTTAAAAAAAAATATTAGCGAACGTGCAGAAAATTTTAGACTTTATTAAATATGAAATAAAACAGCTTTTTTATATTGTAGTATTAGCAATTAAGTTTACGAAAAGTACAGCTTTAATACAGTATACAAGCAAAGAAAAAACATGGTTGAGGTAACCATAATCTAAGAGCAACATATTATGGTTGTAGTGAAACCATATTATTGTTGAACATTATAATATTATGGTTAAATTAACGATTATAGTATGGTTAAAAAATATGAAATGAATATGCGAGTTTTTTTTACATTTTAAAATACAAAATTATTTATTATTTTTTATTAATGATTTTATATAAAACAGATGATTTTTAACCGACTTCAAAAAAGAAGGAGGTTATCTATTCGTCTGAATGTTGCTTTTTTTATGTATGTAACCGCAGAACTCAGCCATTTCTGAACCGATTTTGAATTTTTTTGCTTTATTTGAAAGGTTATGCTTTCAGGTTGGTCCCATTTTAAAAACAGTTCATAAATATTAAAAATTAAAGGGTGTCCCCAAACAACACACATGTTTTTTACGTGTATTAAAGGGTAGCAAATTAAAATTTTAAAAAATTGCGTGCCGCTATAGCTCCCAAAAGAAGAAATTAATAAAAAAAATAAATTTTAAATTTAAAGGGTGTCCCCATAGGTGACATAATATGACCTTTTTGGGTCTATCTTTTGAACCGTTATAGACTAAACCTTGAAAATTTGACAGAATGTCGATTACTATGACCGTTATAATAAAATGTATAAATATTCAAAATTTTAAATTAAAGGGTGCTCCAATAGTTCATTTAATTTCATGTATTTGGCCATACTTTTGAATAGTTGTACACAGACCTCTGAAATTTATAAAGAACGTGTAGTGCTAAGTCAGCTATAACAAAAAGTATAAAATTTTGAATTTGGAACTAAAAGGGTGTCCCAATAGTTAATGTAATTCTATGTATGTGGCCAAACCTTTGAACTGTTAGAGACAGACAGCTCAACCTGTATTGCAAAGTCCACTATAGAAAGTATACAATTTGAAGTTAGAAATTAAAGGGTGTCCCCATAAATTACGTAATTTGATCTATATGACCCTATCTTTTGAACCGTTAAACACAAATACTTGAAAATTAGGCAGAATGTCCACTACTTTCTCTGGCATGATAACAAGTATAAATATTTGGAATTATAATGTAAAGGGTGTTCCAATAGTTCATGTAATTTGATATATATGGTTAAACTTTTGAACCGTTATAGACAGATAGTTGAAATTTACAAAGAATCTTTGTGGCCAAGTCCTCTATAACAACAGGTCTTTAATTTAACATTGTAAATTAAAGGGTGTCCGAATAGGAGATGTTATTTGATCTGTGTGCCCCTATCTTTGAAACCGTTATAAATAGAGGCTTGAATGGTGTCCCCATACAAGACGGATGCTGGATAAAATAGCTTAGCTTTTGAACAGTAATAGGGAGAGGCTTGACATTCAATAGTCTTTATTTTTTTCCCTCTAGTTTTGTCGCATCTTTTATTTGGTTTAAATCTAATTCTTACAGATTACTTCTTACATTTTTAGTTTAGAATTGGTGCCCTTCTATCTGTTTTGAAGTCGCTTTTTTTTGCAAGAATTATATTAATACATAGATACAAAAATTTAATTAGCCTTTTTCTTCTTCCAAACCGTGTTTCAAAGATATAAGCGAGGAAACACTTTGGCCATCGATTTAACGGCATTCGCAAATGGCACATACCATCGTAGTTCATGGATTTAGCTGCAAAGAATTGTTCTTGAAGACATCAATTTCAAGGAATTTCTTTTCCAATTCAGCAACACCTTTTTCATGTAGTCTTTCAAGTACAAAGTAAAGTCTTTCTTGTCTCCGAAAGCATTCTTGTAAACTGCGATTGAGAACAACATCAACGCCGATCTCAAAGGTTCAGTTTGTATCCTCATCAGCTTCTTCAGCTCAGGTATAGAAATCTTCACTTTTATTGACACCTGGTAAATTACATCACCGACGAATTTCGTTTTGTATCTGCGAACATTTTATCATCAGTAATATTATTTCTGTTAATTTTCATGATTTCGAGGTTTTATTAATTTTTCTGGGGTAAAAATTCAAAATAAATACCGTCTCACATCGAGAGGACTCGAATTGCGGGTATCCACAGAGGATGGTTGCCACGCGCTCAATTCATCAGCGAAAAATAAATAATTAAATATTTTTTTTTTTTTTTGTAAATTGAATTTCCGAAACAATTTTTTATAAATTTTTTATTATTTTTTTAAAGCAAAAAACAATAAACTCCGATAACATAAACAAACAAATAATTTTTATTTTTAAAAATCTTTTGGTTACCTACGAAAAAACTTTGGTTGTAGATTAAACATTAAATAGTTAAAAACAATCATGTTGAATTTTTTGGACGTAGTAACCTTTTAATGATAAAATTTTAAACAAAACTTTTTTACCGGGACCAAAGTAATGTTACAAACAACAAAAATGTGTTCATCGCAATATTCTTACAGAGAACATAATGTGGTTTCTGTGACCATACCTGTGTGAATTAAAAATTGGTATCCAATGAGAAAAGACAACCATAATATATTTTATTAATGGAAACTTGTAGATATTTTGTTGATTTGTTTATTTCACTTTGAAAATTATTTTCATTACATATTTTCATTTCTTCCTCTAATACGCAGAAAAAAATGAGCATAAATAATATGAACTGATTTCATAGCTTTTCGGTAATATAAAATATAGATTAGCTAGGCTAGTAGTTAGTATGCTAGTCTATCAGCACGGGGGCCGAGAGTTCGATTTAAAGTGTTTCACTGCAACGAGTGAAGGTCTTCGTTAAGGCCATGATTCACTATCATACTCAGTCGTACGATCTGTCAAAATATGCATGTGTGCTTAAAAAGTATGATAGTGTCGATTATGTATGTGTGTGACACACTTTTTGACAAGTCATACGATTTGATAATCTTTTGGAAAAATTGTTTTTCCATGTAAGAGTTGCAAAAACTTATTTTTTATGATAGTGTGGCATCTAAACGATTTTTAAAGTAGGACAGAATTCTGTCAGATTTTTGGTTGATTAAATCGTACGATTGTGTAGTATAGTGAAGCATGGCATTTAGTATGCTCGATAATTAAGTTATAATTGAATTATTTCATAAGTAGTATGATTTTGTCGTTACGAAGTGCAAATATTAATTATTTACTTTTGCACTTCAAATACACTACACGTTAGATACAGTGACATGCAAGGAATCCTTGTAGTGAGAGGAGTTCTGAAACATGATACTTAGAGACAGGGCGGTTTACAGTTTATCTATTAAGACAAACTATACACTACTAGAAGATTTCAATTATGCATATAAACAGTAAAAAGTTTAAAAATACACGTAAAGTATGTTTATATTTTTTATAACAATAAACTGAATGAAACAAGTCATACTCGATTTATGAAAAAATTAGTAAACAATTTGACATCTTACTCGAACAATTAATTAATTTTTTTCGCAATTTTTTATTTTTTATAACTTCAATATAATTGAACTATCAGTAATTACTCATATCTTAAGTCTAAAAATATAAATATACTTGTTAAGTCCAACCAGTGCTGGACAAAAAAATGTATGTTTCACGATTAATGTAATTTGCGGGTTATCTCTCTGATATACGGATGAGAGAAGCATGGTCCCTCCTTCTTAGTCGAATGTAACCAGGTTCATTTAGTATGTTACGGGCTGGGGTGAGCTCAAAAAATCTCCTTCTTTCACAATAAATTTTCGTTCGGTTAAATAACTATCTAGCAGCTTACGGAGAAATTCAGTTTGAGCTTATATATTAGGCCTTCATGCCACCATACCTTATCGAATGCTTGAGAAACGTCAATAAAAAGCGCATAGCAGTATTTTCTCTCTTCAAAAGTCTTCTCAACAACATTAACTAACCTGTGAGTTTGTTCGATCGTACTATGTTTTTTCCTGAAGCCGAATTGATGGTTTGGCATACATCCTTTGTCGCTTAGAATAGGGTTAAGCTTAGTTATTAACATCCTCTCAAACAGCTTTGACATTTTTGTGTGGTCTTTTCCTGGTTTAGGAATCATGCTAACCAAGGACACCTTCTACTCTGTGGGGAAGTACTCAAGACGTAAAATGGCATTAAGAATAATAATTCTTGCAAAAAAAAACCGACTACAAAACAAATATATGTGCATCAATTCTAAACTAAAAATTCAAAAGGAAGTAATCTGTAAGAAATAGTACTCAAATCAAATACTTCTATACTTTTTGCTCTAACGGACAAGTAATATACGTTCTGTACATTCAAATCTCTATCCATAACGACAAATTACGTCAGATATGAGGACACCCTTTATTTGTTTACAGTTATTATTACTGACACAGTAATAAAAAGTAAAGGTTCCAAAGATATGGCCATATAGGTTAAACAATATCACCTAGGGGACACCCTTTAATGTACAATTTTAAATTAAACACTTATTTTAAAGGACAGATTCTTTGTTAATTTCAAATGTCTGTCTATAACGGTTCAAAAGTTTGGCCATATGCATCAATTTACATCAACTATTGAGACACCCTTTAAAATTTTAAATATTTATAAATGTTATTATACGGGACATAGTAGTGGAGATTCTTTCTAATTTTCAAGTGTTTGTCTATAACGGTTCAAAAGATAGGGCTAGATAGGTAATATTATATCAATTATGGGGACACCCTTTAGTTTCCAAAAATTATATACTTGATGTTATAAAGGACTTAGATATACAGGTTCTTTGTAAATTTCAACCGTCTCTCTGTAACGGTTCAAAAGTTTGGCAATATACATCAAATTACATCAACTATTGGGACACCCTTTAACTTCTAATTATAAATATTTAATTTCTGATTATAAATATTGGATATTCTGTCCAATTTTTAAGTGATTGTCTACAATGGTTCAAATGGTTCATATATTTAAATTGACGTCACATATGGGGACACCCATTAATTTTTAAGTTTATTTTTTTATTAATTTCTGTTATTGGCAGCTATAGTGATATACAGTTTTTTTTTTAAATTTTATAAGGGTGCCCTTTACGGTTCATAATACACGTAAAAAACACGTATGTTGTATGGGGACACCCTTTAATTTTCAAAATTCTGAACTTCTTTTAAAATGGGACCAATCTGTAAGCATTTACTTTCTAATAAAGAACAAATTTTTAAAATCGGTTCAGAAATGACTGAGTTATGCGGGCACAAACATAAAAAAAAGCAACATTCAGACGAATTGATAACCTCCTTCTTTTTTTGAAGTCGGTTAAAAAGAACGATTCTGCGAGCTATACGGGGCAACTCAAATAACATCTTGTTACTGGTTTTATCAACGCCAGGAGCTTTTTTGGTGTTTAAATCCGTTATTGCCTTTTCAATACCACCAAATTCAAATCTTATCGGTACTGCAGCACTAGCCTCGAAACTTTGCAACGCAACTATATCAGTCGATATATTTAGGGTAAAAACCCTTTTCAAATGTCCAGCAAATAAATTGCCTTTTTCGGTATCACTCCTTAATTAATTGACTTAAAATTCTACGATGAATCGAGCGATGATTGATGCATTTTATATTATCTGTTGCATTTAATATTAGAATTTAAAGTTTGTTTCTATCATTTTTATAATTATATGCATTTTTCGCTTAAATCGACCATTCTAATTCAGCTGTGAGGTACAAACATATGGATAAATCCATAAGCTTCATATCCAAACTAAAATAAACTTTTTATACTTATCTGCTCATTATGGGTTTTAACCCAATTTCTTACCACTTTCATATAAAACATAAACAATTTCGCTTTAATATGAAACAAAAAAAAACGTTAATAAATTGTTAAAACTTTTAGAAAATGAATTTATTTTTATTAGGGTTCTCAGACAATTTCTCTCCATTTTTATGTGGCGTAGCCAATACTCTTTTCACAAGTATCTCAGAATATAAAGAATAAAAACCAAAAAAAAAGTACGATAAATAATTTACCCGCACCACATCATAATTTATACGAATTTATGAGCAAAATTGTTATTATTTAGTTGCCGGCCAAAACAACAAAAACCAAATTTGTGTTTAAAATTTCCTTAAAATTTAAAAAAAAAGTGAAATTTCGCCCCCCTGTGTTGGTGTAATTGTGCTCGTATTTCACTTTATCTTGGCCATATTTTACGGCAATTTCCTGTCATTTACGACTACAACGAGAAGGATTTTTTTCAGCTCAAGTCTTTTTTTTTATTAAATTTTTATTTATTAAATCTGTAAAAGAAAGGGTGTGCCAAAAGTAAGCCTAGAATTTATTTTTTACTTTGTAAAATTAGATTGTTATTATTTTAACACCTCTTACAGAGCTTTACAACAATTTTTAGAATTTTAGAATTTTTTATAAATTTTAGAATTGTATCCAGTCATGGGTACCTTTATATAAAGTAAATACATAAACCATAACTGAAGCACTATAAAAGTAATAGTTTTACAATTGGTGTGGAATACTTTTAAAACAAAATCGTGCAAAATATTGTCAGGATGCCCACGAGGTAGCGAGCACAGCTAGTCTTTAATAAAAATTTTTCTCTAATTAGAATTAATTTCAAAATAATAAATAGCTATTTTACCGCACCAAGACTGCAAATTTGAAATCTTGTGTGAGTTTTCGAACACCTTTTATAAGTGTCTCAAGAGTATATTTGATTGTATGCCAAAAAAAAGAACTATCAACAACATTTGTTGTGTGCGAAGTCCTTAATGATGTTGCTGTTGCTGTTGATTTTTTTTTTTTTTTTGGTGCCTGTTCCGGAAGGCATTTCACAATGTTTGTTCTTTATTTATTTTTTGTTGGGTAATTTTATGTCATAAAATTTGGATTAGTGTTGGTGAAACAGTTTTTATCTTGCACCCATAATGAAGTAGTCCTCAAAAAAAAAGGGAAACTAGCTACTGTTACCATTTTACGTATTTGGGTTTTTTGTCCATAAAGCGCATTGATGCAGCAAATTGCCAGAAAAGTAGTCAAGTTAAAAATGTTTGCTTTTCGTTCATATAATTTACAATTTCTTTTTTTTTTTTTGTTATAGTAATTTACCAATTTGGAGTTTAGGTACGAGGGAAAAAGTTTATTTTATGAAATATTTGTATTAAATTTTAGTTGAGTATAAAAGGGATGGCACATCAAGGAAAATGATAATGGAAGAAAGAAAAGGTAGCTGTTAATGCATTAGAATTTTACATCCGTAAAGCAAGTAAAAAATATTAACAGCTTACGGCAGCAAAGTGATTATATGAAGGTATGCGTTGATTAAAAAATGTATAAAGCATGTCTTTTTAAAAGTAAAACTTTGAATTAATATTAATATCTGGCTGGTTGTCTTTCTGTTTGTGTGCGCATCGCGTAAAAACTACTGGATGGATTTTACCAAAAATTTTTGAGGAGGTAACTTATGTGCTGTTTATGTAACCCAATTGAACAATTCGTCTAGGAAATTTGTATGAAAAGCACTCAAGTTTTTGAATTTTTCCTATACAAATTTTCTAGACGTTTTGTTCAATTGGGTTACATAAACAGCACATTAGTCTCCTGACCCTAATATAGGATACTTTTTTCCGTAAAAATATCTTATTTCCAAGAGAAAGTTAAGAAAAAGCAGTGAAAGGACGGCTTTAAAGGTACTGCATACTTTAACGCATCTTTTATTTTAAAGCGGGATATTTTAAACACAGTTGTGCAACAGATGGCGCTATTTTAAAGTAATGAGAAACTATGACGTTAAAGCAGGATATTTTAACATGGTTGGGCAATAGATGGCGCTGTTTTAAAATAATGACAAAATATGAATTACTGCCAAATAGCCAATTGAATAAAACTTCTATTTGATTAGTATTTCTACTTTGTGGAATTATATTGATATTAAAATATTTTAAACACCTCTTAAAGAGCTTTACAATAACGTAATCGTAGAAATTTATATAAATTTAAGAATTTTTTCCAGGGATGGGTACCTTTATATAAACTAAATACGTAAGAGTCTGAAAAGTTGCTGCGGAGTACTTTCAAAGCAAAATCGAAGAAAATATTGCTACGACGCACACAACGTGGGTGAGCACAGCTAGTTTAAAAATAAAATAGGCTTTGTTCTGTAGACAAAAATGCAAAAGTGATTATATGTATCTTATATTGTAACAGAAGTAATGGTGCCTATTATGAGCAACTTTCGATCTTCGACTGTAGTCGAAAGATCTGAATTTTCATTTGGTATTACACAGAAAAAAATTTTTGCACCTAATTAATTAATTAATTTTTTAATTGATCCAATTATAAATTTAATTAAGAAAGAACAAAATAAAATTCGAATTAAATAAATAATTGAATTAATAAAATATTAAATTAAATTTATATCTAAATCTAATTAAAACCTTTAATAGGAGCAAAAAATTGTTTCTGTGTATGGCGCACATTCGATGAAAATAATGCTACTGTGAATTTCACTCAGTTGGATTATTCACAATAGTACATGTTTATTAGCTGGCACTATAAATAAATATTGTTTTACTAATTTATGAACGACAAATTGAAATAGTTATTAATGCATGAAATTAAAATAATTTAGGTACACGAAAAACAAAAACTTCACAAATACTTACATTTCCCAATAAGTTTTACAAACTGACACAAACCATCGAAAACAAAATTGTGTTCGATTGAAAATTCGTTGTACAACGAAATTTTCGACAGTGCTACCAACTCATAATACGAAATTGACATTCGATTTTCGTTGTTCGTTAGCCAGCGAAGATCGAATGCAACTCATAATAAGGGCCTATATGTTTTTTTTTTGTGGAATTTCCATGATTTAGCTCTTGTTGACTTCACCAGAGGGAGCAAGGTCGGAGAAGTGTATACTTCAATTACTAAACTTTTGTAGGCTTAAATTCATTATTATAAGCTAAGTGCAACATATTATGGTTAAATTATATGGCTGTTGTCAAACCATATTATTGTTAGCAATAATAATATTGCTATGTTAAAACCATATTATTGCCAATATAGGTTTTTTTAGTCATACTGTGGTTAATTCCTCTCTAACTATGGTTATAAATTATCATATTATGGTTATAAATACAATATTATTTTAGAATACTAATAAAATTTTGATTGTGGTTAGAAAATTATATAGTTCAAACCAACCATATTGCATTATTTTTTTTTTTTGTTTATTTTAACGAAGAAATAGTAACAAAAATTTGTTTGTCGCAACCATAGTTATAATTAAAACTACTTTAAGTTATTGATTGCAACCATAAATTGTTAAAATTGTTATTGTGACCATACCATGTTTTTACTATGTTTTTATGAAAGATAAATGCAGATACGAGAATACGAGAATTTTTATTCCAATCATATGTCGTCATTTGGTTAAAACAAAGTTATGTTTACTTGATATTAAATTTGTTTGGCTTGATATTAAATTAATATCAACAAAAAAGTATTATGGGGGCAAATACAAATAAAACATAAGTTGCCTGCAATGCTAACCAACAAGATAAACAAGAGGGAATCACTAGGTTGTAATAGACTTGTTTCTAACCAACTGACGATAGCCTAACTAAAAATTCATTTGTACTATTGTCATATCATTCGGTGAAGACCGTAGTCATTGGAGGTTTGTTTGGTACGGTTGGCTAGCGCTTTCGATGTTGGAACTTTATCGAAAGCGCTCGTGTAATTACACCGACCTCAGCTGAAGGCAGAATTCTCGATAGCCTCCTTTTTTTAAACAAGTAAAGATTAATAATTCCACCGGAAACAAAACATGATGTTTTGTAGATGTTACTGTGTCTGAGGAATCTCTCGTTGACTCTGATTACTCCAAATGCTAATTGAGCTAAAAATTAACTCTACCTCTAACGAGGATATTGCGATAAAACATAAACGATCTGATTCACAATTTTAGATATAAATTTGTCTAAATTCTGTTTCTCTAGGTAGTATGCTAGTCTATCAGTCCGAAGTTGTGGGTTCGATTCCCACCAAAAACTCTGAAATTTTTCACTACAAGTTGGCAGGAAGACCAAGAAGAAGCTTGGATATAATCTGGTTAACTGCATTACTGATAGATCAAGGACTATCAAGTATTATCTGGCCAAGTTAAAAATCGCGGTAAAACGATACTTGCAGACTGTGCTTGGAAAAAGGCTAGCATAAAAAGGGCTTTGGACCACGGGCAGACACATATTAAATGGAGATGCTGTGGATTTCTAGCCTTAAGCAAATGTTAGCAATTTCCATAGACTCTGAGATAAGGAAGAATGTCGACATGCATCAGTCTTCAGTGTGAAATCACTACAGTCGAGAGTAAAAGGCTAGTTACGGGACGATCCTCAATGAAAGTAAAGTATTCGTAACTTTCCAGTCGGATACCAGAAATCATTGAGGAACGAAAGGGGTCAAAAAGGGATCCATGAAATTAGTGGAAAAAATTATGTTTTGGCCTTAGTTTAATCATGAAATGTAATACTCAACTGAACACAACGGATAATAGAGCAGTTCTAATAATCGTAAGATAGAGTAACAATAAAATCCTTGTACTCAAAAGGTAAAAAAGTAACCCTATATTTTCTGGAACCGTAAAAGGTAAACTCTTGAAATTTTCACAAAAAGTTACAGGGTGTTACGATAGTGACGTGGAGGCAGTAATAGACAGACTCTTGGAATTTACAAGCGGTAATTAAAACTATGATCACTATATTAGCAAGTATAAAAATAAAACTTTACGTTAAAGGGTATTCCGAAAGTAACGTGATAAATAATACTTTATTTTAACGGGTGTTCCGAAGGTAACGTGATTTTTACGTATATGCCTTATTTTAGTGCTGTATAGGTAGACTCTAGAAATTTTCTCAGCATCCATGGTAATATATCTTACCACTATAACAGCAATTATTAAAAATTAAAAGGGTGTTCCAATAGTCACTTTATTTTTACATTCATGTTGTACCGTAAATTTTTTTTTTTTTTTTTCATTTATATATACATCTTTATTTACATCTTATTTTTAAATATAAAATTATAATTTTCGAGATTTTATCTACGACGAATTATACTTATACTCACAGATCTTGATTTTTAATTTTTTTTTTTTTTTTTAATCATAAAATAGGAAAATCCTTTATTTGCTAAGAAAAAAAACTTTAAATATAGTTAAAAAATGTACATGTTTACAGTAAATTATCTAGAAATAACAAATGTATACACGTCATTTTCAATTTAATAAATTTTATTTTTAGAGCTGTTGATGATTGGAAGAAATTTGAATTGATTCATAGTATTTATTGTTGAGTTTTTTCTTGAAGTCGACAATTCGCTCATATCCAGTTTCATTATGAAGAAGTTCAGTGGGATATCTCCAATTTTTATTGTTTATAACTTTTAAACATTTATTTTGTATTATTTGCAATTTTTTTAAATGAGTTTTTGCTGCATTATACCAAATGGGACTTGCATAGGTCAACGTTGGTCTAATCACACTCTTGAATAACAAATTTTTGTTTGTAAAGTTAAGTGTTGAACGTTTGTTAAGAACCGGCCACAAAGCTCTTATAGTGTTTCGTGATTTTTTAGAGATTTCGTCTATGTGTTTTGCAAAAGTTAGTTTTTTGTCGATGTAAACTCTAAGATATTTGACCTCATTTTTAATCGTGACACTCTCGTTTTGGAAGTTTAACTGCCGATTTGGTAAGCGTTTGGGGGATTTGTTATAGGGAAATATAATAGCTTGCGTTTTAATAGGATTTATTTTAATTTTCCACTTATAAAAGTATTTGTTACAAGCAGACAATCCTTTTTCCATTTTCTTTATCAATGCTTTAGTAAGTTTACTGGAAGTTATGAGGGCGGTATCATCAGCGTAGTAAGCGACTTTCATGTACGAGGGGGCAGAGAAATCCGATGTGTAGATTGAATATAATAATGGTGATAATATCGAAGCTTGTGGTAGACCTGCAGTAATTTGTTTTGGAGACGAGAACGTTAAGAAATCAGCAACAATCCTGCACAAATATTTTGGTATATTAGCTTTGAGCAATTTATAGATAAGACCGTTGTGCCAAACGGTACGTAAAATTTTGTAAAATTATATTCGCTGTACTAAAAAATATAACAAATACAAAAAAAATAAAAAAAATTATATGGTGTTTCAAAAGTGACACAAATTTACTTACTTATTTTTGAACCGTAATAGGCATACATATTAAATTACCAGATTTTTTTTTTAAATATAAGTTCTAATTCTATTGCAACATTTAATAAATAAATAAAGGTGTTAAATTATTATTTAAAGACTACTCCATAAAAAACTTGACAAAAAATTAAATCTTGTACTTTTATATACTGAATGTTATACCATTTAAAAAAAAAACACACTAACTTTTACACCAGCCTTTTACATTTTACACTTCGATAATTCAAAATGCAATCAGTGCCATTTAAACACAGATATAATGGTAAGCAGTCAATCAGTTGTCAATAGTAACTGACATAATTATGTCAATTTATATAAATGAACACACATATGGCAACTAGGCAATATTGTTGTCATTCTGACCTCTTGAATTATTGTAACATAAGTATGAATTTGATCAATGTTATAAATAATCTGTAGTATTTTACAATGATTATTGTAATAAAAAGTTTTGTGATTTCGATTGTGTGCGGAAAATTGCATTAAATATTTTTACAGTGAAGAGATTTTGTTGACTGCTAACACAATGGGCCACTACAACTTGAATGAAAACTAAAATATAATGAGAATATTTTTTTATTTATGTTATGTTTATAGGTCAAAAAAATATTAATTAAATTAATATATTTATAATTTATAATATTATGTGGGTAATGCAATAAAAAATTTTGTATTGAAATTATAATTTTAGTAATGGGTGATTCCATGTTAAATCAACCAAAAAAAATCAGTTTACCATTTCAGATTTTATTGAAACTTTTTTCTTAGTATTGCTTAAATTCAAATATATTTTTTTAAAAATTCTATCCCTTACAGTTTTTTAGCTATAAATTTATAAAAATAAAAAATCCCTTTTTTTCATATAGACTTGAGGCTGATATATATATTAATTCGAGTGCTATAAAAACTAGGGCATTGAGTAAAAGCTCATTGTCAAAAAATATTTTATAAACTTTAATTTGATACCATATATTTTAATTGAAATAATCTATTGTGAACAAATTCATATAATTGCAATTAAACTATGAATTAATTTAAACCTACACATAGACAGGTGTCATTTAGTGCCACTGTCAGTCCAATTTTTTAGAAATAACTATGCTAATGCTGACCCGCTTAGAAGGATGTGTAACGATTTTAATAAATTTTATAGTTGGATAGATTACTCATCTAATTTATCAATTATATGATAAATTAGATGAGTAATCTATAATATTATTATTTTTAAATACTTAATTTTTAAATTTCATAATTGTTTTAATATATAATTTTATTTTATTTTTATTGTGTAAATTTGCAACTTTGTTCTTGCATTTATATATTTTTCATTTAAATTTATAATGTCTGTAAGGAATAAATTCCATTGACATTTGTTTAATAAAATAATAAAATAAAAAAAAATAATAAAACATTACCCACCCTAGAGCTGCTGTAGGCCACCATATTTCGCACCGTTAGTGGTCAGTTAATTAATATAAAATTTACTTATTTATTGTATCCCAAGATTTCAGGATGGCCTCAATTAACTTAGGTTTGTCTTCATACTGTTTCTCAATGCTAACCAATCCAAATGGTTTCTATTATAATAAGGACAATCATCTCCCGAAATCAATTGGGCCTATTTAAGAAACCCCAAATTCCCCTGTATGAGCAGGAGGCGTGGTAGTGGGCGTAAACACACCAATTTATATTTTTCTCAATAGTTAAGACCAACACTTCTGTGCAAAATTTTGTTCACAGCGGATCACGTTTTCCATTTTTGTCCATGTTTGTATACAGAGTTTTAGTCTCGTTTTATTATTATTATATAACTTTATTATTAAAATCTTTTAATTTTAGAGTTATACACTAATTCAAGCCATAAAAAAATCAACATTAATTTTCTTCTTCAGAAAAATTTTGTTTTTATGATACACTGTACAAATGGTTTGACAAAAATCGAAAATAGCGGTAAAATGCCACAATATTTTTATTTTTGTACATACAAGCTTTCAGCTGCTAAACAAACACTTTAAACTACGCAAATGGCTTGTTCAAGCGTAAAATTCTGCACTGTTCGACAAGCAGCTGGTGTGATACATTTTGCTGTTCTGTACCCAATATATTATTATATTTATAATATTATTGCTGACAACTATACTTCATCGTTGCCGTGTTCCCTTGTGTATTTTTTGGTTTCGTTAAAAAAAGCAAAAGATTTTCGTTAAACTTTCTACTTTAATTAACTTTTTAGTTTGTGTCTGTGTCTATTAATTTTATGTTCGAATTTCCTTAATTTGCTGCTTACAAAATAAATTAAAATTAAAATTAATTTTTATGTTGTTGGTATTTTACGTTGTAATCATTATCTTTGATTATTAATATCAAAATTAAGTTTGTTGATAAAGTTGTTTCAAACTTTGCTCTTATATTATTACATTAAAATAAACTGCAATTTGTAAAAGTTTTAGTTTCTTTTTTGCCATACGAGGATCATTCTTTCAGGTTCAATGTTCGAAAAATGTTAAAAGTAAAATATAATAAGTTTTCTTTTATTTCAGGACAAAAAAAAAATTAAAAAAAAATAAAAGCAAACCAATCTATTCATCTTTTCGACCTAAACAAAAAAATTAGTTTTCATTAATATTTTTGTTTTTCAATTCCCATACTCCCATGCACTTCTAAGCCTGCCCACCAAATCATTAACAAAAAATTTGATTATCGCACTGCAAGAGAAACTTGATAAAGCATGTTCAAGGGTTTTCTTAAGGAAAACTTTTTAATTGTATGCAGTTTCTATGACTAGACACAGACATTATACACTGGGGCAGGATATAAAAAAAAATTACTTGAGTCTGTAATATTTTTGCTCTCTTTGCGCCTCATGTCTCATGTCAGAAATTTCAAACTACAAAAGTTTTTTTTCTTATATTTCAAACAAGATACAAACACGTAAAAGCGATTATGTTTCATTTTTTTGCATTTTTATTTTTTTCTATCCTCAACATGTATTTAAGTTGTTGGTGGAGATATAATTTTTCACGTTTCTAGGAAAAATAAAGATTGAAATATCCTTAGCTTAGTTAGTTGAAATATACCCTTATGCAGGAAGTTTGTAATAAAAAGCTAAAGTTTAACAAGGTTTTTATTTGTTACTAAAAAATATTAATTTTAATTAAAATTTGTTAAACAGGACTTACAGGACTTTAGATGATATTGATTTGTATAAGCTAACTTAAAAGCAAGTATGGACCTTTTAAAACCCACCTTTCAAAATATATTTATAAATACTTTTGAATGAAAAATCTTCTTTATTAAAAGAACTAAGTTTTATCTTCAAAAAGTGCGCTTTGAAAAGCATCATTTAAAAAAACAATTATAAAGGAGAATTTTTTAGAAAAGTACCTATAAAAAGTACCTTCAAAAAGGAGGGGTTTAAAAAATTATTTTTAAAAGTGCTATGTTTAGTACAACTTTAAAAATTCAAGTTTTTAATTTATTCATGTCCTATGAGTCACCCTTTAATTTTAAAATTAAAGTCATAATCGCGAAAATTGCATCACTGTTGGAACACCCTTTAAATTTTAGTAATTTTTGTTATAGCGGCCATGGTAATACACTTTCTAGAAAAAGATACATGCGTGAAAGACATGTCACTGATGGAACACCCTTTAGATATTAGTAATTTTTATAGCGGACGAAGTACAACATCTACTGTAAACATTTCAAGAGTATACCTATTACGGTTCCAAAAATAAGGCTATTTACGTACAAATCATGTCTCTATCGGAATACCCTTTAATTTTGTTATTTGTCATAGCGGCCATGACAATTCTTTTTCTATGAATATATCAAGAGTCTACCTATTACTATTAAAAAAGTACGTGAAAACGTGTCACTGTCAGAACACCCTTTAATTTTTAGTAATTGTCATAACGGCCATCGCAACATATCTTCTATACAAATTGGTAGAGTCTACCTATTACCTTTAAAAAATATGTCGTTATATATACAAAACACGTCACTGTCGGAAAACCCTTTAAATTATTATTGTTTTTTTTAGGGGTCATGGTAATACACCATTTGTGAAAATTTCAAGAGTCTCTCTATTATGGTTAAAAAATTAGTCAATATTCGTGCAAATCACGTCACTGTCGGCACACCCTTTGATTTTTACTATTTGTTATAGTGGCCCTAGTAATACATCTCCTGTAAAAACTTCAAGAGTCTACCTATTATGCCATATACATGCAAATCACGTCAAGATCGGAACACCCTTTAATTTCTAGGTTTAATATTGTATACTTGCTTATAACTCGAATAAAGTTTAAATTACTGTCTGCAAATTGTGTGTAGTTGCCTTCTACAGCTCAAGAAATAAAGACATAAAGGCAAATAACACGTCACTTTCGGAACACTCTATAAGTTTTAGTAGTTGTTGCTATAGTGACTACATTTATAAACCTTCTGTGAACATTTCAATAGTCTATTATGGTTCAAAACTTAGTCCTTATACATGCAAATCACACCACTATCGGAACACCCTTTAATTTTTAGGTTTATTTTTTTTAGACTTGTTTATAAAGCGTAAATCTTTAGTCTATACATTTTATAAAAATATACATTTTTTAAAAAGGTACAGTTTGTAAAGAGGTACATATTATCAAAAGTACATTTTATAAAAAGGTATATTTGATGTACCCTTTCATTCATTTTATAAAAATGTAATATTTTATTTTAAGATACATTTTATAAAAAGGTACATTTAATAAAAAGGTACATTTTATTAAGAGGCAGATTTTATAAAAAGGTACATTTTATAAAAAGGTACATTTTATAAAAAGGTACATTTTATAAAAAGGTACATTTTATAAAAAGGTACATTTTATAAAAGGTACATTTTATAAAAAGGTACATTTTATAAAGAGGTATGTTTTATAAAAAGGTACATTTTATAAAAAGGTACATTTAATAAAAAGGTACATTTTATAAAAAGGAACATTTTATAAAAGGGTACATTTTATAAAAACGTACATTTAAAAAAAAGGTACATTTTATAAAAAGGTACATTTTATAAAAAGGTGCATTTTATAAAAAGGTACATTTTATAAAAAGGTACATTTTATAAAATTGTACATTTTATCGTCATTTCTAGATATGTATATATAAAATCATAACTCATTTACTGTCTGTCTTTTTTGTAATAACTATTGGATGGATTTTAACAAAATTAATTTAAATTAAATTAATAAACCTTAGCATCCTGAACCCTATATAGGATATCTGTTTTTCGCAAAAATATCTTATTTCCAAAAGAAAGTGGAGAAAAAGCAGTGAAAGTACGCCGATTTTTTTACCGATTTAAAGATACTGCATACCTTAAATCATCTTTTGTTTTTGAAAGCGAGATATTTTAGTGGAATTACATTATTATTAAATATTTTAAACACCTTTTACAGAGTTTTACAATAGTTTTTAAACTTTTAGAATTTTATATAAATTTTAGAACTTTAACAAGGAGTAAGAGTCTTTCAAATCAAAATCGAACAAAATATTGTCATAACGCACACAATGTGTGTGGGCACAGCTAGTGTTAAATAAAAATAATGGGTCTCATGTATAAAACGTGAGCTTGAGCTCGGACTCGATTTTTTGAGTAAAAGGTGCTTGTCGTATGCATAATAAAATTTGAAGTATTTGCTTTTACTCACGGCTCACGTTTGATCGTCATCGTGCTCAGTTTGAACTAAGTGAGATGAGCTTGAGGTCATTTTCATATGCTTAAAAACAAGCTTTTGCTTTCTTTTGTGAGCTCTTGCTCAAATTTTGTTGAGTCTGCCTTATAATTGACTCGCGTACACTAAAAAGGAATCATGGCTGAATATTTTGTGCCACAAAGAAATACAAAATGTTATCAACAGCGTAAAACAAATTTAGCAAGTGAGGATAAAAAATTGTACAGTTTTGTATTCTTAATTATTAATTTTTTTATATAATTAATAATAAAATGATAAATACATAGGTTTGATGATAGTAGTTGCTGGTTGGCTAATTATTTTTTTGAGGGTTCAGAAGACGCAAGATTGATAAAATTCGACGGTTTTTAAGATATTGCGGAAGTTGTGAAACTTATATCTGCCAAAGCAAGCGAGTGCTTTCCATTTGCAATTGGAGTGATTGATTGTACTCATATAAAAATTAAAAAAAACCAACAAATCAAAGCGATGAGTATATTTATAGAAAAGGCTTCCACTCTATAAATGTGCAGGCAACTTGTGATGGAAAAGAACTTTTTACAAGCGTTGACATATCCTAGTCTGCTTCAGTTCATGACTCACGCATCTTACGAAACAGCGAGGTCTGTAGAATAATGCAAAATGCAACGAACGATGCATTACTTCTCGGGGATGAGGGCTGTGGAATATGCCCATGGCTAATGACAACATTCAACAAAGTGTTTACAAGAGAACGTGTCATTTTAGAACGGTGTTTTGGGCAATTAAAGCAAAGATTTTCGATACTTCAATACAAAATTCGGGTATAGACAGAATTATCGCCCCACGTAAAAGCCAGTTGTTTCATTTTGCATAACATAGCTAAATTTTTAAAAGACGATTATATCCTTATCAATGACGATTATAACAATACTCATATATGGCAATTAGAAGACTATATCGAACAACAAACAGCAAGAAATTCTGATTCTACTTCACTTTCACTTGACGACATGTTTGCACTTCAATAACAATTAGACGTTTGATCTCCCTTTGCTCAAGTAATTGCAATTGGTTTGAACTCATTTTTATGCATACAAAATTGAGCAAAAGCTGTTGCTGTTTGATTGAACTCGACTTACGAGCAATTGCTCACCTGCCTCAACTCAGCGCTTTTACTCGTTTTTATGCATGAGGCCCATTAAGGCTTAGCATCATGCAGAAGCACTAATATATTGACGGTCTGTTGAATGAAATATTTTCAGTAAAATAAAATTAATTAAATAATCTGTTTTTTCATCGTAAATGATGTTTAAATTGTGCTCAAAATTAGGAGTAGTGAATACGCCTATTTTATTAATCGACTTCAAAAAAGAAGGAGGTTATCTATTCGTCTGAATGTTGCTTTTTTTTATGTATGTAACCGCAGAACTCAGCCATTTCTGAACCGATTTTAATTTTTTTTGCTTTATTTGAAAGGTTATGCTTTTAGGTTGGTCCCATTTTAAAAACAGTTCATTATATTAAAAATTAAAGGGTGTCCCCAAACAACATACACGTTTTTTACGTGTATTAAGAACCGTAAAGGGCAGCAAATTAAAATTTTAAAAAATTGCGTGCCCAAAAGAAGAAATTAATGAAAAAATAAATTTAAAATTTAAAGAGTGTCCCCATAGGTGACATAATATGACCTTTTTGGGTCTATCTTTTGAACCGTCATAGACTAAACCTTGAAAATTTGACAGAATGTCGATTACTATGACCGTTATAATAAAATGTATAAATATTCAAAATTTTAAATTAAAGGGTGCTCCAATAGTTCATTTAATTTCATGTATTTGGCCATACTTTTGAATAGTTGTACACAGACCTCTGAAATTTACAAAGAACGTGTAGTGCTAAGTCAGCTATAACAAAAAGTATAAAATTTTGAATTTGGAACTAAAAGGGTGTCCCAATAGTTAATGTAATTCTATGTATGTGGCCAAACCTTTGAACTGTTAGAGACAGACAGCTGAAATTTACAAGGAACCTGTATTGCAAAGTCCACTATAGAAAGTATACAATTTGAAGTTAGAAATTAAAGGGTGTCCCCATAAATTACGTAATTTGATCTATATGACCCTATCTTTTGAACCGTTAAACACAAACACTTTAAAATTAGGCAGAATGTCCACTACTTTCTCTGGTATGATAACAAGTATAAATATTTGGAATTATAATGTAAAGGGTGTTCCAATAGTTCATGTAATTTGATATATATGGTTAAACTTTTGAACCGTTATAGACAGATAGTTGAAATTTACAAAGAATCTTTGTGGCCCAGTCCTCTATAACAACAGGTCTTTAATTTAACATTGTAAATTAAAGGGTGTCCGAATAGGTGATGTTATTTGATCTGTGTGCCCCTATCTTTGAAACCGTTATAAATAGAGGCTTGAATGGTGTCCCCATACTGGTGAATAATGGATGCTGGTGAAAATAGCTTAGCTTTTGAATAGTAATAGGGAGAGGCTTGACATTCAATAGTCTTTATTTTTTCCCTCTAATTTTGGCGCATCTTTTATTTGGTTTAAATCTAATTCTTACAGATTACTTCTTACATTTTTAGTTTAGAATTGATGCCCTTCTATCTGTTTTGAAGTCGGTTTTTTTTTGCAAGAATTATTAAATATTTATTTAAATTGAATTCACTAAACCACATTAAAATTCTTAATTGTAAACTTAATGTTTCTCACTTAAAATTTGTATGTGAAGTATCATAAGGTTTCTTAATATGTATTCGTATTTAAATTGCTTACAGCTTATTTGCTGTAAATAAAATTTTAATCTAAAAATACTACGAGTAGTATTATCAATAAAAATAAAAGTTCAAAAGAAAAAAATTGCTAATTCTTCAAAATTTTATTACTGAACAAAAAAAACATTTTCACGAGACATGTGTTTCTAAGCTGTTGACCCTAAAAAGCATTAACATTTTTAAAATGTTTCTAAGAAATTTATCAAAAAAAAAAAAAACAAAAAAAATAAAACTATAAAAACATTAACAGAAACAGAAACAAATGTAAATTATAAAACCTTTAATCTAATATTCAAAGACTAACAACAAACATCCTGCCTTCAAAGACAGTTTAAGTTTATGTCGAAGGATGTAAGGAGTAACACGCTTATGCACATATTAAACAACATATGCTTGTATTTACGAATGTACGAGTATGTATGTATGTATGTATGTGTTTATCTCTGTAATGTATATTAAACCTGATTTGAAAATTAAATACTTAAATAATTGAAACATTCATAGAAAGGGAATATGAGACACAAAGGCATCAGAACTACAATGAGAACGACAGAGCAAAATTTACAAAATACCATGAATAACAATTACGAATGTCATAAATGAAATCCTTTAGATGGGAGTATGTAATGTAATAAAGACAAAATATCTAAAATCCACTAATACACTAATACACACAATCACATTAAGTCTTTCCCAATCCTTTAAATACAAATAGGATTTCAATATAGAGTTTATTTTTATTTAATGTTATTTAACAATCGGAAAGCAAATTACAATACTTTGAATAATTTTCAGCACATTATCTTTTTAATTTTTTAAAGTCTCTACTTCGGAAGGTACTAGAAATAGGACTTTATTCAGAGAGAATCTTCTACTCAGATCATTTCGCAGCAGCAGAAAGAAGAAATCGTTGGAAACGTATTTGGGGAATAAGACAGATTGTCACACTCTGATTTGAAGCTCATTTTGCCATCGAAATTACAAAATCTGTTACGAATAACATTCCAGCTCTGGTCTTGAAGCATTGCTCTTCGACGCTTGCACGAGCACTTTGTTTTATCCTGGTGAATTTCCACTGTGCTGAAAGGTAGCTAATGTAACGCCAATCTCCAAAAAGGGAGAAGATAACGACCCTGAAAATTACGGCCCAATTGCAATTTACTCTACTCTTTCGTAGGTAATGGAAAGAATGAAAAATTTTCATCTTCTGAAGTGTCTGGAGTCCAACAATTTACTAAGCGCCGGCCAGTATGATTTCCATAGGGGACTTGCTAGCTTTCCTTTCGGAAACATTATGCCCTCCGTACAGCGAAAATAAGGTGGTTCGTTTGATATATTGTGGCAGGGCGCGCTTCCATCAAAACTTAAGCCTTTTGGTGTCGACGATATTTCCAAAAGCTTTGACAAAGTGCTTCTGGGGAAAATGGGGGCACCAGACGCCAGGGCTTACTGGAGCCTGAATCTGGAAGAACAGGTCTTTTCTATTACGGGCCCTTTTCGAGGCCCGACCAGAGTCTAAACGACTAGTACCTTGGGAGGCGGTAGCCCCGCAGAGAGCCGCTCTTCTCTGAGTCCAGTTGTTATTGAGATCCCCTTCGGGGGCACTCGGTGGTAAGATCACCTTCGGATAAGAGCCGATACGGCTAGGTGCCGACATGAATCTTTATCAGATATATACGAATTGTTGTAGATGAGATTTGAACAAATGAGTTCAAGATTAAATCAAGGGTACCATAAGGTGCTGTTCTTTCTCCTACCTGTTTTCTTATTTTTCAAAACTACCTTCTTTGTCAAACTATTAACCCTATCTATGCTTTAGCAGATGACAGCAGCATTTGGCATTCGTATTCATTCAGCAAGGTTGGCTCAAGAAGCTAAACATGAATAATAATCACGATCTCATAACAATATCTGATTGGGCAAGGCGAATAGGTTAAATTTTAATGCTCGTAAGACTTAATATTGTATGCTTACGCACAGACGTTCGACCTTAAATGATGCTATATCTGTCATTATGGGTCATATAGGTATTAAGGAAACGGAAGCTCCTGATGTTCTTGGCATGATCGATAAACTAAACACATTTTTTAAGTCTCAAAACAAGCTTTCAAGTGCCTCGATTTTATTAAAATAGTGTAAAAATATTTCACTCCATCGGATCTCCTTAATAGTTATACCACCAACATCTGGCCTAAAATGTAATACAACTGCCGTATAATGGTCGAAGTATATTTTGGAGCTACTAGCCCTCCCGCAAGAGAGGTCTAAGAAACTTATAGGAATCAGTACAGTCTCCATCTCTATTGATTCTCTTCAACATCGACGCAATGTGGGTTGCGTTTTGCTGCTTTATCGTTACTATTTTTAAAGTAAAGTAAATTAATAAAGGATTTTCCAATCATTTAATTAAACTAGACAATTTTGAAAAGCGTACAAAGTTGTTGTTCTTATATATATTTATTCCTCTAACTCCCACTGGAGCATAGGACGCCAATAACAGCTGTTCTCCATTTAACCCGGTTTTGAGCAATAGACCTAAGTTCGTTCCAAGATATACCCAGTTGGTTCATTCCGGATTCCGTTGAACGTCTCCATGTTGTGCGAGGCCTGCAAATTTCTCTAGCATCTTGTTGAAATGGATTCCATCTAAGCGATTGTTTAGATACATTGTTGTCGTCTCGACGGAGGATATGTCCTATCCACTGCCACTTTCGTTTAGATATCTCGGTTGCTACTTCCATTTGGTTTGTCTTTGCTAGCAACTCAGCATTTGAAATCGTTCTAGGCCAAAAGATTCGTAATATTCTTCTTAAGCAGCAGTTAATAAAAGTTTTAATCGTCTTGTTATGTCATTTGTAACCTTCCAGGTTGTACAGCAATAAATTCTCAGCTTTGTGGATTGGCTTATTTTATTATTTTGTCAAATTGGGGGCTAGTATGCCAATAGATGACCTGGCATTGTTTATTCTTGCGGCTACATCGAGTTCGGTTCCCCCATTTGCAGTAATCACGGATCCTAGATATGTAGCAGAATTGATCAGTTGTCCAAATGTTTGGTTGTTGATCGTCATGGGAACTGTTGTTGTACCAATACTTAGTGTTTTTGTTTTGGCTGCATTTATTTTTGGACCTGTGTATTGCAGCTGTTCTTGAAGTTTTGTAGTTGTTTGCTTAATCATCAATAAGTTTGTGTTAAAGTAAGCAAATATCGTCTGCGTAAGCCAGGTAGTTAAGGTAACGATTGTTGTTTTGCCATTGTATTCCCTGTCTTTTATTTTCAATATCATTGAGAATATCATCCATAACCACTAGATTTAAAAGAGGTGACAATATGCAACCCTGGCGCACTCCACATTTCACTATAAACGGATCGCAAAGATTTCCCTTATGAAGAGTGAAGCACCTGGCATGGTTATAGCTTTCTTTAATCAAAGCAATTATTTTCTTAGTTATATTTCTTCTTCGCAGGGCTAACCAAATACATTCTCTGTTAATTGAGTCGAACGCTTTTTCGAAATCTATAAATAGCGGATACAGTGTGGAATTGAACTCAACGCACTGTTCAATGATAATGCGCATTGCGTTTGTATGGTCAGCGCAAGAGGAACCAAGTGTTCTTTAATGCGATTTAATATTATTTTTGCAACTATTTTGAGGGATATACCCTCCAGTTAGAAAATCTCCCTTTGTCATCCCTAAAGGATTTCGTCAAGACATATTGCCTTAATCTCATATCAAGTTTTTAATAACAACGTTTTTCACAACACCCTTTAAAAATTGATACCTAAAGTCAACATCGTTAATGCATGAATAGAATAAGCAATATAAAGAACACAACTGGGAGCTTGGGTATTGAGATGGCACTCGTGCCTATTGTTAAAATTTTATTAGAATGTAACTCCAAAGAGCTTTTGTGAGGAAGCAAAGGGCGGGGGAAGTATAATATTTATACTTTAAGCTGTACTGACTAGCTACGAATTCTATTTTCAGAGGCTGTTATAATTCAATTTAATTCAATCAAATTCATTTGCATTAAGCAACTAACCAATTTGATGATGTTTGCTAATGTTGGCTTGTATTGGAATTGTGTTCCTTCATTCCTCTTGTAAGACGCTTTAATTTAATACCCCCATTGGTTTGTATTGCATTCATAAACGTACGTTATTAAATACCTCTTTTATAAACATGGTATTTTTGGTAATTTCAATAAATTTTATGCTTGTCTTATTCTTTATCCTCTCATTATTTTACTGGTCATTAATAGTCCTTATTGAAGTGTGTACATATGTACATACTTGTTGTTATGCCAGAGCAATTGGTATCCTTTAGATGTTGTTTCGTTCTCCAATGAATGCTGTGCTGCTGCTGCTGTTTTCGAATGCCGCACAAGGGAGTATTTGGCCTGAAAAGCTGGCCAAAATTATTAAACGTATTTTTTGAATTAAAAGTTTTAGTTTTTTGATAGTTTTAGGTGTAGTATGATATAAAAAGTCTAGTGGCAGATTTTGAAAAAATTACACTGCTCAACAAAAGTACACTGCGCAACAAAAAAATTTTTCTCTAGCCTAGAAATAAAAGTATGTGGACTATATGAATTTTGATGCTCTTAATTCAAATCTGTTTTCCGTTTTTCTCTAGTAGGTAAGGATTTTCTTTTAAAGGCGTGGCATACTTCACCCCCTAAATCGTTTGGTTGCCTTATATATTTTGCCATAACTTGAAAACGTGTTCTCCGATTTTAATAGCAGGAGGAACAGAAGATGCACCGGAAAATTTTGCTTAAACTAACCATCTTATATCTATTACTATTTTGGAGTTATTAAAAATTTAATGGTGCAAAAAAAATTTTACATGCAAAATGCGTCAAATTTAAGAACTTAAAAGTTAAAATTTTAAAGATTTTTCTAAAAGCCACATTCCTAAGGAATAAAAGACGGTATAAATCGCAAAACTCAATTAACAAATGTTGATTTTAAAGGTTTAAACTCATTCTTGACAGACTGTATGTACATACATACAGGTACGTACATATATTTATTTTTCTAACAAAAAAAGTTTTGTAGAGCAGGTTTATAAAAATATCTTTTATGGGGATGTGTGGGACATTCACTTAAAACTATTATGAATAATAAGAACTTTTGCAATTTATAATTACACAGTGTGTAATTTTTTAAGTCATGGCAAAATAACCATATACGGACACCACTACGTCATAAAAGACAAAAAAAAAGACCCCTGTCTCCCAGTTTTTCCCAAAGTCCTCCAGGTTTTTTTATGGGCCCTCAAAGATGTGGGGCCTCGATGACATTTTTGGGCAAAACTGGGAGACAGGGGTCTTTTTTTGTTTTGGTCTTTTATCACGTAGTGGTGTCCGTATATGGTTATTTTTTTCCGTGTTACACTGTGTTACATATAGGCAGGTATTAATATTGTGAAGTGTTAAAAGTGATGTGAATAAGAGTTGAAATCAATAATTCAAAATACATAAAATTTTATGACGTGATAGAAATGTATAAGAAAAAGTGCCCGATGAGCAAAAATAGAAAAAATGTGAAAATTTAAAAAAATCGTCAAAAATAATGGCGCAAACTTGTGCAATTTTTTTTTTTTTTTTTTTGTTTCTAAGATTAGAGATTACAAATTTTATTGTGGTAAAAAACATAATTCGTAGACATGGTAACCTCACTTTTAAAAATCTCTTCTTTTCCTTTTTTTGCAAAAAAAAAATGTGTATAATATGTTTTTAGGGTTCCGTACACAAAGTGTAAAAACGAAACCCTATTGTTTTCGCTACAATGTCTGTCCGTCTGTCCGTCTGTCAGCGCCTTTTATCTCTGGAACCGTAATAGGTAGACTCTTGAAATTTTCACAGATGATGTATAGTTGTTGCCGCTATAGCAACAAATACTAAAACTTATAGGGTGTTCCAATAGAGAGGTGTTAATTAAGAAAATGTGCTTATTTCTTGAACTGTAGGAGGGATACACTTGAAATTTACAAACAGTTATTAAAACTTAGTTCACTATATAAACAAGTATAAAAAAATAAAACTAAAAATTAAAGGGTGTTCCGATAGTGGTGTGAAATGCATGTATAAGGCATAAGTTTTGAACCATAATAGGTAGACTCTTGATATTTTCACAGAGGGTGTATAGCGATGGCCGCTATAACAACAAAAATTAAAACTTATAGGGTGTTCCGATAGAGAGGTGTTATTCACGAATATGTGTTTATTTCTTGAACTGTAGGAGGCATACACTAAAAATTTACAAACTGTAATAAAAACGTAGTTCGCTTTACAAGTCTAAAAAATAAACCTAAAAATTAAAGGGTGTTCCGATAGTGGTGTTATTTTGATTTATAAGGCTTAAGTTTTGAATCATAATAGCTAGAATCTTGAAATTTTTACAGAAGGTGTATAATTTTGGCCGCTATAGCAGCAAATAATAAAATTTATAGAGTGTTCCGGTAGAGAGGTGTTATTCACGAATATGTGCTTATTTCTTGAACTGTAGGAGGAATTCACTAAAAATATTGAAATACTAAATTAAAATTAGTTCGCTATATAAACAAGTCTAAAAAAAAATAAACCTAAAAATTAAAGGGTGTTCCGATAGTGGAGTGATTTGCATGTATAAGGCCTAAGTTTTGAACCATAATAGGTAGACTCTTGAAAATTTTACCAAAAGTGTACAACTATGGCCGCTATAGCAAAAAATATTAAAACTTATAGCGTGTTCCGATAGAGAGGTGTTATTTACGAATATGTGTTTATTTCTTACAAACAGTAATTAAAACTTAGTTCGCTTTATAAACAAGTCTAAAAAATAAAAGTAAAAATTAAAGGGTGTTCCGATAGTGGTGTGCTTTGTATGTGTAAGGCCTAAGTTTTGAACCATAATAGGTAGACTCTTGAAAATTTTACCAAAAGTGTATAACTGCGGCCACAATAGCAAAAAAAACTAAAACGTAGGGTGTTCCAAAAGTGACGTGTTATTTACGTTTATGTCTTTTTTTTGAGCTGTAAGAGGCAACCACTTACAATTTGCAGACTGTAATTAAAACTATGTTTGTTTTATAAACAAGTATACAAAATTGCACTTAAATATTAAAGGGTCTTCCAATAGTGACGTGATTTGCATGTATATATCCTAAGTTTTGAATGAATAGGTGGAATCTTGAAATTTTTACAGGAGGTGTATAACTATGTCCACTATAACAAAAAATAAAAATTAAAGGGTTTTCCGGAGGTGACGTGATTTGCATGTATAAAGCCTTATTTCTTGAACCGTAGCAGGTAGACTCTTGAAATTTTGTACAGAAGATGTGTTACCACGGCCGATATGACAATAACTAAAAATTAAAGGGTGTTCCGACAGACACATGTTTTTCACTTATAGTGACTTATTTTTTAATCGCAATAAGTAGACTCTTAATATATTTATAGAAAGGAAGTTGCCATGGCCACTATAATGAATAATAAAATTAAAGGGTGTTCCGACAGTGACAAGATTTTATAAACCGTAATAGATACCCTCTTGAAATGTTTACAGTAGATGTGTTACTTCGGCCGCTACAACAAATACTTAAAATTGAAGTGTGTCCATTAGTAACGTGTTTTCCACGAATATTACCTTATTTTTTTAACCGCAATAGGTAGGCTTCTGATATTTTAATAGAAAGTGTATTACCATGGCCGCTATAAAATCAATTACATACTAAAATTTAAAGGGTGTTCTAATTATGATGCAATTTTAGCGAATATTACTTTAATTTTAAAATTTAAGGGTGTCTCATAAGACATAAAGAAATAAACAACTGGAAGTTTTAAATTATACTGAACATAGTACGGAACCCTACGTGTGTGAGTGTAACTCGCACTTGACTAATTTATTTTTAGCTTTTGAACGAATTGTTTCAACATGAATATTCAACATATTTTATTTTTTTTTTTTTCTTTTTTAAATAACTTTTGATCAAACCTTTCAGCGAAAAAAAATCTTTATTAAACCTTTATTCGTTTAGCCGCAAAAAAAATATCATATAAACATCGAGAAACCGAAAAAAACATTTAAATCTCATATAATTTTCTTCACTTTCCTGACTTTAGCAGGGTCTCAGAGCTACAAATCGCCACTAAAAGTCTTCAAAATTTGCAATACAATGTAAAATATTGTTGTCTGTCGAGCTGCGTACTCAGTTCTTTAGATTTCTTAAAATTCAGTTTTGCCTTTTTGGCCAGCTTTTTGCATGAAATACTCCTCTGTGTGCCGCGGCATTAAACCCTTTCGAAGGTATTATATTTATTTTTTTTAGTTATACGTAGCCTAAACTAAAAAAAAATAAACTTTTAGGCAAAAAAGTGAAAATTTAATACACCATTGTATATGAATTTTTTTCGAGTAATTTCATTAAAATGAAAAAAGTGTTCTACAGGCGGCTCGTGACACTTTCACCTTTCTCGTGGTTGTATACGTTTCTTGTTCCCTTTTGTTCCCTAGAAGTTCTATTCCACTAAAGTTTAAATTTGAGGAAAATATAGTAGTTTCATAAATATTTCATAACGCCCCTAATATTAAACGCTAGAGCTGTGTCTACTTACAACAACTAATCCTACCAACATTATAAAAAAAAACGCAGACCATTATCGATGATAGCTTGCGAGTAGTAACCATTTAATTTTGATAAAAAAACCAAAGAAAAACACCTTTTTCTGAAATTAAAAAAAAAAAGTTGAGTTTGACAGCATGCCACGCCCACAATTATCAATATTTTAACATAATTTTTTGGCTACCTTAATTTGGATATATTAACTACAAAATGACGTAAAAATTTTAAAAATCGGTGACAAAAAAAATTTACTTTTGGCCAACGAAAAACGATTTTCAGCCACTGTGTGCCGTAACAATTGAGTAGGTCCGTATACACAACTTGTGCCTACGCACTAGGCTGCCTAATAAACATACATACAATTCTAAATACTGTCGATATAAACAAGAGTTTTAATGTGACCATTAATTACCGCAACAAATGTTGGTTATTGCCAAATACTGGTTCGTTCCTACGTTTGTTCGTTTTCATATCAACAAATAATTTGTATTTTAATATTGATGTTTTCAATTAAATAATGAGGTTGATTATAAATTGAAAATAGCCTTCTCCATTGCTTCTTAACGCTTCGTTTGCCTCAACTAATTGAGAAGAAAATTTCAAAGCAATTTTAAATTTAAATGGGCATTTGGGCTTTAAATGCCAGCACCTAAAAGTATACTACATTTATTTCAATTAAACAAATTCAATTGATGAATGGTGTTTTCTACACGCAAATTCAACTTGATTTTAATTTTCAAAACTGTTAACTAAATCGCATAAATGTTTTATGGTCAACAAGGTGCTACAAATATAAATAAAAATTAACTTTAATTGGAAGAAAGTAATTTTACCTTAACAAAGTTATACTTAAAGTCACGTCATTAAAAACGACAGTTTCTGAAATTACCGCATCTAACGCATTGATAAGGCAAAGTCAGCTTTTATACCCTTCACCACAGATGGAAAATAGTTGTCTGCGAGAACATAAAGTCTATATATACATTATAAGAACAAAAGACGATTTAAAAATGTCCCAGACGGAAATAGATTTTTCGAGGACTCTAAATAACTTATGGAATTTTTAATATATCGCATGTGGTATTTATTTATTATCAAGACCAGCACTGGCAGTCCTTTTCAGCACTTTGAATCATGCTGGTGAATTTCCAAAATGTTGGAAGGTTGCTAATGTAACGCCGATCCCCAAGAAAAGCGAGGCTAATAACCCTGATAATTACCGCCCAATAGCAATTTCACTTTCTAAAGTGAAGGAAAGTATGATTAACTTTCATTTTGTGAGGTATCTGGAGTCTAACAGCTTACTCAGCGACCGACAGTATGGTTTCCGTAGGGGACGCTCTACAGGTGACTTGCTAGCTTTCCTGTCGGAAAAATGATGTTAATCTATATATCATTTCGGTGGTGGTTCTAGATATTTACAAGGCGTTTGATAGAGTGTGACATGATGCACTCCTGTCAAAACTTATTGCTTTTGGTGTCGGTGATAACTTCTCCCGATTTTTATCGAGTTTTCTCAGGAATCGCACTATACGAGTTGTTATAGATGGGATTTCATCAAACGAGTTCAAGATTAATTCAGGGGTACTACATGGCTCTGTTCTTTCTCCTACCCTATTTCTTATTTTTCTAAATAAACTTTGTCAAACCCTATCTACTTTTTCGCAGATGACAGCACCATTTGCCATACGTATGTATTTAGTAATAGACCGAACCAGTTGAAGGTGCGGTCGAAAAGGCAAAGCATGAATGATACGCTCAATCACGATCTCATAACAATATCCTAATGGGGTCGTGTGAATAGGGTTGATTTTAATGCCCGTAAGACTCAATGTTGCATGCTTACGTACGTTCGGAGATGATGCTTTATCTGTTATTATGGTTGATATAGATATTAAGGAATCGGAAGTTCTTGATGTTCTTGGCGTGAAAATCTAGTGTGATGTTCGATGGACTAAACACATTTTTCAAGTCTCTAAAGAAGCTTTGAAGTGCCTCGGTTTCCTAAAACGGTGTAAACTTCACTCCATCCGATCTTCTTATACCACCTATAACCGGCCGAAAATGGAATACAACTCTCATGTATGGGCCGGCGCGTCAAAGTCTATTTTGGAGCTGCTCGACCGCGTTCAAGAGAGGGCCAAGAAGCTCATTGGTGACAGTAGGGTATCCAACTCTATTGATTCACTTGATCATCGACGCAATGTGGGGTGTATATCACTGTTTTATCATTACTACAATGTTATATGCTCTAATGAAATTAGGGAACTTGCATTTTTACGTTTAGCACGCTTTTCGTTAAGAGCGCATCCATTTGTGGTCGAATGGCCAGTGAATCGCACTTCGCATTACAGAGAAAATGCGTTTTTTAGCAGAACTGTTCGTATGTTGAATACACTCCCTCCAGAGGTCTCCACAAACACTTTTCCCTTTTTTTTTCTCATTCCCATAACCTAGTTCTGGCACTATGCATTGCATGAGTAGCGGTCATCCCCTGAGTGCTGCTCCAAAAAAAAGCGACATTTTCAGAAGTACCGCATCTAACGTAACTTTTATCATAAATGCATTGTGGCTTTTTAATGTTTAAATTAATGTTTTTTATTAATTCCGTTTTATCTATATAAAGGGTGTTTTTTATAGAGGTATAAAACTTTAAGTTGCAATAAAACAACGATGGATTATTCGATTGACATGAATTTTATTTATCCGAAAGATAATCTTGTGGCATGACATTTTAAATATGATTTCTGGCATATGACCGCCACGGCTGGTGCGGATGTAGTCCAATCTGGACGTCCAATTTTCGATGACTTTTCCAACATTTGTGGCCGTATATCGTCAATAATACGGCGAATGTTGACTTCCAAATGGTCAAGCGTTTGTGACTTACCGCATAGACCAATGACTTTACATAACCCCACAGAAAGTAGTCTAGCGGTGTTAAATCACAACATCTTGGAGGCCAATTCACAGGTCCAAAACGTGAAATTAGGCGGTCACCAAACGTGTCTTTCAATAAATCTATTGTAGCACGAGCTGTGTGACATGTTGCGCCGTCTTGTTGAAACCACATTTCCTGGACATCATGGTTATTCAATTCAGGAATGAAAAAGTTAGTAATCATTGCAAAAGTACCAACCAATGATACCACCAGCCCATAAAGCGCACCAAACAGTCAGTTTCTCTGGATGTAACGGTGTTTCGACATACACTTGAGGATTACCTTCACTTCAAATGATTCAGTTTTGTTTGTTGACGTTGCCATTCAACCAGAAGCTAAACAAAATTCGCTTATGAAAATCGGGAACAACGGTAAAATAAAATTGCACTATTTGCAAGCGTTGTTCAGGCGTGAGAGTCTATTCATGATGACTTGCCAAACCAAACTGAGAATAAATCACTTGACAGCTGTTAAATCGGTCGCCATCTTGAAAAGTATTGCCAACTTAATGTTCTATACCTCTATAAAAAACACCCTTTATTAACTAACAAACAACAGCAAAAAATAGAAAAAAGGAAAGGAAGATAAACAAAAGAAACACCAACATTGAGTTGTCAAGAAATAGTTTTTTCAATTTTTGTACTGGTTTATTATAATCTCGCGAATGGCGGATTGTCTAAAATGTGTCCAATAACAGGGCTAAATATTTACAATATTTTTTATATCGCAATAAAAATTAAAAAATAGACTCACAATAGAGCTTGCAAGCTCTGCCCACCCTCGCAAGACCTTGGAATGAGGAGTACGTAGTTTAAGGAAGAAGGTAGACGAAAACCCTTTGGTATCCACAAGAATACTTTCAAGTTAATTAAGAGAAGAATGTAGCGTGACAGTTTCCCAAGAAATGGTAAGGCAAATTTTTCAGGTATTAACGAGTGTAGCTCGAAAGAAACCATTGCTTACAATGCAACACAAAAAAAGCCAATGGTTCCTTGCTGTAACGCATATTTCCAAACCTGTCGACCACTGGGATGTCGTTAAATTTTACTAAGAGATCAAAATGTTGCATTTCTATAACTGTGGGCCCAATAGAGTATGGGGAAACCCCCTAAAAGAGAAATATACTAATAGAAAGCCGAGTTTCAAGTTTTAGCAAGAAACTGTAGGATCTTCTGTTAAGAACGTGATTTTCCAAATATGTGGCAAAGTAATGTATACTCCTGCTCAGAGTCTTGACTTGCTTATCCAGTTGAAAATTTGTGAGCTTATCTGAAAAAACGTTGCTAAGAGTCCTTCCAAAAGAGAAGATGAGTTTAAAGCTGTAAGTTTGGAGGAATGGAATAAAATTCTAAAGGAATGTGTGCGAAAATTAGTTTATTCCATCAAAGGGTGTCTGCAAGCCGTGATTAATGTCAATGGTTGCTATACAAATTACTGATTGTTTTATAATTCCATATCCATTGTATTTTTTTTTTTTTTTTTCATATTATCTTTGTAAGCAAAAACATTGTCTTGACAACAAATTTTCGGAAGTGTTTCTGTTTTTAATCTTGTTTTTTATCCGTATTTTTGCTGGGTTTTCTTTTTCGATGTTATTTGTAAGTTTACATATCGATAAAATTAATTAAGTAGAGCAAAATAATAAAAAAGAAAACAACAATTTCTATTATAAAAGTCAAAACGAAAACCTTTTCAATATGTAAAAAGAATTTCTTGACAGACTGTATATACAAAATAAGAACAAGATACGATTTAATAATGTCCCAGACGGACATAGCAAATTATTGTTTGAGGACACTAGATAATTTATGGAATTTGTATTATATCTAATGTGGTACCTCCAATACAAAGTAAATCTTCATCATAGTGTAACTTGGAAACTATTATTATTATTAAGTAATAGACCCTAAGTACCTCGATCCAAACGATCTTTGTACAGCCTTTCCGAACAAGTTCTGGGCTACGGATAAAGCTAATTTTTTAAACGATGATAGATCATTCATATTCCTTGGAGACAAAAGCGAGCTTCCTAGGTATTTTGGTATACGAGATCTCAAGGCAGGACACGGACAAGGTGCGTGTTCCGAAGTCTCATCGTGCAGCTCACAGTAACTGTTTGTTTTAATATCACTGTTTCCTTAATTGAATTGGTAGTAACGCAGAATAAAAAGCTGACTGGATTGGAACAGTAGGTGTGTAATTATTAATCATTATGTCATTGTATATGTATGTATTTATTAGGAACTGTAATCGGTAGATTTAGAAACTTTGTACTCTGAGAATAACGTGTGATTTCGACTTAAACCTTGATGGTTAGAATAGAAGACAGACGGTGGAGTACCCCACATACAAAGTAATTACAATATATCTAGAGAACTAGAGCAAACGAGAGCTTTCGAGTTAAGCCATTGACATATTTTACTTTTTGGACATATTTTTGTTGACATATCTTGTTGAATTTTATAAGGGTCACTCTTTTGTGGAAAATTGGAACACTTTTTTGGCTTCGTCCACAGAGTAGTGTTCATAATAAGCAACTACTTGTAGTTGATGGTTCAAGGTAATAAGGCTTTAAAAGTTTGAGCTCTTCAGCATTTATATATGTCTGTATGTATGTGTTTAATGTAGTTACCCACCAAACCAAATGTTCCGATTTCGTAAAGAATTCGTAACGACTGTTCGAAAATATCTTTCGATTTCGGAAGCGAAATATTACCGAAGTCGTAACGATTTTTATATGAAGGGGTTGACACTACTTCGCAACGATATGTAGTAACGAAATCGTTACGATATATAGTTACGAAATTGTAACGAAATCGCAACGACATATATGTAGGTACAAAATCGCAACGACATGTTTTCTGTCAGTACCTCAGTATAAGCTAGAACTTGATTATCTGAAAGTTAAGTGAATATTACGATTAGTTAATGATTTGGTATTGAAGGTAATACTTTACCGTAATCAATTCAATTTCAATTGTCCATCTTGGTTATATTTATGAAATTTGTTCGCATTTACTATTATTCTTTTTCTTTAATACAAATTCGACTTTATTTTCTTACATATAAATCAAAGTTTCATATACATATTTTTTTATTTGTTCAGACAAACAACCGAAATGTCTTAACAAATTCGTTATTTTTTCAATTTTCAGACAAACTACCGAAATATCTTACCGAATTCGTTACGACAAATCTGATTTCCGACAAACTACCGAAATGTCTTAACGAATTCCTTACGACAAGTCTGACTTCAGAAAAAATCGAAACATTTGGTTTGGTGGGTATTTTAATATATCTAGCCATAATGGTCTTGTGTATGATATGCGTTATCAAGGCTGACACTCGTATCTATATCTCAGATATAGATACTATTTTGCAGATTTTCAATATCAATATTCTGAAAACTTTATCTGAAATGTTATAACTTATGGAACATATATATATGTAGATCCATAAGTTATTAAGGGTCCCCAACCAATCTATTAGGATATATACTCCATGGGATTGCAATATATAATTATATCTTAGAACTGTAACAGCACCATTTCTATACATGAAATATTTTTTGAAAATTAAAATCGAAATAAAATACAAAACAGCAATTCTGGAATTTTTATGTTTGTCTAACTCTGTAAGTATCACTTAAAAACTACTGGAAGAATTTAAATATAATTTTGTGAGGAGGTACCTTAGTATCTTGATTCAAATAAAGAATACTTGTTTCGGCAAAAAATCTCATTTCCCAGAAAAAAAGGGAAAAACTAGTGAAAGTACCATTTACAAAACTCTACAATAATTGTAGAATTTTATATCAATTCTAGAATTTGATATTAAAACTTTATATCTGAATAATTAGCCAGGGATGGGTACCTCTATATAAAGTAGATACATAAACTATACCTACAGCACTATAAAAGTAAGATACTTAAAGCAAAATCAAACAAAATAATATTAGGACGCTGACGACGTGGCGGGTACCGCTAGTCTATACATAAAATAAAACAGTAACTTATATACTTATATATATAGAATAAAACAGTAACATATTCCCTGTCTGTCTTTGTGTCTGTGTTCGCATCACGTAAAAACTAATACGAAAATTACTTATTTCGAAGAGAAAGTGTGGAAGAAGCAGCGGGATATTTTGAACATTTAAACGCAACAGATGGCGCTGTTTGAAAATAGTGACAAAATATTAATTACTTACTGCCAAATAGCCAATTGAATAAAATTTATATTTCATTTGTATTTTTACTTTGTGTAACTACATTGTTATTAAAATATTTTAAACACCGTTTACAGAGTTTTACAATAATTTTTTAAATTTTATATAAAAATTTTAGAATTTAATCCAGGGATGGGTACATTTATAAAAAGTAAATACGTGAAGAACTATAAGAATCATAAAATTTGGTGACGATTACTTTCAAAGCAATATCGAACAAAATATTGCAAGGACGCTGACGAAGTGGCGGGTACAGCTAGTAATTATATAAAATTACATTATAAGTGACAACTTGGGGAAACTTAATTTTTCAACCATATTTGCTCTCAATAACAATAACACGCAGTCTTCACGAGCCATTGATTTGCTCAACCGTTGAACAAATTCATGTGCGCACATCAAAACCTCTCGTGAAGACCGTCGTTGTTGATGTCATGTTCCTGTTCAAACAGCATTGTTCGAACATTTGTTCGCACAACGATGTCTGCCATCAAATGTTGTTTTTTAGTAGGAAAGTTTGACTTTTAAAGAACGCCATCTGTTGATCCAGCGTGCAAATCCTATTTGCTGTGCTAAAAGCATTCAAACAACATTGACGACAAACAGAAAATTATGTTTAGTCGGAACATGCACATCGTACGTTTTCTCCCCACAGAAAAAAAGTGAACAAATTATTGTTCCTTATTCTGCCGACGCTTTGTTCATGTGCAAACAAGACGTAGTGTGAAGTTCAGTGATTCTGCGTCAAAGCATAGACAACAACCTCATTCACATTTACTTTTATTAACAACAAGGTGTTTCATATAAATATCTGATTTTTATAATTTAAGCTTTTAAACTTATTTAGTGATAATTTTAGGTTAAATATCACAATGAATTACTAAAAAAAAACATTTAAGATGATAGAAATCATTGGAAAAAATTTGTATACAAAAATAATTTAATTTTTTTTTGTTTTTTTTTTTTGTGACTCAACAAATTAAAATTCTCACTTTCATATTGCTTGTTGCTTAAAAAATAATTTATTTATTTATTTTGTATAAATTAAAAAAAAACAACAAACTTTAAACTTAAAAAAAATATGTTATTTAATATGCAACGACAATGCCACACACATGCAAATATATCATTTTATTGCTGTCATAATCTTTTTATTTATTTAGTTTATTTTATTTTTTTTTTTTTTTTTTTTTTTTTTTTTTTTGTTGCATTTTGTCGTATTTTTTGTACAAATAATAAATGTACAATTTTACAACAAATGCAAAATGGAGATTTATGGTTTATGAAGCATGTTGCTGTTCGCCCAAACAAAAACCCGGTACCGAGAGTATTGTTGGCATTAACAACAATGACTGAAATGATTTTTATTTTTTTTTTTTCTATTTTAGAATTTTGATTTTATACAGATTGTTTTTTTGAAATGTTGACACCACCTTCCATTGACAAAGTCATGCAATCAAACACAACATAAAATGAATAATATTGCACATTTAGGCAACAATGCGAATATTTATTAAATAATTTATTTGCTTAACAAAAGTTTTTCGCACACACACACACACACACACACAGAAATGCATACCGGGATACAGATTTAATTTAAAGACCTCCACATGTGAGCAGAGTAAATAATAATGATTTTTGTTGACTGGACATGTGTGTGGTCCAAATGAAATGGTTAGAAAACAGTGTGCATTTGATGTTAATAAAATATTTTATAAAATTTGTTATCCAAAACTTTATTGTCGTGATCGTAAATTTGGTTGAAAATAAATATAAATATTTTATGCAAACACTTTTTTAAATTGATACAGAAAAAAAACCAAATGTGCATATTATCATTTGAACTCCTAATGGAGTGTTAATTTAATAAAATAAATCGTACAATATTAAAACGCAATTTAATCAAATTTAATTTTTAACCGACTTCAAAAAAAGAAGGTGTTTATCTATTCGTCTGAATGTTGCTTTTTTATGTTTGTGCCCGCAGAACTCAGTAATTTCTGAACCGATTTTCAACATTTTTTCTTTATTAGAGAGGAAATGCTTACAGATTGGTCCCATTTTAAAAGAGGTTCAGAATTTTGATTAAAGGGTGTCCCCATACAACATACGTGTTTTTTACGTGTATTATGAATCGTAAAGGGCACCCTTTTAAAATTTAAAAAAACTGCATATCACTATAGCTGCCAATAACAGAAATTAATAAAAAAATAAACTTAAAAATTAAAGGGTGTCCCCATATGTGACGTCAATTTAAATATATGAACCATTTGAACCATTATAGACAATCACTTGAAAATTGGACAGAATGTCCAATATTTATAATCAGAAATTAAATATTTATTATTAGAAGTTAAAGGCTGTCCCAATAGTTGATTTAATTTGATGTATATTGCCAAACTTTTGAATCGTAACAGAGACACGGTTGAAATTTACAAAGAACCTGTATATCTAAGTATATAATTTAAATTTGGAAACTAAAAAACTAAAAGTTATCTATCTAGCCCTATCTTTTGAACCGTTATAGACAAACACTTGAAAATTAGACAGAATCTCCACTACTATGTCCCGTATAATAACATTTATAAATATTTAAAGTTATAAAGGGTGTCTCAATAGTTGATGTAAATTGATGCATATGGCCAAACTTTTGAACCGTTTTAGACAGACATTTGAAATTTACAAAGAATCTGTCCTTTAAAATAAGTGTTTAATTTAAAATAGTACATTAAAGGGTGTCCCCTAGGTGATATTGTTTAACCTATATTGCCATATCTTTGGAACCGTTACTTTTTATTACTGTGTCAGTAATAATAAATATAAAAAAATAAAGGTTGTCCTCATATCTAAGGTAATTTGTCGTATATGGCTTTATCTGCTGAACCGTTATGGATAGACATTTGAATGTACAGAACGTATATTACTATGTCCGTTAGAGCAAAAAGTATAAAAGTATTTGATTTGAGTACTATTTCTTAGAGATTACTTCCTTTTAAATTTTTAGTTAAGAATTGATGCGCATATATTTGTTTTGTAGTCGGTTTTTTTGCAAGAATTATTATAGAACTTAATTAAAAAAAAAAAAAAAAAAACTGTTTCAATAACGCTTTAAGGTTTTGGTTGTTTCTTTGAAGCCCCTGATTTACATTCTAACTAATGACATTTGTAAGAGTTTTTGAAAAAAAATTTAAATAACACTTTTCAAAGCTGGCTCTCCAACGATGTCAGACAAATTCGTTCATTGGCACAAAAACATTTCAATTTAGTTTTGATTTAATTACATTTGCGCATCGTGGGACTGGCAGGCATTTGTACGAATGAACGAATTCGTCTGACATCGTGGAACAATGTTAACTAAGGACGACTGTAAGTAAGTCGGTAAAACCTTACAGAAATTAATTTAAAAAAAAATATATATTATTAAAAATCTAAAAATGTTTTCAAAAAATCGTTTAATTTATAGAGCATTCCTTGGTCAAGGCTATATTAAGGCCATAGGTCCAATTTCAATCTTACAAAAAAGGAAAACAGTAGTTATTGTTTTAGTTGTTGTTTTGAACATGTAATAAGAATCGCAATCAGCTGTTTTCTTGTCTGAAAATTTAAACTAGTGCTGGCTATTTCTGCTACTTTTAATTACTCGATACTACTCAATACTTATCAGTTGGTTACTCAATAGTACTCAATACTTTTCTGTTTATATAAGAGAAATAAACTGTTAATCAGAATTCTAAAACTATAACGTTAAAAGTGTCAATCAAATACTAGGTATTCGATACCCACTACTCAATACTTTGGCAGCACTAATCTGATACCCATATCGTTATGGGTCTTTATGGGCCATAACTTAATTGTCAATAAAACATTATTTTACAAATTTCAAAACATTAAAATCCAGCTGAGTACATTAGAACAACGATTTGCAGTACATAAAAGTTTATCTGCAAAGTAGAATGAGTAGATATTCATGGACAAGGTGGTTTAAATTTTACTCTCAGGAAACAAAAAAAAAATCAATTGGCAAAGCTACTACTGCCCAGTTATCTAAAGCCATTACGTTCGATAAGTATTCGAAAATTATTTATATCGGAATTGCAAAGAATAATGGCCAACTTAGCGCTAGCTCTTAGTGACTGATTTGGTGGCTTTGAAAATAATTAAAAAATAATGGGAGATGTTTGAGAGTTCTTACTGTGAAGACTTCCTGAGATATTAAAGTACTAAAATTTCATGTCTTAATATACACACTCACTGACTAACTCAATGACTATCTCAGTCATCAATATTATGGAGCACAAATATCAGTACTAGAAAGCTGATATTTGTTATCAAAGACAGATTAGATTAATAGCAGTGGAGTTTTGGCGGTTATTAAGGCTATTTACGAGGGTAGTTTGATAATTCTGTTACATTTGAGTAAAAGATTTTTTCGCAAAAATGCGTTTAATTTCTTAACACAGATGTCTTTAAGCTTGATAAATTTCGTCCTGCACTTTCTTCATTTCTATTTCCTCTGACGTCTCACCCAATCAAGCAAGGGCTAAATCTCGAAAATATGTTTGATTTGATAGCAATATCGCGTTTCAAGTATTTTTTTGTATAATGACTAAACGCGGATGCATCCGTGCATAGCTTTTCTATCTTCATGCAAAATATGATGTACTACCAGTTCGGTGGAGATACATGCAGCCTCATGTATCAGGGGCTGCATGTATCTCTGCAGGCACTTTAATTCCTCCAGCCTCCACTATCATTCTACTATTGCTGTTGTGTCTTGTATGCGACGTGGCATCATTTGTAAATGGAACTCAGTATACTACTTTGTAACCATTGAAATTTATAGTACCAAGTCGCCATAGTATTTATCAAGTCCCAAGTCCCCATAGTTTTTAAAAAGTGTAAATCAGCACACGAAATATCAATTTTTCCATTTTCGTTAAACGAACTTGTCCACAATGGCTGTCAAAACAAACTCATAGACATACTAATTTGACTGTAGTCCAGTGATGGATAACAGTTAACGGGAGCCGAGTTGCACTGAAAGTTACTGCGTTGGAAAAACAAAAAGTGACGCAATCATCAAACTGCCCTCGTATTTTCTAACATTTATTTATTTAATCTTAGAAATAAATATTCACTACTATTTTTTTTTTTTTTTTTTATTTCAACATTTTTGACCCACTCACTACAATATGCTACAGAAGATAAGAGATACTGATCAATGTAATAAGTGGTTTTTAATAGCTCGTAAAAAATTTGTTGAATTAAACGTCAAAACTTTATATTAAATTTTAAAGTTAAAATTCTTTAATTATTTTGAAAGGGTCTTCCATATTATTATCCATATTGCACAATATATTGTGCAAATATTTTTTGATTCCATGTATCCATCACGATGGCCTTGACTTCATCATACAATGAGAACTGAGACGTATTTTAAATTAATTATCAAGTCATTTAAACTATTCGGCAAATAATTTTTATTTCACTAACACTACGAGGGGAAGTCAATAAGTCTTAACGAAAAACTAAAAAACAAATTTGCCAATGAACAATTTTTAAAAAGCTACTTTGTTATAAATTCTTGTTGACTTCCCCTCGTAATCTTTCAATTAAGTTTTACAAATCTATTTTCAGAAGTGTTTCTATGTTTGCTGTAGTTGATAACAACAAACTACTTGCAATATTTTTTTCTCTTGATCTAAACTTGTACCTCATTCTCACTCTCCATATCTTTCCATATCTCGATTTCCTTATCTGAATAAAGTAATTGTGTGAGCACTATTATAACGTCTAATTTAATAAAAACAACAACACTGTCATCTTCTTTTGGGGTGGTTCATTCGGCAGTCCAACAAATTCTATTCAGTTGTATTCGATTGATCGTGCTTGTGAATTGTAAATTTAATTGTTGTAAAATTTATTCGAAATAACAACAATAGTTTAAGCAAAATAAATTATAAAAAAAAAACATAATGCCGTTTAGTAAAGAAAACGAAATTAAATGGTTGCAAACGGAAATCATACCAAAATTACTGAAAAAGCAAAAATTAATAGAAAATTTCAAAACAAGTGATTTTGAAAACTTTCAAATACTCAAAGTTGAAATCAAATTGGTGGGGGCAGAGGAGGCCTTTATGTTAACAACCTGTTACAGAGCGGCTATTGAATATGAGTTCAAAGGTGTCAGCAGTAAAGTTAATTTCTTTGTCAAGGTAAATTTATTTTTGAGTTATGTGAGAGAAGGTCTCTCTCTTTTCCTGTCATAATTTATTACGTAATTTTATAAGTTACGGTTCATAAACAATTAGGATGCACTCTACTTTAGATTGCAGTACCTCAAGTATACAAGACAACAAATTATTTTTAAAAATTCTTAAAAATTATAGTTTATAAGTTAAACAAGTAATTGAGAGTTACAAAAAGCGCACCGTGGTGCTGAATCAAAAAAATTTTTAATTCTGTAAATAAATCTGTCAAAACTACCAGCAAGATCGAGACAATATGACGCCCATGCAGAGGATTATTCGGGTCCTAGTTTTAATATTAAGTTTAATATGTATAATTTTTAGGAGAGCACTGTGGGCTTTTTTTATTTTTTTTTTTTTTTTAAGGTAAAAAAGTAATACGCCCCTAAAGACTTTGTCGAACCCTACAAAAAACCACGTACTTGTTGCGACTGGACCATTAGTTTATAAATGGCCAAATTATTTCCAAATTTTGTGTAACGCTCATGTGATAAACATATCACGTGACAGTGACTTCATAGCCTATAAGCTAAACTCCAAAAGAATATTTTTTTAGAGCAAAAATCTTACTCTAGAGGATTTATATAAATTAAACCAAAAAATAGGTACGCTGACGAGCATATTATGCCGGTCTTGATTATCGTTTAGAAAAATTTTCCTACCCTAGAGGACAAGAAACTAACACTTAGCTTATCATGTGAATAGATCTTAAGTGACAGGGACGGGTTGGAGTTCTAATAATTTCTATGAAAGGAACCTGTTACTTCAACGTGACGATGACCTAAGACAGGGTCATGTAGCACTAATACGTTACGCTGGGATATGCCTTAGACATATACTTAACGTTCTTGTTCATTGCCAATTACTATAACACTAGTCCAACTCTAGTCTTTTTTTAAGACTTTTAAATCAGTCGCGTACCTTATTTTGCAAGTCATTTCTGTTCGCATCCCGCAAATACTATTGGGCGAATTTTAATAAAATGTTGTGGGAAGATACCTTAGTACTTCGATTCAAATATGGAATACTTTTTTTCGTAAAAATATCTCATTTTCAAGGGAAAATAGAGATGAAAAGTGAACTATGCAATTTTATTGATTTAATGATGCTGCAGACTTGGCAGATTATAACTCCAACTTTTACACAAAACTCTATTTACAGAAATCAATATATAGTCTAGGTTGCTACATGCCGAGTAATTACCCAGAGACGGGTATCTCTATATAAAAAATTATAAAAATTACCAATATTTGGTTTGAATATGGATTTTATTATAAAAGTAATTCAGAACAAATTTGATTTTATATAGAGGTACCTGTCTCTGGATAATTGATCATAATGTTGCACCCTAGATTTCCAGTGCAAGTATTTTCCATTTAGAAAAAATAAAAGGTGCTACCAAGTTTTTAGCATTATCAAATCGGTAAATGATAGAAAAGCAGACAGACGGAAGTGAGTTACTATTTTATTATATGTATAGATTCTATTATCTGTAAATAGTGTCGAAAAGATCCGTTTTGCCATATCATTCACATGAGTATATTCTCTTTATTTTCTTTTGGAAATGAGATATCTTTTTTTAGTCCATATCGATTACTATCTGAACCAGCAACAAAATATTCAAAAAGATATTTGATTCACAGACTCGTTTAACTTTAGCTGAAATGAATTGTCATAATTATTGTATAAACGCCTGCCTACTAGAGTTCATGTGTAGTTCATGAGCGACCTAGTTCAGTTGAACTAATTAGTCAACTGACCTAAGTGAGCTGCTCTCCACACTGAGCTGATATCAGCTTCTTAGTTCAGTTAGTTCAGTCAGCTCACTAGTTCAGTCAACTCACTAGTTCAGTCAGCTCACTAGTTCAGTTAGGTGCTTAGTTCGGTTCAGCTCATTAGTTCATATGGCCTTATTTTTGGAACAAAATCAGTAGACTCTTATAATTTTCACAGAAGATGTATCATTATAGCAATTAACACAATTAGTACGAATTAAACGAAATTCGCCTCAAACTGTAAACATTATAGCCAAACATTTGAAATTTTGACAGGGTACGTAGTACTGTGCTCGCTATAATTAAAAGTTAAAGGGTGTAGCCATAGTAGTCTTAATTGACTTAAAATTTATAAAAACTAAAAGACTTGAAAAATTAAGATCTTGTAATTTTAAAGTTATATATTGAATATCACACAGAGCCCTATATAATCATAGTACAAATCTGTAATACTTTAAGTGAATATAATTTGCCAAAAGAAAAAGGTTTTTTTTATTTAGATTTTCTTCAAATTTATTTAAACAAAATGATTGAACTTGCAGCATACAAAATAACAATAATCATTTAGACCGTAATAATTTAAGCCTAATGGTATAAACACAATTGGGACGAACGAGGAATTTTTCGTTGTGAATATTCGTCAAAAAAAAAATAAAATACATTTGTGTTTATGAACATGCAGACGATCAGTGCAACGACGAAATTCGTAGTGCGTAACGAACTCTGCGATAGATTTATTCCTATTTCATATACCGACGAACGACGGCTAAATTGTTGCAAGGTGCCCGTTTTTACTTTATCATACATAGTATAAGGTAAAGTATAGTAATCATGAAAAAATTCGAGATCGGGATTTCGACGGATTTATACGTTTTGAGGTCCCCTGAATCCATTTTGACTATTTTCGCGATGATGTCTCTTGTGTATGCCAGTATTTTTGTGGAGTTTGTACAGGTCATACCGTTAGACATATCAAAATGAAATTTAGTATGTGCCTTTGGTATGGGGAGATGAAGAGCTGTATAGTTTTTGGACATAATCGGGAGGGGACAACGGTCAGTTTCCTTACCCTCAAATTTTGTGAACGCTCTACATGTCATACCGTACGACATATTAAAACGAAATTTAGTATGTACCTTTGGTTTATGGAGATAAAGAGCTATATAAATTTTTGGGCATAATCGGGAAGGGGTAGTTTACTTGCTCCCAAATTTTTTAAACGCTCTACAGGTCATACCGAATGCCATATCGAAATGAAATTCAGTATGTGCCTTTGGTTTCTGGAGATGAAGAGCTGTATAAATTTTGGCCATAATCGGAATGAGGCAAGCGGTAGTTTACCTAACACCCCAAACCGAAAAAAATAAATTTTTCGATTCGAATATACTTTGGACTTTTATTTTTTATGTAAAATATCCATAAAAATATCTGTTGAGTGTAGGCCACTCCAGTTTTATTTTCTTTTTAAAATATTTAAGTTGTCTTGTAAATAAAGTTAAATTATATTAAAATAATTATTTCCTTCTATATTTCTAGCATACAATTCAAATAAAATTTTTTTATTTTGATAATTATGTTTTAAATTTATTTTTTGTATATATTTCTTCTCTTATAATTTTTTTTTTTCTGTTGAAATATGGTCACACTATCAGCTGCTAAATGTAAAAAAATGATTTATAAATTAAAATATCCAATTTGGTGTAAGTTTATTTTAATTTATATAAAAATGGATATAAATTAGAGGAAACTGAGAAACAATGAATGTTGTTATAATCTGTTACCAACGAATAGTAAAATGACAAGAGAAAATCAAAGATCTGAGAAAGTTTTGCCTCTTCTTTATATTTTGTTCGTACAAATTGTGTTACAGTCGACGAATTTACGCAACGAATTTTTTCAACGAATTCGTTGTAATGTGCAAAGTTCGAGGTTCGTCCCAGTTATGTTTATACCATAACTACTAGAAACATTTTAACATTTTAACATTTAAATACATAGTAGTTTCTTCTTAATAATTCTTAAACAAAAATTGAAAAACAAAATTAATTTATTAATTCTCAATGAATTGTTTCTTCACTCTAATTTAAAATAAAATTATTAACGAAATTTTTTTACTAAAGTGATCAATGCCGATTATTTATGATGTCATTGTCGTTATCGTTTAAAGTCAATCAGGCCGTTCTTGTTGCTAGGCCTTCGAGTGGTTTACGTCTCACTCTCGCACTGGGTGATAGGCTTCCACGATTAGCTGTACTTTAGTACAGTTAATTAGTGGTTGCTTTAATCAGCCACGTGCAATAGTTCTGGTTATCGTGTATAACAATTAATAAAATTTTTTTTTATTTTTATTTATTTTTATTTTTTATTAAATTCAAACATTCCATTTGAATTTCAGATTTTTAACTAAAACTAAAAACAATTTTCATAAAACTCAATAAATTTCTTATGATACTACGATAAATAAAAATAGTTTACAAAGGAGTATTTTATCAACAAGTATTAATAATAAAAATAGGGTTTTCATATAAGAGTAAATACATAGGGTTTCTATAAAAGTGTTAATACATATTATATATGTGTACGACTAAGTTATACATATAACTTATAACCTCAATATTACAAGGAAAATTAATAAATGAAAAGAAACTTAAAATATATAACGAAAATAAAATACATATAAACTAATTTAAAAATAATGAAATACAATAATTCTTGCAAAAAAACCGACTTCAAAACAGATAGAAGGGCACCAACTCTAAACTAAAAATGTAAGAAATAATCTGTAAGAATTAGATTTGAATCAAATAAAAGATGCGCCAAACTTATAGGAAAAAAATGAAGACTATTTGAATGTCAAGCCTCTCCTCTTTTCATCATCATCCGTCTTTTATGGAGGCACCATTTAAGCCTCTGTCTACGTTTTCACAGATAGGGGCACACATATCAAATAAAATCACATATTCGGACACCCTTTAATTTACAATGTTAAATTAAAGACCTGTTGTTATACGGGACTTGGCCACAAAGATTCTTTGTAAATTTCAACTATCTGTCTATAACGGTTAAAAAGTTTAACCATATATATTAAATTACATGAACTATTGGGACACCCTTTACATTATAATTCCAAATATTTATACTTGTTATCATACCAGAGATAGTAGTGGACAGTCTGCCTAATTTTCGAGTGTTTGTGTTTAACGGTTCAAAAGATAGGGACATATAGATTAAATTATATAATTAATGGGGACACCCTTTAATTTCTAAATTCAAATTGTATACTTGCTATAGTGGACTTTGCAATACAGGTTTCTTGTAAATTTCAGCTGTCTGTCTCTAACAGTTCAAAAGTTTGGCCACACACATAGAATTAAATTAACTATTGGGACACCCTTTTAGTTCGAAATTCAAATTTTATAGTTTTTGTTATAGCTGACTTAGCAATACAGGTTCTTTGTAAATTTCAACGGCCTGTGTACAACTGTTCAAAAGTATGGCCATATACATCAAATTAAATGAACTATTGGAGCACCCGTTAATTTTGAATATTTTTACATTTTATTATAACGGTCATAGTAATCGACATTCTGTCAAATTTTCATGGTTTTGTCTATGACGGTTCAAAAGATAGACCCAAATAGGTCAAATAATGTCACCTGTGGGGACACCCTTTAAACTTTAAACTTATTTTTTTATTCATTTCTGCTGTTGAGAGCTATAGCGACACTCAATTTTTTAAAATATTAATTTGGTGCCCTTTACGGTTCTTAATACACGTAAAAAACATGTATATTGTATGGGGACACCCTTTAATTTTTAATATAATGAACTGTTTTTAAAATGGAACCAACCTGAAAGCATAACCTTTCAAATAAAGGAAACAAATTTTAAAATCGGTTCAGAAATGGCTGAGTTCTGCGGTTACATACATAAAAAAAGCAACATTCAGACGAATAGATAACCTCCTTCTTTTTTGAAGTCGGCTAAAAAAATATAACATAAATTAAGTAAAGGCTTTACTATGGTCTTATTTTCTCCAGAAGCCTTTTTCCATTAAGAAGAAGAATTACATGTGTAATTACATCTGACATAACCTATAATATATAATTTTTCCGCCACACAGTTTTGTAGCAAAATATCAAGTTGGCATTACAGGATGTATGATGCTTTGTCACATCAAAATAGAACACGTTCTACATGAAAAATGTCATATGTATTGTACACATGGAAAATACACATGTTATGTTTGAAAGGGGTCACACGACGTGTTTAGAATTTACACATGGAAAAGTGACAAGTCATATGACAAATACATGTCGTGTAAAACCACTTTAAATAAGCAAACAAAACCCCTTTTGCTGTTTACTGATTCAACTTAAACATCTGTCTGAGTCTTACCTACTGATCAAATGAACTAAAAGAACTAGAAGACCGACCTAGTTCAGTAAAGTCATCTGAACTAAAAAGATCGCTCACTTTAATGAACTAACAAGCACAACTCTAGAATAGATGTATAGATTTGTTAGTCTTCTGTCCTTGTGTGTCTATTTTAAAGTCGGTTTTTTGTTGCTAGAACTATTATAATAAACCAATTATATTTTCAATTAAACGGTATCGAACACTTTTTCATCCAAATTTATTACGAACATTTAATTATTTATTTTATACTCTTTTGTATACAAAAGTGTCATGATGACTTAATTAGAGTCATTCATATCTGTTTAGAAGTAGATTTTAAAGTGGCATTTTTATTTGTATTTGTTAAATAGACTGTTAAGTTTTTTTACAAAAAAAAAAAAAAAATAAAATTTATTTCAAATAAATATAAGGCCATTATAATAGTTATTTTTTCATTATAAAAATGTTCTTTGAATTGATATTAAATTCAAATTGAAGCATATGGAACATTTTATAACATTATCGAATAGTGCAGGAATATTCAACCAGGATTCACTAATATTCTATATACACTATAGCGAAATCTAGTACATACGAGATTTCGAGCGAAATGTAGTTGTTTTTACTAGATTAAAAAAACCTAATAAACCAAAATTTAAATTACTAAAAATCTACAAAATTTTGATCAAATAATAATAATAATAAAAATAGAAAATATCCATACATACAATAAAATAGTAACTCATTTCCGTCAGTCTCTCTGTCTGCTTTACTTTTGCGTTCGCATCACGCAAAAACTACTGGATGAATTTTAAAAAAATTTTGTGAGTAGATCCTTAGTATCCTGATCCCAATATAGGATACTTTTTCTCTGCAAAACTATCTTATTTTCAAGAGAAAGTCGGGAAAAAGCAGTGAAAGTACGCAATTTCCGGTTTAAAGGTACTACAATTTTCGGTTTAAAACTGGGATAATTTAAACACGGTTACACACCTTTTTAATTTTTGAAAGTGGGTTATTTAAACAAATTTGTATTTGATTTGTATTTTAAACACCTCTTACAGAGGTTTACAATAATTTTTAGAATTTTAGATAAATTTTAAAATCTTATCCAAGGCTGGGTACCTTAATATAAAGAAAATACGTATCTGGATGTATTTTAACAACATTTTGTGAGGAGGTAGCTTAGCATCATGATTTCAATAAAGGATACTTTTTTTACGTAAAAATACCTTTTTTCCAAGAGATAATAAAGAGAAAAAGCAGTAAAACTACGCCGACTTTTTTTTACAAATTTAAAGGTACTCCATACTTTTAATCATCTTTTATTTTTGAAAGCGCGATATTTTAAACACGGTTGCGCAACAGATGGCGCTGTTTTAAAATAAAGACAAAATAATAAATTTGAATTTGTGGAATTACATTAGGTTAGATGGCACAGGTTGCCGGTTTTATGATCAGAAACCGACTCACTTGGGTCCTAGAGGTCACCTTGTGACAGCTGAAAGAGAGATAAGCAGGAGGATCCTTAGGATGCCTGCGAATCCGCACTTGGCCTATTTCCAAACCATCCCGAAACCCGGATAAACGAATTTATCCTGTTGACGTCGCAACCCGACAGGTCTGCAGCAAGGTCCTGCAGCCTCGGGCTGCCAAGAAGCGCCGCCCTTTCAGCGGATGGGGCTTGGCAATGAAAGAGGCAATGCTTCACCGTTTCTTCCTGCTCCTCGTTCTGGCAACCTCTGCAGAAGTCATTATATGGTAGATTCAATCTGCTAGCGTGGACACCCATGGCGCAGTGCCCATTCGGCACAGCTACAAGTGTGACCATCTGTCCTCGAGGGGTTCTCAGTAGGCTTGCAATATTTTTGCAATCATACTGAGGCCATAAAAGCCTCGAAATCGCGCAGGTGACCTCGTTTGACTATCTTGTCTGCGCGGCCCCTTATAGCTCAAGCTGAAAGTTGTCTTTACAGCTAAGCGGGACGCCTACTAGTTAATATATATCCTGATCCCTAAGGTAGGTTCCAGATCTAGCAAATTCGTCCGCAGTTACATTTCCGTGTACCCCTGTGTGCCCCGGCACCCAAAAGAGTTCCAGGTTGGAATGTGTCGCCATTTCATCTAAAGGTGTCCGGTATTCCCGAACCAATCTGGACGTCGTGTAGACGCCCGATAAGGAGTTTATCGCGACTTTGCTGTCGGTACAAATCCGGATATCTTGGTGTGGTTATATGTATATTACATTGTTATTAAGATATTTTAAACACCTTTGACAGAGATTTTCAATCATTTTTAGAATTTTAGAAGTAAGTAAGTGTCTTACAATTGGTGTGGAATACTTTCAAAGCAAAGTCCAGCAAAATATAGTCAGGACGCGCACGACGTGGCGGGTACAGCTAGTACATAAATAAAATTATTAAAATTTTAATTAAAGTGCAAATTGAAAAATCCTGCTTGTGTGAAAAAAATGCTATGTAATGTAAAAAAATGCAGTGTAGGCGATATAAATTTCGAAAAACATTTCAATTCAAATCTGCTAGATTTTGCTGTAGTGTAAACACACTGTAACGAAAAATGCAATTGATTCTTCTAAGTCAAATATTAAAAACTACTATTAGTTGTCTTTTTATTAAGTCAATTGTTTTTAATAAATAACTTTGTTTACAGTGCTTTTTTCTATAAACTTTTTTTCGCAATGCAATTAAAATTCTAATTTGAATTATTTGATGATAACAACATGTCAAATACAAAACACAATTTTAATTAAGTTTCTGCCTGTAATATATTCGTCAAAACAAAGCTTGAGTACTTTTCATTGTTTATTTTGCGCCAAATACACTAAAGCGCGCACTCACTCATTAATTATTCTATTTAATCTTTAAATTATTAAATACGAAAGCATTCATTAAAACGCCAACATTTGTAAATGTACGTGCAGTTAAGTTTAATTTTTATTATGCAATGGGAATTAAAAAAAAATCATCAGTGTTATATTCGGTCTTGCCGAATTTTATATACGCTACACCACAGTGATTAAAAATATTACATTTTTCACAAAAAACACAGAGGTCAAGCAATTAAAAAGCGACATTCCGAGACAATCTTTAAAAAGTAATCCCAGCAAAAAATAATTGTTTTTTTTTTTGTATTCCGTACATTTTTCCGCCATTAAATATGATGTAAAACATATAAGACTGCGGTATGCGGTCGTCTCGAATCTTATATACCCTTCACCAAGGTGATTATCGTTTTACCCCCACCCCTAGACGACCACCCTACACTCATTAGGTCTACAATCGTCAGATCAAAGCAAATAAGGGATTAAAACTTAAAAAAAAGTGAATCCTATCTTATATTGACACAACCCCTTGTTGGCCGCTGCTGAGTTTCATTGGCCTTAAAAAATCGTCTTTTATGTGTGATCGTAATCGAAGCAAAAAAGAGGCATAAAAACCATAAAAAAAGAATCCAATATTCTCTACTACTAAAAGAGGTCTTCCCGGGGGTTCCAATTGTCATTTCAGTACATTCTCAAATGCCTTGAGGGCGTTCACTCGGGGAAAATAGGAGGAAGAAAAGGTCTGTTGTTTTAATACACAGGTTCTATTCGAAGCCCGACCAGTGCCCAAAGGACTGGTACCACGGGAATCGGTAGCCCCACAGAGAGCTTATCCTCTCTGCGACCGGTTGTTGGTGAGGTCCCCTTCGGGGGAACACTTAGTGGCTGTGATTTAAGATCAAATATTGTAGGTATGGTGCAAGGTCGATCAAGTGTGCTGTTGCACTCTCAACAGACGGAGTTTAAATAGTCTCCAAACCCTTAAGCGAGAGGCTATAATATGGAATCTAGCTATGACTTTTAGGCTTGCCATATTATATAAACTGCTACTCATTGTGACTGTATCACACATAAATTGCGATACTGGCGGCAACGTCATATCGTGGAATGTTAATATACAGAGCAATGGGGGCGCTAGTCTACGCTCAAATTTCAATCGGTGGAAAAACCACCGTGGGATTAGGCCTAAACGGCCGGTGCCCACGTTAATCTTGTTCCACTACTAGAAGAGGGTTCTGACCGCACCACACCCTGGCTTCTGTTGATACGCGCTGAAATCATTGAAACTAAAACGGTCAGACCTACGTAAAATAAAAACGAAAACGACAAAACCGAAAAATGAACTTAATATTAACCCAACAAATAGTAACTCCTCCGAATAGGGCCCATTGCCCTCCCCCTGGACTCCGTAGAACCCTCCTCTATCCATATTGCCTTAGGATGGCCAGACTTAAGGAAAAAACTTTAAAAATTTGTTGTCCATATTGCCCCCGTCCTAAGGAGCCTGGTTACCATTGGCCACCCTGTGGGTTCACTGGTCACCCTGTGGAGCCATTGGCCACCTCTATGCGCTTATTTAAAAGGCATAAAGGCATTTAATACAAATCAAAGCAGCAAATCCTAACAACTTAAAAAAACATAAAATCGCCCCTCCCAGAGGGTTATTGCCTCCCGATATCTGTATGTAATCTACTGGTCTCCGTCTAATATTAAGTAACAAAGTAAAGCAAACGAAAGTCATTACAACCGAAAAAAAACTGAAAAAATATAGATAGGCGTGTTTTTGCCCACAGCCTCGAATGATGTGGTCTGATATTGCTGAATTGCAATAGCAAAATTTTCGAAACTATGCGTGACTGACTGGTGGGCTTAAATTTTCTATATCTGTTCTTCTGGTGCCTTGACAAAGTTGATTTCAACCCAAACAACATCGCTTAATTAACTTCTCTACGTATAATGATCCAGAATATGTATACTTTATGGGGTCGAAATTGAATATTGTAGAAATTACACATGGAATGACAAACTTATGTATACCCTTTCCAACTGTGGTGACGGTATAATGAATGTGATATAAAATGTTAAGTTTACAAAAAGCAACGAATTTTTTACATGTCCCCTTAGATTAGTGCTTACTAAACATCACTACTCTAGGGGGAAAAATTTGCGACGAGTTCCGAATATAATACTGATTAATTTCAGTGAATTTACGTTGCATTCAAAAATAGCTTAAAAGGAAATGCTACTAAAGGGCTTTTCACACTATAATACAAGTATTTATACTTTTGAGGCAAATGCAACCCTGACATGATAAGTTGTTATTGTTTTTTGAAAAATTTCTAACAACGATTAGATAAGAGTTGCATTTATTCAAAAGTATTATTACTTGTATTATAGTGTGAGCCAAGGCGAATTCATACCAGGTGGAGTCGATAGCCCAGCTGATTGTTTTTTTCTCTCGTTTTTTTGCTAATGTCTTGTCAAAAAATGCATTGTTTCATATCTGCTAATCTAATGTCAAAGTTGTTGTTTTGTTGTGGTTGTTGTCCTACTGCTCACACCTGGTATGAATTCGCCTTGGTGTGAGCTATAACAAGTCGTCATTCCTTTAAAAATCGGCATACGGCGAATACGTTTTTTTGTGGTGCGATATTGACGTAATTTAACTGTGTATTTTGGGCAAAAAATAAAGATGTAATGCAACGAGCATTAGCGTGAACCATCAACAACTCGTACTCAATAATAAGATGATCACTTTAATTGAGCTTAAGTATTCTTTACGAGTCGCTTACAAATGAATTGTGAAAAACTAACAGCAAATAATTCAGCCTTTATTTGCTTTTATAATCATAAAATATGTATATTATATTTTTAAGTATTAAGTGTCTTCCCTTATCTACGAGACTACTCATTACATCAGTAGACTCAACTTCCCAACGCTGTAAGTGCTTGTCCATACTTACATCATTTTTTGTTTGAGTGCAGAGAAATTTCTCGTGTGAAGTAAACAAAAGGTTATTAAATTATCTGTTAGATGAATGAGACAGCAGAATATAAAAAGTTGGTAGCGATCACAATACAAATAAAAACAAATTATCAGAATCATCATATATTTATTTTTTATTGCATTTTTTAATGTTGTATGGGATCGCTTAAAGCCTCTTACACTGCGTTTACACCTGACCTAAATAATGATCCTACATAATCGTAACGATTCAATCTCAACAGAAAAAAACTGACAGAATTTTGTTCTACTCCAGAAATCGTTTCAACACGACGTTGTTATGCAACAAAAGATTTTGCAACCCTGATCAGGTAAAAAATATTTTATAAATTTTTTCAAAAGATTATCAAATCATACAGACCTGTCAAAAGAGTCTGTCACCCACATACACCTCTAATCCGCACTATCAAAGTATATTTATATCAAGTTCATGCAAGTCTACAACAAGTACAACATTAGAACAACAACACGCATTTTGTTTGTATAAAATATTACTAGGTGTCAAAAGCAACTCAGAGATGGCAAAGTGGGTAGAATTTAACTTTTTTTAATAGAAAAACTTAATTCTAATTATGCTAAATATAAATAAAAAAATTATGATACATTGATCTGTTTATGTTTAGATCAATCTGAATTAAAACAAGAATTCATAAAAAGTTTGTTTGGTGCAACCTTAATCAGAAAAGCAAAATTTCAAAATTTCGTTTACCATCCCTGATGAAACAAAGGAAAGTGAAAAAAATATACATTTGAAAATTTTTTTCAATTTTTTTTGAATTTACTTTTTTTTTAAATTAAAAATGTAAATAAATTTTGACACTTAGGAACAAAACAAAGAAAACGAAACGAAAAATATCAGCTGAGCTGACGAATGTACTTGATATAAATATACTTTGCGCACTATCATACTTTATAAACACATGGGCCTATGCAATTTTTGACAGATCGACCGACTGAGTTCGATAGTGAAGCATGGCCTGAAGACAATAACAATACATACACACTTTTTCTCTAATACATACATACACACTTTTGTCCGAATTACGGTATTGGATATGTTGAAGACAGTAAATAGCTCAGTGATTTTACGTTTGCCGACAATAATTCAAAAGGAAATTAATCGCAAATATATTTTTTGTCACTAAAGTTAGTCACAAAAAAGTAATTTTTGTTACAAAAAGTTCGTTTATTTTACCAATTCATACAAATTTTTTTAAAATAATTTTGTCATTATTGTGACAAACTATTTATTTACTTACGTTAAATTACTTTTGTGACAAAGATCATCACGAAAACGTATGCCTATAAAAAATTTGTTGTTGTCAAGCTTCAAATTTTCTCATTAAAACTCACGTTTGTCACACATAAGATCTTTTGTATCAAGTCAATTTTGCTGCAAATGCCATTTTTTTGCCGAAAAATTAATTTTAACACTAAAAGTATTTTTCTTTTTTTTTAAAGTGAAATAGTTTTGTCTAGCGAAAACAGGACATGATTTGTCACAAAATTATTTTTTTTATTTAGATCTTTTTAAATATTGTACAATTTCTGTTAATGTATAACAACCAAAACAGACTGTTTATCTACTAAAGTAGTTATTGTTACATAAAAGCTATTTTCGTTAGAAAAAATTTTTTGCGACATAATTTGTTTTTTTTCACTTAAGTCGCTTTTGTCAAAAAATACTGGCATGTTATTTTACTACAAGCAAATTTTGTCACAAGGTTAATTCAGTTGCTGAAATAATTTTTTTTACAAAAATTTATTTAAATATGCAAAAAATAAGTTTGTCACAAAAATAATAATTGTCATAAAAGTAATTTTTGTCACAATAACCATTTTTTTCTTCAGAAAAAGTAGTTTTTGCTACAGAAATTTAATTTTGTCAAAAAATACTGGAATGTAATTTTTTTCCATTTAATTTTTTATATAATTTTGTCACAAAGTAATTTTAGTCGCTGAAATAATTATGTTGCACAAAAATTTATTTATATATGCAAAAAGAAAATTAATTTTCTCACAAAAGTAGCTAATTTTTGTTACAATAAATGTTTTTTTTTTCTCTTTTTGCTTTACAAAATATAGTTTTTTCCACAGAAATTTACTTTTGTCACTAAAATGTTATTTTGCTACATTTTATTTTTTATTATAAATTTAAACAATTTTGTCACTACAAAGTAATTCTAGTCGCAAAAATAATTATTTTTTACACAAATTTATTTATGTATGCAAAGAGAATTAATGTTGTCACAAACATAATTATTGTCACAACGGTAATTTTCGTCACAATAACTATTTTTTTCTTCAAAAAAAGTAATTTGTGCCACAGTAATTTACTTAATTTCAACACTAGGTCTCATTTTATAGCTAAAGTAATTCTTGCCACTTACATTAGACAAAAAAAAGCCACTTGTATCACATAAAGGTTCTGTTGTCACAAAGGTGTTTTTAAGTCGTTTTTTTATACAAGGTTTTTTTGAAGAAAAAAAAAATGACTTTGCAAAAGTATACTTTGTTACAAATACATCAAAAAAAGAATTTAACAAATCTCGCCGCTCTTTATCACTAAATCGCTTTTGTCACATAAAGTCATTGCACGTTTTATTTTCTTTCTTGATTTCGGTACTTAACTGTTACTGAGAAGGACTTGAGGTTTGATAAACGTACTTAATACACACTTTGTAATTTTTTAAGTCATGGCAAAATAACCATATACGGACACCACTACGTCATGAAAGACCAAAAAAAAAGACCCCTGTCTCCCAGTTTTGCCCAAAGTCCTCAAAGTTTTTTTTTATGAGCCCTCAAAGATGTGGGGCCTCGATGTCATTTTTGCAAAAAAATGATCATTTACTCAAGCTCATATTTTGTAAACCGTTTGAAATTTTGATATACTCTCTGAGGCAAAGTTGTAGCTCTTGTTATAAAGAACAAAAATTGTTAACATATAAAATTAAAAAAAACTTCATCTTCAAGGTCAAAATCGCAAAAAACTTTAAAAAATTCAATTTTTTTACCTTTTTTCCCCTGATCAGGTCCATAGGTAGCAAACCGTTCAAAATTCAAGGAAACAATCAACTACAAAAATGAACCTAAGATCTCAATAAACAACTTTTTAGAACATATGAACTTCCTAGGAATGATTCTTAACACCGTTTTACAGAAAAGATTTTTCCACCAATTAAAGTTTTTAATTAGTTTAAAATCAAGTTCAAATTCCTAAACAAATATTTAATTCAATTAATTATTTAATAAAATTTTAATCTGAAATCAATTAAAACCTTTAATTGAGGCAAAAAAAATTGTATGTGTTTGCGGAAAAATTTAATTATTTTACTCGATTTTTACATATGTACATACCTTTTTTGATACCCTTCACTACATATATAAGTTTGCCATTCCGTTTGTAATTTTTACAAGATTTATCTGGGACCCTATCAAGTATATATCTTTTGGATAATTGTATATGGGGAAGGAGATTAAGGTCTGTCCATCTTCCTGTGTTGAAAATAATTATCTTAGGTTTCTATATAAATTTTAGATACTTTAGGTGAGCGTCTTTCACGTTTTTCCCATGTTGTTGTTGGCTGTGGGAATTATTGTACACTAGCTGTGCCGGCAACTTCATCAGCGTCCTTACAATATTTTGTTTGATTTTGCTATAAAAGCAATCCACACCAAAGACCCTTACATTTTTAGTGCTTCAGTTATGGTTTATGTATTTACTTTATATATAGGGTCTCATCCCTACTAAAATATAAAAGGCGTTGAAATCCATCTAGTAGTTTTTACGTGTTGCGAATGCAGACAGACAGATAGATAGGAAATAAGTAACTGTTTTATTATATGTAAAGATTGAAAAAAAAACAATATTGTGAGAATCTGAAGGGTCTACCAATTACGGCTCAAGCGATGGATTACTGTAACAGACGGACAGACATGGTTGCGATATTATTAGGTTTACGTTATTACCCTATGGGTGTTATTTGTTTGTATACCTTTCTATGGAATATTTTTTGTTTGATTGTTTTAAGATTTAAATTTTTTTTTATTTATTTTAGAAAACACCTGAACTACCCCAGGAAATCTACGATAGTATAAATTTTAAAGCTCTTTTTAACAATGAGATCTTAGCCTACGAAAAACTTATGCCCGCCTTGCAAGAATTCGGTAAAATCGACCTCAACATTGCCAAGTTTTATTATGCCAATTTGGGAAGCAATTTCGCCACTGTCATAACAGAAGATTTTTCCAGCAAGCAATGGAATGTATCCAAAGAAATGGTTAATTTATCACTGGATCATATACTTTTGGGTGTAAAATATTTGGCTAAATTTCATGCTATTGGTTTTGCCTGGCGTCAACAGAAACCCCAGGAGTTCAACGAAGTTACAAAGGAACTTAAGGAGCCACGTTTTAATTCAGAATTGCATCCTGTATGGGGTTTAACACTAAGAGAAAGTATAAAGAGAGCATTAGCAGCCTGTCGAAAATATGAGCCCTGTGTAGATGAGACGTTTTTAGAAAATTTAAATTTATTATTGGGTGATACCTATCATTATGGTAAGGAGCGTGTTAAGCCTCGAGAACCTTTGGTGACATTGTGTCATGGGGATTATTTGCGTAATAATGTGGCCTTTAAATATGATCCGGATGATCGGCCATTAGATATAATGATGTTTGATTTGCAGACATTAAGAATATCCTCACCAATGGTGGACTTGTCCATATTTCTGTCCCTATCCACTTATGCCGAGGTGCGTTATAAACATTTTACTGAAATTTTCACGCTTTATATTGAGGCGTTGAAAGAAACGTATGAGAGACTGGTGCCAGACACAGCACCAGAGTATTTGAGGTAAAATTTTACATATATTGATCTGTATATTTTTTTAATTGATCATAATTTTTCTTTCCTTTTTAGCTACAATTCTTTACTCAAAGAATATATAAAATTTCTACCCTACAGTATTGGCATTTGTGCAGCATTCCTTATGACTTTAGTCGAACCCAAAACAGAAGAAACTTCAAAAGAAATGCTTATGGCCCAGCCAAACGAGGAACAAATAATAAAGGAAGTGATGACAAGAGGTGGCGAGGAAGTCGATCGTGAACTGGCTCATCAAATCAAAGAATTGTATGAATTCAATACAACAAACGATGGCAATGTGTTTGAAGGATTTTAACACAAAAAAAAACAAATAAAATCACTTGTTTATTTATTAATTAAAATTCCAACACGCACAGGCTTCTAAGAAAGTATTAAAAAAAGTGCAACAAAATTAACATAAAGAATCATTATTATTTGGCAAATAGTTGTGGTAAAGATACGATGGATATGGAGAAGAACAACCTAAAGCATTTAAAAAATACTAACGATCTGATTACTTAAAGAGGCATGCAAAGTGTTAAAAAAAAATTCTCTGCTAATTTGCATTTTTTTTATAGATCTTTGCTATTTTGCTGTTGGTTGATTTTGTACTTTTGCAATGCACAGTGGGGCAAAATCAATATATTTTGTAAATAACTCATCCATTTGTAAAGGGCTAGGGCGATTCATGCATGACATGAGCATAGCAGATTAGTATCTGAGCTTAAGTATTGACACTGGCCATTATCTATTTTCCAGGGTTGTCGCTATGTGGTCTCAAACTTGGCTACCTCGCACCAGCAAATTCTTTTCGAGCTTGGCATTTCTTAAATGTTTGCTATTTAAAAATTAAACAAAACTTAAAGAAATCCCATGCTCTTAAAGAATTCGCAGGTGCGAGGTAACCAACGTAGTGCCATCCCTGGCAAAAGCATAATACCCAGCGTCAAAACTTAAGCTCTGATACTCCTCTGCTATGCTCATGTCATGTTTTGCATCAATTGGCCTAGACCTTTACAAATGGCTGAGTTATTTCCAAAATCTCTTGATTAAGGCCCACTGTGCATTGCTAAAAACTTATAGATTTGCGTGACAAATGTTGTTTTGTGCCAGTGTTATTATTTCTTAGGTTTAAATAAACAAGTTCTTTTTCAGCCTGCTTTTAGTTTTCTGCAATTTTAGGGCGTTTGGCATGTAATAAATTGTTTTTTTTTTATTCTCTATTCCTTGAGGCATTTTTTCCGCTGACATTTACTAATAGTTTATGTCAATATTTTGAGAAAATAAAAAAAAATTCAATGCTTAAGTTTGTCAGGCATGTATGATATGCAACGTATGCTTTAAATGCAACAACCACAACATCGAACCTATAACCACTAAGCTGAATATGTTTGATGGTTTACTAATCGAACTCTTATACATTGCAGTGGATTTCAAACTTGTTCGAAGCAACTTATAAATGTTGTAGATTATGTAAAAATGTTGATCAACAAAATTTTTATTTTTGGTTGTTTAAGACACAAGGAAGACGTTGCAATTTAGTTTTCTAGTAAATGTTAAGATATACCGAAGGCTACTGAAGAAAGCTTAAGATTAAAAAAAAATAGACTTGAATAAATAAAATAATATTTAGTCTGCATAATAATTTACATTTTTAATCGATGATAAATTTCGTTTTTTTTTTTAAATCGGTAGATATAGATCTTGTTAATCCTCTTAATTTACAACCGAATGTAATGAACTTTTTTTTACAACACTGTGAGAAGAGAAGAAAGCCAGAAACTGTAGTAAAAAAGTGTGATAAATTTACCAGAATAAAAGAAGCTGGGTCGTTTCAATGGCCAAGCTTTTTGTCTTGATTTATTCAATTATTTAGTTTTTAATAATTTTTTAAAATAGTCCAAATATAGATTAACACAGTGCAACAGTGAAAAAAAAAAAGAAAGTGCATGTGTAGATGCAGTTCTAACGGGACCGCCAAATAACTTTTTTTTGTCGAAAATGCTATAAAAAAAAACTACTGAATATTTTCTCAAATTTCTTTTTTTATTTGAAAGTACAATCCTTCCGGTTAATATTGGAAAATAATTTCATTCAAATGGCTGCTTTGGCTGGCCATGCAGTAGCCTACACGATCGGTCCAATTTTTAAGCACATTATCTATTGTGTGCGTCTGTATTTCAGCAATGGCCTCTCGAATATTGTCCTTTAAAGTGTCAATTGTATCTGGCTTGTCGGCGTAACACTTACATTTGACGGCACCCCACAAATAATAATCCAACGGTGTCAAATCACAGCTCCGAGCTGGCCAAAAGACATCAGCTCTGCGGCTGATAATGCGAACTTCAAAAACAGGGCGCAAAACATCGAGTATAGCTTCGGCACGTAGCGCCGTCCTATTGAAACCAAATATTGCCAATATCCTCCTCTTCAATTTTTGTGAACAAAAATTCGTTCATCATGGCCCGATAACGATCGCCATTGACTGTAACGGCTCATTTTTGGAAGAGAAATGGCCCAATTATGCCTCTGGACCAAAATCCGCATCAAACAGTGACTCGTTTAGGGTGCATCGTTTTCTGTGTCCCAAAAACGACAATTTTGCTTGTTTACATACCCGCCAAGATCAAAATGAGCTTCATCTGAAAAGATGATTTTTTTGCCAAAATCGGCATCTTCTGTAAGTCAATATTTCCCAGCGTTGTTCAAGCGTATACACAACCATATTCGTTTAGCGGAAGGATAAAACTAATTATCTGTCAAATCAGACATGAGCTAAGTGTTACCATTCACGAAATAAGCACTAGTTGAAAAAAAAAAACGTTAGTTCGCGGACCCTTTACTATCAAAGGGTAATAAAGCCCTTTACTCAGTTTGGCGAAATTGGTGAACAATTTTTATTTATAGGCCTCGAAAGATTCGGATAATCAGTGGACCCTTTAAAAAAATGTGTCATCAGGTTTTGTCTAATATCTCATTCAAACTATGTAGGTGATACCGCTTAACTTTGTTTGGAAATAATGTAGCCGAGGATTGGTTTAATAAATTCTATTAACATTTTATATCAAAAAAATAATTTATTCCTGCACCTTTTGTAAAAATTTTGGAGTCCCTGTAAGTTATGCTGATAAATGTACAAATATTTAAAAAAAAATTTTTTTTTCAGAAAAAGTGCAGGAATAAATTATTTTTTTTTTACATAAAATGTTAATAGAATTTATTAAACGTATTCTTGGCTACATCAATGCTGACCAAAGTTAAGCGCTATCATCTAGTTTGAATGAGCTGTTAGACAAACCGGACGACATCTTTTTTGAAGAGTCCACTGATTTTCCGATTCTTTCGAGGCCCATAAATAAAAATTCGTCACCAATTTCGCCAAACTGAGTACAGGGTTTTACTACTCTTTGATAGTAGAATCGAACCTATCTTATCAAGTTCGTGTATTTTTTGCACTGTGTAATAAAATGGCCAAAATGAAAAGAAAAATCTAATATTTAATAGATCAAAAACCTTATAGCGTATAGCATGTCTGCAGTAAACATGCAAAGTCTTTGGCGAGAACCGAATTTGCAACACATAGACTAGCAATCAGACTATCGAGGCATACAATAGATCAGAAACAGGACCGTCACTCTACATAAAATATTGTAATTGGAATGTTTGCATGCATGTCTGTGTTCGCTTTACTTAAAAACTACAAAATAAATTTTAATAAAATTTTGTTGGGAGGTACCTTATTACCTGGGTTCAAATAGAGGATATTTTTCTCCGTAAAAATATCCCATTTCTACGAAATTCTACAGATTTAATGGTACTAGAAACTTGGCAGCACCTTTTTCTCTTGGCTGAACCTTTTACATTTGGACATAAACAGAGTTTTTCACATGCTTTTTTCGGGTTTGTTTACTTTTCGTGTGTGTGTTTTTAAAATCTGTGGTGTAAGTACTTTGTTAAGAAAAAATACGCCGACTTGAGATGTATAATGTGAATCAACAATTCGACAGAGATGCTATCAGGGAAGCGATATCTCGTTAGCAGCTGAAATTAGGTACAATTTAAGTTCAAAAAGTACAATTTAAAACGGCCGTGGATACAATTTTATTTACCATCCCTGGTCATCAAATACACACTCTACCTCTTCACTTCTTGCCAACAAACCTCGTCTGTCTACCCTTTTTTCGTCCTAATGTGAAAGGGGACTAAACGGAAAAACTTTAAGACACTATTTACAGCACTCTACAATAGAAGAATTTTATATAAGTAATTACCTGGAGCTGGCTACCTATATACAAATAAGTAAATATATATCTAGCTCTATTAAAGTAAGAGTTTTAGGGCCAAATTCATAAAAAATATTTTTGTTTTATAAAATTTATATAAAAAAATTTTCATACAAAATTTGTTCAATAAACCTTTTATAAAATGAAAATATTTTTTATGAATATGGCCGCTTAAAATCTAGAGAGGATTACTTTCAAAACAAAAAGTTAATTCGAAAAAAAAATATTGTAACGACGCTGACGACGCACAGTGGCGCCATTTGAGTTTTTTCGTTGCAAAAATCATATCTTTTGAACCGAATAAGATAATTAAACAGTTTAAACAGCATATGATAGATAACTGTTCAGTCTATGAAATGAGAAATGGAAAGGGTGCTACGCTTTGTAGGGGCCTACTTATGGGTTATCAAAGTTAAAATTAGTAGAAAAATCAATTTTATGGTAAATAAAAAAAAATATATTTTTACATTTTTAAATTGTTTTTATTTTTTTGTTTCTTTAGGGTTTTATGTTTTAAATTATTACCCAACAAATTAAAAAAAAAATAATTTTTTTTTTAAATTAATTTTTTCAATTTTCTGTAAAATATTCATCACAAATCGTAAGAGAAGGTATATCTAAAAGACTAACCATTTCTAAACTATAATTATTTTCTAACTCTATTCGGAAGATGCTGCCAACATGTTGAAGAGGTCCTCATTTTGCCTTACCCTTGATGCTTTGAATGTGTTCTGCAATCTATATTTTTTATAAAATTTGTTAAGAGACTCCTGTGCTTCTTCAGAAAGCTCTCCAATTGGCAAAGACTGGTACTCAATTATATCTTTGCCATGCGCCAATATTTTATGGACGGTCAGGGTCAACTTCTTCTGTGGATACATTTCTGTTAAAAGAGATGCAGTTTTCGACGCATATTCTCCATATTTTGTAGAATTGACATTTTCTTTGCAGTTTAAAACATCCAAGATCGTTCCCAATCTTTTCACGATATGATTGTCAATTCCAGTGATTCTAGTTACTGCCTCATCATTTTCAAAAAATCTCCTAGAAGTGTTTCCATCGTTTGAGTTACCATATCCGTGCTTGGGACAGTCTACTTTTAGTCCAACTTGTTTAAAAAAATCATCCTGTATTTGCTTCTTTCTGATCTTTTCCGTCGCTACGTCTCGAGCACTGCCAATTACACCAATAAATGTATTTTTTTATATAAAATATAACTTTTATTTTATTATTTTATACTACTTTAATATTATAAAACAAAGAACTTATTTGACAAAAAAAATAATCGTAGTCATCATCACCAACAGCTCTTTATGATCACCAATTTTTCGCTGATGAAGAAGTTTCTGAAATATAAATAGAAAAAACCATTAAAATTCAAAAATTTTTAATTTAATCCAAAATTCAGATAATTATTTTAAAATGATCTTAAAAGTATTTAACTTGTCTTCTTTAATCTGCTTCACAAAGTATGTGAACTGCCTTGTGTTATGAGTAAAACAATTAATTTGTTGTCAAACTACAACCTTTCTTTCTTTCTTTGTCTAATTTTACCATCTTTATCCTGTTATTATCGATGTTATAACAAAAGAAAATTAGCTGCAAATTTATTTTATTAAAACAAAATTTATGTGTGACTTGAAAATGTATCAGCGCACTGAGTGTCGCAATTTTTCAAACTCGACCATAAACTCAATCGTGTGAACACTTCAAAGAAACTCTGCGATATTTAACCACAAGCCGAAGGGGTTTTTATACCGTTTCGTAAGCATGAACGAAACAGATGCGTCATGATACAATATATATTATTCTTCATTATTTAGCTCTTCATCAAGTATGTATATGGAAAGCTAGACTAAACATTTAGCGTTAATTTTAATTTAAACACACAATTTTCAATGTTTTTCTTTAAACAAATTTATTTTTAATAAATACAAAAGATTTTTATTTCCTTCCTCTCTTTTTTCTTATTCCCTGGGAGACTAAAATAGGGGAATTTTTCACAGGAACAATTGGTTGGGAAGGGGAAAAATCCCCTGAATTTCTACAATTGAGCTGATAGATAACATGAGGCTACCGACTACAAACTGCCAAAAATAAAATACACTCGTTTATAGCATGACGATTCTTTTAAAGCCATGAGAGTTACACCGACCACCGTTGTGGCTGTAGTCAACTTAAGCATTAAAAACATAGACGACAGCAGGATACCGACTACAAGCTTGTCAAAATTAAAATATACACGTTTATATGCAGACGATTATTTTGACGACATCATAGCTACATGGCTACACGACCACCGTTGTGGCTGTAGCTAACTTAGGCTAATTTCTATTTTTGTTTGCGACAATTTTATTTTATTCAACAGAAGAAACTGTCACAAAAATAAAAATACAAATTCATTTACAATCAAGAGGTTTTGAGCGAATATATATTTATTTGTTTTGATATGATAAAAGTAGTTTTTGAAAAACTAATTTATTTTTACGAGTTAAATATGTATTTCTACAATATTTTCATAGTTTTGAAGTATGTAGCTGTCGTCTTCAACATAATTCAGTAGCTGACTACACGGCGACGGTATTTGTAGTCGTGTAGCCGCTGTTGTCTATGTGTTCAATGCTATAGATAACAGGCTGCCGGCTACAACCTGTCAAAACTAAAATGCTTGAACTAATATGAAGATAATTATTTTGACTCCATCAAAGCTTCATGACTACACAACCACCGAAGCCGTGTATGTGTTTTATTGCCTTCTCACTTCTACACTATAAAATTTCTGAACACATACAACTTTTGACATGTCGAACTACTAAATCAGCTGGGCGGACGACACTACCTAGTAAGATAAATATACCTTGTATTCAACAGAAGGAAATGTCAAAATTAAAAAGCTATAAATTAATTTACAATCAATAAATTTTGAGAAAATACGTTTAATTGTTTTGATGTGATAAAAATATTTATAGAAAAAGTTATTTTACTTTTATAAAAGTAAAATCAAGGCACATTAATCAGGTAGCCCCACTACGGAGGGGAAATATTAAGGAGAAAATTTTAACTTTTTTTAAATGGATTTTGACAGTTAAACTTACAATTTATCCCCTTATATAGAAGCTTAATTGTCAAACTTCATATAAAAAAAATAAAATTTTCGGCTTAATATTTCCCCTCCGTAGTGAGGCTACCTGATTAGTATGCCTTGAGTAAAATATTTATTTCTACAACAATGTAAATGCAGCTGTCGATTTTCAATATAATTAAGTAGCTGACTATACGACGACGATTGCAGCCAATGGCTTTTGTGGTCATGAAACTGTGTAGCCGCTGTCTTCATAATCCATAATGTTTTGACACATAGACCACAGCGGTTAGAACGCTACACGACAACAAACGTCGTTGGCTACAATCGTCGCCGTGTAATCAGCTACTTAATTATATTGAAAATCGTCAGCTGCATCATAAACTCGCATTTTTGTAGCAATACAAATTTAACTTTTATAAAATAAAATAAATTAAAAAAAAAATAATAAATATTTCCTCAAATGAATTTGTAATTCTTAATTTCGCGAAATTTTCTTCTGTGTAGCCGCTGTCTTCATAATCCATAATGTTTTGACACATAGCCCACAGCGGCAACAACGCTACACGACTACAAACGCCGTTGGCTACAATCGTCGCCGTGTAGTCAGCTGCTTAATTATATTGAAGATCGTCAGATGCATCATAAACTCGCATTTTTATAGCAATACAGATTTAACTTTTATAAAATAAAATAAAGTTTTTGAAAAAAAATAATAAATATTTCCTCAAACGAATTTGTAATTTTTAATTTCGCGAAATTTTCTTCTGTTGAATAAAATAAAATTGTCGCAAACAAAAATAGAAATTGGCTACAGCCACAACGGTGGTCGTGTAGCCATGTAGCTTTGTTGGCTTTAAAATAATTGTCTTCTTATAAACGTGTGTTGAAGTTTTGCCTGCTTTTGTGGTAGGCTGTTGTCATCTATGTGTTTTTTAAATAAATAAATAAATAAATAATTGTTAAAAATTTGAATGAAAATCTTATCTTTACACTATAACAGTTTTTCCAATTTAAATTTCGGCAAAACTGACAAAGTAATTAAATAATTAACTCCATTTAATGGTTGACAATTTCGATGAAAAGCCAACCAACCAAATTTTCAATAATCTACCAGCCAGCCAGCCATATCATATCTTTACTTCAAACATTTTTGTCTCATTTTTCCTTGTAATCTACTTTGTGTGTTGCGTGTTGTTTCAGTAACCCCAACTTTACAAATAAATAAAAAGAAACAAAAAAATGATTGGAAGGAATATCATTAACACATACCACAAGAAATTGTGGTTGCAGGCAAAAAATGAGCCGACTGACGGCCGGCCACATACTTACATTTGGCCAGCCGTTTGATATTAATTACCACAATTAGTAAATAGACATAAAATAGTTTCAAATGATTACGCTCATTAAAATGATGATTAGCGGCATTGGAATTAGTAGTTTTTGCTATTACAACAACACATGTATTTCTTTCTTTCGTTCTTTATTTCTTTCTTTTTCTTTCTGGGCATCGGTTAAGAAACGAGATTTATTTGTGTTTTTCTCCTTTGTCGCCCCTTTTTTTTTGTGCGCAGATGTAACTATTCCTTGGGCTGTTCTGTTTGTTTTTATTGCCAACCACGATGGGTGATCGCTATCTATCAATTACAACACCGTCTTTAATTGGAACTTTTCAGATTTTTTTTTTTTCCTTGTTAAAATTTTACATTGTTTTTTTTTTTTTTGTTTGTTGCAGAAAGAGGAGGCTTCTTTATCAATTTGAAAAATGTTAGAAACACAAGTGCCACTAACAAATAAAAACTAAAAAGAAAATCAAACAAGGAAAAGTTGAAAGAAGCTATTGAATGGATGTCTGTCTGTGTCTATTGGCCATGATCGATGACTTTGATTTGTTTTTCTTACTTTTTACAACCAAATGAATGCAGTTTTAGGTTAAAAACAAAAAAAAAAACTATAAAATTAAATTTAATTTTATCTACCAGACGGTAAATTGTATGTAGTTTCCTGCTGCTTCTGGTTTCTTCTCTCCATCGGGCTATTTTGGCTTTATCTATATTTATCATCTTATATGGCCTGTTGACTTCTCTACATCTTATTCTAAGGTTTTTTTATTTTTGTTTGTTTGAAAATTGTGAAGTTTTATTAGTTTTTATACTTGTCATGCAGGAGATAAGCCAAAATAGAAATTGACTTCGAGAAAATTATCTGCTTTTTTTTTTCTTCTAGTTTTCTTTTTACTTTTTTAGCTACTGCTGCTTCCGACTAAAGAAGCCTGGCTGATTATTTTGCTGATTGCTGGTATCATGGCACTTGTTTGATCCATTTGTTTTTTGTTTTCTTTTCATTTATGATACAGCTTAATGCTAAATTTTAACTGATCAATCATTATTAGTGTTAATTCAATAGAGTCTTATGAACTTCTTTACTTTTAATGCTTGAAAGTTTAGTTATTTAATTTTATAACTTTTTTTTTGTGCAAAATTTTAGATTCCTTTGAAGTCGTTATGTCATTACGAAAGTAGAAGAATTAGAAATTAACGAATTTTCTTTACATCAAAGCTTGTTTTGCGTTTTTTTTTTTCTTATCAAATACGATTAAAAATATAAAATATTAATAAGGATAATAGCAAGGCATATTAATCAGGTAGTCTCACTACTGAGGGGAAACATTAAGGCGAAAATAATAATTTTTTTTATATGGATTTTGACAGTTAAACTTATAATTTTTCCCCTTGAATGGAAGTTAAACTATCAAACTCCATATAAAACAAGGCATATTAATCAGGTAGTCTCACTACTGAGGGGCAATATTAAGGCGAAAATAATAAATTTTTTTATATGGATTTTGACAATTAAACTTAAAATTTTTCCCCTTAAATGGAAGTTGAACTATCAAACTACATATAAAAAAAATTTAAAAATTTTCGCCTAAATATTTCCCCTCCTAGTGAGGTTACCTGATGAATATTACAAAAAAAAATTCCTCCTATTGTTGCTTACAAAACTAGAAATTGGCCTAAGTTGGCTACAGCCACAACGGATAACGTGTAGCCATGTTACTATGATGGCTTTCAAATAATCGTATTCATATAAAAGTGTATATTTTAGTTTTGACAGGTTGTAGTCCGTAGCTTGCAGTCGTCTATGTGTTTAATGTATTAATTTGGTTTTTATAAAGTTTTTAAAGATTCCGCACCAAACTGTTATGCCACTAACTTTGCAACCGGTTCTCTTTTCGATGAGATGAGCAGCAAAAGAATAAAACATAACGCAATTGTTTTTGTTACAATGTCTGTCTATCTGTCAAAACTTTTTATCTCTAGAATTGTTATTGGTAGGTGACTCTTCAAATTTCACAGAATTTTTATTGGAAAATAATATTATGACAATAAATACATATATAGTAGAATTTTTAAAAATCCTGGGGGGCAACAGCAAGTCTGAAGGGGACATTGCACCCCCCCAGAATGGCCTTTGTACGCCATTGTACATATATATATAGATATATATATAAAATTTTTATTTTTTTTAATATAATCTGTTCCTTTTGATTCTGCCTATTGCTATATACGTGATTCAGACTATAACCCAACGAAAAAGTTCAAAGCAGACAGCCAAGAATATTATTTTGTTTTCATTTAAAACTACTAATAGCTACTATCTCTTGTTTGTGCGGGTATTAGGTTACTTTATAGAACTATTCACATTTGTATTAGCTTTAGCTTAGAAGAACCTTTGCTTTATTCTATATATTTTTACGTGGGGTAGGATTGCTATAGCTTTTGTGATTTTTTTAATTTTCAAATATTCACATTGAAAAAGTATTATGTTGAGTTTTCTTCTTTTTTTTTAATGTTCAGTATTTCAGTTATTAGTTGCGTTTTGCCTTTTTTTAACCACCAAAACTGCAGTATTTTGGAGCTTTGGCTAATATTATAGTAGCTTTTTAAACACTGGTTTCGTTTAAAGGTTTTTTTTTTTGTTCATTTTATACTTTTTTTTTTTGTAGCAATTTTTGACGGACAGGCTAAATTAACACTTGTGCTAGATTTAAAGATTTTTCAATAAAAGGTTTTTGAAAGGTGTTTTTGTTATCTGTGATAAAATTTAGGTTCAGCTTTGCGGAGGATTCTTTCAAATAAAATTTTAATAGGATTTACCATATAAACACTTATTATGCGAATACAATTTCCAATTACAAACTTATTTAGAAGTTAAATAATTTTATGATCAATGGTTTTACAATCGAAAAGTTTACATTTGAAACTATTTCAGCAAGTTCACTTTCTGAAAAGGCAAACTGCCTTTACGACACACAAAGGATATTGCTGGCGAACATTTTGACATTTACTGCACATAATCATAGTGATGTTAAGTTAAATAACAATATGTGTGTATCATTTTAATAACACGATTTTCCAGTGTCACATTTACCCCTAAGAGATTTTACCAAAGTATTTAATTGTAAATATATACTATTTAAATTAAAGTTTCAACTCTTTAACACACAAATCATTTTTATTGAAAATATAAATTGATAAATTATACATTAAATACTTCACCTTAGGAAAATCCCGCCTACTGTTCTACAAAACCGCAGCAACTAAAACGACATGCACGCAATACATTTTGGAACGCAATTCAGGACGGCCTGAAATGCGTTGTTGTACTTGTTTTTTTGTTAAACAAAATTTTTAGATTGTATTTAAGTTTTATACTAAAGAAAAAATAAAATATAAAAAATAAAATATAAAAAATAAAATATATAAAATAAAGAGTGCAGGCAACTGCTAATACAAGTATTGGAAGTGGGAAAATATGTATTACCCCGTATTAGAAAAACTTAAACAAAAATCAAGCTTTAGCACTTGATAATTTCCATGATACATTATGGAATAAATGAATGCAAAACGCGTGCTTAACGTGTTTTATTTTTCTTTATTTTGCTTAAAGTTTTTTCTAATAAAGTAGGAAGGCGGTACCAAAAGTTATTTAAAAAATTTATGAAAAAATAAGGTGTACAAAACACACATATCCTAAAGCTTAATGAATTTCTATAATTTTAGCATTTAATTTTGATTAAAATAATTATTTTTTACAATTATATGTGTACAAATAATAAAACTAATGTTTAATATTTAATTGAAAAAATTACAAGTAAATATAAAAAAAATAATACTGCTATATTCGGCTGAGCCGAATCTTATATACCCTTTACCACGGTGATTACCGTTTTACCGCGTCCCCATTCCTCACTATTCAACCACCCTACATTCAGTAACCCTACAATGGTCAGATCAGAGCAAATAAATGACTAAAACTTAAAAAAAGCGAACCCTATATTGACACACCCCCTTCTACCCTTGTTTACCGCTGGGAGCTGCTGAGTTTCACTGGTCTTAAAAAATTGGTATTTTATGAGTAACCACAATCGACGCGAAAAAGGTAAAGGGTGTTTTTTACAGAGGTATAGAACTTTAAGTTGGCATTACTTTTCAAGATGGCGACCGATTTAACAGCTGTCAAGTGATTTATTCTCAGTTTGGTTTGGCAATTTATCATGAATAGACTCACGCCTGAACAACGCTTGGAAATTGCAAAAAAAAAACGAGATTACCGTTGTTCCCGATTTTCATAAGCAAATTTTGTTTAGCGATAAAGCGCACTTCTGGTTGAATGGCTACGTAAACAAACAAAACTGCCGCATTTGGAGTGAAGATAATCCTCAAGTGTGTGTCGAAACACCGTTACATCCACAAAAATTGACTGTTTGGTGCGCTTTATGGGTTGGTTGAATCCGTGGTCCGTACTTTTTCAAAAACGATGGTGGCCAGAACGTTACAGTCAATGGTGATCGGTATAGAGCCATGATTACTAACTTTTTCATTCCCGAATTGAAAAACCATGATGTCCAGAAGATGTGGTTTCAACAAGACGGCGCAACATGTCACACAGCTCGTGCCACAATAGATTTATTGAAAGACACGTTTGGTGACCGCCTAATTTCACGTTTTGGACCTGTGAATTGGCCTCCAAGATCTTGTGATTTAACACCGCTAGACTACTTTCTGTGGGGCTATGTAAAGTCATTGATCTATACGGAAAAGCCACAAACACTTGACCATTTGGAAGACAATATTCGCCGTGTTATTGCCGATATACGGCCACAAATTTTGGAAAAAGTCATCGAAAATTGGACGTCCAGATTGGACTACATCCGCGCCAGCCGTGGTGGCGGTCATATGCCAGAAATCATATTTAAAATGTAATGCCACAAGATTATCTTTCGGATAAATAAAATTCATGTCAATCGAATAATCCATCGTTGTTTTATTGCAACTTAAAGTTCTATACCTCTACAAAAAATACTCGTTATAAAAACCAGAATAAAACGAGTCCTATATTGCCCTATTACTAGAAGGGGGTTAAGGCCGCTGCACACACCCCGATTTCTGTTGGTCCGCACTGATGTAATTGGTACTAAAACGGTCAGACCTACATAAAATAAAAACAACAAAACCGAGGAAACATGAACTCAATATTAATCCCAAAAAACCAATACTCCCCCCTGGACTCCGTAGGACCCTTATGCAATTCATATTGACTTAGAATTTCCTGACTAAAGCAGAAAAATCCTATCAATCTCAAAACAAACACAAAATTGCTCCTTTCATGGGGTTATTGCTATCTGAGGTCCGTATGCTATGTATCTATTGGTCGCAGTCTAATATTCAGTAACAAAAAAAAGGACAAACTAAAATCATTTCCATCGAAAAAAAATAAAAACATGCTGAAAAAATATAGATAGGCGTGGCCATTCCATTCGTGCCCGCAGCCTCGAATGGAATGGTCTGATGTTGCTGAATTCCAATAGCAAAATTTACAAAACTATGTCTGGCAGATTGGTGGGATTAAATTTTCTGTATCTCTACTAAATGAAGAATGTGTCAGGACAAAAATGCACTTTTTTAATGACATTACCTGACATTAATGACATTCTATTGTTTTAAAAGCAATTTTTCAACTGGCCTCGCATAGCTCGCAAATACGTTCACCAAATATTATGCGTGTTTGCGTGAGTGTGTGTATGTGTGTTTTTGTGGCCTAAAGACCTGCAACACCTGTTTGATTTGCAGCAACAAAATTTAAATTAAAAAACTTATGTTTTTTGACTGCATATTGCGTTTACTTAGTTTGTTGTTGTTGTTGCTGTTTTGTGTTAAATAAATGTAATTTAAGGTGATTTTTTTGTTTTGTTAAGCTGTCGTAAAGCGGATTGGCTAAAGCTACAAATGAAAAGCAACTTTTTAAAATTGAAAAAAAAACCAACCAACAACTGCACTAAAATTTCAAATTCAGCTTAAAAATGTTTTAGTTTAAGTATTACGCATAGTTTTTGGTGTAATGCGAGAGTATGTTCGTACGTCTGTATGTCTGTCTGTCCGTTCAAATCTAGTCTACCATATAATTTTCGTTGAAAAAAAAACAACATGGTGAATGTCGCTTTTTTGCGTTTTAATAGTGTCATAGCGGAGTTACGAGTACAAAAAAAAAAACAAAACACACATTTACTATCTAATACTCGACTCGTTGTTGTATATTTATAACGCGCCATTTTGGCTTTTTCGTTAAATATAGTATTGAGTATTAAACATTATTGAAAATAAAAATTACGAGTACAATTTTTTGCACTGCATATGAAAAAGTGACATTTCAATAAATTTTAGTTCATTTTTTTCTCTCTTATTTTTTTTAATTTTATTTTAAATCTAACGATTTTCTAATAAATCAATGTCATATTTTAGAGTTTTTTTTTTATTCTAAGCTTAAAGTCTTAATTTTAAATGTGTTTAATCGAATGTTTTTTATTGCTTCGAATTTCCAGCAAATAACAGGAATTGATTGCAAAAATGTCGATTTTAATTTTATTCAAAAGAAATACATATTTTTGCTTATTATTTCGGTTTAATTGAAAACCTTAAGATTGCGAGCAGTTAGAGATTGAAATCAGTTTAATCGTTCACAAATTTTTAAATTTTCTTAAATGTTTATTTTATAGTAATAAACACTCTGGAATATGTTGATATACATATGGCAGTTAAAAGATTAATCGGAAAAATATGTCTGAATGGGTGGTGATAGTTTTGTATGGAGTGGCCGAAATGGAAAAGAACAAATGATTTTTTGTTTTTGTTTTATTCTTTTGCATGAATTACTTTTTGCACAAAATAAGGCATTGAAATCAAACTTTTTTTGAGTAGATTTTGTTCACAAAACTTCGCATACCACACAATACCTGCTTGTGTTGAGGCCAAAAAAATCCCTTTATTCACAAACTAGCTGTACCCACACATGTTGTGTACGTCCTGACAATATTTTGTTCGATTTTGCTTTGAAAATAATCCACACCAAATTTTAAGACTCTTACGTATTTACTTTATGTAAAGGTACCCAACTCTGGATAAAAGTCTAAAATTTACATACAATGAAATTTATAGTCAAGCTTAAGTTCGTTTTTATTCTCTCTAAGAAAGAATTAATTAAATATTAAAGAAAAATTGGGAAAATTTAATTTTAGACACCACCAGGAGCGGAATGCACATTTTCTAGACAGCCACGTCCGTCATCAGCACTCTTGTATGTATCTACTTAAAATGGTTTTACACGACGTGTATTTGTCATATGACTTGTCAGTTCGATAAGCCATATGTAATTTCATGTGTATGTCAAAATAGCCATTTTACATACGGTTTTAATTTTTGCTTTCAAACGTACATGTGTAATTACATGTGACAATCTACAATATATGTATGTATAATTTTGTCGCCACAAGTTGTTTATTTCCAACCACAGCTGATGCAAAGATGCAAACCTAGTGCTTTTACCACATTTTTAGCGCTTTTGGGACCACAAAAAGCATAAAATAACAAAATATACAGTTGGCATTACAGGATGTCAGATGCTTTGTCACATCAAAATAGAACACGTTCTAAATGAAAAATATCATATGTATTGTACACATGGAAAATACACATGTTATGTTTGAAACGGTTCACACGACGTGTATAGAATTTAAACATGGAAAAGTGACAAGTCATATGACAAATACACGTCGTGTAAAAACACTTTTAGGGTAGTGTTTAGTTGTAAGCATCATCTACATACTAATTATAATTAAAATTTGCAAAATTCTAAAATTTATATAAAATTCTAAAAATGAAATGAGTTACTTATTATTTTAAAACAGCGCCATCTGTTGCTCAAAATGTAATGCTTTCAAAAATAAAGGTACTGCATACTTTAAGAAAATATTAATTTTTACAAGCGGGATATTTTAGACATGGTTGCGCAAAAGATGACGCTGTTTTTTGACAAAATATGAATTATGTGGAACAAGCAATTTAAAATATTTAGGTTTTGGGAGTTTTTAATACTACAAGGGCAGTTGGATAAATCCGTGACTTTGTATTTTTATCGCAAAAGCTTTCAATTGAACACTGGCTCCGTTAACTATTACTGTACGACCGCCGAATTTTAAGCAAGCTGCGTATTAGTTTGCTTATGACAGACAATATTGTGGAAAGTAAATTTCAGGGTACTGAATAAACATTATTTTTATGTAAAAAAGCCATCACCAAAGATAAAAAGGCCAGGTATACCTAAGGTGACCAGACATTCGTCTTTTGGTGGGTTTAACGGTTTTTTGAAGTCGACCTAGCGTAAAAATGTGTTAAATATGAACAATTTAAGTCCGAAAAGTACAATTTAGGTAGCCTGTTGCTACAGTTTTAAAATATCATTTACTATCCCTGCTCTCAAAACATTTTTATATTCAGTAAACTTTAAATGGCCGAAATTGGAAACAATTTGGTAAGTGATTGCTGTCTCTGTTGCATTTTCGGACGCGTTTGATGTTTCCAGATCCATCAATAACGTTACTGGGGCGAGACCCAAGTATTTTGAAAGACCCTTACGTTTTTAGAACCGCCTTAAGATATGCTACATATCAGTTTATGTATTTTTTTACTTTATACAAAATAAAGTATGCATATCCGGTTAGTTCAACTGCGTACTTTCACTGCTTTTTCTCCACTTTATGTTGGAAAAAATATATTTTGCGGAAAAAAAGTATCCTATATTGGGATCAGGATACTAGGTATCTCCTCACAAAAATCCATCCATCCATCCAGTAGTTTTTACGTGATGCGAACGTAAAAAAAAGCAGATAGACAGACAGAAATGAGTTACTATTTTATTATATGTATAGTTTTAATTTTAAAAAGTTTTTTGCTTCTCCTTTAAAATTATATTTTAGATAGTTACGCCTTTTTGCATTAACTGAAATCGGCTTTGACGTTTATTTTATGATTTTTATCAGAGTTATCTATCCCTGGATAAAATTCTTAAATTATTTTAGAGTTCATCTTCAAGGTCAAAATCGCAAAAAACTTTAAAAAATTAAATTTTTTTTACCTTTTTTCCCCTGTTCAGGTCCATAGGTAGCAAACCGTTCAAAATTCAAGTAAACAATCAACTACAAAAATGAACCTAAGATCTCAATAAACAACTTTCTAAACAACTTTCTAAGCGCTACCTAAAAGGTGTTAAGAATCATTCCTAGGAAGTTCATATGTTCTCCTTTAAAATTATATTTTATATAGTTACGCCTTTTTGCATTAACTGAAATCGGCTTTGACGTTTATTTTATGATTTTTATCAGAGGTATTTATCCCTGGATAAAATTCTAAAATTATTTTAGAGTTCTGTACAAGGTATATTTGTTTTACTAGGTAGTGGCATCCCTACAACAAATACATAAATAGTTCGAAATGTCAAAAAACATATAAGAAAATTGAGAAGGCGTGTATGTGTTTTATTGCTTTCTCACTTCTACACTATAAAATTTCTGAACACATACAACTTTTGACATGTCGAACTACTAAATCAGCTGGGCGGACGACACTACCTAGTAAGATAAATATACCTTGCTATAAAATTTCTGAACACATACAACTTTTGACATGTCGAACTACTAAATCAGCTGGGCGGACGACACTACCTAGTAAGATAAATATACCTTGGTTCTGTATATAGTGTTAAAAATATCACTCTTTCAAAAACAAAAAGTGGTGTCAAGTTTGCAGTAACTTTAAATCTGTAAATTTGCCTACTTTCACTTTTTGTTGTTTGCTTTCTCTTGGAAATGACATATTTTTGCGGGAATTGACCTGTTACCGTTTTATTATATGTATGTATATATTATAATTTAATTAAAATCAGTTAAAAATATTTAATTGAACTAAAACAAAATTTATAATTCCCAACAATTATTGTAAATGTTTTTTCTTACACCTTTGAAAATTAACTGTTTGATTTTTAAGAAATAATTTATGTTACAATATTTTGTAAATTTTCATTTTTACAATATTTGGTAAATTCTTATAACTCAGTATTATTTTTTTTTTTCATTTTGTTTCAACAGCACTTTTTCATCAAAATACTCCAAATATAAGTTCATTAATGCTTATTTTCGTGTTTCCAAATCTTCATTAAAATGTTCTTTCATCAATTTTTTAAAGAAAAATTTAAAAACAACCATCATATTTCAAAATAACAGTATTAATACAGTTTAAGATTCACTGCTACTACATTGGCATACAACCCTAAACAAAAACAAAACAGTACCACACGATGTTCGATGTCAATAAAGAACAGCTGTACTGTTAACAGCTGGATTAAAAAATGCGGCTACCCAGTAAAATATTTTTCATGGAATGAATAATATACGATACAAAACACTTAAATAAACAATTAAAAACAAAGCAATATTAAATAAAAACGATATGTTGCAACCAACTAAGCAACAAGTTTTGCGTTTATACAAACATTTAATACGTTACGGCAACCAATTGCAATTAACGGATAAATCCTATTTCTTGGGAAGGGTACGGCGAGAATTTCGAGAAAACGGCAAAGAAACAGAGCCGCAAAAAATTGAGTTTTTCTTCAAGGTAAATGGAAAATAAAAACTAAATATATTACAAAGTCACAAAAATTTATTTATTATTTAATTGTTTCATAGAGAGGTGAAAATTTATTACGTAGAGGCCGCATTTTATAAAAAAAACATGTTTTCTATGCTGACTAAAAATGTAATACATCATCTAAAATTACCAACAACGACTATTCTAAAAACTGCCAGTTCTTTTAATTTAATTATAAATAATCCCAGCCGCCTAAAACACCAACAGCTGGACTATTCTCGTTACCCTAAGTTAAATGAAGACGAAGTGGAGGAACATTTTACCCGAGGTAGCGGCCCTGGAGGCCAGGCTGTTAATAAAACCTCAAATTGTGTGTTACTAAGACACATACCCACAAATATTGTAGTTAAATGTCATACGCATCGTTCAGCCTCTCGTAATCGTGTGGAGGGTAGAAAAATTCTTTTAGAAAAACTAGATGTACATTATAATGGAGACTATTCTATACAAGCTCAACTTAAAGCATTGGAAAATAAAAAATCAGCCGAACGTAAAAGAAGACAAAATAAATTGCAAGATATGAAGCAAAAATGGAAGGAACGAGAGCAGCAGGAAAAAACAAAGCAAAACACAAACGATAAAGATTAAATTTAAATATTTTTTAATTCAACTGTAGGTATCTGTTTTTTATTTGTAAATACATTTTTCACTTACCAATAGTTACCAAGATGAAAAATCACTAAATCCTGCTTTAGAGGAGGCTTTTTTGCGTATAGGGCCTGCCGCTAATGATGTAATAGGTGTTTTGTCCTCTTTTATTGTTTGTTTAAAAGCTTGTATATTTAAATATTTTCCTACTCCCTCACGATATACTTTTAAAGGTTCTTTTAAACGTTTGAGTTTGTTTTCCTCATTGATTTCCTGATTGTGCTTCTCTACTTCTTCTGCACGTTCCTTAATCAATTGAATTTCAGCTTCTTTAAATGGATCTACAAATACTTGTACCGACTCAATAATTATATCTTCAATAGGCCGATCTTTATTATCAACTTCAATTTGTTCCATTTTTGTCAAAGTCTCTAGGCCACCAACTAGTTTGCCAAATATGGTATGTTTTCCATCTAAATGTTTACAGGAACGAAAGGTAATAAAACTAAAAATAAAAAAATGTAATTAAATATTTCGCAATTAGGGATATTTCTTAATGAAACTTACAACTGAGAACCATTAGTATTGGGCCCAGAATTAGCCATGGACAGCATGCCTCGACCAGTATGACTTAAATTTGGTTTAAATTCGTCTTCAAATTTTTTACCCCAAACAGACTGACCTCCAACAACAGTACCTGTGGGATCACCGCCTTGTATCTATAACAAAAAATCTACCTTTATAAGACATTTATGCATAAGTTGTGTTAAAAAACTTAAAAATTACCATAAAGTTCCTTATAGAACGATGAAATTTTGTACCCGTATAATATCCATCCGAACAATGACGCAAAAAGTTATCACATGTCTTGGGCACTTGGTCACAATACAATTCAAAATTTAACGGTCCCAAATTGGTGGTAAGACGTACATAGCCCTTTTTATTAACACGCTCATATTTAACCAAGTCTTCTTCTATAATGGCTGCTTCATGATTGTACACAGGCGCTAAGGCGGTAGAAGTAAAACTAGCCGCTACTGCTCCTGTAGAATAATGTGCCGCATTAAATTTATCGGCTACTTGCTTTGAGGTAGTTGGTTGCTCTTCAGCTGGTTTGTAATCCTTTTCCAACTGTGCTAATGTTTCTTTAGTTTCCAAATTCATAGTTTTAATTTTCTTGGTAGGATCTTTCAACTCCAATTCCTCCTCCTCGGTTAATACTCTTAAATTTTTGCGTATATGATGGAATTTACTGATATCAAATTTTTCCAACTTTTGGGGATCTTGTATTGTAATTATATCCTTTCTTAGAAAAGGTGTATCATCTACCAAATCCTTCCAATTTTTTGCTTTAATATTTAATTGCTCAATAGCCTCCCAACAATACACATTGCCAGTAGTGGCCACAGCCACAATGTGTGAATTTTTAGTAAATGGTTTAAACAAAGCAGGACAGTGATACTCATCCTCTGCATTTTTAAAGAAATTTAATTTAACCAACTTTTTAACCTCCAAAGGTTTTCCGGTTACCGGATTCAATTTAAACTTCTTTAGGAAATTATGTATGGCCTCCAATTCAAACACGTTGCCTTCCAAATCACTATAAGGCGTTTCAAATGGTACCAAGCTGATACAGCAGCAATCAAAGGGTAAACGTTTAAATTTAATATGTTCATTCTCGGCCGATTCATATTTTTTGCCACCATACAATTCCGACCATTCGGTGTAGGTTAAATACCTAAAATTTTGTTGTATTGTTAATTGAGAATTTAGAGAAGGCTATGTTATAGTAAACTTACATTTTATCTTTTTGATGTTGTCGTTTGCCCATTTTGTTTAGTTTTTAAATTAAAAATTTAAAAAGTAATTTCTTTTAGAATATCCTGCAAAACAAAATATTGTTTATGTGAATTGCTGCTTCTTTTTATTGCATCATTTAAACAGTTAATAGAAATTGATAGCATATGATAGGTGCAGAGACGTGCATTGTAATACTTAAGAGTAAATAAAGCAGTGACTCTAAAACATTGACGATTTGTTTTGAGTAAATTATATATTTATTTATTTATTAAATGATAAAACAGATTACAACATGTTAGCAATCGAATTCACAATATCTGTTTTAAGTAAAATGTTAAGTGTTTTACGAAGTCGTAACTTATATATGTTTGAAATTAATTTGAAGTTTTTAAATTTCTATCTTTTACATTTATTTCAAAAAAAAAAAAAAAAAACATAACAAACAACAACTTTGATGGTAGCTTTTTCGCAATACAAAACAACAAAAGAAACTGGATTTTTGCGATATGAATTAAATTTATAAGATAACGGTAAAAGCAATTAAAAGCGACAACCAATATTTTTAGGGAACTTTACATTTTAAGTAACCTATAGCTCACCGCCGTGAGCTTATTTTTGGATTTATTATGTGTAGGTCTGCTGTCAAAAGAAAGTTTAAAAAGGAAAATTAAGTTGTAATTATTTCAAAGAATATTTCTAGACAAAAAATCTACAAAATATTAGCGGAGTTCAGTCTTCAATGCAAATGGTCTTACAAAAGTGCAAGATAGCTTTTTAGTGAAATCCAACAATATACCTATTGTTTTTATTAAATTTGAATGATATAACGCATTTGCACTTTCGCAAGACCATTGCATCAAACACTGAATCTTCCATTTGACAGTTAAACATCAATTGAAGGGGAAAATTGTAAGTTTAACTGTCAAACTTCATAGAAAATAAATTTAAAATTTTCGCTTTAATATTTCCCCTCTGTAGTGAGGCTACCTGATTAATATTACTTGTTATAGCTGCTCTATAAAGACTTTATGTAAATCTACGGTCTATTAAGGTTCGAAATCTTTGTTATGGTTCAAAAGATACTTATTTGTATAACTTTTACTCTGCGTTAAATTCAAGTTGGGACTTCGTTCAAGAGATAAGCCATAAGATATATGGCGCAAATCTCTCGCAACATCAAACTCAATATAAGTATATAAATTTTTAATTAAATATTTTTTTTTATTAATATCAAGTTTGCCATTTCTAGCAATGGATCTATAGTCAACATCTGTTATGTATTCTTCTCTATAGCGCTCTCTAGGACCCACAAGACAATCACTAAATCAACTGATGTATATAAATTATTATTTTACAGAATACAAGTTTAGCATTTTTTCTATCAGAAATAAAAAAATTAGCACATTTTGTTTCACAATAAAGAGACTTAGATGGCTAGGCGGGCTAAGCGACATCTATGCTCAGCTGGCTAAGTGATTGGTTACAGGACACACCTGAAGCGTCTAAGTATTAGCAATTTTAAAGAAATCACAATGAACTTTTTAAGTTTCCTAGTAGAAGTGACATTCTATCGACAGAACCCTTCCTAATATAACCTAAACTTCTTCCTTTTAAGGGATTGGTGTTACATAAGACACCCTCTAACATATTGAAACTTTATTTACAAACTATTACGTATAGAATATATCGCCTGGCAGGTAAGACAACTACTTAATTTTTTTATTTTACTTCTGTTCAAACATTCCTTTAAAAACATTCAATTTATCTCAATTTGTTGCTTGAGAAAAATTACAATGATCGCCCAAAAATTTGTAGCCATTCAAAAATCACAAGTAAAACATTTGTTAAAACCACTTCGTGATTTGAATCCATTAAATTGCCTACAGTTTTCTGTTTCTTTTTTTTTTGTTATTCTTTTCAACACTCCCCCTACGAAAGAATATACATAAATTTCAATACAAACTTTTAAAAAAGTCAAATTGGTTGCCAATTGAATGTTTCTTTTTCCTTCACTGAAAAAAAAAAGAAAAAAAAAACTACAATCTTTAACAAAATTAGTCTTTGCAAGAGCTGTAGCTATCAATAGCAATACTGTTTAGGAGGAGAGCAGAGAAAAACTACAACAGTTTGTCAAATGTAAACGTTCCTGACAGTAGCAGGAATTTATATTTTTACATTGTCGGCAAGAATGTAGAACTTCTACGCATTTCAAATTTTAAAATTGGACAGCTACAGTACCACACAGGTTTCGAATTCGAATTTAGAGTGTGTTGGTTTTTTTTTCAAATAGATTTTATTGTTGTTGTCTTAATGCTCCAAGCAATTTGTCAGCTGTTAAAGGCAGTCACTCACAATCAGAGCAAAGTCACAGAAAATTTAATGTGAAAAAAAAGACTGAATATTTTTTAACATAAAAAGGAAAATAAATTACCATGAACAGTGGGATTCTTAAAACGATACTTAGTTATTTATTTTGATTTTAATGATTTCCTAAATAAGTGATTTTCTATTGCGACTTTATTTTAGCAGTTCTTGGGAACTATTTTTTTATTTTTCATTAACCTCGACTCGTAGAACTAGAGGTCTACTGTGCATCCTATCTAAATTTTCTTGATAAAACCCCACAAGCCTTCCCTTGTACAAGTTACATCATATATTATTAAAGCCTGCGATTGCCACCATATTATTAGGCCTATATCAAACGATAACGTATAATCCATCATACCGTTCTTATAGTCAACAGAGCCTTTTTTGTCCATAGTTTCTAACTCCTCGTGGCTATATATCCTGCAAATATCCGTAGGACCATTCTCCAATAAACGGGTCCTTGCTCTAACCGAACAATCACTAACAATCACACCTATATATTTCCATAGAACTTTCCTGCCTGTATCTGGAAGTATGTTGATCTTTGCAATGTTTAATCTGAGCTACATGACCCTTGAAACCCTACAATTCTATCTGCTTCTCTAAGACTTTTCGGTTGCTCAACCTTCGTCATTTACTAGTCGATAGTTTCACCACTTTTTCTTATTTCAAAGTTCATTTTAAAACCTAACACTTCATAAACGATCTCATATCTTCGACGTCTTAATAGTCTGGACAACGGAATAACATTCAAATATACTTTCCTGCCAGCTTTGACTTAATACTGTGGCCCCTAAAAGCTTTCAGTGCTGCCTCACTTTCGACATAGTCACCTTTTCAATGCTTGTCACGTTTGCAGACACTAATTCCTTGGCTTTCAAATCAGCGAAAATCTTGCCTTGGAACCCGCTGCATTTAACCAGAAGCCTATACGACGTGAGTATGTCCGTAAACCGCAAGATGCCAATGGATCACGTGCTCATATTTATCTTCGAGGCGACTGCAAAAACTGCACACCTCTGATGTAGTCCATCTGATTCCGGCCACATGAAAATTCTATTAGAGGTGTTTTATCAATAAATATTCAGACTATGATGAACTAAATTTGCGCTAACTGAGCACATAAGCTTCCATATCCATAAACATAATCTCATAGCTTTCAAAATTTGTTTTATATTTTAGGGTGGCAACACTTTACCGCAGAAATTGAGTAAATTGGAACTTGCTCGACGACTTTCTCTATATATACAGCACAAAGGTAGTAACTAAGTGCTCTAATCTGACAGCACTTTATTTTTTATCAAATCAAAAAAATCTCATACGATTTTCCTTACAGTCGTTAAGTATCTCTTCGTTATTATGTAGTACGGTAGTCCTGATTACCCAGTTTCTATACCTTTTCTAAACTAACTAAAAATATGTTTTTCTTATCAACTGTACTATAATAATTGTACTTTGCTGTTAAACGGCTTGGTGGAGTACCCTAAAACTCAGATGAATAGTTGATAGACTTGGTGGATTAAAGTACAAAAAATTAGTAGAAAGCTGTTGGAGACCTTTAACTATAGAAGAATACTTCTGAAATTTGTACTTCCTTTATAAAGGTGAATATCGATGAGCAGTTTCTGAATGAGGCTTATAATAGTTTAAGACCATTGCATTTTATTAGCACGGAGCTACGCTGTATAATAACAAGGTTTGGCTTAGTTTTTCAAGTCACATTTTATTTCAAGTTTTACCGTAAACAATAAACACACTAACAAAAAAGGCACTAAACAAATGAAAAAGTGTCAGAAGAAATTCCGTCGCCATGACCGCTTGGTATTTCCTTTGCTATTCCTTATTGATTTTAATATATCTAACCTCAATATATCTAACCTCAAACATGTAGAAAAATATTAGATGAGTGGTATATATGAACTGTCATACACTGCTCCCCCCGGGGGTTCCAATTGTCATTGCAGTACATTCTCAATGCCTTTATACGGTTCACTCGGGGAAAATAGGGGTACCAGACGGTAGGGTTCCGGGAACCCAAATCTGGAAGAAAAGGTCTGTGAGTTAAATCACGGGTTCTCTTTTAGGCCCCACCAGTGCCCAAACGACTGGTACCACGGGAATCGGTGGCCCCACAGAGACTCCCCTGTCTCTGTGACCGGTTATTGGTGAGGTCCCCTTCGGGGGTACACGTGGTGGCTGTGGTTTAAGATCGATGTATGCAGGGTGGATGCATTGTTGATCAAAATGTGCTGTTGCATTCTAAACAGAAGGAGTTGGGTAGGCTCCAACCCCTAAGCATGAGGTTAGAACATGGCTCCAGGCTTGCCATGTTCTAAGAATTGCTACTCACTGTGACTGTGCGATACACCTGAATTACGTATATCGTGCCTCTTACACAGGATGTGCCGTCTTTGTTTCACTCGGTGTTTGGAGCACCGTGGGATAAAGCCACCGTGGCAGGAGCCCACGTTAATCTTGATCAAATCTGTCATATACTGCCACGTGAATGACAATTTGAAAACACGCATTTGGTTATGGTCTTCTCCTTAAACGCTTATGAATGCCTCCCCATAGACTGCTTGGCAGAGTGCTAGTCTATCTGACTGGAAGTTTGGGATTTTATTCCCGGCAAGGGCTCTGGATGTTTTCTGCAGACAAGCCAAAAGCATTTCAAATCGAAAAAATGTCGTTCTTTACAAAAAAATAGAATTAATCCCTACTTCTCTTTAGAACAAACCATCTGATTGCAATGCAGTTAGCATTGAGTTTACGACGCTCTTTCCGTGATTTCGACTAAGTCCCCAGTCATCGAAGAATCATGATACAGACAAAGTGGAACCTATTTTCCCCAAAGGCTTCCTATATTCGTGGTATTAAGTAAGAACTTGTAGCCGACCCTGCACCTGGATTTCTTTAACGAATGATAAAGCACAGCTACTACATGTTCAGCTGCTCTTGAACTAAAGGGACCGAGATGAGACAACAATATATGTATTTACATACATTCGAACGCCAAAGAAAATACTATCAATAAAATCTGTTTAACACAGGTTTCCACCTCCTACAGCTGAAATAATCATACAACTTTATACCGTACTCTATTCTGGAAATAAATTTACGTTTTTTTTTTTGTTAAATTTAATCCCACTGTGCTGTGTAAAACAAAGAAATCCATTTAAAATTAAAAAAAAGCGAATAAAAAATCGTTTTGGGTGTTGATTTTAAAGGGGTATTTTGAAGTGGTCTTTAGAGGTTTTTAGCAAACAGAAGCCTAAATGCCAAAACTAGGAATATGATGCATAAAAACAAATAAAAACCAACAAACCAACCAACGATCAAGCAAATACAGTGATGCAGTGAGTAACAAGCATTCCATGATGGATTGTTTAATTGTTGGCATGTGGAGCATGGTTACATGTTGTGAGGTCCAGAATATCACGCACTCACGAAAATAAAATAAAACTGGACATGAAACGCAATAAAAAGTAAAACAACAAAATAAAAACGAAAAATCTTAAACAAATGTCATTAGAAAGAACCAAGATCATATTTTACGCGGTTTGGGAAAAAATTCTTTAAGATCATTTTTCATTTTTCTATTCGTTTTTTCTTTACATCCTCTTGAAAAATGATTTAATGATCAAGATTTTGCACAAAAACCATTTTTCAATAGGAATATGTAAAGGAAAAGTTGTATGTTTTTTTGTTTTCTTTTGCCTTGTTTTTCTAAATAAATAATTGTGTCCTTTTATGATGGTATTGGCGCATGCTTTTTCTACATTTACCTCATACGCAACGCATGCGTTCAAAATAAGAAGAAAAAAAATTATAATCATTGATTATGTTTTGCGATATTATTGGTTGGTCACAGTCATGGTGTGACCATAAGTTTTGGTCACCAAGTCACCACACCGGCCAGAAAAAAAAGTCATCATAAATAATATGAAAACAAACAAAATGTCGTGTTCTTAGTTAACGGCCAACAAAATGTTTGAAACACAAAAATATTTATAACACAGACATACATACAAATATAAAGAAATGTTCTTTTAAAATCTGGAAGCAATGTGTTTTTAATTGTAGTGCCTTTAGTGTAAAACACCAGATCTAATTACCTATACCAGAGATAAACGGTATGAAAAAAAAACTTTTCGCAAACGTTTCATGCAAAGATACAAACTTTTCAAATATTTTAATCGTTTTGCAGATGAGCAACACCAAATGACAAGAATGACAAAGATCAAAAACAAACTATTGGGTTGTTACTCACCTGCTTGCTTTGATATGCCATTAAAATTGCGAAAGCAGAAACGAATTTTTTGATTGATTGATTTAGTTCGTTTGATTTTCGAACGCTGACTTTGTTTTTCTTCTTTTACTACTGTAGTCGAAATAAGCAACAGCAATAAAATAGGGTTCTATTTTCTTCATATTCGACGTGGGCGTGGCACCTTCCATACAAAGTAAATATTTATCATCGTGTATCTTGGTAACAGTAATAGGTAGCGTCTTGAAATTTTGTACCCGTTACCTTTATATTAAGAAAGATACTGGAGAAAGACTGGATTGGAATAGAGGGCGTGGTAACTCCCATTCAAAGTGAAAAAATATTCTCCTACATTTAGAGAGCTGAATTAGGTAGCACTTTGAAATATCTCACCAGTAACTGCCATATTACCCTACATAGTCAAGCTAAACACAGGCTGAATTGGAATAGTGGGCATGGTTTCTGCCATACAAAGTGAAAAATTATTATCATGTTCCTGGCGAACTAAAATACGTAGAAACTTGAAAGTTTGCACAAGTACCCCTCAGAGTAATGTGCATTGTCTAGCAAAATACAGACTGGCTTAGAATAGTGGGAGTGGCACCTCCCAAAAAAATTTAAAAATTATTATCGTATTATTATCGTTAATACGTATATTCTAGCAAACAAACAACAGTAGGGGTCGTACCTTGCATATAAACTAAAACATTTTCGATGTGAGAATAGCGTGCGTTTTCAAGTTAAAGGTTGGCTATAATTTTCTTCCAAGTGTTTCATTGTTTTTTTTTTTGAATGGGTGCAGCAAAGCGCACCGAGGTTAGCTAGTCTTCCATAAATAAAAGTTGTATACCGCATTTGATGCACTCTCTACTCTAATTACCAAATCGTTTAGCAAACGTTTGCGAAACGTTTATTTTTCTCAAAACGTTTTTAGTTTGTTCTTGGTTTTTTTTATTGTGTGCGTTTGATTAAATTAACAGCTTTCTAAGTTTTTCTCTAGGGTTCGATTTCCATTACAAACTCTTAGTGTTTCACTAAATCTAGTGAAGGTCTTCGTTACTATGCTTGATACATTAATAAGTCCGGATTTTAAACGAACACTTCTTTACATACCAGTGTGATAAGACAAACAATATGGAACAAAAAATATAAAAAATAATAATGCAAAGACAATATATTTTAACAAATAGTCATACTAAGGAAGATTTTTATCCTGGTTAATAAATACACCGCGGAGCAGTAATAGAAACTATCGAATGCCTACAACATGTTTGTTACAGATCGATTTTTCATTCCTTTATGCGTGTACAACAACCAATCTATTTGGTCTGTTGTTTTTGTTATTGTTTTTATGTTTCTGTTTATGATTTAGGTCATTTAATAGAAATTGATTCACAACTACATACGTCTGGCCTGGCTGCTTGCTCTGTTGTTACTATCATTTCATCTCTTACAACATGAGCAAATTAAATGGCACCTCTTACTCCCATAATTTATAACTCGGCTTCATATGTTGTTTGAAGAAAATAATGTTTTTCATTTTTTTCCTAACTGATTCTTATCTTAAGACATGCTTGCGATTTATATGGCGGACGTAGCGAAAACATGTTTGCGACAAATAAAAAAAAAACACAAGCATTCATACACAAAGATCAGCAAATAGGGTGAAGTTGGTAAACTTATAAAATGTAAACTTAGGTATTTATATCTTAAATTAGCTGTTGAGCGTTCTAAGACTTTTTATTTATTAATAAGGAATGGCAATATTTTATCCACGGCCAAATGTTGGACGCAAATCACACTCTTTAATAAAAAAACTCTTGATTTCTTTAAACATTAGTATTTTTTATTCTTCAAAATCAATAAATTTTAAACCAAAAATACATTTTTATCTAGGACCAGCTTTTCTAAAAGCGTAAAGTGAAGGCCTGGTTAGCCGACCGTAACTTTAACGGAACGTTACACATGGATATTTTTGTTTTTTGAAGCCCTTGCTTTCGTTTATTCTTTGTTTATTAATGACTCGTGAAAATGTAAGCTAAAAAAAGACAAGAAAGTGCGAAAAGAGAGCAAGAGCATCTCAAACGACAACAATTTTTGTGTATTACATTCCGTTAGGTTACGATCGACTAACTAGGTCTTGAGTCGTAACAGTTGTAATTTTGTAAATAATCACAGTGCCGTAGCATTGAGAACGACGATTCTAGCAATCAATTGGGTGGGTTGCTTGGTTGTTTTAGGTGGCATCTTGCTCCGCGTAAGTTTTCATGTAGAATTAAGTAATTCCGTTGTGACACCATCCCCCTCATTCATACTATAAAGCCTATACACATGTGAATCCTAGTGGATGGAGTTAGACCAACCTGTTGAGTTGAGATATCTAGTCAGTTCACCTAAACTGGTTCCTGATAATTCAGATAGGTGGGCTATTATATTTTCTCCCAGAAAGAATTGAGTGCTGGGCACTCGCACAGAAGGTTGTATACTGTTTCTTCTCTGGCCTATACCTAGTAGCTACGACAGTGCCTATTATGGGAAAAACTCAGTCTACTCTCATATGTACCGATCGCTCAATAACTCGTTACCATAGCCAGCAACCTTGGTATGTCCTTTCTGTTTATTTATTATTTGGACCGAAGCCTTGTCATTATAGCACGACCATATTTTTCTTTCGACCTTACAATTGCTCAGTTTGCGAAATCTAACCTCAGCTCTCTGAATATAATACCAGAAAATAGTGTTCTAGTGGTACCAAGCGGCAGTATGATCAATGCAGAAAAGGAAATATACATGGGGGAGCCAGCCCTGACCTGACCATCTTCCTATTTATTCCCAAAAATGTCACTATGTGTTGGTTTGGATCAATCAGCTTGACGGCCAAGAATAAATAACGTATTCTTGCATAGTTCTACCAGAAATGAAGATGTAATGTGTGCTTTCAGTGCTAAGAGAGCCGCCAGACTGTCAACAAAGATGCCGACCGTGCTTCTAACATTCCTATCAAGTAGAACTCTCTACATGCCTTCCTGATAGCCAAAATTTCAGCTTCAAAAACACTTACTCTGTTGGGAAGACGAGAAGAGAGTCTAAAATCAAGTTCTTCTAAAAATATTCTAGAGCCAACTGACACCACAGTTCATCTTCGAACCGTCTGGTGTTGCAGTGATGCACTATGTTAGCCCTTTTTCATTCCGCCTAGAAGGAAATAATACCCTTAAATCTAAGATCTTAGCATGACCGTGCGCCCTAGTTGTTCACAATCTGAAGGCAGACAATCTGGCTACACTGTGGATATCGTCATTAAATGAAGGTCTATTGGAATAAGGTACAGTATCACATTCAGAGCCTCTATAAGACCAGATCTTTGAGTCCTCATGGCGGTCTGCCCGTGGGTACAAACTGGCACTGCAGTATTTCCAAAAGCTTTGACGAAGTGCTCAGGGGGAAATTGGGGGCTCCGAAATAGGTTCTTGGAACCTGAATCTGGAAGAATAGGTCTATTTAATTATAAGTTCTTTTCGAGGCCCTGCTAGTGACCAAAAGACTGGTACCATGGCAACCAGTAGCCTCAGCAGCTCCTCTCTGTGATTGGTTGTTGGTGAGATTCTCTTCGGTAGTTCACGTGGTGGTTATGGTTTGGATCGATATATGCAGAGATGGTGCATGGTTGATCAAGTGTGCTGTTGCACTCAACAGAAAGGAGTTTGGATAGTCTCCAAACCCCTAAACAAGAGGTTAGAGAATGGCTTGCAATGTCTCTATAAATTGATACTCATTGTGATTGTGCGGTACAACCGAATGCGATATTATGTATTTTTACACAAGTATCGTATGGGGGTGCTAGTCTACACTTTCTTTTCACTCGATGGTAAGACGACCGTAGTATAAGGGCCAACACGGCTACCGTGTTCAATCCTCTGTATGCCACTATTTTTGGGAAGTTTGTACAGGTCATACCGTTTGACATATCAAAATTAAATTTAGTATATGCCTTTGGTTTATAGTATATGGGCATAATCGGGAGGGGGCAAGTGGTAGTTTTCTTACCCCAAATTTTGTGAATGCTCTACATGTCATACCGTATGACATATCAAAATGAAATTCAGTATGTGCCTTTGCTTTATGGAGATCGGCATAATCGGGAAGGGGCAAGGGGTAGTTTACTTAACACCCCAAACCGAAAATAATTAATTCGAATATATTTTGAACTTGTATTCTTTATGTAATATATTCATAAAAATATCTGTTTCCATTGGGTATGGTAGAGTTGAGTGTAGGCCACTCCAGATTTTTTATTATAATTGCAATAAAATAATGTAATATTTTTTCTGTTCAAATTCAAAAAAAGCTTTACATCAATTAAAAGTAAAGAACTCCTGACAGATCCATCTAATTTTGTCAACAACACATCATTTAATTTATCGTAACACCATTTGACATCACGATTATTGTAGTTGCTTGCAATGCAATGAAGTTTTCAACAAAAACAACAAAAACACGATTCAAAATCAAATTTTAATTAATGTCGTTCGTCTTAGCAAATGTGTTGAAGTCACGTTATAAAAACCAAATGTACTGCAGTAAATTTACTCTACTGGTATCCTCCAACAATGATTTATGTAAAATTGTTAAAAATCTCACAACACAAGACCTACAACCAAAATCCACGCTACCTATTTAGCCTAAAGTTACACAAGTTACACCAGCGTTCATTTCTAAACTGCTCATGTATTGTGTTGCATACAACATTGAATAAACAAAAACAGTTTTAGCTAAACTTCGCAGCTACTACTTTTTATTTGAAATTACTCCAAGTAATACATTCGAGTGTCAAAGAACGTAGTCGCGTATGTGGCAAAAAACAAAAACAAACAAGAAAAGAAAAAAAAAACTTAAAATAGATTGGGGCACAATAACAAACCAACACCAGTCATTGCAACGTAAATTGAACATAAATCTGCCTAAACAAATTACGAATTTATATGAAAAATCGTACATTATGTTTAAGGTAAACGTTTTGAATTTAACATCATAAAGTTGCGTGTAATTTTTATGGCCCTACCAGCATAGAGTGGTTATGTGTGTAGAGGCGAAAGAAACAATTATCTGGACATGTTAATTAAGCTCGATCGAAATGTTGTATTGCGTTAGTATCAAGCCTTTTGCGCTATTTGCTAAGTTCCTCGGTATAAAGATAGAGTTCAAAATTTTTTTACAACCTAAAAATAGGTCCTCATTAAAATGAAATCAAATAAAGGATTTTTAAATAAAGGCAAACCGATGTTAGAATAGAATAGAACTTGCTGCAAATTAGATATAAACTATTTTTATAATTTTTATTTAAAAGCGCCATGTTTGTCATTACGTGTGAAATGGAACAACTGTCATACATATATCTGAGCCAATATGCACAATACGCAACTACAAAACGATGCCTAATTCTTAAAATTTAATGATTTAAGCATTTAGACAACACAGTGCAACAGTGAAAAAAAAACTCGGACTTAACAGTATAGGTTCGATTCTACTGTCAAATCCGTGTATTTTTCTAAAAGTTCTTATTTGTTGCACTGTGTAATAACTTACCAGTTGTTACCTTTCACCAGAAAAAATTCGGAACTCAGAAACACACTGATAGAAAATCCATCATAATGTTGATGTAATTTGTTATCAATATTATGATAAGAGCCTTCGTGTTACTTATCATTCTTACGATGATAACCTTTATTCATGGCATCGAACTCTGTATCCATTCAATGACACACATACATACGCAGATCACATAAATAACAAATAGAAAAAAATTTAAGGACTAGATGTCATCAATATAATAAATATTTGATATTCAATAAAAGAATTTGGCTTATTTTTTTTTTTTTAGAAAAGTAACAGTCAGGCAATTATTGCCTAATAATCACCCCTATTCCGCAGTCAGTTACGCAAGAATCGAAAGGTATTCCAACAAAAAACTGAATCGAAAGAAAAAGAAGAAGGGAAGAGTATGTTTAAACCAACTGGTTTTTCTATGAAACGAATGAAATAGGAACAAGAAAATAAACAACTGTTTGTTTTTTTTTAATATAAATTATTTTTTAATTTAAATTTACTGCGAAAAATCTGTGTGAAATAAATACATAAATAAAAATGAAATATTGTGGAAACATCAAATAAACAAATAATTCAACTAAGGGAAGACAAAAAAGCCACAACAAGAGGTATTTGTACTCGAGAAATTCCAGTGCGAGGTACCCTGCAGCGCCGAGGGTAATATTTATACATCTTTGTAGCACAAAAATAAAGTTTTTTTGTTTTTTAGATCCACACGCAATATTAATATTTGTTGCCATTCAATTCGCCATTATCGCCATAATGCTCAGATGGTGTTGTTTTTGACCAAGAAATTAAACGAAACGTTCTAATCTTTCTTCAAAAGTAATTAATAATTAAAAAGTGTTTATTATAATTCATATTTACATTTTTTTCTATTTATTTACATCTTTTAAACTGAACAAACAAGAATCGAAAAACTTTCCGTTAACAAATTCATAACTTAAAAAAACGTAAGTTAAGATTCGTAATGTAGAATACATACAATCGTAAAAATTTTAATGAAACGGAACACAGAATACCAAAGTTGACAAACGGAGACAATTTCTATTCGCATCGAAACGCAGAATAGGGGTGATTATATTTCCTTATTTGGAAAGGGATAGAGTAGAGAAGATAGGTGTTTAAAACTTAAGTAAGCTACAGTTTATATAACAACTCTGTAATTAAAAGATATTTTTGTTGTTAGAACAGTATTGTAGCAAGGCGAATTCATACCAGGTGTGAGCGGTAGGACAACAACTACAACAAAACAACAACTTTGACATTAGATTAGTAGATATGAAACAATGTATTTTTTGACAAGACATTAGCAAAAAAACGAGAGAAAAGAACAATCAGCTGGGCTATCGACTCCACCTGGTATGAATTCGCCTTGGTGTTGTAGCCCTTTGATATACATATTAAGTAGAAGAATTAATTTGAAGCTGATATAATCACATTATTAATTACACAGGTCTACAGTGATTTTGAGCTGTTTGCTAATTTGTTTATATTTGGAGGCCCTTATTCCAAAAAAAACACCATATTTTTGCTCTATCACGTACATTTTTTATAGCGCTCTATATCTTAAAAATGGTATTTTATTAATATACATACCCATGACATAAATATGTTTGTTCCTTGTTAGGCAAGATTTTTAAATGAATTGATTTTTATGAAATTAAATATGATTTGACAATACTGGTTAATATTAGACTTCTCAGCAAAGTAACTGAGTGTGTCGTAAAGTAGCTTTGGATTGCGGAACACGTTCGCGCGTCATTGTCATTATCGTTTAAGGTCAATCAGGCCGTCTTTGTTGTTCGGTCTTCAAGTGGTTTGCGTCTCCCTCTCACACTGGCTGATTGGCTTCCACGGTTAACTGTACCGTGGTACAGTTAATTCGTGCTTGCATTAATCAGCCACGTGTAATCGCTTGGGTTATCGTGTATAACCTAAATTGTTTGAATAAATAAAAAATCGACATCGAAATAAAGAAACTACACGAAAAATTAACAAATAAATTTTACATACATTTGACAAAAAAAAAAAAAAAAAATAATAAAGGATTTGCAACAAGAAAAACTAAACAAAATTAAAACATAAAACATTGTTTTCAACCTAACCGTCGTTTCTGGACATGACCAAAAGCTGCAAATAAGAACCTAGTGTTTACGGCAGCTTTTTACCATTTGGCACCAACATTGTTGCTCTGTATGAGCAACAATCCAGAAGAAGAAGAAAAAAGTAACTGAGTTGGTGCATACACGTCAATATAATGTTGAAACCTGCTTATATGCAGGTTGGTTGTTTTTTTTTTTTTGTCGTGCTACTGAGTCGTCATTGTTGCGTATTTTTAGTATTCTAGAACGTATAAATATGGAAAGACGACATCGTGTGAACAATCCGAATAACTTTTGTTGTAGTAAAGCAGAATTAACCTATAACTTCTTTTGTCAAAAAAATGTATACCACGCTTATTTTGGTGTAAGAATTAGAGACCAAGACAAGTCCCGGGCTCCTCATAATGTTTGTTCCGTTTGCGTTGAAGCATTTAGAAAATAGCAATCGCAGTGATGATTGTAATTTTTGTTCGGGTAATGTTCAAGGATCCAACAGAAAAAATAAGAAACAGATTGTGTACCCAATCTTAAATGCTATTCGACCAGTTTTTTAGATTTTACACCAGAGTTCAGAGAGCCCGAAGAGTTTAACCAGAGTGAACTAAATGATTTAATTAGAGATTTGCACCCTCCAAAGGATGCATCCAGATTTCGTGAGTAGCATTTTACTGGCAGCTGGCGTCACATCAAGCTTTTAGCGGGATCGCGAAAAAGAGTTATGTCAATATTTTACTCAAGACGGACCGTCACAAATACGTCGGTGAATTATCCTAGTGTTTTTATAACATGCTTATTAGCTGTTTTACAGAGACAAGTTTTCTTGAAGCAAATTTAATTTTTTAGAAGTAAACAAGATAGAATAGCAGAAGATATCAAACTTGTTAAAGAAAAATTATCCTGTGTAAATCAGGTGTATTTGTCTTTGTTTTTTCTTCATTTCGTGATCCTACCACTAAAATGGAAATATATGTATTTAATACGAGCTGGTAAAAAACCTCATTATGGTTCAATAAAAATATGAATAAGATTTTTTATATTTTTTAAGGGTAGTTTTTTCCCATGAAATTTTTTTTTTTCTAAATCTTAAGTTTGTGTTAAAAAGTATACGGCAACGTTGCTAGTAGGTGATTCGAGAATAAATAACTATCGCAGTTATGTTAAAGTCAGAATTAATTTACGACTGCTATTTACTACAAAATCATTTCACAATTTATTACCTGCAGAGTAACTTTCTAAGTATTAAAACTACGAGCGGAAATATAACAAAAAGTAAAAATTCCCAAAGGAAACATCTTGGGACTTGTAAAAATTTCCCGAATTTTTTTGCCGCATAAACAAGTGAAAAAGTTCGATCCTAAGACGTTCTGTTCTCATATAAAATAAGAAAAATGGCTGCACAAAAGCAATATAATTTAATTTCTAAGCGCCCCGTACCTTAAGAGAAAAGACATGACCCTATTAATATCACTCGCCTGTCATAGAACTCTGTCTTTGAAACGGTAGTAGGTAGATAATTTAAATTTTCGAGAAGTTCACTAAGACAAATAATAAAAACAAAGTGATGTTAAATATTTAAATTATAAAACTAAAGTTTAAAAAACATTAAAATAAACAAGCTTTAAAATCGTGTTTTTTTTTGCAGACAAATGAATTGCATACCTTTAGGACGAATACGAAATAAGAGTAAATTATTCCCATTCACTTCAACGCATAAAAATATGTTGCATTTTGCAAGAAAACAAGAATTTAACAATTAAAAAATATAATCAGCAAAAAAATATAATAGTGGCGATTGCGAATAAATTACTATTGTTTTTTGAGAGCACGAAAATAAGTGTTGTTAACTATCTAAATCAAATCGTAAGATTTGAAATATTTAAGCATTTTATTTACGATACTTTTGATGTGAAGGTAAAAATTGTACGGTAAGGTTTCGGAAACCCCTTCGTATATGAACGAGTCTAACTCTATCTTAGGCTATTTATTTTCTATTTCGTATTTTCTTATTCTTCTAGTGCTTCGAAAGTCAGTAGTGTGCTAATGTGTCTGCCTGTCTGAGGATTGCAGGTTTTATTCCCTTCACGGGCTCTGGTCTGCTACCATGCTTGCTGAAGCAACTAAGAAGATAATTTATTATTTTTTGTCATAAATGACAAGGTACAAAACAAGGATAAACTACTTTTAGTAAGTCAAACTGTGAATATGGACTATCAATATTTTATAGTCAATGATTTGCGTGTAAATTTATTAGCCAACTGTAGTTATTTTCTAGTAAATTTCTTCCTTGTGATTTAATTATAAACCAAGAGCACACAATACTTTAATCTGGTTCCATATTCACATTTCATCTTTACAATTTTTTGGTACAAATTTGTTCACGGTACAGTTTGGAAGAGGAGTTTAATTAATTTTGGTTTTAAGTTTGAACACACAGTCTTAGCAGCCTCTTGCAAACGACGCCCGGTACAACAAATTTGTTGTCGTCTGTCAGTGTGGCAGTCAAAGTTTGTTGAAATTTATTAAAATCAATTTGCAATTAGTGCTAAAAAACATTTTGATCACAGACGACTGACTAACTAGTGGCCTGTTCAACTAAAACTATAAAATATTTACGACTTTATTTTTCCCATTTCACATTTCGCTTTTTTTTCGTTTTTTTTTTTTTTTGGCTGTGGTATTCCATTGAGTTATTAGATATTTTCCCGTGAGAAATTTACATATACATTTTTTTTTTTTGCTATAAACTACATAAAAAATTTTATTAATTAAGTTTTTAGTTAAACATCATGCTTGAAACCCCTGTAGGAAATTTTTATAGGATTTTTGTTTTAATTTAAAACTTGTTTAAGCAGAAAACTTCCTTTCTTTATTAAAATTTTTTTCAAACATATCGCAGCCTAAATAAAAAAGGGTCACAACTCAAAATACTATTTTCAGGAGAGACAAAAAACTGTTTAAGTGCAGTAGTTAGAGATATGTACTGAATTAATTTATGGAAAAAAGCAAGTTTTGGAAAATTTTGAGTTGTGACCGCTTTGTATTTAGGGTGCGATATGTTTCACAGTTTTCTGTAAAGTTAAAGTTTTCTTCAAGAAAATATATATTTTAAACTTGGCAGTTTTCTATAATTTGGGAATTTTTTAGAACAATTTTTTCAATAGAACGATTTTTTCGATCAATTTTCCCAAAGAAATCATCAGTTTTCTGTAAAGAAAAATTTTTTCTCACTGTTTTCTATAAAACATTTTTAGTCTTCAAACGGTTCTTTTTGCATAAAAACTTCTAGAAGCAGTTTTTCAATTATAAAAAACTCTTTGAAGAGTTTTCTATTTAAATAATTTTTAAGCTGTTTTCTGTAGAAAAAACTAAATCGAACAGTTTTCTATAGAGTAAAGTTCGTCGACAGTTTTTCAATGGAAAATGTCTGACCATAGTTTTATATGCAGAAAATATTTATCAAACTGTTTACCCTGTCCATAGGTTATGGATAAGACAAATTTTTCGAAGAGTTTTCTATAAGGAAAACTATGTATCTGTAAGAGTGCGAACAGTTTTCTTAAACATGCCATAGACGATGCGACCTTGAGTATGTTATACACGAGATTGCAACGTTTGTTGGCTTGTTATATTAAGTTGTGTGTCAGTTGTTTACAATAGTAAAAAAAAAGTTTTGATTTTCTGTCATGTTGTACAACACTGTCGCAACGTTGGTGTACCTGTCGCTTACTATTTTATTTAGTTTATTAATGTGCTGGCCACCTTGCAGTTAACATTGAATTTAAATATTATTTGCGGATGACGTTAAATATTTTCGCATATTTTTTGAGACAACTTAGTTGTTAAATGAAGTTGTACATAAGATCGCACACTTAAATGTATTGTTTGTGGAACAAGCATTCAACTTGAGTACTACATTTGTTGATATAATGGATGCCTCGGAGTGTGATAGTCTATCAGTCCGGGGTTGTGGGTTCGATTTGGGTAGTATAGGCTATATAGTCGCTTCACTACCCCCTTTGCCATCACATTCCGTGACCTATATTAACAGTTAATCATTTGTAAAGAATCTGGAAATTTTCACTACAGGTTGGCAGGAAGATGAAGAAGGAGCTGGGATATAATATGGGTGCCTACAAATAATTAACTGTTAGTATAGGTCACAGTTAATCATTTATAGGCACTTAGATTATATCCGAGCTCCTTCTTCATCTTCCTGCCAACTTGTAGTGAAAATTTCCAGAGTCTTTACAAATGATTAACTGTTAGTATAGGTCACGGACTGGGATGTCAAAGGGGGTAGTGAAGCGACTATATAGCCTATCCTATCCAAAACACAACCTCACCTGCACTTGTTGCATCCTGCCGATAACAAACGAGGCTCTGTCGACCGAAGTTGGGCGGTATAACCCTTAAGGATGGCTGCCTGTTGCCACAGCTCCAGGATCGGATGTTTTGGCCCAATCACTCATTCATCTTAAAGCAAACCTGATTACCGAAACCGTATTGCGGCCCTATGCTCCTTGCAGGAGTAAGAGGAAGCAATCTGGCCATTTAAAATTAGGGGTAAGACAATACTTGCAGACTGTGGTTGGAAAAAGGCCAACATAAAAAAAGGCTTTAGACCACGGGCAGACACATATTATATGGAGATGCTGTGGAGACATAGCAAATGTTAGCAATTATCATAGACTGTGATGAGGAAGAATTTCGATATGTATCAGTCGCCATTCTGAAATCACTACAGCCGATAGTAAAAGGCTAGTGACATCACGAGACTCAGCAAGAGTAAGATATTCGTAAATTTTCAGTCGTATAGCAAAAATCATAGAGGTACGAAGGGGGTCGAAAAGAGACCCATTAAGTAAGTGATATGCTTCGATATTCATCCTAAAAAAACAAAAAAAAATTATAATAACACTTGTGCTCCAAGTCCCTCAATTGTCACAAAGACTCAAATTTCGCAGTGGGTATTTAAAGCAAACAAATACATAATTTATAAAGGATGTAAGGTTCTGTGGCCATGTAGAGCAAAATCATCGTCGTCTTATTGAACAAATGAAACCGGCAGTTGAGCTGTCCAGTTCGTAAATTCAAATCTATAATATTTTTTGTTTTTTCTTCTTTTTTGGCCACATTGTAACCAATCAACTGTTTAATAGCGAATTTTATATTCATAGCTTGGTGTTGAGCGATGATGATAAAGTTGGCTTTTCCGCTTATGCGTAATAAGAAGAGAAAAATAAAAACAGATAAAACAGCTTATAATTCGTTTTGCTCTTCCCCCCTTCTTTTGGAGTTTGTTTTTTATCATTCAGTCTTTAACCGACAAATCAAATCTTCTTGGCCAGAGAAAAATACGCATTTATTTTATTAAAGTTGGTAAGTGACTTTTAGTGTCTAGAGATTTAGTTGGGAAAACGTACGAGTACGAGTATTTGAGTTTAATTTGTTGGTTTTGTTTTTATTTAATTTTTTATTTATTTTTTTTTTGTTGCAAGTAAGTGGTTCTTAATGATATGTTTTGCATAATGATGATTCTTTTGGGTTGTTTTTCCATTATTTTTTCCTTCTTTTACCTCTCGATGGTTGGTTGGTTGGTTGTTCGGTCGTTTGGCTGGCTGTTAAATTGACCGGGCTTTTAGTAAGAAGTCTTTTAAGTGATTTATAAGGCCTATTAATATGTTAATGCAATTGCATGTATTTGCGTTTTACAAACTTAACTCCCAGTTGTGGAAGAGTGTAATTATTGTTAATTGAATAAAACAGTTCAATATATATACTTGTCAGGTTATCTGCATTTTGTTTATTTTTTTTTTTTTTTGTTTTAGAAAATAAAAACACAGATTAAACCAACAATAATATGAGCAATAAGAAAATGTCCAATAATTATACAAATAAACTGTTAAATACCAAATAAATTTTAAGTCTTGTTTTTCTATTTTTTTTATTTTAGCTTTTGCCGTTAAAATCTCTAATGAGTTGTTTATGGAGCCACGAGTCTTTATGTCTACTAATTAATATTATTAAATTTTCTTTTAATCCCAAAGAGGCTGTGAAGAAAGAAAAGAGAATATTTATTACGAATAGTCTTTTGTTGTGACAACAAAAATTGTTTGCATTGAAAAATTTTGTTCTTTATTTTTATTAATGATTTACTATATTATTTTGGTTCTTTTTATTTATTTGTTTCTGCAACCCTGGAATCAAACTACTTTTTACATAAAACAGAGGAATCGGAGAGAAAACGATGTAAATTGAAACAAAAAAATTGTTTCACTATCTGTCATTTTAGCGTTTTTGACGTAAACTGTTGGCAAGATGTGAGAAAAAGTGTTTCTGTGTGAAAAATTTGCGACAATTTCTACTCTTGCGCTGTCCATGGTATAATAATACAGGTAAAACTGTTAGAACAGCTGTTTAAGTTTGCTTATCTGGAAATGCCAAACCTTGTATAAAACTCTGTTCGTGCACTTAAAAATTAGTAATAATTTCTAAAACAAAATACAGTTTTTTTTATATTACTCAGTGCATTGTGAACTAATTTCTGTATTTTTTCAATCCTTTACTTAACTTGCAATGTTTACGTAAAGAAAAAATATTTATGTCTGTTTTTTAAGAAAAAACTTTGCAACTAAATTTAAATCAGTTCTTGTAGGTGGAAATTTGGTATTCGGAGTAACCTGGTGACAATAAAAGAATGAGGCTTAATTTGATGCTGCTGCTAAGGCCATATGCAGCTTACTCAATTCCTGACTTGCTTAAAGCAGCCATATCGGCTTTAGGCTCGTTAGATTTAGTTCACAGGGTCAATGTATATCTACAGAGTCCCTTAATGAAAGCGAAACGTCCTTAGCAGTCATGTATTGAAACCCACAATGTAAGGGTTCTTTAGAATAATGACAGTGTGCCTTGGTTATAGTTATTTATATTATGGCTTGAAAGGTGGCCAACCAGAATGAGTTTGAAAACTGAACTTAAGTAATTTTAATCTTGATCAAAATGAATTTTTAGAGATTGATCTTTATAAATTTTAACTTTTAAATTTAATATCATTACTTATGTTAAAAAAAAAATACCTAAAATCTTTTTATACTTCCATGTATGTAGAATTAAATATTTTAAACCTGCTACCTTTTTTATATAATTTATTTTAATTATTTAAAGTAAATCTGTTTTATTTTTTATTATGTTTAATTATTTTTATCATAATAAATAATTTGCCATAGAAGTGTTTGCGAACATAGCTCATGTTATTTATATTTTTCTTTATATTTTATTAAAATATTTTGACAGAGTCGGGCAAAACAAGCTTGCTTAGTTTTTTTGAATTCGCCTTGCATATACCTGTATTATTATACCATGGCGCTGTCCAAATAATTTTTGTATTTGAAAACGGCGAAAGAATGTAAATTAAAAATAAGAGAAAGGAACAAGCCGAGACGAGATATAGAACAGCGGATGCTAGGCAATTTCATGTGGGCGGCAGTGGTGCTGGAACTGGAGTATGTTTGGCGGTTCAAGTTTTCGGTAAATAAAAAATAAAAACACGGTAAAAACAAAGTACATACGTAGGCGATAAGATTGAAGGCAATTTTGACGGCGGCGAACTATCGGCTGCGACTCAGTAAGCTTGGGTCTTTGCTTAATAAAAAACAAGTCTCATAAAATGAAAAATGTTAACGTTTAGAAAAATTTCTAAAAATGGTTTTGTATTATAGGATGTCAAATTTATTTACGTAATATTTTACATTTTCATAACATATTGCTTTCATACTATCACACTTTCTCATAATATTCAGGTTTTTGACAAATCTTAATACTCAGTATTACATATAGTGTGAAAAGGGCTTTATTAACATAGAGATAAAATTTAGAAGTCAGAATTACCTTCGTTTTTTTCTCTCTAAGTTGAAAGAATATTTATTACAAATTAAGTGAAAATTAACAAAACAAAAAATGGGAAACACTTAATTCCAGATGCAGACATCGCTACAACATTCTTCAGCATGTTTAGCTGTAAACATCCAACCAAACTCAGATAATAGTCATTAAGTCGAAGCTTCCTTCCCTCTTGTTTGATAACAGTGCTCGCCACTTCGACTTTGCTTTAAAAGTAGTTTGCAGCAAATTTTAATAAACTTACTTTTATAGTGCTTCCATCCCTGGGTAATTACTCTGGAACATAGGCATTATATAAATTTCTAAAATTAATCTAAAATTATTGTAGAGTTTTGTAAATAGTGTTAAAAATTTCCCGCTTTCAAAAATAAAAGGTGCTGTCAAGTTTGCAATACCTTTAAATCGGTAAAATTGTGTATTTTCACTACTTTTTCTCTATTTTCTCTTGAATATTAGATATTTTTACGGGGAAAAAAGTATCCTATATTTGAGCCGAGATACTAAATTACTTCATCTAGTAGTTTTTGCACGATGCGAACTCACACAAAGACAAACATTTTAAAAATTGGTGTTTTGTATTCCATTTCCATTACTATCTGCACCTGCAACAAAATTTTCAAAAAAATATTTCATTTACAGAAATGGTCCTGTTACAGTTTTATTATATATAAAGATTACCATATATAAAGATTTACCATCTTATATTTGACACCTAATTTATAAAAAAAACTAGCTATGCGCACACACAATTTTAAGACTCTTACGTACCCATCCCTGGATAAAATTCTAAAAATTATTGTAAAGCTCTGTAAAATACAGACAGGAAATGAGTTATTCATTATTTTAAAACAGCACCATCTGTTGCGCAACATGGCTTAAAATATACTGCTTTCAAAAAAGATGCCCTAAAGTATGAATTACCTTTAAATCGGCAAAAAAAAACTCGGCGTACTTTCACTGTCTTTCGCCACTTTCTCATGCAAATAAGATATTTTTGCGCAAAAAAGTATCCTATATTGAAAACAGGATACTAAGGTACCGCCTTTCAAAATTGTGTTAAAATTCATCCAGTAGTTTTTACGTGATGCAAACAGAAAAAAAGGGGGACAGACATACAGGAAATGAGTTTCTATTGTTTTTTTTTTTTATATGTATAGATATTCTTAGAGACAAAAAGCAATTATTCTTATAATAACGCACTGGCAGCACTGTTTTCTGTAATAGCTAATTAGAAAGTTAATGGCTATTTTGAGGTTAGCTTGGTTTGGAAATTTATCAGGAATAGGTTCACGCCTCAGTTACGATCACAAATTATTCAAATTTTAAAAATCATTGTTCAATTTTAATGTTCATTGATGAACATAATTAAAGGGCTACACTACATTCAGAAAAACTCACTATTAGGTGCGCTTTATGGGCCGGTGGAATCATTGATCCATATGTCATCTAAAAAAACATTAGTCAGAATTTTACAGTAAACTGTGAGCTGTATAGAGACATGCCTAATAACTTGTTCGTGGCTCAATTGGAACGCATCAGTATTGCAGACATGTGGTTGCAGCAGGATGGTGATACATGTCACACAGCACGCAATGCACTCAATTTACTGCCAGAAACATTTGGCTAACGAATAAATGCAAGAAATGGACCTATTAACTGGCTACCTTGTTCATGTTGTTCGACGCGTTCTAGCCGAAATGCAGCGAAAGGTGAATGAAAATTGGATTTTTAGGTTATTTTATTTAGGAGATAGCTGCGTTGGCCACATGCGCGAAATCATATTTTAACATTAATGCCGTAAAATTTTATAATTAATAAAGACATATATTATTATCCATCCAGATTTGTTTGGATATTAAAAACGTTTTCCTTCGATTTTTTATTAAACTTAAATGCCAACTACCATGTTTTTGGAACAGAATTGCCAACTAGTAGTAGATCAATATGCTCTTGATGTGCTTATTATTTCTTAATGATTTTTTTTATACTTTGAGAAACATGAATGATTTGTTGTTATATTAATGAACTATAATTTTTTTCTGCAAATCTATACATAAATTTCAGATTGTTTGCTTTTTTATTTATTTATTCGAAACAAAAAAAAAAAAACATTTCTCATAAATAACAACCGCAAATAACATAATTAGCACTGTTTTCGTTAAATGCCACAATTAATATTTTAACAATGTCTTGACTATTTAACAGCAAAAAAAGAACAACGATAGGAAAAATCACATTAACAATTAATAATAAAACACGTACAACTGTGTTGCTCCTAACAAATTATACTTTATAATCAAGCAAAAATCTCAACAAACATCTACAAATGGCAAAAAAATATCCACCTAAAGCAAAGGAAAATAGATCAGAGTTTTAGTCAGTGTTAAAATAAAAAAACTGTAGTCGCTTGATGTTTAATTTAGCCCATTTAAACGCGTACGAGGGCGGTCCGAGAACAACTTTACAAAAAGTATTAAATACTTCGTTTAACAAACTTTACTCCTTTCAAGTGCTTAAATATCCTCACCTTTTCGATAATATTGCTTTTAAAGTATGTATATGGCGGCATCTGCTCTCGAGGCTTTTAAGAGGAATGTATCTTGAATAGAAGGACATACGACGTCTGACGATCTAAAGCAGCAGCTGTCATGAAAACTAATAGAAGGTTGTTTTGTGGTTTAAGTTAAAATTGCATGGATTGGGTGTAGTAATATAAAGCTTTAAATTCGCTGTCTGCATGTGTTAAAACCACCTTTACACTACGTCTTGACGAGCTAATGATTTGTTCAACCATTGAACAAATTCATGTGCGCACATTAACCTCCATCTATGTTATACATAAAATGACAAATATTAAAACTAAATCATGCTAATGTTAAGTGAAGACTGCTCATGTTATTGTTTTGTCCATGTCTTAACATGACTGTTAAAACATTTGTTATAAAAACTCTTTTTTTAACATAACAATGACGTTGTTGTTTTATTTTAGTTTGACAGTATTATTTTCAAGCAGCTCCATCTGTTGCTCAACCGTACTACTGCTATCTGCTGTGCATTAAGCATTCAAACAACATTATTGGAAAACAGAAAATTATGTTCAAACAGATAATGACTTAAACATATATTCGCCACCTATAACAACATGCAGAAATTAATTTCGTTGCTCTGCCGGCGTCATGTTTATGGTTTGATGAAAATTATGGCTTGTCGTTTCGATGTCATGTTCTTGTTCAAGCAGCATTGTTAGAAAATTGTGCGAACACAACGATGTCTGCCATCAAATGTTGCTTTTAATACGGATGTTTGACTATTAAAGAACGGTCAGTCGCTAGGAAACCTATAGAATCATTTCATCATCATTAGATTCATTTAGACCCATTTTCCTTAAAAGTATGGTCGCCAGACTTTCATTATTTTTGAAACGTAATTTCTCTGTGTAATGATTTAGTTTTACTGACACTTAACTCTTAGCTGTCAAATAATTTTTTCGGTGTTGGAAACCACCTAAATGCTTAAGCCAGTCCAAGGCGAATTCATACCAGTTGGAGGCGATAGCCCAGCTGATTGTCTTTTGCTCTCATTTCATTGTTTCATATCTGCTAATCTAATGTCAAAGTTGTTTTGTTGTAGTTGTTGCCCTATTGGTCACACCTGGTATGAATTCGCCTTGAGACAGTCGTTAGGAAACCTAGAACCAAATTTTAGGAAATGGTTGCTTAATGTTGGCAACGCCCTCGTAGACTTCATTACATACGTTTACATCATGTTGTATTCAGTAAAAATATAATAAAATAAAACTACAATAGTCCTGTTGTGTACCGCCCATTGCATTTAATTTCATTTTTCTTTAATCATTTTTTTTTTTCATAATAATTGCATTAAAAATGTATTCTGCGTACCATGGAACATTTCGAGATGCCATACCATGATCAGCCATCATTCCATCAAACATACCTCCATACTCCAACACATATAGCAATCAACAACAAAAAAATATATTTTTTTTAAAGAAAAATTAAGAAAATAGAAGATTTTTTTTTTATTTATTAAAAAAAAAAACAAGTTGGTTTAATTCCTTTTAGGCGACGTGATCTTGTTACTGATCTATCCTGCTAAACTCATGTAATCCATCATCATCATTGTTGTTGGGCTTGTGACAATAGTTTGAGATTTTATGTCGATTGTAGTCTTTTACAAAATGCTTTAACTAAAAGTGAGTACATTATCGTTGGTTGTGGTATGATTGTTAGTTGGTTTGTTTGTTGTAGGCTTTGCTTTTAAGCCAGATTTTATTTAAGCCGGGCGTTATTGCAAGCCATTGTTTAGGTGTCATTGTGCAAAAAAACACATAAATAACTTCGAATCGAGTAGATTTTTTTTTTTTGGTACTTAGATCCATTTATAGATAATAATATGCGACTAAATTGAATAGAATGAAAGAATAAATAAATTGTGTTACTTTTGTTCGTTTAAGTGCCTTTTTAATAAATCGTAAACCATAAAAAGATTTTATTTTAAAAGGTTTTTTCTAAAAAAAGGCTTAAAGGTAATATTAAGAGTTTAGATTTAGCTGCTATAACAGCTTTAAGGATTGACTTCAATTATATTGGGTTTTTCAATTAGGAAAATTCTATCTTAATGGCCTGTGCCGACCATATTAGTCGCTGGTGAGCAGTGTGCTTAATTGAAAAACTTTAGTATTAAATAATTTAGGCCGAAAAAAGTCCTCTTTAAATATGTTTCAATTATTGCCTTGAATGGATAAACGCCAAACCATACACAGTTTTGGTTGGATAGGATTTTGGAAAGGAGACATTATTGGATGTAGTGAGCCAATAAAGTCTCCTTTCGATAGTAAAGACTAGTGACAGCATGAGACTTAATGAAAGTAACACCCCGTCTTCACTAGCCATCGATTTGATATAAAGAAAAACATGTAATGTTCTGATTGGACATAACCCCCTGTCTTCATTAGCCACCAACATGTCTTAACAAAAATCAAACTTCATATAAAAATAAAATATATTTTATACTGTTTTTTATATGAAGTTTGACTTTTGTTAAGACATTTTAATGGCTAATTTAGACGGGGGGTAATTTTCTGTTTTCCACCAATGTTGTTTGAATGCTTATAAGTAAAGGGGATTATTACTACGGTTGAGCAACAGATGGCGTTCTTTGAAAATAATAGTGTCAAACTAAAATAAAACAATAACGCCATTTTTATGTTATAAAATGGGTTAGGTTAGGTTAGGTTAGGTTATAAAATTGCTTTGATAATAAATGTTTTAACAACCATGTTAAGACGTAGAAAAAACATTAACATGGGCAGTCTACACTTAACACTGACATGATGTTAGTGTTAGTGTTAATGTTTATCATTTTATGTCTAATATAGACGGGAGGTATGGTAGTGGGGTGTACTAGAAATCATTAAGAAACGAATGATATCCAAAAGGGATATACAATGTTAGTGGTCTGCTTCGGTATCCACCCAACGTATATATTATATTTAGGGCAGAAGCTTAATAATTCTGATCTTTTAAAGCGTGGAAGATACGCCAATTGGGACCTATAAAAACACCGCTCTGGTGACTATATTTCCTATTAAATTTTCTTTAATGAAGAGCTTTTTCGTTCGCTTGATGGATATCTTAACAAGAAAAATTGTCACAGCTAGAGAAGTGCAACCTGTACGATTTTGAGGTTTAATGGCATCTAACCTTTTAAAAAATTAAGAGATTGCGACACAAGACCCTAACTCCAATCTCTTCTGACATATGATTACATATTTTTTATTGCCTGTGTTTCAAACAGGATAGTGTCACAAGCTTTACAGTACGTCTAATAGATGTTGTTGGCCTTTAAATTTTATTTCTTTAACTTTTGAAGCTTAAAAAAACATTGTTTAGGTTATGATAGAATTATTAATCGATATATACAGGCAAGTAATTGAAAAGTTACCTCAAAGGTTATATCTCCTAGAGGACAATTATTTATTTTTTATTTATTTATTAAAAGGAAGTACGAGCAACTGAGGCCTTCGACTCAGGACACATTTATATTCCACAAATGGAGGCAAAGTCTGAACGATATATTAACAAATATGTGATCCAAATTTTCACTAAATTTTCAAATTTTCAGGGTAAGATTGTTTATCTTAAGTTCTCTAAAAAAATTTGGGAAAATAAATAAATCTTTAACAAGAAATTTTACTGCTCTTACCCTTTTTAAAAACGTATAGAAAAGTGGGTGTTTATTGAAAGCAAACAAACTTTGGTAAAAAAACTTCGATTGCGATTATTGTAAAGAACCTTCATTAGTTATCGAATGAAAGCCCTAAAAAATCTATGCCAAAATTTTATAATTATCGTCAGCAAAAATTTTACGATAGAAAATCCGCTTATTATTTTTATCACTAAATTTTGGAATATTATCGATAACAAAAAATTGCATTGCTTATATCTGTAGTCTATTGATAAAAAATAATTTAGAACTTTTCGATACAATTTTTAATATCTGTCGATAACCAAATAATTTTAACAAAGATACAGAATTTTAAAACAACAATTATTATTAGTAACACGTGTTATCGATAACAAATTTTTTTCAATAGAAAATTCCTTCCCCTAAAAAAAACTTGTTTTAAGCAAGAGAAAATAATAAATATCACAATATATTTAAAAAAATATTGTTATCTAGAAAAACAGCTTTAAAAATAAACATTCGATTGTTGTTGATAATAAAAGTTTCTATCAAAAGATATCTTTGTTATCAATAAAAAAAATTTACTGTTTTCTATGACAAAAAATGTTCAATAGCATATTTGATTGTTATCGTTTAAAAAAATTGTATGTCGCAAATCTGGAGGCTGCCGATAACAAAAAGGATATATTCTATAGGAAATCCATAGCAAAGGATCGAAAGAAAAGTTTTAAATAAAAAAATTGCTATTGCTCCATTGAACTTTTAAAGAAATATTCGATTACCATTAAGAAAAAAATTTCTATACAAAGTTCCAAATACAAATTTTGTAAAAAAAAAATTAAATGTTATCGATAAAAACCATTTCTGGGGAAAGATCTATTATATAACAGATCAATAGAAGAATGGTTTGTTTAATAAGAGACTAAGATCCTTAGTTTATAGGTTGTTGTTTAAGCTTAAGAAATATTAAAAAAATCCGTAGGTTATCGATAACAAATATTTTCTTATTTTTAAGTTGAAAATAATTGAAAATAACAAAAAAAGATCTTCTCTTTTATTTAAGAAGAGACCAAACCCTTAGCTTATAGGTTATTGCCGAAAGAAATGTTAAAAAAAAGCCATGGGTTATCGATAACAAAAATTTTCTTAATTCTGAGTTTCTATCGAAAATAAAAAAAATCTATAGTAAAATCTTCTTATTAAAAACGATAGATATCGGCTTCTTCAGATTATGTAAAGATTACTCTTGGTGAAATTTAAATTGTTTTCGATAACATAATTTTTTTAAAACATTATTCGTATGTTATCGGTTGTTGCCATTAAGGAAATGTCTAAAACAATCGATAGGTTTTATCTCTAAAATAATTTTTTCATAAATTCTGTTCTTATCGAACACAAAAACAAAATTTCTATGTGAACCCATTAACTTTTAATAGTAAAAAGCTTTTAACATCATATGCCTTGTTAAGTTTTTCATGACTCTTCCATTAAATAATACATTATAAAATATTCTAAAAAATATACATTTTTCCTAAATTAATCAATAAAAATTCATTTTAATTACATCCTTTTTATTAACTGATAACTTTTTTCCACTCGTATTATTTCAAGTTTACATCTTTTTCATTGCAATTCCTCTTGTATGATTCTCATAAGAATTGCATTAAATATAAGATTTATACAAAAAAATGTTAATTAAATGAATGAAAATCTCTTGTGACATTTATAAATCCCATTAGTAAAGCATTTTAAACACTGATTACTTTAATTTATGTTGAATTTTTTATTTTTTTTTGTATTTATGATGTGTTTTCCTTAATCGTTAATATTCCCATAACTTCGATGAAAAGAAATACGATAAAAAAATAAACTTAATATATTCTTTTACAATCAATTTTGTATTTTTCTCATATTTAATTGGCTTTATTATATTTACTTATATTTATTATTTGGATTGATAAAGCACAATGAGAGATGGCACTGCACAGTGGGATTAATTTGGTAAACAGTCGCCTTTTTGCCCACAAAAAAATGATTTCATACATCTGTTTATCTAAAATGTACCACTGTTCTTAGCGTCGAACATACACTATTTATGATTTTTATAATTTATACAATTTCATATTCATAAATGTCTTGACTTTACACATCTCATACTTGTACTGTCAAGAATGTGACTTTATAACAAAATCGAAAAGCCACAACAAAATTTTAAATTGAGACTCTCGCAAACGAATCGGATCGATTGTAGTAAAGTTCGTTTGAGTATAGAAATGTAGTTTTGTGTTGGTATAAATTACGTGTAAATCTCACAAGAACGATTACATGCCACAAGTGCACTTGTAGTTGTCATTTACTAGAACTGTTTTTACGCCGACTTTCAAGCGTTGCAAATTTCGTCGAACAAACAAAAAAAAAAGAATAACAACAGCTTCAACAAAAATATTAACAAATAAAAAAATATGAAAAAGATTAAACCGAAACACGTAGAAACATGCAGACATGCATTTTGAATCGATAAAAAGTAAAAGTAATAATGTGACCAACACAATTCAATTTAAAAGAAAAAGAAATTTGAACAAAAAAGATATTTTGGAAATGTTATCGACTGTATTTAGAATTATATATAATAATTTTTATTATGAACGTTTGGATTTTGTAGTGGAAATTTATTTCTTATCGATAACAGTTAAATTTCATCGAGATAATATTTTTGGTTACCAGTAAATAAAAATGTTATAGAAAACAAAAGCGAATAATTACTTATGCTTTCTATAACGAATACATTTATATAACAAATGAAATTGTTTGGTATCGATAACAAATGTTTTTTTATAAAAATATTTCTTCGTCATTGATAACAAATGATTGTTTCTTTTTTACCGATATCCAATGTGGTTTGTAAAGAAAATTTTGTTATCGATAACAAATTTATTTTCAATAAAAACTTTCTTAGACAATTACTTAGCAATGAATTTTTAATAGAAACCTTTTCTATTATCGATAAAGGATTAAGAGTTTCAATTACAAATGGATTTTCTATAAAAACAAAAATTTATTACCGATAACAATAGTATTTTTATAGAAAGTATCTTTGTTATCGACCGGAATTGGATTTTAGACAATAACAAATGAATTATTTATTTTATCATCGTTAAAGATTTTGGTAAAAAAGTATACTTGTTCATGATAACAAGTGGACTTTATCTATCACAAATGATTTTTTTTTTGTTGTAATCATTTCTGAATGATTTTTTTGGAATCATTTTCTGTTATCGATAACGAATTAATTTTCTACAGACAATTTCGGTTAAAAATTATCAATTATCAATAGAAAATGGACTTTTAGCCTTAAGAAATTAATAGTTAAGAGAACAATTTTTTTTGTTATCGATAATATGTTATCGATAATATAAAAATCCTTCTTTTCAATAACAAATAGTTTTTCTAACGTAAATTTCCTTTGTTATCGATAACAAGTTAAATATTTTATAAAAATATTTTTTTGTAACACCAAATGGATTTTTTGTTATCAATAACAAATGAATTATCTATTTTATCAACAACTTATAGATTTTCTAAAGTAATTTATTTGGTATCGATAACAAATTACATTTTGTATATAAAAATTTGTTGGTTATCGATAACAAATGATATTTTCTATAGATATCTTTTTGTTATTTATAAGAAAGTGATTTTCAAAAACATTTTTATCTTTGTTAACGATAACTAATGGAGTATCTTCAGGCTGTATCCTTGATTTTAATACCCAAGAAATCTGATATAAACACGGTTTTTGTTATTGACTTACGATTTTCTGACAGAAATGTACCAGATACCAATAATAACTGGAGTTTATAAAATTTTTTTGTTAAACTGTTTTGTGTTCAAATTTCTCTTGTATCCGTAACGAATAAATTTTCTATAGAGAATTAAAAAATAATAGAAATATAAATAGCTTTCTTGGCGATAGCAAATATTTTGCTATATAATATTTGTTTTCTTACCGATAACAAATATATTCATCGTTACAAAAAATATTTATAAAAAATATTCTTTATGATAAAAAATTTTTTTTTCTAATGTAAATTTAATTTTTTATCGATAAGAAATGGACTAAAAAATTTTCTTTTGTTATCGATAAAAAATCATTTATCGTTGCAAAAATATTTATAAAAAATATTCTTTATAATAACAAATAGTTATCTATAACAAATGCACTAAAGAAAATTTCTTTTGTTATCGATAACAAATACATTTATCGTTACAAAAAATATTTATCAAAAATCCTTCTTTATAATAACAAGTGGTTATTCTAACGTAAATTTCTTTGTTATCGATAATAAATATAAATATATCGATAACAAATATGTACATTACCGATGCAAAATATATTTATAAATAAAACTTCATTATAATAAATTTTTCTGAAGTAACTTCCCTTTGTTATCGATAACAAATGGACTAAAGAAAATATAGATATAATTATTCCTCTAACTTCCACTGGAGCATAGGGCACCAAAAAATATAACATATACATTACATTCATAAATATTTCTAAAGAAAACTTTTTATACAAAAAAATTTGTTATCGATAACAAAAACATTTATCGAAAAATATTTCTAAAGAAACCTTTTTTATCGATAACATATAGTTTTTTAAATAAATTTCTTTTGTTATTGATAACAAATGTCCGTTTGTATAGGGAGTTTATTTTTATTTATCTATGACAAGTGGATTTTCTAAAGGATTTTTTTCTGTGACTCTAATTCTGAAGGATTTTACAAAATATTTTGCAATTTTTTTAAAGACTTTCTTGGTCACATTCGTTTTATTTAGTTTGTTTGTTTGAACACCAGGCACGAACTTAAACAACAATGAATAGTCTCTAGAGTTTCTTGTCAAATACCACACACACGTTTTACTTACGCACTGTTTATGGCCTGCAATAATTTCTTGAAAGTAACAGACCTGTTAGTTTTTAACCAAAATATTTCAATTATTAACAAGTGGTAGCGGTTTTGGGGTTTACGAAAAAAACATTTGAAAATAAAAGCCCACTTTATTACCATGATGGTATGATGATGATGATGATGATTTCTAAAAAAAAGTTAATTATTTATTATTTGCTGCAACATTTCGTACTTCCATAGAAAGATAAACGTTCGTACGTACGTTCACTCATATGCTTGAAAATAATTATGAAAAATGGCCTTTTTTAGCAAAGATTTTCAGCGGCGAAAAACATCTTATAAAGAATTAGCCACGTGCAACAAATGGATGATAGACTTACATAAATTACAATCAAGCGGATTATGATGACGGTATTTATTCTATGGAACATAAAACTAAGTATTCTGTTCAATTCGTTGGACTGGCAATAATCGACGACTTTGTAAATAAAAATAAATTTCATTGTCAGGCCACCTTTTTGCTTTCATATGATCAAATGATCACATGACATACAATAATTTTTACTTGATTTCAAGTATCTATGGCTGTGCGTACTTGGAAAATTAACAAGAAGTTGGGAAAATAAAAACAACAGCCCCAACATGCAGCATTAGCGTCGGCACCATCATCATCCAGTTACATCCTCCTCATCGACAACATCATCATTTTCAAATATTTACACAATCACTGCTGAAATGATGTCGAAGCAAAAGTTTTATAGGCGGCAATGTTGCAACACACACTTAACAACTTGGCTCATCTATATGCAAATTTGCAACAGGTTTTATTACAACCACTTAAACTAACCGATGGACACTTGGAAGAATAGAAGGACAGACACACGGACATCTATTAAGAATTAAATTTTACAACAAAAAATAATAATAAAAATAAAAAAAAAAATAACGACATTGGATATGAAACAACCTCACTTACTACAGAACAACAATTACAACAGCAACAACAAAAAATATTAATGTAAAATAGTCATCCATACGCACATCACATGTCATTAGGCCTTAAATACAAACTTATTTTCGAGAGTAAACTGGGAACAAACAACAAGAAACAAAAATTGTAAATTAATAAAAAAAATATTTCTTCCTTGTTCTAGTGAGACACACACTTAGAGAAATCAAAGTGCCAATCAGTAAAACAAAATAATGGGGATATTAGGGAATATAAAGATATTTCGGCAGCTTCAAAAATTGAGCACTAATACTGAAGACTTATCATTAAATTGATTTAATTGACCACTCAGCGATCCATATGGCAAGCATTATACTAAAAATATGACCCTGGATGGCAGTTTTGCGTTATACATGTCACTGAAATAGGGATAGCCCTAAGAGCTAACTTAACCACCTACACCTAATTATCACCATCATCGTTATGCGAAAAAGCGGAACATAAAGTATCCGTTCCTCAGAGGACTTACTGAACATCACTATCAGCAGCATCTGCGGCTATGCCATAGCACTTTACCCAGCAATTTAACTGAAATTATAGCCACCCGGGAAGATTTCGCATTTAACACATGTTGTCCCGTTGTTGTGCAAATAATAAAGAAACCTTGAAGATCTCCCTGTACGCCTTGTTATAGATGGGACTTTATCAAAAGATTCAGGGATACCGTTCTCTCTGTATGTTTGGTCGGAGAAATGGGTATTCGCAATCAATGTAATTAGTAATTATGCTATGCTTTACCTCGAAAACTACAATAGTGACAATCTCTAAATTGGACAATGCTCTGAGAGGAACGTGCGTTTTCGCGTTAAAGCTTAGCTGTAAAGGACGAGTAGAAACGGTTACTCCCGATACAAAAATGTAAGGTAATTATTAATTACCCTTAATCTGTAGAGGTTGGCGGCGTGGTGTAGTGTTGTAGTGGTTAAAGTGTTTGACTACAAACCGAAGTACTTCAGATTCGATCCCTGGCAGAGGACGAACAATTTTCACCATGTTTTTTGAGTTTTAAAAATTAAGTTGCTTCAGTTGCTTCCCCAATCATCCATCAAAAATGCTCCCTGACGTCCCCCCTGGAAAGAGGAGTAAAATATCAAGGCAAAATGTCAAGCAGCCGCCAATCCCTGGGAAAAAAAGAAAAAGGTAGCGATCAAAGATTAGCAAGGTTTTCCACCACTACACCAAATGCATGGAGGGTGTTGCTTCTAGGCAACGACAGAGACCAATGATCTACTAAATAACCGATTAACGAAACTGATACAAGGCAATATACAAATCGTGTAAAAGGGAGATGCCTTCTCGAAGCCAAATGCTCCCAAGAGAGGTAATGGAAAAAAAGCGCAGGACAGTCATTGGAACTGCCAATAGAAGTGAAAACTGAGTAACTTGGAAATAATAATTTATATTTAAATTATTTTAGGGAACAATGCGAATTACGCGAGTTGAATCATTTTTTGTAAGCAAAACGTGCAGACCTCTCTATAGAAACCAATGTTAGATGACGATGGTGACATTGAGTTGACAATGCGAGTTTAATATATTGCCCTCAGCAAAAATGAGCAGACCTATGTATGTATTGGTTTAGGTGAATATGGTGACGATGATGCAAGTTCAATCATTTTTCTTCAACCAAAACGAGCAAACCTATGTATAGAAACCAGTGTTAGGTGACGCGGTTACAGTTGTGATAATTATGTTTACGGCGGTTACGGTTATTGAGTTCAATAATTTTTCTTTAAACAAAAAGTGCCCAAGGTGCCTAAAGATGTTTTCACTTCAAAAAACTCTGGAGAACTACAATAGTGAAACTCAAATTTGAGGTAGGTCACGCTGACATCAAGGTATATTTTCAAGTAAAACCCTAGAGGACAAGGATTAGTCGACTAGGAAGGACGATCCTGTATAACACGACATTAAAATTAGATAATTTAGAATGAGATACCATGTGGTATCACACAGATACTTCCACAATTTACATTCTGTGCAGAGTATAATTTCCTCACATCGACATAAAATTACCTACCTATTAGACTTTTTCTGGTGGAGTTTTAGTGTCATTAATCTATACATACATATAATAAAACAGTAACTGATTTCCTGTCTGTCTGTCTTTCTTTGTAAAAACTACTGGATGGATTATAACAAAATTTTTTGAGGAGGTACCTTAGTATCCTGATTCTAATACAGGATAATTTTTTCCGAAAAAATATTTGCAAGAGATAGTGAAGAAAAAGCAGTGAAAGTACGCCGATTTTTTTAACCGTTTTAAAGGAACTGCATACTTTAGGGCATATTTTTTAGGGTTCCGTACCCAAAGGGTAACAAAGCAACTCTATTGTTTTCGCTACAATGTCTGTCTGTCTGTCCGTCTGTCAGCGCCTTTTATCTTTATCTTGAAATTTTCAGAGATGATGTATAGCTGTTGCCGCTATAGCAACAAATACTAAAACTTATAGGGTGTTCCGATAAAGAGGTGTTATTCCCGAATATGTGCTTATTTATTGAACTGTAGGAGGAATACTTAAAATACTTAATTAAAACTTAGTTCACTATATAAACAAGTCTAAAAAAATTAACCTAAAAATTAACGGGTGTTCCGATAGTGGCGTGATTTGCATGTATAAGGCCTACGTTTCGAACCATAATAGGTTGACTATTGAAATTTTCACAGAAGGTATATAACTGCAGCCACTATAGCAACAAATACTAAAACTTATCGGGTGTTCCGAAAGTGACGTTTTATTTGCCTTTATGTCTATATTTCTTGAGCTATAGGAGGCAACCACTTAAAATTTGCAGACAGTAATTTAAACTATGTTCGCGTTATAAGCAAGTATACAATATTGAACCTAAAAATTAAAGGGTGTTCCGATAGTAACGTGATTTGAATGTATATGGCATAAGTTTTGAACGATAATACATAGCCTCTTGAAGTTTTTACAGGAGGTGTATTAATATGGCCACTATAACAAATTGTAAAAATTAAAGGGTATGCCGGCAGTGACGTGATTTGCATGAACATTGACTAATTTTTAAACTATAATAGATTGACTCTTGAAATTTTCACAAATGGTGTATTACTATGACCCCTATCCGATAGTGACGTGTTTTGCATGTATATCGACATATTTTTTTAACCGTAATAGGTAGACTCTTCTAATTTGTTGCCATGGTCATTATGACAATTACTAAAAATTAGAGGGTGTTCTGACAATGACATGTTTTTCACGTATGGTAACTTATTAAAAATGTGGGGTGGTGTCGATGGCTTCCAAACGGCTATCTTCACCAAAAAGGAACCACTAGCACTAGGTAAAACACAAGAAGTCTCGCAATAAAAAAAGAAACACAAAAGTTTAGTTTTTTTTTTCAATCGAAAAAAAGGCGAAGTTACAAATTAACTTTCTTTTGGTTTATTTAAGATACCACAACATAATTAAAAATATTACAATTGAATTTAAAGTTTATAAAAATACAAGTTTTAAAGTCGCGAGCAACAACGATCTTGTTCCGATCAAAAAAAAAAAAACGAACTAGAATCAGAAGCAATTTTTAAACGAATGCCAACGATATGGCGCAAATAATTATAATAAAGTTAATCAAGTTCGGCCAACGATATGGCGCAAATTATTATTCGAAAAATACAATTTTATTAATTAACTTTAGGCGCGACTTCCACTACGATAAAAAATAATATAATGCCAAGCATGGTGAACAACAAACAAGTGCAGATAGACGTAAGAAAATTCCACCAACTTTGGCACCACTTTCAACCATCAAACAGGGATGGAAAATCATTATTGTGCAGACATAAACAACTAATAGGTAGACTCTTGATATATTCATAGAAAGAGAATTGCCATGGCCGCTATAACAAATAACAAAATTAAAGGATGTTCTGACAGACAGCTGTAACAATGTAACAACGCAATAGGTAGGCGCATACATATTTTTATAGAAAGTGTACCATGGCCGCTATAACAATAATTACTAAAATTTAAAGGCTGTTCTATTAGTGATGCAATTTTCGCTTTTGACTTTCGATTATGACTTTAATTTTTAAAATAAAGGGTGACTTATAAGACATGAAAAAATTAACAACTTGAATTTTTAAAGCTTTATTAAACATAGTACGAAACCCTAAGTGCGTGAGTCTAACTCGCACTTGACCGATTTATTTTAAACACGGTTGCGCAACAGATGGCGTAGTTTTAAAATAATGACAAATTATTAACTGAAAGCGGGATATTTTAAACACTTTTGCTCAACAGATGGCTTTGTTTTAAAATTATGACAAAATATAAATAACACAGTGCAACACGGAAAAAAATAACCATATACGGACACCACTACGTGATAAAAGACCAAAAAAAAGACCCCTGTCTCCCAGTTTTGCCCAAAGTCCTCCAGGTTTTTTTTTATGGGACCACAAAGATGTGGGGCCTCGATGTCATTTTTGCAAAAAAATGATAATTTACTCAAGCTCATATTTTGCAAACCGTTTGGAATTTTGATATACTCTCTGAGGCAAAGTTGTAGCTCTTGTCATAAAGAACAAAAATTGTGAACATATAAAATCAAAAAAACTTCATCTTCAAGGTCAAAATTTGTTTACCTTTTTTCCCCTGTTCAGATCCATAGGTAGCAAACCGTTCAAAATTCAAGGAAACAATCAACTACAAAAATGAACCTAAGATCTCAATAAACAACTTTCTAGAACATATGAACTTCCTAGGAATGATTCTTAACACCGTTTAGGTAGCCGCAAAAGTGAAAAATTTCCCGAAAATTTTTTAGCTACCTAAGAGCTATATATTTACGCCCTTATTCATAAACGATTAATAAATTTATAAAGGGCTTATTGTACGAAATTTGTATCGGAATTCTGTTTTATAAGCTCGCCATAACTTTATTTTACGTTTATGAATAAGGGGATTTTATATTATTATATTATAACAATTATTTTCTCCTTAGGGGATCCTAAACCTTTCCGCCAGCCGCGTATCCAATAACAAAAGAGGCATACAAAAACACAACTGCAACTACAATCAGCATTACCACAAAAACATTAATATATGGTTATAGATGTTTATCTCCTATTTTCCCCCATTCATTCCAGGGTCCAAAATGAAAACCTGGGTTGCCATTTAGACTATAAGGCCTTTAGAAATATTGTCAGAAGAACTTTCCCAATTGAGCTTAACTAGTAAACTAATAGTTGCCCGAGATCTCATAGGACAGTAATCAAATCAAATAATAGTAATAAAACAAAGAAGAATTAAACATCAGTTAAAAGTTTTCCGGTTTTTCCTGCATTCATTTAAAACTGCATTAATAAGCTCCGATCTTCGAACTCTTTTCCACACACTTACTCAAACACAATCTTTAAAACTCAAATAATTTATCATTTATTTTTCATATTTTTTTAAAAGCTTTTTTTATTATTATTATTACTTATTTTGTTAAGCGAAGGAAAAAAATCATATTTTTGTTGTACTTTTTGGAAAAACATTTGTTAAATAAACATGATCTCCTTGTCATGTTCAACAACATTTCGTTATGGTTGTACGAACAAAAACACGAACACAAAAATGTATGTTTGGAAAATTGTATAAAAAACATTGTTTTTCTAACTAACGCTGACCATTCGATGAATAAAACTTTAAACAAAAACTATATTTACACATCCATGGACCCTCTCTAAAGTTGGACTTCTTGTTTTTGGCTGGCTGGCTGTCTGTCCGTCGGTCGGTTGGTCTATCTTTATGCTAAAACCAAAAATGTTGAAGGGGGGTAAAATGACACTAAATTATGAATTATGATTATTTTGCGTGAGAATCTTGCCTTTAGTTTTTTTGTTGCATGATCACACGAACAACTAACCAACAACTAACAGCAATGAACAACGAACAACAACAGTTTAAATGTGTTAAAGTATTTTCCGCTATAAAATGTGATCGTGCGTTAGCGTTGCAAGTTGCAATGTTTGTTGGCTATTTGTTTCAACGAGTGTGTAGTACGAGGCATGAGACACCATTTTTGGTCCAGATCATTTCTTTTTTTTTCGATTTATTCATTCATTTTTACTTCAGTTCTAGTAATAATTTTTCAATTTTTTTTTTTGCTCTCTTTAGCACAAGTATGGATTATTTCGCCTCTAATGATGTTTTACTGCCTTTTTATGTTTTTTGGTTGGGTGTTTTTTTTTTATTTTTTGCAAAAGTAAAAATCATAATTTTTCCTATCGAACGTGTACATACATATTTTGTTGCTACTCCATATAAGTCGAAAGTTGTTTGTTTCATTTTTATAGAAATAACAAATTTTTTGTTGCACTTCTGGACGACATGTTTCATGAATGATGTTGTTAAAAATTATCAAGGTTTAATAAAAAAAAAATTATTAAACATTTTTTTCGTTTGAAATATATAGAAAATAAATGATTTGTTAATACGTGTGTAAAATTTAAAAATATTTTCAAGTAAAATGTTACATTTATTGCACATTATCCCAAAATGGGAGGTGTTGTGAGCATTTTTAATTGGACGTTTTAATTAAAAATGTCCTAAAAATGCCAACTATTTGGCTTCGCAGACATTCAATTAAGTAAAAAAAACCTTTAACCATAGAGCTGAAAGTCGGTCTTATCAAATTGTCAATAAAAACAAAAAAAGTTCGAAAGTTGGTGGGCTCATGATCATTGATTGATTGATTGATATTGATCAGCACTATCCAGATGCTCTCTCATGGTCTATTTAAGCACTAAAACATAATAGGGACATAAAAAATTGTCTTAAATTTTCATTTCAAAAGTTACATTAAACGTTTGAATTTGTCCATACGTTAAAGTGGCTATACCCGGTGCGCTTCGCTACACCCATCCACAAAATATACAATCAATACTTGGAAATAAAAGTATGGCCAAGCTTTAACTCGAAAACGTACGTTATTCTCGAAGAAGCCTATGTCAAATTCAGAGTCGGTCATTATTGAACTTCTCTAGATATAGGATAATTAGTTTGTATGGGGGTACCCAGATCTCCCGTCCTAATCACAAGCTTTGACTAACTTTGAGTAAAAAAAATCGACACTCTAACTTTTTTAGTTCCCTAGCCCCATTAAAAAAATCTTTCAGTGCGTGTGCGTGCGAGGTACGACGCACAGAGCTTTGTTCCCATATAACAATGGGACAAAATAAGATGGAGTTGACACAGACTTTAAGACTTAAAACTTTGAAGTTGTGTTTAGCCTAATTAAGAAAAATTTAATGATTTGAAAAAATCGGAACAAGGACACGCCTACCGCCTATGTTACAAAAAGCAAATGTTCTTATATTTCCTATGTTATTCAAGAAAAAAAAATGTGAACAATTAGGTTTGTTAAATCCATCATAATCGTTTTTGAAAAAAGGATTCTTAATCTTGTCAAATGTCATTTATAGAAAAAATGCAATAAGTCTTACAATAATTATACGAATTTCATGAAACTTATGAATGCCTATTAGTACAGAAAGGCACATGACTGTTTTCGACTCACGGTCACTCAAGCATACTCACGATGAGAAAAAATTTACTCACGCACGACCACGCGCAATTAATTTAAAAAAAAAAAATTCCTTTTGAAGCTCTTCGCCACTACTTGAAACGCGCTCTTCATCATATATAAAACTTTCTTTTTGTATTTATTTATAATAAATATCTTCAATATTTATATTATTTTTAATCTTAATATTCCCTCTTGACAACCTAAATGGACCTGTGGATATTAACAAATGAGTCATTAAATCCTTATACGTGTCTATTTGAGATGTTTTTTGGATATCCGACAATCGTACTTTTCTCACATTTTTGTGATTTGCTTCTAGAACTTCTCCCGATAACCAGCCTATAATTGCAAATTAAAATATTAAATATATTCAGTGGATTAATATTTTCTGTTTATTAGATTTACAAGACCACAAACTCATCTCATCCTAGAATATACTATTTTGTACATATTCATAAAAATTAAAGCTTGCTTAAAGTTTACTTTATGTCAATTTTTTTTATAAAAATTACTTCAAGAAAACTTTATTTATTTACTAGCTATCCCCGGTGCTAGTAAATCAAGAGTCAAAACTAAGTTTTAAATTTAATAATTAAAGCACATAATTATCTGACTTTTGCGCCCTCTGGTGCCGTCAACAAGAGCTAAAAGTTAAAAATTCTTTCACATGGGTTTGAATTATGGTGTAAGCTGTCGAGCAGTGCAACTTTCGTTACAATAAAAGATATAGTTATTTTTTGTATTTTTGTCTATGGAACAAAGCACTGTGCGGCGCCCATTGTGACTATGCCTATTAACACGATAATTATTTTTTACTTTTTACTGTCCCTGTTCAGTTTATTTTTTTTGCTAGACTATGCACATTAGTATAAGGGTTACTTTTACAAAGTGTCAGGACTATACTTAATGTTGTTCTCTAGATACACGATAATACTTTTTCACTTTGTATGGGATGTACCACGCCCACTGTCTCAATCAAGTCTGTGTTTTTCTAGACTATGTACATTACTTTGAGGGTTATTTGTGCAAATTTTCAAAACTCTACCTATTGTAGTTCTCTAGCTACACTGCAGTAATATTTCACTTTGTATGGGAGGTACCACGCCCACACTTTCAATCCAGTTTGTGTTCCGCTGAACTATCTATATTAATATGGTGATTACTTCTGCAAAATTCTACGAGTCTAACTATTGTAGTTCTCTAGCTACACGGTAATACATTTTCACTTTGTTTGGGAGGTACCACGCCCACTATCCCAATTCTGTCTTTGTTTTGCTACACTATGAACAATAGTATGAGGGTTAGTTGTGAAAACTATCAAGACTCTACTAATTGCAGTTCTCAAGGTACACGATACTAATTTTTCACTTTGTATAGGAGATACCACGCCCATTTTTTCCATCCTGTCTGTGCTCCGCTTAACTATGTATAAAAATAACCCAATATTTATGATGCAAAATTTCTGGTCTACTTATTATAGTTTTCTAGCTACACGGTAATAATTTTTAATTTTTATATGGGAGGTGCCACACCCACTATTCTAATCTAGCAAGTTTTTCGCTACTTTCTACAATAAGGCAGTTATTTATACAAATTTTCAAGATTCTACTTACTGCAGTTACCAAGTAACATGATGATAAATATGTAGTTTTAATGGGAAGTGCCACGCCCACGTCAAATATAAAAAATAAGTATCCTATCTGGTAATAAACTGTAAAATTTTCAGGAAGATCAGTCTACTGATGTAGGCAGCTATAGCTTCCCGACAGACTAACAAACAAACAAACAAGCAAACATACATATTTTGTGCTTTATGCTTTGCGAAATACCTGTAAAATATAATTTTAAAAATGCAACATTTAAATTTTTAGGTTGCTTTATTAAATTCATAGTAAAAAATGTCTTACTTTCCCAATATTTTGATAGCGTTTTCAATTGTCCTTAATTGTTCTTAATTTTATTTTAATTATTCTTCTTTTATTTAACTGTCAATTTTCCTAGGCAGTCGTGGCCGAGTGGTTAAGGCGTCTGACTTGAAATCAGATTCCCTCTGGGAGCGTAGGTTCGAATCCTACCGGCTGCGAATTAATTTTATTTTTAGGAGCAATTTTTATGTGTGGCGAACGAAAAAACTTTTCATATTTTTCACATCATATTTTTCAATTAAAAATGATTTTCAATTTATTATTTATTTTTATTACTTAAAAATATTTCCTTAAAATTAAAAAGTCTTGACATTATTCACTGCATTCAGTGCAGTTTAATTTTTATAGCGGCATAGTTTTTCTATTTAATATATATTTGAAATATTTTGTCAGTTTTTCCATTAGACCTCCTCGGGCTTACAATAGCAATTTGTATTTTTCCTATTTTGCATGAATACAATTGTATGGAAAAATGAAGGAATAAGGTGCGTATGTACAGATGGGTGGGTAGATTTGAAAGTCATTTAAATACTCAAAGCTTTTTATTAATTATTTCTGTTTTATTTTTGGCGATAAAATTAGATTGTTTTTATTATTCCGGACATACTGAATTTTCCTATGTAGTATAAGAATAAAATAAATTTTATTATATTATATTCCTATTGATTTTAAAACGTTTTAAATTTGGAGTCTGTTAGACAAGTTTATTTCCCCCCAAAAAAATATAATTTTATTAAAAAAAGTTTACGTCCCTCTACAAAATTATTTTATACAACATGTGTTAGATAGACGAACTTCTCCACTCTTCTCTCCTTTTCTACTAAATTACTAACATGCCATTACTGCTGGTTCGTATTAAAACATATTGTAAATTTTTCAAAAATAAAACAAACTTCCATAATTCTAAAAACGAAATTTACTACCAACATCTGATATAAAAAAAAAATAATACAAATTCTAAAGGAAAAAAATTAGAGCCCAAAACAAGCAACAAACAGTTGCAAGTTATAACTTTGTTTACAGTTGTTTTATTTGAAACGCCCCAAACATGCCAAGCAGCTGAACAAAAAAAAAAATAAAAACAAGAGATTGTGGCCGAGAGCTTTAAACTATTTAATACTTGACTCTTTTTGTTGTTGCTGTTGTTGTTGTTGTTGTTGTTGCTGTGATAAAATAAAACTCATAAAATGTTAAGCTTATTATTTCGAACCATGCAATTGTATTTACATGTAACAAGACAACAGCAGCAGCAACATCATCAGTAACAAATAACAACAACTGCAACACTAAACACCAAACACCAACAATTAAACTAACACAACAACAAACACGTGAATGGTATTTAATGTTTATGATTTTATCACGGTTTCTTTTATTTCACATCTTTTAACCGATTTAATTTAAGAAGACGTGAAAAGAGCAGCGTTAAAAATCGTTTGTTTTTGCAACGGATTGTGGTCGTATCGGGGCAAGTGTAACAAATTCATGCAGAAACATGGACAACATTTTGTAATCGGATATCTGGTCCTTCTACTGGATGAGATGATTTTATTTTATGGTGGCTGGCAATCAAATGTAATTAAATCTTTAGCAATTGTGGCAATTTGAAGTGTTGCTGTACTGAGAGAAAAACTAGGGCAAAATAAATATTATGACAAAATTTCGATATTATTAAACTGCCTTAATGTTCTTTTACACGGCGACTATTTGTCATATGACTTGTCACTTTCCATGTGTAAATTTTAAACACGTCGTGTGAACCTTTTCAAACATAACATGTGTATTTTATATTATAGGTTATGTCAGATGTAATTACGTTTGAAAGCAAAAATTATAAACCGTATGTAAAATGTCTATTTTGACAAACATGAAATTACATATGGGTTATCAAACTGACAAGTCATATGACAAACACACGCCGTGTAAAACTATTTTTACGAAATAAAAAATAAATTGCACACATTTCACATATGCGAAAATTTTAAGCAAAAAGTACTATGTTTCTTAAGTACTTTTTAGTAAAAAATGTGGTTTTTATGCATAACACTTTTAGTACCAAGAACTTTTTATTAATTTGTAAGAGGAAGTTCTTAATACTTTTTATAAAAATAATTATTATATATAATTATAATATACATATATGAGCCGTTTATTTTAAAAATGGCAGAAGAAATATAAACTTAATGATAACATTGATTACAATTTAACGGTATTTCTTCATTTTTACAAAAAATTGATCATGATCATGAATTTTGTGTAATAGAAATGGCTTTGGGAAAACCAAAATAAAGATACACTCTAATCCTTAAATATATCGATTTATAACGAAAGTAACTTATGCCACTTTCAAATAAACGGCTCATATATTTACATTTTATAAATAATAAGTTTTATAAAAGGTACTTGTTATTGTTGTAGATTCTTTTTGTAAAATATACTTTCAATAGTATAAACTCTTTTTTATCTACTTTACTTTCAACAAAAGTTAGAGTTTATAAAGATAATTTTTTTGCAACAAGTGCTTTTAATAATTGGCCCTTTTTATAAAAAGTACCTTTTTAATTATTTAAATGTACTTTTTATTAAAAATACTCACTATAAAAAGTACTTTCTAAAAAGGTACTTCTAAAAAATACCAATAAGAAGTAGTCTTTATTAAAGGGTACTTTTTATAAAAAAAATTTCTTGAAAATACACTTTATAAAAAATTCGTATTATAAAAGTATTTTTTCTTTTAAAAAATATGGATTTTTTATAAAAAAAAAACTTTTGATAAAAAATGGAACTTTTACATAAAAATACTTTTCAGAAAAACTATTAAATATTTATATAAAAAGTAAGATTTTTTTATAAAAGAATTAAATTTTTTATAGAAAAAAAAATAAATAAAAATTTTTGTAAAAAATGCATGTTTAAAAAGAACTTTTTATACAAGACACCTTTTGTTGTACGAAAAAGGCTCTATTTAAAAAAATACATTTTCTATTATATTTTGCAAGTTTTTATAAAAACGTGTATTTTACAAAAAAGACACATTTAAAAAGGTATCTTTTGAAAAATGGTACTTCCGATCAAAAGACGTTTTTATTAAAAGAAAATTAACCTTAATAAAAACTGTACTTTTTGTAAAAAGGTATATTTTATAAAAAAAGAACAAACATATTTTATGAAAAGTTTTTTTTTTTTATAAGAAAGGTGTATTTATTTACAAACTTTTATAAAAAGTACGGTGTTTGAAAAGGTAATTTCATCAAAAGTACCTCGTTTAATAAGGTAAAACTACTCTATTAGAAGTGCTTTTTATAAAACGCACGTAAAAAGAGCGATTATAATAAAAATATTAGTTTTTATAAAAATGATTATTTTAAGAGCATATATATTTTTAATAAAAAAATCCCTTTTTAAAAGGGATTTATATATTAAAAAATCCCTTTATAAAAGGGTTTTTTTATATTAAAAAGACTTTTTATAATAAAGGTTATTTTTTAAAAAATATATATATTAAGGGTTGCTTTTTATAGCAAAGGAATTTTTTGTAAAAGCTACATGGTTTTCATAAAAAGACTTTTTATATGTGCCGCTCTCTAAATTAAAAAGGTACTTTTTATATAAAACGTATTCGTAATGAAAACACGTATAAAGCATATTTTATACAAAAGATACTTTTTAATAAAACTCGCCTATGTCGCCTGTATATCTTATAAAAATTTTAATAAAGAATCAATATTTACGAGTTTAAGAAACTTAAATTTAAGTTTTATATTAAGTCACATTTTATATAAAGAGCACTTATTGATGAAAAGAATTATTTTATTTAATTATTTAAAAAAAAGCTACTCCACATAAAAAGGTACTTTAAGTAATGATAATAACAATTAAATAAAAAGTTAATTTAAAAAAAATTAATCTTACTTATTTATAAGTACTTTTCATGAAAACGATACTTTTTATGCAAAAATATTTTTTAAATGTCCTTTTTAGAAAAGCGGAACTTTTTATGCAAAAGTATTATTTAAATTTAGTTTTTATAAAAGAAACTTTTTAAAAAATAATATTTTTTATAAAAAAGGTTATTTTAAAAAACGTACTTTTAATAAAAATACTTTAAAATTAGGTACGTTTAATAATTGCCTCAAAAGGGTACTTATGTGAACTTTAAAAACCTCATTTTACAATACGATATATTATAAGGGAACTTTCTTGAAAGACAAGTTTTACCAAATATTCACTTTTTATAAAAATGACACCTTAAATATATTAAAGGACACACACTTCATTTAAAAAGAACCAAATAGTTTTCACATAATTTTTTTTTAAGGAAAAGCACTTTTAATAAAAAAGACGGGTTACAAAATAATATCTAGCTATAAAATACCATTTTTGAAGAAACCTAAATAAAAACTTGCTTAAGAAACAATATAAAAGAACTGATTAAAAAAACTGATATAAAAAAAATACTTCCTATAAAAAAGGTACTTAAAAAAAACAATAAAAATAACCATAAAGAAAACAAATATTTTGAGGAAAAACGTATTTTTATAAAGAATTATAACTTAAAAAAAGTATTTTTAGGAAAATATTAGTTTAATAAAACATACATTTAGAAATATAGTGCTTTTAACACAAATAGTATTTTTTAAAGGTACTTTTTATAAAAATACTTTAAAAATAAAATACGTGTAATAATTTGCCTCAAAAAGGCACTCCTTGGGATTGGGATTCTTAATAAAATAAATAATAATAAAATAAAATAAAAATTTTTATTTTAAAAAAATATTTTATTTTTATAATTATGTTTTTTAAGCTTTAGGTGTTTTTTATAAAAATTTTTAAATTTATTTTTATTTTTATATTCAATATTTCGCTACACCATTTTTTTATTTCCTGACGAAAACTTTTTATAAAAAAGACCTATCTATAGCTTAAAAAAGATAATTATATTAAAATATATTATATTAAAAAAAAAAATATTAGAAACAAAAAGTAGCTTTTATTGCTAACCGAGGGTTGGCTGAAGCAACAACAAATATAAGGAGGTAAATATTAAAGTAAAAATATTAAACAAAAGGCAAGCTTTAGGTAGTGATAGACTTCGTTCTCATCAACTGACGATTAATGATTGAATACAGTTTTCTCGTTTTCCTTTATCTGAGTTTGGTTGGTTAAATAGATCATGGTTATAACTAAATACTACTCAAAGTAGATAGATACGAAGAGTGCTGATGACGGACGTAGCTGTCTAGAAAATGTGCATTCCGCTCTACTGGTGTACAAATTTTCATTGTAACTAATTATTATATATAATTATAATATACATACATATATGTATGTATATATATTTTTTTATAAAAGATAAATATTATATTTACTTTAACAAAATATAGCATTTATAAAATGTATTCTTTAACAACAAGTGCCTTTTTAATTCTTTAAACGTATTTATATTAAAAATACTCTCAATAAAAGGTACTTTCTACAAAGGTACTTCTTTTACAAGATAATAAGAAGTACTCCTTATTAAAGAATACTTTTTATTAAAAATATTTATTGAAAATACACTTTATAAAAACCTCGTTTTATAAAAGTATTTTTTATTTTAAAAAATATGGATTTTTTATAAAAAAAAACTTTTGATAAAAAATGGAATTTTACATAAAAATACTTTTCAGAAAAACTATTAAATTTTTATATAAAAAGCAAGATTTTATTTTTATAAAAAAAGCTGTTTTTAAGAAAAATTAAATTTTTGTAAAAAATGCAAGCTTAAAAAGAACTTTTTGTCTAAGGCTCTATTTAAAAAAATAATTTTTTTTTATTAAACTGTGCAATTTTATATTATTTTACAAAAAAGACACATTTAAAAAGGTATCTTTTGAAAAAAGGTACTTCCAATCAAAAGACGTTTTTATTAGAAGAAAATTCACTTTTAATAAAAACTGTACTTTTTGTAAAAAGGAATATTTTATAAAAAAAACACTTTTTATAAAAAAGACCGGAAAAACAGATACGTATAATTAAAAAAAGATGTCTGAAAAGGTACTTAAGTTGAGATCTTAAAAAATACTTTTTATCAAAATATTTTATTTTGTAAAAATTACTTTTTCTGAAAAATGTTTTTTTTTTTTTTTTAACGACCATTATTTAAAATGTACTTTTTTATAACAAAACAAGTACTTCTGAAGCAAAACCTTTTGTTGTATTTGACTTTCATTATATAACCTTCCCATTTTAATCTCCTATAACTATTTTTTCTACTCAATCTAAAACTATTGCACCTACTGTTTCTAGTGCATATTTAAATATTTTGTAATTTTGGTTGTTGAACGCAGTTTCCAACAAAACTATTCCTTAACATTTAATCCCTGTGGAACTAATTTAAAATGTGTTGTAAACGATTTGCATAAAATCATTCATGCCGTTCGGGGGTTTTTTTTTTCAACGAAATACCATAAAAGCATTAAATCATTATTTGCAATTCTAATTTACAAAAACCCCAAAAAAATTCTTGAAAGTGTTGACTTATTGAGTGCAGCTGTTCTTTAAAGTTGTTTAAAAAAAAGAAATAATATTAAAAAAAATTTCAACGTTCGAAAAAAAATTACAATACAAAAATGTTTGCAACACTTTGGTATCTTGTTTTGATAACTAACGTTAGCTGCGTATCTATCTGTTTAACGTTGGATGGCCGTAGGCTTTTTTTCTTCATAAATATCTCATGTTATACAATTGTCCATCTCTACTTGTTTTGATATGCATTTTCGCATTTGTTTTGTTTTTAGATCATCCTTCACTGATAATAATCTTTAACAATTTATTTAAATATTTTTACATTTAAGATTATCTTAGAACATGCAACTACAACAAGTGTTGAGAAGAAAAAATAAGTCAAGGTACATATATTTTGTTTGCCAGTGTAGAAAGGAATGGTTTCTTATTAAAAGCGAAAATCGTTTAACCTGACCTAGCAAAAATGTTATTAGAAGCAGTTACCTATTCATGAGCAACTCAGTCTATAAAAAATTACCCAAATCTATCGGGGAGGAGAATTTAGCAAAAGATTCAACTGCGTTCCAGTTGACCTTGAGTTTAGAGACTTACCTGCCTAACAGAGAAACGACCTAATAAAGGATAGAATTAAAAGACAGATTAAGGCAGAATACTAATCCAATTCTAGTACCAGCCCAGGGTTGTATTTTTCACAATTTTTCACAACCAGTTGGCAGGAAGACCAGGAAAGAGCTTGTATATAATCTGGGTGCCTACAAAAGGTTAACTGTGTTAGTGACAGGTCACGGACTCTCAAGTATTATCTGGCCGAGTCAAAAATCGAGGTAAGATGATACTTGCGGACTGTGACTGTAAAAAGGCTAACATAAAAAGGCTTTGGAACACGGGAAAACACATATTAAAAAAAAATGTAGAAGCTGTGGAGACCTTAGCCTTAGCAATTACCATAGACTCTATGATGAGGAAGAATGTAGACATGTATCAGTCGTCAGTCTGAAATCACTACAGTCGCGAGTAAAAAACTAGTGACAACACGAGATTAAATGAAAGTAAGGTAATCTTAAAATTTTCAGTCGGATACCAGAAATCATTAAGGAACGAAGGGAGTCGAAAAGGGACACGGAGTTAGTGTCCCCCCCCACACACACAAGAAAGTAGGCCAACAACTAACAGACCACAACCTAAAATCACTGAGAAGCTAAATAATCACCCCTATTCTATTTGGCGTCGTCGACACAATACGATGACGTTTTGTGTAGGCGGGCTAAAATTGGTATTCCCTTTCTCGACATCAACATTTATCGATGACTGTTTATTTTTATTTGGTATTTTGTAAGACAATGTGACGTCGAAATTATGATATGTCGAATACGAATACGATTTGTAAAAAAAATTAAAAATGGAAAAAAAATAAAATAACAATTTCAAGCCAATTCGGAAAAATAGTGGAAGAAATGGAAACAAATCCTTTCCATGCAAGAGGCCTCCAAAGACGATGTACCCCAAATAATTTAAAATAGTTTTGGGGTGATTTTACTATTGCATTAAATGCCCTTGGCCCTCCAAGAAAATCGTAGGATAGATGGCAAAAGGTGTAGATGTGAATCTGAGGCTAAGGCTACTGGGATTAGAATTAGTAAACAATTTATACTTAGCCCCTGGAAGAGGCCTGTAGAAAACCTGCTGCAATTTGCTGACACTGAATGCTGAATTATTCGACCTAAAATAATTTTGGAATCTAGTACAACACAACAAGCAATTCTTGCAAAAATAAAGTGCATTTTTTACTTACTTCTCATCCGGTAATTGAAATATGTATATCAGACTTCTAATTAATCGTCTCTGAATGACCAGAATTTTCTGCAACCTTCATCACTTGAATCCGAATCGGTTACGAAAAACATTTTTTTTAAATTTATTCCTATTCTATTTGACGTCGTCGACATCGTATTTTATTTGACTCAAATTTTCGATAACCCGTCGACGTCGTCATAATACTGATAGGGAATACCAAAATATAATCGAATTGATGACGAAGTTGATACAGAGTGATGACGCCCAAAAAGTGACGACGATGTCGACGATGCCAATTAGAATAGGGGTGAATAGTCATATGTTTTATTATACACCTAAATCCTTTATTAAATTTTTTTTTTAGACTAAATAATTAATCTTTTAATTCCTTGAAAGTATATATTAGTAGGAAGATATCGCTTGTGCAAATCTTAACGAACTGGTAACATATCTGAACAATGAAAAGATATTTATTAAAGGGTTTCCCAGAATTTAAACAAAATTTGAATTTGCCTTCAATTGTGCAGTAATTGAACAACATAAAACTGACTGTTAATTATTATGAATTTAGGGGAATTTCAAAGCAGGGTCCATTTTTGATCCCCTTCCGTACTCAATGGTTACAGGCAACCGATTTACGGCATCCTTACTTCCATGAGTGTCGCGCCACCAGCATCTTTTACTCTCGACTTTAGTGATTTACATTCGACTGAAAAGTGTGAGCCTTCTTTTTCATCACGGAGTCCTCCATGACATTAACATTTACAAAATTTCTACCCATCGTCCTAAGCCTTATGCTACCCAGTACTGGATATTTACACACAATGTGCGTTACTGTTGAAGCCTTTTTCAGAGACAGTCTGCAAGTTTCATCTTTGATTTTCATTTCATTTTATATTCATATTTCACTATTTTTAATTATTCGTCTTTAGGTACTGCTATTATATCTGAGTACCTTACTGGCCTTCCTGGCAAGCGGCTCTTTGAGCACCATTTGATCTTGTCTTTGTGTAGTGACTTCCCTCTACCTTTCCAGGGTTAATAAGTTCACTCTTTGTAGGGCCTTCGCTCAGATTAGTGCTAGTCTGGGTTCTGGTCCATAGAAATTCACAGCAGATTCCCTCTAGCTAGTTGGTCTGCAGCTTCATTATCAGCTCATAAGCCGAGGAGGCACATCTGTTAAGTTTTAAAACACATTCCAGATCATGTGTTTTATAACCAGTCAGTGCAATGAGAACCTTTCTTTCATGCACTCGTCCTTCCAGCAGGTGATCCAACGCATACAGCAGCCCAAAAAATTATGTCTGGTAAACGGAGACTACAGGATAGGTTCAGCTCAGCTGATTATACACCTGCTCCTGCTCTATCATCCATAAGAGAATCATCAGTAAAAATGCTGATGTCATATAAAGCCTTCCCCAATTAGTGTCCACAGTAGTCTTCCGACTATTTTTCTTTTACTCATGCGTTCCATCGGAGTTTGGGCTTCCCTAACCTTCTTATTAATTAGGTCTGGAATACTCCTATTTCCAAAGCTATGCCAAAAGGAATAAGTTTTAAAAAGAGAGCATCATGCATCTCTCGTTCAAACGCTTTGGAAATATCTAGAACCACCATTTGCTTTCGCCGAAATGATTTAAGAAGCGGTAGAACTATTTTTCCGGAAGGATACCTAGCAAGTCGCCTGTAGAGCGACCCCTACAGAAACCATACTGGCGGTAGGTAAGTAAACTGTTGGTCTCCAGGTCGTTCACAAGATGAAAATTAATCACACATTTGGTAATTATCAGAGTTGTTGGTCTTACCCTTGTTGAGGATTGGCGTTACATTAGCTACCTTTTACAGAAGTTTATCAGTATGATATATAGTGCTGAAAAGGGTTGCTAATGGACGCGTTAACGTCGAAGAGGACTGTTTCAAGACCAGTGCTGGAACAATTTAGTCTCTTGTTTACTTGATCAAAAGTGCGATAAAGAGCTGCATCATTTTGGTTTTCGTTTGTTGTGGTTTCTTTTGTAAAAAGTTGTGTTAAAGATGGACTAGTTATTGGCCAATCGCATCCGAGTCTGGCACCGGGGCTGCCGGTTAAAGCATATCAGACACTGCTTTATTGTTGGGTGGCTATTTGTTGGCGCCACCTGCACGCCATGGCGCTCTAAGGATATCTGGCACTCGGATATTTAGTCCAAGACTTTCCCCTCGCAGATACCCAGCATATCTACAGGGTGTTCCACTATCCGCAACCTGTGGACGCATCTGATAGCATACCAGCTGATGCTCCCTGAAACGGTTATCTATCAACGATTATGTGGTTTATCCCACAAACTCGCTAGTAAACTCCCACCAGGCGGACTCGTATGATTTAACCATTTGAATTTTTGGGGTTACTTGAAAGTGTAGACCAAGAGTCCTTTAATCATCCGCGCATTAAAGTGGGAGATATAACCCCACCTTTACAAAATTCAGTAACAATTCTGAAAAATGGTCATGGATAATTTTTTTAAAAGCATACATATCTGCCAGTAAATAGATGGCGCCATGACCTATGTCCTTTTGCACGCACTGCCTTATGATTCAATAAAAAATAACATTCCATAGAAGAAATGTGTTTTTTATTTAATTAAAATCTTAGGTGAATTTCGGGACACCTTTTAGAATCATTGTATTGTATCGTTCGGTGCGTTGTATTGTATCTTTAGATGCTCAAACTTACATGTTTGATGTTAGTTGGTTGATCGGTTAGTGGTTCTTTGTTGAAATAAAATGATGACCAACTTAAATATATACATTTTTATACATAAACAATCTTTATACATACCCGTATGTATGCTCAGGTGTTGTTGTGCCTGTGTTACCAGAAACATTATCTACAGGTTCATGTTTTGCACTCGTTTATTTTGTTGATCTTATAAAATAATAATCTAGGATTACAACCATAAACACAACCGGAGCAACATTAACAGTTGCTCAGGTTGTGTTGGAAATTTAATATCAGGTTGTTCAATAAATATATGTGATCTTTGCATAATTGATAACATGTTTTCGATAGATTTTATGTTATTTTCCTACTTATTTTCCATGAAATTGCAACCTGTAGTGTCAGGAATAGCAAAAAAAAAATATTGATTTTATAAACAAGGATTTAGCATATTTTTAATGATAAAATTCTAGCTGCTGCACTTAACTCCATGTCTCATATTTCAACATACAGCAAGTTGTTGTTTACAAAAAAAAAAAAATAAATAAAAACAACAAACTGTAAAGCTTCTGTTAACAAAAACTGGTCACTTAATAGATTTAAAGTTTTTGATAAATTTTATGAGTTTAAAAAATATTAAATTTTGCATAATAAAAAATGCGTAAGAATTAGTTTTTTTCTCAATTCTTGGTAAAGCCTAAAGTAAGAAGATTGATTCGATGGTTTGTGACTTAGATAAGAAAAATCTATGACACCGTAATGAATTCTGGATTCGTGTTATGAAAACATGTTATAGTATAAGTTTTGTACTTACTTTTGTTTGAAATTGTTGTGATTTTAATACAACTACAGCATCATATTAAATATTGAATGATGGAAATTGATAATACATTATCACCTGTAATAAGAAAAGAAAAACATTGGTAGAATTCAAGTTAAAAGAGAGAGATCTTAATCATTTTTAACCGACTTCAAAAAAAAAGGAGGTTATCTATTCGTCTGAATGTTGCTTTTTTTATGTTTGTACCCGCAGAACTCAGTCATTTCTAAACCGATTTTAAAAACTTTTCTTTATTAGAAAGGAAATGCTTACAGATTGGTCCCATTTTAAAAGCAGTTCAGAATTTTGAAAATTAAAGGGTGTCCCCATACAACATACGTGTTTTTTACGTGTATTATGAACCGTAAAGGCCACCATTTAAAATTTTAAAAAACTGCATATCACTATAGTTGCCAATAGCAGAAATTAAGCAAAAAATAAACTTAAAAATTAAAGGGTGTCCCCATATGTGACGGCAATTTAAATATATGAACCATTTGAACCATTGTAGACAATCACTTGAAAATTGGACAGAATGTCCAATATTTATAAACAGAAATTAAATATTTATAATTAGAAGTTAAAGGGTGTCCCAATAGTTGATGTAATTTGATGTATATTACCAAACTTTTTTGAGAGACGGTTGAAATTTACAAAGAACCTGTATATCTAAGTCCTTTATAACATCAAGTATATAATTTAAATTTGGAAATTAAAGGGTGTCCCCATAATTTATAAAATTTTACCTATCTAGCCCTATCTTTTGAACCGTTATAGACAAACACTTGAAAATTAGACAGAATCTCCACAACTATGTCCGGCATAATAACATTTATAAATATTTAAAGTTATAAAGGGTGTCTCAATAGTTGATGTAAATTGATGCATATGGCCAAACTTTTGAACCGTTTTAGACAGACATTTGAAATTTAGAAAGAATCTGTCCTTTAAAATAAGTGTTTAATTTAAAATTGTACATTAAAGGGTGTCCCCTAGATGATATTGTTTAACCTATATGGCTATATCCTTAGAACCGTTTCTTTTTATTACTGTGTCAGTAATAATAAGTGTAAAAAAATAAAGGGTGTCCTCATATATGATGTAATTTGGCTTTATCTGCTGAACCGTTATGGATAGACATTTGAATGTACAGAACGTATATTACTATGTCCGTTAGAGCAACAAGTACAAAAGAATTTGATTTGAGTACTATTTCTTACAGATTACTTCCTTTTAAATTTTTAGTTAAGAATTGATGCACATATATTTGTTTTGTAGTCGGTTTTTTTTGCAAGAATTATTAAATGAGAGAATTATCTATGCATATAATAAAACAGTAATCCACTTGCTGTCTGTCTGTCTGTCTGTCTGCCTTTCTCTTCGTGTTCGCATCACGTAAAAACTACTAGATGGATTTTAACACAATTTTGTAAGGAGGTACCTTAGTATCCTGATAATTTTTTTCCGCAAAAATATGTTTACGTCATTTTCTGTTTAAACATAATTTTCTATTTTTTAACAATGTTGTTTGAATGCTTATTGTACAGCAGATAGTAGTAGTAGGGTTGAGCAACAGATGGCGCTGTTTAAAAATAAAACGGTCAAACTAAAATAGAACAACAGCAAAAAAAGCTTTTATAACAAATGTTTTAACAACCATGTTATGACGTAAAAAAACATTAATACTAACATGATGTTAGTGTTAATGTTAGTGTTAGGTAGTAAAGGTACCAAACTTTGAGGTGGATGGTGTCAAAACTTAAGCTCAGATATTCCTCTTATAATTTTTTTATTTATCGGGCTAGCCCTTTCAAATAGCAAAATTATTTTCATATTTTATTTCTACCCCACTGTGCACAGTGAGACAGAATTAATGTTGTGTATTCTGGTAATAAATCCATATGGTCCGAACGAATTCAAAGTTTACACTTGCATAGGTTACATCTTGCAATTCAGGACATACAAAGTCCGTAATTATGATCATCTAGCACTCGGAGCAGCATTTTTCGAAAAAATCGGAAAAGGAATTGTGGATGCTATTAGTATTATTATCTTGTAGGGGGCAAGAATGATAGAAACCACAATTACGCCATACGCATGTTTTCCCGTTAGATGACGTTGTTCGGCCAATTTAAAGTTGACAAGTCTGTAATCAACAAATTGCTTTAAATAAATACGTGCAAAAAAATCTAAGTAATAGGCAAAAATTGGCAACCCTGCAAATAAACTCTCAAAATATATATAATTATACTCACAGTCAGAATTATTAGCCAATAGGAAGACATTTTCGTGACGTTATTCGGCCAACACGCGCAGAAAAGTTCAATTTTATTTTCGTCATGGCGTAACCTTGTCGTCTATTATCCTTGGTAGGGGGGATATTGAAGCAGACCTTCGTTACTCGATGATTTCTGGTATCCGACTGGAAATTTACGAATACCTTACTTTCATTAAGTCTCGCACTCTTGACAGCAGTGATTTCAGACTGGCAACTATTATCGACTTTTTTCCTCCAAGAATGATAGAAGGCAAGATTACGCCATACGCATGTTTTCCCGTTAGATGACGTTTTTCGGCCAATGTAAGGTTGCCAAGTCTGTAATCAACAAATTTATTAAAATAAGCACGTACAAATAAATCTAAATAATAGGCAAAATTTGGCAACCCTGCAAACAAACTCTCTTAATTAATATAAAAAACTCTTATACTTTATAGTTATACTCTCAATTAGAGTTAATAGCCAAGATAGTTCGTGGCGTCATTAGGCCGACATGCGCAGAAAATTTCAATTTTATTTTCGGGATGGCGTAACCTTGTATTCTATCATCCTTGGTAATTGCTAACATTTGCTTAAGGCTAAGGTCTCCACAGCTTCTACATTTAATATGTGTCTGCCCATGATTATAGCTAAGCTCCTTCTTGGTCTTCCTGCCAATTCGTACAGAAAAATTCAAGAGTCTTTGGTAGGAATCGAACCTACAAATCTCGACTTTTAGACTAGCACACTATCTACTAGCCCACCGAAGCACCCCATGTGGATGCAATGGTTTCTAGATAAATGTAGGTTTCTAGAAGTGTGGGTTTTCTGATCCCCAGATGCGGCAGGATGAAAATGACACTCATCTGGAATTATGTTTTTTTTTGGCCAAATTCTATATTTGATTGGACAGACCTTCTGTAAGGAAAAAAATTGAGAAGCTAAAAAGCTGATTTAGATAGAAAAAAAATTACAGTATAGATAATGATACTTGCATTTGGACAACGCTTAAATGGAAAAAAAAATAAATAAATGCTTATTTTAAAAATAATTGTTTATCAAAATCATAAATTATGAAACAACAAGAAAAAGTAAAAAAACCAAAATAAATAACATTTTGCAAAAAATCTCAATTCATATTTGAGATTTAGCAGAAATCATAAAACTTTATTAACTGTCTTGTACATGATGATCGATCTATTGTTTCCATAATTTAAGATAAAATTCTAATTTAATCACGACTTTCAATTGTTGTACACCAAGTGGCCATTAAGATGCCACTTAATTGAAGTCATTGTTTGAATATTTTATTTTAAATATTTTTCCTGCTCTTTGTTTATCGCAATTTGGAAAGTAATTCTTTGATGTCAAATGTAATTTTTCTGCTTAATAATTTTTGCTTTTAAACATCTTCTACAGTCAACACGTACTCATGAGTAATTTAACATCATGAGGCAGCATCTGCCTCTGCCTCAGACTCAGACTCAGTATCATCATCATCATCATCATTTTCGTTGTAAGAGCAAGAAGTTTTATTTTTTTTTTAATTTTAACAGCATTTAAATGTTGAATGTCAGACCACCTGGTTGGTGTTGTCAATTATTGGAATACGTGAAACCAGTTAAAGTGCAGTTGAATACAAACGAGCAGTAACAAAATGAACTGGACACAACTATTTAAGGTCTGATAAATGCAAAGATTTGCATGATGCATTTATGTGGAATACATTTTTTACTTAATGCTTCCGTGAATGCATTCGAAAAGCAGATGCAGTATTTTCTTCCTTCCATACATACATATGTGAAATTCTTGTGGTCCAAATGATATTTAGTTGGTCAATTAAATGAAAAATCTGATTTTTTTTTTTCTTTTTGCCATTAGGAATTAAAAGATGAGAAAAATATGTTCACTTCACTTGAGTGTAAAACAGGTGAATAATGAAACCGAAAAAAATTTACTGGCTTAGACCAACTCAGGAGTGACCTACAAAAGGGAGTTAGCGCAATTCAACTAAAATGGTTTATACAGGGTACGGCATAAAAACCTCCCCTATTAGGGAAGCTAAATCAAACACAAAATGAAATAAGGAAGGAAGTTTTCATTTTTATTAACCAAAAGTGCAGATCGTGTCGTTCAAGAATATGTAACCATTAGTTGAATTACTTTTGTTTTTAAACAATATACTCGTAAGTAGATCTATCAAATGGTTTCCTCCAATGTTGACATGCTGGTTGAGTCGTTCTTTGAAGTTGTCCATTACTTTACGAGTCATGTCGGGTGAAATGGCTTCAACTTCTCGTGTTATCACTTCTTTTCGGGGTAGTAAAGTTTAAGGATGATGTGCGTAAACCTTGGATTTTAAATAGCACCAGAAAAAAATTCACAAGCCGTTAAGTCCGGTGAACGTGGTGGCCAGCCAGAGATTTCCTGGGCCTGTTACAGTCCGTGGTCGACCGGAGGTTTCAGTTTTAATGTGGAACTTCTCGAAAGTTATAAACACAAGAATAAATTGTGTTCTTATCAAGAACAGGGTCCTATCGCCCGAGCGCAAGGCGCATTGAGTATTAATATAATTATTAATATAATTAATATATGGCGCATTGAGTATTAATACGATCAGTACGTAATGATGTTCACTTAACCACGCCATGGTGTACGCTGAAAACGAAATGCAGGTATTCAAGGACGCGCCCTCATTACTCTGCTCCATATCTCGTCTGTTTAATGTTACTTTCTAATCGGGGAGTTATTTCTGCCGGACCCTGTACTAAAAAAAGAAATCTCTTCCTTTTAGCATCATTATTCTGCAATGATAGATCCTGCGAATGCTGATGGGCTATATGTTGCCTGCTTTGGATTTCGATCGTAATCTGTAATAGTGTAGTCTCAGTCTTTCAAAATGGCTTGAAGATGGATATGGGAAATAAATCTTGCTCTTATCTCAGTTTTTTGACCCTTCGGTCCTATTCAAACTACCCGACATATGTTCTTGATGTCGAGAGAAAGCGACGTCAATATCCGGGTTAATTTTAGACTCCATATTATGCAGGAAGCGATATATACATATCAGGGGGAATAGGGCTTAAGCGTTAAGACGTTAAAGTTGATGTCAACACTGGAGTACCTTTCGACTATACTAAATGTTTTAATTACAATTTATGGAGCAACAAAGATTCTCACCCGTTTTAGTGAAACATCCAGAGTCTTTGATGGAAATCGAAAACACAATACTCATACTGATAGACTCGCAAACTAACTACTGGATTACCGGGCCAGCCGGAGCAAAGCAAGGAAGATCATCACTCGTTATAGTGAAACACTCAGAGTCTTTGATGGCAGTCGAACCCAAAACTACATTAAGTGACACAATACCGAGGCACCCTCAAGGTATTGTTTCTACTACACCAAAGATCGAAAATGACCTATGGCGTTGGTTCTAGTGGAATTTGGTTTAGAAAACGTATAACGTCTTAGTGATTAGACAATTGTTTTTGAGGCTGAAATGCTGACCATAAGAAATGGATATGATAGGAATGTTAGGGGCACTATATGCGTTTTTATTGATAGTAATGCAATTACCCTGCGTTCCTGCCTATAGTGACTTCATGGCACTATAGGCAGGAACGTATTTCGATTCGAAAGGAAAATCATTTGAATTTTTATGTCTTATACACAGCGTTTCGAACATTTTTTTTTTTTCGATTCGAAATACGCAGTAACCCCCTAGGTTGGCCAACTTCATTTGGATGTCTCGAAACCGCGTCGCTTGGCACTACTAGAAACCGTATTTTCAAATACTAACTTCAGAGAGCGGGGAATATATGAGGTAAACTGATACATTTTTAGGACGCTAGGAAGATAAAAATCCCAAGCATTAGGCTCAACTCCTGATCAAGAATAGGAAGAACATATAGATATAAGCTGCTGGCAGTATTAACGGCTTATTAGGTTATCGGTATATAGTACGTATGGCGATCGGCTAGGAAATTTCCAAAATGGACATTGCCATAGTTAAAGGGTACATGGTAAGAAGGAGACGGACGATCTTCCACTTCAAATGTTTGGCATTTATTCTTTAAGACAAAATGGCTTTCGAATTATACTATTATAGACTAACGATTCGCATCAAGAGATTTTTAAAACAAAATCGATTACTTCCACTTACTAGCTTGTACGTAACAAGCTGCTACATAAAGCAACTTGACATGAGGATCTGACATTTAAACTTGACAGCAGATCAATTTTGATCCGGGAAAGCCGCATTGTATCGTTTTTTTATTAAAGGGTCTAATCTTTGAGAAAAACAAGACCCTGATAATGTAATCTAACAAGGTAATGACCCCAAACTACGAAAAGCTTCTGCGAAAATTGTAGATTAGAAAATCATTCCATTTAATCTGAATGAAAATGAATTTTAAAACAAAAATATTACTAAATATACCTTAACACTATCACATCATTGGTTGATCCTATGCCGCCTGAATGTAGGGTAAAAAACCAGAAGCTCTATATTTGATCTGATGAAACTGTTGATGGGATAATACACAGCGTTAAAAGGAAAAATATCCAACCAAGAAAACTAATACATTTTGGAATTAGATTTCTGTCGAATTGACTTTTCTCCTTCTGGCGTTCTTGTTAAAAGGCAGCTGTGAATTAAATTCTAAACGTGATAATGCCAGAGACACTCGTACAACAGCAGTGCAAGGGATTGGTTGAATTGGTTGGAGTACAGTCAGTGAGTAGTGGTAGCTAGTAATAGATATTAATAGCATGTATAAGACTGCAGCCGGATATCATGATCAATTTAATTTTTCAATTCTTTTTATTTTCATTTATTTCACTTATTGTTCTTTATTTGTTAATATAAATAACAAATGAACTACTAAATTGTTTAGTTTATAAATCCTTTTGGATCTTAGTCTTTTTTTCGTTGCAATTGCCTTAAAAAATCTTTTTTCTTTTTATTTCTGTTTACTGGGCATATTTTACTATAGGGAGATTTATTTAACGTTTGTTTTGTTATCAAATGCAGAAAATCAATGCTGGTCATTAATTTTTACGCCGTAAAAATCCCAAGTTTCAGCAAATTTCCCACTGTGAGATGCGGATTGAGGTTTCTGGACTTTTACGAACACCCGTTCATGCAAAGAGTCGACAGTACACAATTGATCCAGTTTCCTCGACATCTTCAGTTACTCTCTCAACAGTTGACGAAAATAATTTTTTATTTCAATTTTTTGAACGCTCTAGAGGGAAGTAATTATTAATTATCTTGATCTAATAACACTATCTATGACTGAGGGTTTTCTAAGGCCAAGGACATGCAAGCCAGTAACAGAACGGTTGAGCGGCGAGTTTAAGCAACAAGTGACTTATTATTTTTATTTAATAAAATGCTATTGTTAAGAGAGATTTTATTTATTTTATTTATACAGAAAGTTAATGCGATTACGAAAAATAAGATTTGGTGTTCATCCTCTAAATGGAACAAGCCTACAGTGCGGCAAATTTAGGTTAGTTTCTTTTTTAGCACGCAACAAATGAGTAGTTGTCATGCACCTTGAAGCATAACTTCTTGTCTTTTCTTCCTGTTCCCGTAGCACAAGTTACTACTTCGAAAGGATAGAAGAAAACTTGGGGAAGATCAACGATATTTTTCAAAATTTGTTTCCATTAAATATTTAGGTGCTTAACGAAATATATTGTGTAGTCTATATACATATGTACATGGTTAAGTCATCCCGGCCTTTGTGCTACAAAATTTTCATTTACTGTTAATTTTCAATACTCTTCAGAAATTTACACTTCTCGATGTCGGCATCTCCAGAGACTTACGACTCATGACTTTGATGCTAACAGGATATATGGAAGCAAAAAGCCTTTTAGGTCTGACCAGTGTCCAATACGACTGGTAGTACATAAACCGGTAGTCCGAAAAGGACCCTGTTTCCCAATGTCCTAGGTCCTACATAGTGGCCGTAGGAGAAGGGTGATTTTAGTCCAATGTGGTAATTGCATTGCAACAGAAGCCACTAAAAGCGCGGTGGAGTTTAAATGGCCTCCAACTGCTAAACAAGGGATATGGACCTGCAAAACCTTGTATATGGTCCTTCAAACCTGATGATGTTTGGAATGATTGATTGATGTTTGGATTAAGTTTGTCGCTTCTTTTAGAAACCATGGCAATAAGTTCTGTTCGAATTTGCTGCTGCCGGGAGCCTTCTATATTTACACTAATAGATTTAACATGACGTCGAAGAAATTTTACACCAGGCTGACGTTTACACGAAATCTACAGATATGAGAAATTTTCATTTTTCTAAACTAGTGCCACTCTCTAAATTTTATACAGCCTACTGTAAGTCTAGTGTGCATATTTGGTCAGAAGCTTTGCGATATAAGACAAACGGGGCTGTTTGGATACCTTTCATACATAGTAATTCTTAGATATTCTCTATCGAGAAAACTAAAATATGCAGAGAACTGAAATAGTGATCCACTTTAATTTTAATATAGGCTACTCTGGGAGTAAGGGACGTTTACCAATACAAGTTTAGAGGTATAGAACGGGGGATGGATAATCCCCATAGAGAATCCCCCCCAGAAAAGTAGAAGTAGTCTTATATTGAGTAACCTAACATTACAATTCAACAACCTTCAAAAACATCGACATTATGTAAGCGATATATCGTCTAGGAACCACTTACAATAAATCCTAACTTTGCCGGTCTACAAGCTTCACTAACAATGTTATTATATAGCCACGTATTAAGCGTTAGAACCATAACCAGAAACCAGTTACAGGACCAGTTTGGTGTCACTTTTCCATCTCCATCTTGAATTGTTAGCGTTTTGCGGTTGTATATACATACTAGCTGTGCCCGCCTCATCATGGGCGTCCTGACAATATTTTTTACTCGATTTTGCTTTGAATGTATTCCACTCCAAGGCTCTTACTTTTATAGCACTTCAGTTACGGTTTATGAATTTACTTTATATAAAAGTACCCATCCCTGGATGAAAATAAAAAAAAAATTCTAAAAATTGTTGTAAAGCTGTGTAAGAGGTGTTTAAAATATTTTAATAACAATGTAATTCCACAAAGTTAAAATACATATCAAATACAAATTTTATTCAATTGGTGCTATCTGTTGCGCATTTTTTTTTTTTTTTTAAATATCACACTTTCAAAAATAAAAAGAGCGCAACCGTGTTTAAAATAACTCAGTTTTAAAACGGAAATTGCATACTTTCACTGCTTTTTCTCCACATTCTCTTGAAAATGGGATATTTTTGCTATGAAATGTATCCTATATTGGAATCAGGATGCAAAGGTACCTTCTAAAGAAATTTTGTTAAAATTCATCAAGTAGTTTTTACGTGATGCGAACAGACAGACGGAAATGAGCTAATATTTTATTATATGTATAGATGTTGCATAATGAAGTGGTAATTCTATGTGTCAAACATGACACAAAGGAAGTGTCAAAAGTTCTTTATTGACAAAAAAAAACACCCTCTAGTATAATTTTATTCTTAGTTTTTTTTGTGTGTAACTATTGGACATCTAACTAATAAGGAGAAATTGTTTTTTTGCTTTTTAGTGTTTTTTGCCTTGTCTAGTTTGTGTCTAGAAGTGTGAAGCTTAATTGTTAGATTTTGATTGACACTTGATCACCATTTATGTACGGCAACACTATTTCATCACCTTCATTTGAACAGTTTGTCACCAAGTCACCCATCAAGTATGTTACAATTTTTATTTATTTCTTTTTATTTTTTTTATTTAATTCCAACACTTTATCTTTTTTTGGATTTTTAATATTTTATTTAATCACCTGATTAAAGAAGCAAACAAACGTACAGAGTAAATAAAACGTGTTTTCTTTTTTCATTTCATTTAATTCATTTGTTTTTGTTGTTTTATGTTCATTTGCAATTGCAGTTGTAATTGTATTTGTTTGCTGTCTCAGAGGAAATGTCAATGAATTAAGTAGATGTTAGTGTTACCATATTTTTTGTTTGTTTGTTGGCATTGTATGCAGGAACCAGCTTTAAGAGCATAAAAACAACTTTTCATAATATTATTGTCATGTAATTAATGATTAATTACTTGGCTGCCAAATTCTTGTTTATTTTTCTTAAGTATTTGTTCTTATTATTCCCATTTTTTCATTTTTCTGTAGTTTAATAAGCCTTGTTGTACATCCTGTGGAAACCATTTTAACATGACACATTTGGCAGATTTTATTTCACAATTAATTTGTGTGTGTGTGTGTGTTTACTGTTTTAAACGGCTTTTATTTCATATATATTTCTTTTTAGCCACAAAGTATAGAATGCTAATTTACGAGTTTATTTAACAAAGGCGTTTGTTAGTTAGATTTTCAAGTGGAAGAGGATTTAAACTTTTTTATAATTTAAATTAACTTATACTTACTTACATACATATATTTTGAAAAACCGAATATTTTTTAAAAATAATTTCTTCAGACATTTATTAGAACTGTCTGTCCATCCTACGTCATTACAAACACATACCATGAAGATATCTCAGGAACTAGGACCTTTCCAATGCATATATTAAATTAGAGGGTGTAAAAGGTGGTACTATTTCTGAAAAGCGTTCAACTCGAAGGTGTCTCATTACTTATAAAGACCCGATTAGATCGACTCACATTTCGGTATTGTTTACATGGGTCTGAGCAAACAATCCCCTTGCATTACCGGCGAAGAAAAATAGAGGTTAAAAAGAAAGAGAAGAGCAAGTAGGAGCATTATATATATGAAAGGTGAGAATAACAAAAAAAATTTAGCACAGTTCGAGAAAGAAAGCTAGTGGATAAATTATCCATAACACCTTTTGAAAGATTAAATCAGAGGGGATCCTGAATGGGCAATAAGCCAATGCAGAATAGTGACAGAAAGAGTGAGTAAACTTCTTCTAATCATCTTCATTTTGGTAGGTTTCCACGGTACACTCTATAGTGGAGGCACACCGTTACGGAAAGTTTTCCAGATTTGCATTTTTAGAATCTTCTAGGGCTGATCCAAACGGGACCAAACCGTTCTCGCGATCGTACTAGTACTGTCAGTCAAGTCAGTCGATCAAGGTAGTTTACGTAAATAGAAAACTGGAATAACACGTCATCAAGTACTCCACAGAACGAAAAGGAATATAAAAAGTGTACATCTCTTGATTTCGGGTCAACGTCAGAAATGATTTCCATAGTTTCCCTAAAAAAAACCTGACATAATTAATCCAAACATATACGGAAATCTTCACTTAAACGAAAAGGGTTCAATCGTTCATCATCAATTATAGAACAAGGTTTGAAGAACCATACACAAGGTTCGCAGGACCTTATCCCTAGTTGAGGTGTTAGAAACCATTTAAACTTTACCGCAATTTTGGTGGCGTCTCTTGCAATACAAATAGCACATTGGACTAAAATCACCCTTCTTCGATTAAGGTCCAAGCTACAGCAAGCATATAGGAACTCACCAATAACCAGGCACAGGGAAACAGTGTCCTTTTGAGGCATTCGGTTCCTGTTGGACCCCGATCAGACCTGGAAGGCTTTTTATCTTCTTTTTTTAGAGCCCTACAAGTCTTGGGACTGTTAATTCCATTTTCCCTGAAAGTATCAAAGTCACGAGTTCTAAGTCCCAAGACATACCACCAGAGGTTCCGACATCGAGAAGTGTAAAATTCTTAAGAGTCTTGAGAAGAAACAGCAAATGGAAATTTCGTATCATAACGGCCGAGATGACTTCACCACGTATATAGGCTTCACAATAATTCAATTATAGAACAAGGTGTGAAGGACCATATAGAAGGTTACAGGACTATACCCCTTGTTCAGGAGTTTGAGACCATTTAAACTCCACCACGCTTCTGATGGCTTCTGTTGCAAGGCAAATAGCACATGGCACTAAAATCATCTTTTTGCGATTAAGTTCCAAGCTACATCCACCATGTTGGACCTCACCGATAACCAGACAATGGGAAACAGGGTCTTTTTTGGGGTACCGGTTACTGTGGTACCAGTCTTGTTAGACACTGGTCAGATCTGGAAGCCTTTTATCTTCTAGTTTTAGAACCCTCCAACCCTTTTGCGATTAGGGTCCCAGCTACAGCCACTATGAATCTCACCAATAACCAGACACTAGAAAACAGGGTCCTTTTAGAGCTACCAGTTTTTGTGGTATCAATCGTGTTGGACACTGGTCGCACTTGAAGGGCTTTTATATTCTAGTTTTAGAACCCTTCAAGCCTTAGGACTCTTCATTCCATATACCCTGAAAGCATCAAAGTCATGAGTGGTAAGTCCCCTAGTAATTATGCAATGACAGGTTCCGCCATCGAGAAGTGTAAATTTCTTCAGTAAATGAAAATACGTATCATAAAAGCCGGGATGACTTCACCATATATAAAAACTTCACAATATATTTAGTTAAACTTCTATATATTGTAAACAAATTTAAAAATAGAACCGAATATTTTTATTCGGAAGAACTTTCAGCATACGGATTCAACCGCTTCTATATTCGTTGTCTTAAGATGCCATGCAGTTGATTTTTAATTTTGATCTTAACACTTTGTGTCATGAGAAATGTTTACCACATGCATTACAATATTTCCATCATGTAGTTTTCTTGCTTCTTGTAAAAATGACAAAACCATTAAATAAATATTCTTTTTAGATTTTACGATTGTTGTTTGCTTTTTTTTCTTACATGCGCTACAACCAACCTAGAGGACATAGCATTAAAGATGTTACATATAAAGGGTTTCTCTAGATAAACAATTTTTTATAAACCGCACCCCTGCAACAACAATTATAAAACATAGTTTTTTATAAAAAGTACTTTTCATAAAAGGTACTTTTATGAAAAGTAAAATCAATTTTTTATAAATGATACTTTTTAAGGCTAATTTTTGTAAAAGATTCTATTTATAAACGAGACTTTATAAAAAGTAATTTTTAACTATAAAAGATACTGTTTATAAAAAGTACGTTTTATAAAAGGTACTTTTTATATAAGGTACTTTTATATAATCTACTTTTTACAAATAATACTTTTTTAAGGCTACTTTTTGTAAAAGATTTTACATATATAAAAGATACTTTTTATAAAAGGTACTTTTCATAATTATTTAAGGTAATATTTTAAAGGCTGGCGATGGCATGTGACTCAATGAAATTAAATCGGTTGCCTATAAACACCGAGGACGGCACGGGGTGTAAAAATGACCCATTAAGGAAACGTTTTGCCTCGATACACGTCTAAATTACTATAACAAATTAATTTTTTAAATAGTACTACTTATCAACAATAGTGTCACTAGGCTCCGTTTATGCAAAAGTAGCAAAGGTAGGCTCTACAATAGAGTTTGTTAAGTGGAAGAGATCGGTGCTTACACCAATTTGCCACTATTGCAAAATCAATTTAATTTAAGCTTATCTATAAATAGAATTCGGGAAATCAGAAGGGGTAGTTTCTTGACTACTTAAGCCAGTTTCACACTATAATACTATATTTTCATTGGATTTTGTAAGAAAGAATTTTTTGATTCGTTCAGCACTTATGTGGAACGACTGTCCAGATTCCTTATAATTTTTAATTAAATTTTTCAGTTAATTTTAAGGGTTTTCCTCGGCCCATTAAAAAAAATGAATTAAAAAAAACTTAATTTAAACATAAAGGGTGTTTAATTTCGAGGTACTTTTTTCAATAGCCTTTGTTTTGACAGATCACGTGTAAGTCGTGTCATGCTGTCATGTTATTTTTGTTTAGCATTGTTTCGCATTTCATAATGAAAAGACTTACCCCTGAATCGCTTCGCTCTATGGGCTCCTAAAAAAGTTCCAAGAAGATCCGACGTTTTCGAGGCAAATTTTGTTTAACGATGAGGCCCATTTCTGGCTCAATGGGTATGTAAACAAACAAAATTACCGCATTTGGGACGAAGAGCAACCTGATGAGATTTAAGAGCTGCCACTTCATCCAGAAAAAACAACGGTTTGTTGTGGTTTGTGGGCCGGTGGAATCATCGGTCCATATTTCTTTAAAAATTATGCCGGTGCGAACGTAACCGTCAATGGCGACCGTTATCGTGCCATGATAACCGACTATTTAATGCCTGAAATTGAAGCTCGTGATCTCGGCGACATTTTCTTTCAGCAAGACGGCGCCACTTCTCACACATCGCATCCGTCAATGGATTTATTGAGAGAACATTTCGGTGAGCAAATAATATCAAGTTTTGGGCCGGTCGATTGGCCACCGAGATCGTGTGTTATCACACCGTTAGACTTTTTCCTGTGAGGATATGTAAAGTCTAAAGTTTATGCGGACAAACCCGCTTCGATTCAGGCCTTCGCCACTTACCAGTCGAAATGCTCGTACGAGTCATCGAAAATTGGACTCAACGGTTGGACCATCTGCGACGTAGCAACGGCCAACATTTGATAGACATAATCTTCAAAAAATAAATGCCAAAAAATGTTCTTTCAAATGATAACAAACATTCTCCATGAAATTTGAATTTTCTGTTTTTTTTTTCTTTAAAAAAGTAGAGAACCTCGAAATGGATCACCCTTTGTAAACTTTGCAGTTTTATTAACTACAAAAAGGGTTCTATTCATAAATAGAAAAGAACAATATAATATTCTTATTAAACAAATAGTTAAATCAATTAACAATTTAATTGAATGTGCAGCTGAAAATAAATATTACTTTTAATAAATTGTTTCTGTGTACTGAACCCTTCGTATGTGATTCCACCTCGCAAGTGTTTTTTGTTTCTTTTAACAGAGTAAAAACTGAAGTGAATTTCGTAAGTCGGTTTAGTACAAAGGATATTTTTTCCACATTCAGGTTCAGGTTTTGTTTATTTTATTACAAAAATACTATAAAAATTACTTTAAAATGAGTTAAAACATTATTTTAAGGCAATAACAATAACAACCATACAAAAAATGTAGAGAAAAAACTAATAACAAGATCAAACACTCTGGACACTAAGAAAATAAGATGCCAACTAGACATGCCACTCTAACAGACAGCCGGCCGGCCGACTGGCCTTCCAGCCAGCTTTAACGAATCGTATCAGCCTACGTATGAAAAAATTCAACATTAACAACAACAGCAAGACAACATAAAATTGCGTAGCATGTCATATCCAGCAGTATGATAAAAACGTATTCAATCCTTTTCTTTTTGTTTTTTATTTTTTGTTCCCTATTCAAAGAATGTCTAAGAATTTCAAAATTAAAGAAGAAAAAAACAACAACAGAATGCGTTTATATCTTCTTTGTAGATTTCTTTGTAGCGAACACGCGTCATGTTGTCGCACCTAAAGTGAAATGGTATGTCTTTATAAAGCTTAACACACCAATAGAAACTCTGGACTCCTTTTATTCTAGAGTTTTTTGTTTTTTCCGAAACACACACCTCTTCCCAAATAGCAGCCATACTCGAACATCTATTTAGATTTTTTTTTTTGTTTTTTGTTTTTTTTTTTTGTTGCACGAATTTGATAGTTAAAGTTCAATATTTCGACTGGCTTTAAGGAAGTATTGAACAAAAAATGTGTCTTGCCTGATTTAGTTACAATGTAAATTAAAATTGTTATTTTATATTCTCTCCAAGTTATTATCCCAAAAAGTGTGTGTGACTATGTGTTAAAAATCGTTGCGGCGTAGGCGTGCTTTTTGTGTTTGGAGTATTAATTTTCAATTGCTTTCTAAACGCTTAAATTATTACGGCCTGTTGTTAGCAGAGCAGCCACGTATATACAACTTAATTTCAGCTTGCTAAATATAACAGAGTGACAAAGAAAGCTGGATACAAAATCTGGAATGCATCAAAAACTTTCCAGAAAAAACTAACTCATAAGCAAACATGGTTTTTGGCTGCATGAACTGAAAGTTATTTCTTTTGGGCCCGGCCCTGAATTCAAATCTACACTCCGTTTCATTGAACTATTTATAGTTTTTTAGATATACCACTTTATCCAAAATGGAGAAGTCGCATGATATATGTTATCATCATATATCATGCATTAGTTAATTATAAATACAATAGAAAATTCGAAAATCTGCAATAAAATTACTTTAGAGTAAAGCTGGCAAACAATCGATAGTACTATTGATAGTTCTGTTTCCCTTAGACTATCGATAGTTTTTTTTCGATAGCGATACTAAGTAGATTTACAGAACAACGCTAATCAGATACCGTTTAAAAAATTATGTACCTTACGTTATATTTTGTATAGCTGCATCTTCGAAAATATCCGAAAGAATGGTAAGTAAAGCAGGGAACATTTTTTGCAGATAGCACATCTCAAGATCTGTTGATATTTTTTTATTTAATTAAAACAATTAGAAATTATATATCGAATCGAATCCACAACCCCCCAAGTGCCGACCAGGGCACACGATTAGTTGGTCTTTATAAAAAAATAATTAGATAATTCGATATTTATAAACAAAACTATTTTTATGAACAAAATTATTGGATTGGAGACTACTAGACACAACAATTTCGACGTAGAATTTATATAAACATATCGCACCCTAAATACACAAATCAAAATACTAAAATTTTCAGGAGAGACACAAAGAACTGTTTATGTGCAGAAGCAACACACTTAACATAAAAATAGACATAACTGTATTTTTCCAGTTAAAGAAGATAGTGATGTGAAAGAAACTTTTACAGTGGTTACAGATATTTACTCTGAATTAATTTATGGAAAAAAGTCAGTTTTGGAAAATTTTGAGTTGTGATCCTTTTGTATTAGAGTGCGTTATTTTTATTAAAAATAGATCCCATTATTAGATAAATATATAAAATCAAATTAAGTTCGTTATATATAATTATTCTATTAAAAAAATTAAATTTAATAATTTATAAAACATTTTGATACTATCGATAATATTAATAATTTGTCAACTAATTATCGGAAATATAGAATATAGTGACTATCGATAGTTTGCCAGCTCTATCTTAGAGTCATCGTATTTGGAACGGCTTAGTAGTTTCAGAGATATCGAGAAAAAAAATCATACAATAAATACAACGACTGAAATCCAACAGTCCTCGAGCTAGCAGCTGCCTAAAAATGGAAAATAAGAACATTCAAGGTCTGACCAGTGTCTAATATAACTGATAATATGAGAATCGGCAGCCTAACGGGGATTTCAATAAATCTCTGTGACCTTCGGGAAGTAACGTGGAGGCTGTTTTAGACCTTAAACACAAGAAGGACAATATACATTTACTTATATACTGGTAGAGGGTGGCGGCGTTGTGTAAAGGTTAAGTGCTTGTCTACAAAACCAAGCACCTTAGGTTCGATCCCTAGCAGAGGACGAAAAATTGTTCACCATGATTGTTTTTTTTTTAATTAACTGGATTAAAACCCCTCCACACAATCCACTAAAGAGGCTTCGGACCTGGAAAAATAAAGAATAACATCATGGCAAAAGGTCAGGCAGCTGCAAGTCCTGGAAAAAGAAATTAAAAAAAAGGTAGACCTCAAAGATTAGCAAGGTTTCCCTCCACTATATCAAATACACGAAAAGCGTTGTTTCTAGGTAACAACAAATGGCACACCCATCATCTTAGGGCCCGCTATAGCAGGTCAATAATCTACTTAGCTGAAACAACATCCGATTAACGAAACTAACACAAAGCAAAATAATAACAGACTGAATCTTACAGCAACACCTTTGGTACACAAAAAGAAAGGAGCGAAAACAGCGCCTTGGGAGCCATATGCTTCCAAGAGGTGCAATGGAAATAAATATTTGTTGGTAGAAAGGAAACGGCAGTTTTATGGTCCATTTCAAATTTTGCATGAATAAACTATTCACTACAACTTTCTCGATATCTCTGAAACTATTTGACCAGTTTTAATATAAACTTAGTATGACAAGGTAAAGTGCTGATTTCCGATTTTTTTACATCACCAAATAGAGTAAGCCATTATCGAGTTTAGCTAATTTAAGTCGTGCTACTTCCTTTATTTTTTATGTAAAACTTGATAACTTGAAAACTAAAAAAAAATAAATAAAACAGAGGTCAGTACCTCGTTTCTTTAACTATAGTGAGAAGTTTTTCCCATCAAAATGTAATAGTCAACCTGTTTTTCCAGGTTTTCCTATAGCTAATCCAAAAGTTTTTAAAATAAAGTAATAAAAAAGTTTGTCATTATCTCAGCAACTTTTGACATTTCATGTCAAAAGTTGCTCACATAAGTTACACAAACGAAGCGCAGATTAAAATGGTTTTACACGGCGTGTATTTGTCATATGACTTGTCAGTTTGATGTGTTTGTCAAAATAGCCATTTTACATACGGTTTTAATTTTTTTCTTTCAAACGTACATACATGTGACATAACGTAATTACATGTGACATAACCTACAATATATAATTTTGCCCCCACACAGTTTTTTATTTCCAACCACAACTGATACAAAGATGCAAACCTAGTGCTTTTACCACATTTTTAGCGCTTTTGGTACCACAAAAAGCATAAAATAACAAAATATCAAGTTGGCATTACCCGATGTCAGATGTTTTGTCACATCAAAATAGAACACGTTCTAAATGAAAAATGTCACATGTATTATACACATGGAAAATACACATGTTATGTTTGAAAGGGTTCACACGACGTGTATAGAATTTACACATGGATAAGTGACAAGTCATATGACAAATACACGTCGTGTAAAACCACTTTTAGAATTCAACACCGCAAATAACCTACTTATGTTGGTAAAATATGTAATAAAAAAATTAATCCTAGTTGCAGACATTATGTATAACCAAAATTATTCCAATTTTAATTTAATCAGATTCTAAAATGATCCAAATATTTTATGTCACAGTGTAAATAGTTGTAAAAATTTAAATCTTGTTACAAAATTTATACACAAATTTGCAAACTTTATGGTCTATGAACGTCAATAACATTTGTTTGGAATTTTGTTTACCACCTCGCTGTCTTCTCGGCACATATGCACACTCACTTCACTTGATTGGAGTAATAAAGTTCTTTCTAAATGATAACATGGCGAGCAATTATCTTCTTACCATCCATGTCTTCTGTTCAGTTTACTCGACAAACATAGTAAAATTTTCAAAGTTTTCTTGCAAATTCTTTTCAGAATGCAGATGTAAATTATAAGAATGAAATACTGCAACTTGCAATTATAGAACATTAAGAAAAAACGTTGAAGTTTTTAGGGGGTTTTATGAAAAAATTATTGACTTGCTGTTTAAATAAATGCTGATGAAGGTAGGGAGAAAAGAAAATAATAAATGCAAATTACGATTTTTTGCCGCCTACTGAGAGATAATAAAAATGTTAATTTTGGGCATAGAAAGTTCTATAGACAGTTTTATTTTAACAGACTGCAAAAAGTTTATGATAATAAAGTTAATTTTTTTTTTGGTTTACTAGTTTATTAAGATCTTTTAAAGGTGTAGGTTAGTATTATAGTTGAGGTTATATCATTTTCTAGAAGATAAAGGAAATGATGTTTGAAAGATTCAGCAAAGTTTTAACATTATGCACCAGTACACTCTGTAAAATAACTATGTATAGTAATTTCCAGACATGGGGCGATTCATTTACATTTCAATTACAATTCAAATTACAGGTAATGAGTAATTGCATATTCTCAATTACTCATTACAAGTAATTGTAATTTAAATCAGAGACTAAAGTCAATTACTACTACTTGTAATTAGTAATTGAACATTTTTAATTGCATGTAATTGTAATTGGAAATTTTAAATTACAAATTACAAGTAATTGCAATTGTAATTAGTCAATACTCATTACTAGAAATTGAATAAAATACAATTATATTCTTAACAATTTTTCATTGCATGCAATTATAATGGAATTTTTTCAATTGCAATGTACATGTAAATGTAACTGTCATTTTTTAATTACAAATTACAAGTAATTAAAATTTTTCAATTACAAATTACATGTAATGTGTAATTGAAAAAATCTCCACAACAATTACAAATAGTTGAATGTAATTATAATTGAATGTAATTGTAATTGAAAACCTATAATTGGTAATTGTAATTAATTAAAAACTGTAATTGACATACACCAAGTCAGGTAATTTCGACTTATGCAATGATATGCCTTCCTAATGTTTTAAAATTTCTCTCTAGAAATCTATAACCCCATGTTATTCTTATAATCGTTTTTAACACTATAATAAATTTAGTAATTCTTTATCATAAAAATGCCGCAGACAATTATGAAGCTTAAATATTGTGCTCGTTTTGTTTGTCAAATTGGCCGATTGGTTTCTAAGAATGCTGATGCTTAGGTAGTTAGCACGTCGAATACATGTTGGGGTTCGTATCCCAGCCGCCCTATGCTATTTTGAATGAAGGACGTTTTAGTCCGGTGTGCTGTTGCACTTCAACAGACACTGAGTAAATTTTTCATGTTGTCGGTACTGCTCATTTTTATGAACAAAAGTTGTTAATCCAGGAGGACGCCATCTGTTGCCACCCAAATCATAAACCTGACACTGCCAAAGTATTTTCTAGAGAATATTTGTGGTTTTTCGCGCAAATTCTGCCAATATATACTATAGGCATCATTCATTAGCTTTAGTATCATCCTAGTTCAACTTTTCTCTTCAGAAAAAATATTTTTTAGATACAAATCTGATAAAATTAATTTCTAATTGAGACTTAAGTTTTTCTGGTTAAAAAAATTTGACCGTCTTTTTTGTCAGCTTTTGTGCTGTGTGCATGTTTTTGGCAGCAATTAACAACACTATTGCGTAAAATATTCCAATATTATTGTCAGGTCACCTTATTTCCTAGCACTTTAGCTAAATTTTCCCAACTTGTCTACCAGTTCCACTGTTTCCATTAATTCCTGGGTTAAAAAAAGTAAACTCCAGTTTTGATTCTAACTATTAAGCTCTTTAGCAATATCCACAATTTCCATAAGGACTAGAGCTGGGAAACAATCGATTGTACTATCGATAATATCGACAGTTCCGTTTCTATCGGACTATCGATAGTTATTTCGATAACGATATTATCGTCTATTTATAGAGCAACGTTATTTTTTGTATAATTGCAACTTTGACAGTATCCGAAAGAATGATAATCAAATCAGGGACCACTATTTCATATAGAAGATATAGCTGAAAACCAAAATATGTCGATATGAAAAGCAATGCAGAACCTCACTCATTGTAGTGAGGGAGGGAATGGAACCCACAACCCTCAGAAACAAATGCAAATAAAATTTGTTTTAATTTTTTTCAAAATTATTTTTTAAAAATAAGAAAGCAATGTTACCACATTAAAAGTTGTTAATTACACACAAACAAAGCACACATACTTATTTGACAGAGTGTATTTCATTGAAGCTTTTAATATTTAAGTTAAATACGAATTAAACTGATCTTATTTTAGGATTACATAATTAGCAAAAATCCATTTATGGCAACAAATATATTTTCGAATGAGACATTAAAAATAGCAAAACTATTTTGCACTTCAGTAAAGACAACTACGATTAAATGCAAAAGCGAAAGAAGCAAAAAAATATAATATAAAAATATATTTTTATATTTTATAAAAATGTGATTATAAACAAATTGTAGCTAAACTTCAAACATTTTTCAAATAGTTTTATTTGCCATAAAATATTTTTTAGAAGACAGTGACTGTTAATCGGATATACCCTACACCACATTATGTGATGAAACACTAAACTTAAAAAAAAACTGTTAATAAAACGTCAAACTTTATATTTTGTTATATAGGTTCTCCCTGTTTTGTGATGTTAGTACCATTTAGTGGATTTTAGTACCATTTATGTAGTAACGTGAACTTGTGAAATTTAAAAAAAAAATGTATTAATTAGTCTTTAGTTTTTATTTTTAAACTTTTCATGATACAATAATTAGTTTTCTATTTATGAAAATAGCATTTTTGTGAATTGTGAAGATATTTTTGAGCTTAATAGATTTAATCATTTTAGGATAGGATTTTTATTTTTAATGAAAAAATTAAACATTCAGACGAAAATTTCAAGTCAAGCTTAAGTTCGTTTTATTCTCTCTAAGAAAGAACTTAAGCATGACTTCAAATTTTCATCTGAATGTAAAATAAATAGTTCGACTAAATAAAATTACAAATATTCAATATGAAAAAATAAATTTTTAATTTTATCAATAGAAAAAAAATATTTTAAAAAAAAATTTAAAATTTAATAAAAAAATAAAAACTTATTTCTGATTGTGCGTAATTCCTTTTTTTTCAGTAAAAACAAATTTTATTTTTTTAAATAAATACAAAAATTTTTGCAATATCAAACAGAAATTAAACTGTTTCAATAGAAAAAAATTAAATTTTTTTTTTCAATAGAAATACTTTTTTTTCTTTTTTGTAATAGAAAAAAATAATTTTTTTTCAATAGAAAAAAAGTACTTTTATTAATAATTTTTATAATTATTAATAATTTTTTTTTCAATAGAAAAAAAATATTTTTTCAGTAGAAAATAGAATTTTTTCTTTTTCTAATAGAAAAGAATTTTAATTTTATTGTTTTTTTTTTTTAAGCTAATATGTGTTTTTTTAAGTAAAAAATTAATTTTATTTAGTTTATTTACCCAATGTTTCGTAGATTTTTTTCTTCTTCATCAAGTGTAAACATTTTTAACAATAAGAATTTAGCTTAAAACTAACAATAAATTTATTTTTTTATATTGGAAGAAGTAAAAATTCAATGTTCTATTGAAAAAAAAACTAATTTTATTTTATTAAAAAAATTATTTTTTTTATTGTAAAAAAATAGTTTTTTTTTTGCTAAAATTTTATTTTTTTTCTAATAAAAAACTATAAAAATTTTGTCTTGAAAAAAATATATTTTTTGTTAAAAAAAGTATAATTTTTTTTTATTAAAAAAAAGAATATTTTTATTGAAAAAATAATATTTTTTTTAATTTATTAAAAAATAATAATTATATTTATTTCAATAAAATTTTTTTAGTTTTTTTTATTAAAAAAAAGAGATTTTTGCAAAAAAAAATAATTTTTTTCATTAAAAAAATATTTTTTTTTTTTCATTAAAAAAAAATATTAAAATATTTTTTTTAATAATTAAAAAAAATATTTTTTTTTTTAATTTTTTCATTAGAAAATTTTGGTAAATGTTTCCTGAGCTAAATTAAGCACTTAACGAAATAACCTTAGAATCGAGCTTATCCCATAGTAACCAATTTATAATTTGGCGCGATATTAATTAAATTAAAATTATAGAAAAAATTATAGATTTTTAAAAAAATTTATTAGTCCATTAAAGCAATCGAATTATATTTTTTAATTTGTAAAATCAGTAAATTCAAAGCTAATATTTCAAATTGAAGCGACCTTTATGTTATGTTTTATGTTTTTTAAATAGACTTATGTATTTTTGTTGAAAAAGGCGTTTGATTTATAGTTTAACCAATTCAAATATGGTTTCTTCTGTTTAATCGCTTATTTCGTCAATTCATTTGATGTTTACATTCGATTTTATGGCTTTGCAAAATAAGCGATTATTTTGATTGTTTTACAACTTTTTTTAAGATATTGTTTTTTTTTATTATTTAAGCGGTTATTTGAGCAATTAGCTTGTGTTTGTTAACAGGGGCTATTCAAAATGACAGTTTTTCGATGTTAGCTTTACTTTTACTTTTAAGAAATTATTATTATTATTATTATTATTATTATTATTATTATTATTATTATTATTATTATTATTATTATTTAATTGATCATAAGTTAAATAAGAGATTTTTGTATTTGTATCGATTTTGATTATTAAAATATTTAATAAGCGATTTTTTTATTTTAGCGTTTTTTTTTAAATTTATTCCTTTGACATAATCAGATTTTATTTCTTAGAATTTTTAACGACTTGACTAAAACTTATGCGTTAAATAGTTTTAAGTGCTTTTTCCATTGAATACTTCAAAAAATTGTTTACAATTTAAAAAGATCCGTTATAGATTTAAGCGATTTTCAATTTAAGCCATGTGAAACAAAGTCATGTTTCGGAAATTCACTGGTTCAGTGTACGATTATTCAGTGTTTTTTTTTCAGGATTTTTACTAAGAAAACTTGGAAATAGATACTATTGATTTAAGGTGTAGTACCCTACACCAAAGACAGCCAAATTGAATTAAACTTATTTGTAGTTTCAAAAAAAAACCTCTTTAGAGAGGAAGTGTAGTAAAATCAATAACAAATATTTAAACTTTAATTGGCTTGACGTAAAGAATGTATTTTTCATAATTTGAAACGTTCGAATTACCAAATTGGCTTTAAACACCTGAACGAAAATTTTTATTTGTAAAAACTTAAATATTTTTGTTATTCTTTGTTTTTTTTTTTCTTTTTGGTTTCAATTACTTGGCATTTGGCAACAAGCTAAAAAATACGAATTGTTTTGTTCACTTCAATTCACATTTGAATCATATTTAGAGCTGCAATTAATACTCGTATAATTATGTGACAATTAGCCACGGCTTAGTGACTGGCCTTTTAGCAACATCTGATCTCGTCTTTTCTATTTTCATATTTGGTGAAATCAAACTAAATCAAATCAATGCTCTTGATTTATTACTGATATTTGTGGGCTTTTATTTTTTTAAGGCATAAAACAAAAACAAAACAGCTAAACTTAATTAATTAAAAAAAAGAATTATGACAAAGAGTTACATTTTGCTTAAACTTTAAGTAATTTTTTTTTATTTTTGTTTTAAATGTTGACGTGGGAAATTAAGCAATTTGTTGAAAAATTCCAAAAAAATAAAAAGAAAAAAATTAACAACAACATTATGGCAGTAATTAGTAAAATATACATCACATCAATGGAAATTCAACTTGTCCAAAATGAAGTCAGTGAGTTTAGTCGTCAACTTGGCAATTTGATCTTTTAAGAATTTAAAAAAAATTTATTTTGAAATTTTAACACATTTTCATCTAAAGTGGAAAGTAAAAGGCAGCTGTTAAAATGTATTTTTAAGACTATCACCGATATTTTGGAAGAAAAATTAGTTTCAAAATCAAATCTGGTTTCTCCCCATAGTATCGACCGGCAGTAGCCTTCTAGCAGAGGTGTTGACCAAATAAGTCGAAAAAAATACTAATCTTTTTTTTTGAAAATTTCCTAAATACACCACTGTGCAACAGTATAAGGCAAGAAATTCAGGGAGTGGAATATTGGCTTGAGTTTTCGGGTTCCTAGCCCAGTGGCTTAAAGCTATTAATATCAATTTTTACCTGATATGTTTTACTTTTTTCTATTCCTTTTAGTATATATTAGAGCGACCTCATTCGCCGGTATTGCTCTATAGCGCTAAATCGTCGGGGAAGTAAAATATTAGTAAAATGGCTATACAGCTTTTAAACCTTTTAAACGAGTGTACCTACTTGACACCAGAGGCGCTGCAACACTATTCTAGTTATAAATATTACATGCAATTGCAGTGTTGCCATGTGAAGCTTTTCTCTATTCATTTCTTTTTGGAGTAGAGGTAAGACAGGAGTGGAGTAGAGGTAAGACTAACTGTTTTACCTCTACTCCACTCCTTTCCCAAAAAAAACTAACACAATTAATTGTGAGTGTACTTCTCTTTGCAAAAAAAACTAAAGATAATTAAAATCTGTCTTTATTGGTAATACAAACTTGTCCCAAAATTTATGTAAGATTTTAATAGTGAGCATCGACTAAGTTTACCGTGTTATGATTGTTGTGCATGTTTTCAATAACCATATTTAGAGACTTTAACTGTTTCTGTTCACACTATAATACAAGTATTAATACTTCGGAGGAAAATGAAACCCTGGCATGATGAGTTGTTATTGTTTTTTGAAAAATTTCATACAAAGATTAGATCAGGGTTGCATTTTATTTAAAAGTATTAATACTTGTATTATAGTGTGAAACGCCCTTTAGCGATATTAGTCTAAATTATAAAATTATAAAATTTAAACGAATATTTTACGATTTTAACAGGATTAATTTTTTCCATTATGTGGCGGAGTACCCTTGAAACTCAATAGAAAATATATACATATGGATTACTTAATTCACTTGGTGGAATGAGTAAAAACTGGTAATGACTGTTGATACTCTATGAGGGTCAATATTTGGTGGAATGTAAGGATTTGGCGGAATCTATAAATATAATAAAACTGTAACTGGACCATTTCTGTACACAATGAAATATTTTTTTAAAATTTTGTTGCTGTTGCAGATAGTAATCGAAATGGCATACAAAACAGCAATTTTTAGACTTTTTATCTCTCTGGCTGTCTGTCCGTCTGTCTGTCTTTCTGTCCGTCTGTCTGTCCATCTGTCGCTGTTCGTATTACGTAAAAACTACTGGATGAATTTTCACAAAATTTTGTGAGTTAACAGCTTGGTTCAAATATAGGATACTTTTTTCCCCAAAAAAAAATATCTCATTTCCAAGATAGAAAATAAAGAAAAATTAAAAAAGTACACAATTTTACCGATTCAATTCTCCTGCAAACTTGGCAGCATCTTTTATTTTTGTCAGCGGGATATATTAAACTCTATTTACAGAATTCTACAATAATTTTACAATTTAATATAAATTTAGGAAATTTATCCGGGGATGGGTACCTCTAAATAAGGTAAATACATAAACCATAACTGAAGCACTATAAAAGTAAGACTTTTCTAATTTTATGTGGATTACTTTCACAAAGCGAAATCGATTAAAATATTGTCACATCATAGGCGTCTTGCTGGCGGGCGCAGCTAGTACTTCACAAAACACTAGCTAAAAACAATAACTTTAAAAACAAGATTTCTGGAGTGTCTACTTCCTCTGGAAAGACTGATGAAGGAGCTCGCTGTTATAAAAGCTTTTATATGTATCAGAAAATATTTTCATATTGTTAATTAACAATGGTTGGGATATGAACCTGTAGCCGTCAAATCAACACACATACTTAGTAGCCAACGAGTAAGGTAACTACGCTATAATACCCACATTTATTTGGCGATTTTCCTTTATGTTTTTTATGTTGACGCCACATATGATGACATATGATGATATGATGACATATGTGTCATCACTAAAAAGACTAGGTATCATGTTCTTGTTTTCTCATGTATTTTGAATGCGCATATGGACCGTTCCGACTTTGTTTGTAAAAAAACGTGCAGATTTAGTTACATATTAGTTTTGTCATAATAATGCTAATGACATTCTATAAAAAAAAAACATTTAAAAAGGCAAATTATAAATAAATCAATCAAAATTTAATTAAAATGCTAATGGAAATGTTAAAACACGTTTTAATTTTTTCTTGTAAACAATTTTTATCTATTAATAATATGTCACCCGGTCTATGAAAAGGTGGCTTATGACTCAAAAATAAAATTTCGAAAAAATAACTGTTAAAGATAAACAATGATGCATTTCGTCATTTTCTTAGTAGTTTTTCTTTTGCATTATGAACAGTCATGCCAAAAAAAAAGTGGAAAAATTTTTTCTGAGTCATAAGCCACCTTTACATAGGCCGGGTCACATATACATACATACATAATGTGGCATGGTGTTGATGACATTGATGTCATAACATAAATGACACCTAAAAGATGACAAAATTCTATGATGACTTTTGTCATTAAATGGATACCAGTTTTTAACTTGATGACTTTTGCTATGACATTGATGACATTGATCATAACGTTGATGTCCTAATTCCTCTGATACAGCATCATGGATCCGACGATGAAATTACCAATGAGTTTAGACAACAATAGAATAAATACACTTTTTTGAGACGCTACATCTTTCATCAGCATTTATAGTGTCATAGTACCGAGTGTCAGTCGAAAATTTACAACCCAACCGTTCCATAATATACAAAATATGTCATCGAGTTGGTGACAATGAAGTCATAATATGATAAAAATAAAATAAAAATAAAATAAAATAAAAATATGATAAAAATCTATGATGACTTTTGTCATTACATGGATTCCAGTTTTTACCTTGATGACATTTGCCATTACATTGATGACATTTGTCATAGAATTGATGTCCGAATTCCGATGATACGGCATCATCGATCCGACGATGAATTTATCTATCAATTGAGAAACCAATTAGAATAAAATTACTTCATCAGCATTTATTTTGTCATATTACCGAGTGTCAGTCGAAAATATACAACACAACCGTTCCACAATATACAAAATATGTCATCGAGTTTCTGACAATGAATTCTTAACATAGATGACACCCAAAATATGACAAAAATCTATGATTTTATCATTACATTTTCATTACATGTTCATTACATTCCATTTTTTGCCTTTATGACATTTTCCATTACATTAATGGCATTTGTCATAACATTTATCATAACATTATCATTATATTTATTGGTCGGAGTAAGCTGAATAACCCTGTCTATGCAGGCAACTGCATAGACATGATGTGAATGTAAATAACATATGTAAATAACATATGTGACATGAACTGACAAAAAAAATCGTACGATTGAAATGCTTAATACATTTTTGAATGACGTTCTTAAAGCTCTGTTCTCTCCAGGTACCCTCAAAGTAACCATAACCATATTATCCTTTTAATTCAGCTTTATATAAGCGTCATAATCACCGGATGAGGGTAACTTATGGAAAAGTAATTTTTCTGTCATCTATTTCATACATTTAATCCTCTCTCTCTCTCTCTCTTTCTCTCTCTCTCTGTTGTATTGTAAAGTAATTTATTTACGCAGCTGTATTTTTAATTAAAACTTCTAATATGAGTACGTTACTCCAGAGAGTAAAGCGTGTTACTGCATACATATTTCAAAAATACTTTAGACCATAAAACTTTTATTTAGCTGGTGTTTTTATGTTGGATCATAAATAAAACATTAAAATTCTATGTGGCTGCTTCTATTTCTATAATCCCCAATGCAATTGACAATATAAAATTGCAAATAAACTCATAAATTCAGTGGTCAATTTAGTGGCAGTTAAAGTTGTCGTACACTAAACACCAGTACAACAACTGCAACAACAAGAAAGAAAGAAACTAAAAAAAAAACAAAATTGGTGCATGTCACATTGCAACATTTACGAAGCAATTAATTTTGGAACTTAATTAAATGAAACCGCATGAGACAAGTGTGTAGAGGAAACAAACAAACGAACAAACTACCAAACGTACGACTTATTATTAAAGTTACTAGGACTTTCTCTGTCTCTAGAGACAATAAACATACTGCCACCGTACGAGGGTATATCAAATTGTCTGTTTAATATCATGAAAGAAGCACTCAGAACGTAAGCTTCAGATTAGATTAGATCAGATTTCAACATCAGTTTTTCAGTTTTTTGAACAAAAGGCTAAAGACCTAAAGAAATCAAAGACAAATTAAATTAGGTTACATATGCATATACTTATTCCTGCGAAACTCTTGACTTGTCTGCATAAAACATCCAGAGTCTTTGATAGAAATCGAACCCGAAACACCTCGACTGATAGACTAACGAACTACCAAACAGTTATTGGGGCATGATGTTCTCATGCAAGCGGAGACTTCGACGAAAGGCCATTTAGGATGACGCAAATTTGCTAGAAAACTTCGGATTCTGCTGTACCTAAGATACACTGCCTCACCTCTTTTAATTACTTAAATAAGTATCTCAATATTAGTGTTTGCTTGTTCCAAAAAGGGAAAAGGTGACACGGAAGCAGGTACCTTTGGACCAAATTTTCAAAGGGGTCTCTTTGATGTCGATTAGTTAAGCTGCCCTAAACACCTTAGCCACATTTGAGTTAAAATCTGGGGTAGTTTTAATCTGGTTTACAACTCTTAATGAACTAAAAACAGTCACGACGGTCATGTTAGTATTGAGCGGGCTGACCGACGCCATTCTAAGGGTCCGACACAGATTTATAGGTAAAGAATCCTTTTTTGAATTATCTACAGGCTATGCTAGTTCCAGAGTCTGAAGAGGAGTTTTTTTTTTTGTATTTAGAAAGCTCTGAACCGGCTCAGATAAGCAATCATTCTAAGAATGACTTATGGATACTTACAGAATGGTTTACTGAACATTGTAGTCTATGGTCTTAGGTACCATCAATATCAGCAATAGTGAGATCAAAATTTGCAGTTTTTTTAACTAAACTATAATAGAGGGTGGTTTTAAGTTTTAAGGGCCGATGTTGATTTTGTAGAAAACTTTGACATCGCCACCAGGTGAGATAACACGGCCATTGAATTTGTCGCGCAAAAGAAACATTGTTTCGTTAGCTGTGTGGCAAGTGGCACCGTCCTGTTGAAACCACATATCGTCCACATCCATATCTTCCAATTCGGGCCATAAAAAGTTCGTTAACATCTCTCGATAGCGAACACCATTTACAGTAACTGCCTGACCGGTATTATTTTGGAAAAAGTACGGCCCTATTATACCGCCAGCCCATAAACCGCACCAAACAGTCACTTTTTGTGGGAGCATTGGTTTTTCGACAATCACTCTTGGATTATCATTCGCCCAAATGCGGCAATTCTGCTTATTGACGAATCCACTGAAGATGATTTTCTTCGAAAATTGATCTTGCCACAATTCTGACCATTGACGACGTTTGGAATGATCAAGAGGCTTTAGTTCTTGAGTCAATAGCAGCTTGTAAGCGTGTAAATGCAAGTCTTTAGGTGCAATTGTTGGGCACGACGACGAAATGAGGTGGACGGCTCTTCAGCCACAGTATCGCGAACAGCAGCAATATTTTCTACAGTACGAGCATGCTCCATTTTGCTCAATTTTTTGCACGATTTTTCCAATTGTATGCACATTTGGACGATTAAATTGACCGAAAAAATCGCGAAGTGCACGATATGCATTTTGATTTGAACGTCTATTTTCATAATAAGCCTGACTAACTTTAACGCGTTGCACGATAGTGTGTCTTTCCATGGTTCAAATTGAGTTAGTCTGAAATTAAGGAATGCCAAATTAAATGCAAAACAATCTTGACGTTTAGGTGTGGTTCACATTCAACCTCAGCCCTGTAAATTTAACCACCCGATACTTCAAAGCACATACTCTGTGCGTATCTTGTCTTGGAGTCGCGGAGGTTTTCTTTTGGCTCTAGAGGATGTGAATGATCTCTCGCTAAACAGGGATATTGGCTTTATGAGTAGCCTAGACCTCTTACGATAATCAAAAGACTCTAGAGATGCGATACTTATGGCCTATGCCTTAATAAACTACACTTCACTGGAAATTGTTTCAATAGGCCTCAAGCACAGGGATTAGGAATCTTATATAGCGATTTCTACGAAGTTGGCAAGATTTTTACATTGAGTATATTGTAGAAAATCGTCTATGTTACTGTGCTTGATTGTGATAAAACATATATATAAATGTTAAGGATCACTACCCATTGAATATCTATGTGATGACACGTTCACTAAACTTGTACTCATATGGGGCTTTTTAATGAGCTACAATTTGTTCCACGATGGTGACCGTGTTGAGATCATGCTAAAATAAGGGATCAAAGAGGCTAAGCGTATCGATCGTAAGGTATTCTAACAGCCACACATATACATCCTATCGTCCAGTTAAGGTTGTTACTTAAAAACTGCTTAATAAAAGTAAAGGTTTGATCGACGGACCAGTTAGACTGCTCAAATTAGTTTAGATCACGATATAAAAAATGGTTCGGATATTTTAATTTGGCATGAATAAATTGGTTTGGAAAAACTATACATTTGGTTCCAATCAAAATAAACGCGTGGCTGATTCAGTATTTTTTTTTCGATCTATAACTGTTGATGAAATATGGGCTCAACAATACGCACCAGAAATTAAACATCTCTCAATACAACCAGGTAAGTTCGACCTAAAGATATTAAAGAGTGTAACATCGGCTAATTAGGATATGGCCACGTTTTTTTTTTTTTTTTTTTTTTTGTTTGTGTATGAGCATGGATAATCTGCACTGGTACTTGGAAAAGGAATAACAAATATTGCAACTCTTTATTGATCCAATCCTGAAACAATTTCATGCAAATAATGCACAGCAGCACACTTCTTCAGATTCAAAGGTTAAACACTCAAAGGTTACCGGACTAACCAGTTTTAACAGATATGGCTCTTTTGCTTTCAAATTTAAACAAAAATCCCGGCTGAAAGAAAATGGGAGTGGGATGAAGACATGATCCCTGCAATAAAAACTTGTTTCGAGAAACTTTGTAAAAATATAAAAAAATATTTAAGAACTGCCGGATGAAGTGTTTTGTGACAATTGAAGACCATAAGAATGTGAACAAATCAAAAAGTGTTTTTTTTCTATATTTTCGTAGCGATACTTTTTGGCATCTCCTCGTAAGACGACAACAGCAGAAGTTAGTGCAAAGTTTAAGTCAGACAAATCATTAACTTAAAATGACTATTGTAAAATATTACTAAGCTGCAATATATCTAGTAAACTCCTTGTATAAGGTAATCCAAAACTAAGGCAAGATTTAATATTACTTTCGATAAACCTGTCGATACTGTGCAATACGGCAAATACGGAAAATTTGTTTGTATACAATATCCGACAATACTCTCGACTCTGTTAATGTTTTTGGGTTTCAATTTTGAGTAATTTCGATATTGCATGTAGGTGCTGCAGACGATAACGAATGGGTGTGGCTAGTTCGTCGGTCTCACTTACTCGATCTGTGTATATATTTTTGTCCAAACAAACTAGCCAATCACACTTAGTATAGTTGGGCAAAAAAATATGGATTAATAAAAATATCGATATTTTTCATGCATATCGTTACATATAGCTTATATTTTTAAATATGAATTATCGATATATGGATATTTATTTTATAGTATTTTATAGTATTGATTACGTCAACCTGCATGTAAAATTAAAATTTTCTGCACATTTTAGGGCATCACCAAACGCTGTTCTAATGAGATATTAATTGAAGGATTGCCAATTCTGCATATGACATTATGACATAAATTTGTTAATATGAACTAATTTGTTGATAAAATACTTTCAAAGGGCGAACTATATCATCTAAAGCCTAGTACTCTGTTCAAATTTGTAAAAAATGTTGAGAGCAACATTTATTATTTCACAAGGAAACTTTGACATTCAAAATGTGGTGTCTATCTCGCGATTTGGAAGAATTTTTCGATTTTATTGTGTTTAAGTATACCACATTGTTTTACAAATGTTAACAAAAGCCAGGTGATCAGCTGTTGTTTGAAAAATTCCGCATGAAATAATGCCCATTCGCTTTATTTCACAGCTTTGATAAAATGTTGCCAGAAACATTTCAATGTTTTTCCGCAGCAAAAACAGAGTACTACTTCAGCAACATTTTTTCATATAAATTTGTTATCTACATATCGCTCCTTTATTGCAACGTAGTCATATCTCGAAAAATCAAAAATTTGAAGGTACTTAAGCAAAATAACTCCTTGATAGATTTTTTATATGTAAAAAAAATTTTTGACTTATATCTCAATCTGAACCGATATTGTAGAGAATATATATATCGCAATGAGATAGCAGTGTTTACACTTTTAAAACTTAAATTGCATTTTGCTAAGTTTGATTTTTTTTAGATATGACTACGTTGCAATAAAGGAGCGATATGTAGTTTGACAGCATTCCGCATGGAAAACTGAACAGAGTACCAGGCTTAAGGGAAATCATGAGCACGACGTGATCTTGTTTCTATCATTCTTAATGCAACACTGCGTACGCGTTGATTATTGCTTTTTTGTGTATTATTCTTCTTTAAAATAATCGTTGCTGATGGGAGAGAACAAACATTTAAGTAAATTAATTTTCAGCGTTAGATGTTTAAAATCACAGAGCCAACAAGAAGCACGTGGCTTGATTGATTTAAAATCAACAGCGATTGTATGAACAAATTTGAGCGTTTGAATGCATAGGCATGTTGACTATATATGAACGTTTCTACCATCATCCGTTGCCGTTGTCTGATGCATATGTATGATATTGTTTGAACTGTAAAACAGCAATTATAAAAATACCCTTTTTTATTCAAAAAGTACTTTTTTCGTTATAACGAAATCACCCTATACTTCTCCCCCTGGGGGGAGGGGGGGGGGCATATTATTGTCCAATTTTAAGATACAATTTCTAATACCGTGAAACCTCTCTCACCTGCCATAACTGGACACCTCTCATAAGCGGCCAAGTTTTGTAGATCAAACATGTTCATTACACAATATGTTTTTTTATTTACTTAGTTCCAATTTTGGGACACCCTTTATTGGGCTAAAAGTAGAAAAAAAAGAAGCATACAATGGTTAACAAGTGTCGGCTGGCTGCTGGAACTGCTAGCTACCCAAACGGCTTGAACTAACAACAACTTTAACAGGAGTCAAGCTGCGACAACTAACCAACAAATACTCCAGAGCCACTACTGGTTGGTCAGTTAATCTAAAAAAAATTCTTAAGCAAAAAACATGAACACACACACAGGCACATATGTATAACTTATAAACACTCGTGCTAAATGTGAAATATTTTGCAAAAGTAATGTTTTTTGTAATTAAGTAATGCTGCCCAGAAGCTAAAATCATGTTCTTGCAACAACCAACGAGCCAGCACTGCAAATGCTAATCTTTAATTCCTTAGATTATCAGCTCTAAAGAAAAAGAAAAATAAAACAAAATTAAAAACCAAAAGACAACATCAGACATCAGACATCTTCCTGTTAATGTTTGATAGACCAAATAGCAAACTGAAGCCTTGTATTTGGGCACGACTTAAAACAGTAGCTAAAAGTTAGAAATGTTCATTCACGATTGTAACGCAATTCCATCTAAAAACAAACACAAAAAAAACAAACTACAAACTACAAAAACAAAACATTCCTTTAACAAGTGACAAACACGATGCCTCACTAACGGCCGGCAACATGTTAATTTAGTGGTTGAAGTGGCCAGTACTATAAAGTGTAATTGTGTGCGTGTGTGTGTATTTTTGGTGACAAAATCTAAACTGCAACTACCACTATCTCAACCATGTGTCTCTGGCGCTGAACATTAGATGACACTGACATTTCTGCTGACATTACACATGATGCTGGCTTTCTTTTCTATTGAACATTACATGACATTTGACAATATCACGCGTGTTCGTAACGATTTTAACTCTCTATTGCTATAACACAAACACACTCGCACACACAGTTTATGTTTCAATTTCAACTTCATCACAACTGCGGTGTGCCTCGGTTAATGTGTCACACTGTAATCAGACTCCAGAATAAAGTTGTCTCAAGTTTTAATTTAGTTTAAGGAAAATTTATTTAAATTACAATTCTAGCCGATTTCTTGTCATCGATTACCAATTTGACATGATCATTCGTGTTTTAGGCCAACGGCTTGCAACTTTTTTGTTTTTTCTTCTTTTTTCAAAAAGAAGAAGAAGAAGTATGTAGTAGTGGCACAGTAGCATTAAATATCGGCAAGATAAAGAAGGCAAATGTCAATCAATCTGCATAATTGTAAATCATTTGGAGATGGTGGCAGCTACCAGTAGGGGGAAAATATTATATTGTAGGAGGTGAGTTTTAAAAGTTATTTAAATTAATTATAGGAATTTTGAAATGGCGAATTTAGTTGAAGCAATATATTCTATACAGATTTTAGTAACAAGTGCACAAAGTGCGTGAAACCCCAGCTCCTGTAGGATGAAGGGAGTTATAAGATGTATAGAGGGGCACTCTATCCCCCATACATGTCAAAGATTCCCATAGTTCTGCATATATGTGAGGCTTGGCATCTTCGCCCTGTAGAAATTTGTAGAACATTCAATAATATTCGAGACCATTACATAATATTTCAGAACACTCTGAAACATTGTGGAATCAGCTATAATCCGTTCGGAAACCTTCCGAAATATACCAGATCATAAATAATATAAAAACGGCTAAACAACTGAACCAATTTTAATGAAATTTTAAACTTTTCTATGACCTAGAGGGAAGCAAAAGGGCACCGAATTTAATGAAATTAAAAACGAAAATACTTTACCGAGGCTATATCTGTTTTTAGGAGTCGTTTCTAGGCGAAGAAAGGGGAAAAACGGGCATGTAATAATCTTGAAACACAGATAGATCCTTGCAATGCTTATAATAATCTCCAAATCGGTTTAACCAACTGCATTGACAGACAGATTTGATGGATTGCGACCGATAGTCGCAGACTGAATCAAAAATAATTAGTTTTTCCCTGTTGCCGCAGAATTTTCATGAACTCGAAATGTGAAAAATACAATACAATTGAAAATGTGAAAAAATACAATACAATTGGAGCAGGACTCATCTAAAGAATTCCGAATTAAGGTTAATGTTTATATGATAGACTGGTCTGCTGGTAAGACACAAAGTGAATTTCGTTGTCATTTTCTGTTCATCCAGCACCAATTGCCGTAACGGTCTGTAAACAGGGTTTACTAAAGATGTCGCTAAAAGGGACTTAACCCAGAATATTGCGGGTGGGGACAAAACAACGAAGCACACAATTTGAAAATAAAAAGGATTTTAGATCTACGTTTCTACTACTCCCATACTTTGTTAAAATTAATAGGAAAAGAAGATGGTTTCGTCTACAAAATCATAATAAGCGACTAAAACCATTTCACACAATAACGGCCAAAAGGTTGGGCGACAAGTTGCTTATTACTGACCGGTCCTTTGGCCATTGTCAACCACCGTCAGGTAGAGGCAACATAGTTTGAACCTCGGCCATAGAGTAACTGTTTAGTTCTAAATGTTTGTAAGATGCCAACGCTAGTATTGCAACTCTAAAGCGTAAATGTTAAACAATAGAACTGTTTTCGTTGACAGTTTTCATACAAAATTGATATTCTGTTTTTTCTCGGCTGAAGAGTTGAAGAGATTAGTCGGCAATGGAAAGAGGTAAAACATAAATAAAATGGAATTATCTGCCTCAGAAGGAGCAGAGTTATCAGTTGTCACACCACTAACCCAAAGATTTAAATGAGCGAGGAGTTAACTCTAAAGTGGAGAAAAACAAATTTAAGGTTGGCAACTCTGAAAACGCAAAAGTATCTTTAAGAAAACTCATCGCAAAGAGAGAAGAGACAGACATTTATCATATATAGCCTTGAGCAGGATGAACACAGCATTTATCATTTAGGCACAGATCTTGATGGTTTAAAAGTAATTTAAACATAGAAGTTATTTATATACAGTCAGACAGAGTTCCCTAATCTTTAAAACTGAACTGGTGAGAGGACACTGCATTAACAAAACAATGTTTGGTCGATAGCAAACGTTTTGTGTGACTGATCAGCACTGAATACCCTCACAATGACTCAGTGATTAGATTGAAATATATCAGCCGATAGCCAGAAATTTCTGAAATCAAAATGTGAAGCGAAAGACCATAGTGAATTAGACGGTTTTAAACAGGGACAGAAAAGAGTAGTAGGCTTTTTCAGGATCTTCGTAGTGCACAATAATTATTTTTTTAAAGGGAAAGCAAGACTAAAAATCCAAACATAAATACCCAGTGAAATTTTAGAAAAAACCAAACAAAAAAAGTAAATCGAATAAAAAATTAAAATCACAATTAACAAGCAGCATTTTTTTTATACCCTTCACCACAGGTGGAAAGGGTATATATAAGTTTGTCATTCCGTGTGTAATTTCTACAATATTCATTTCCGACCCCATAAAGTATATATATTCTGGATCCTTATACATAGAGAGGTTGGTTAAGCGATGTCCATCTGTCCGTCTGTCCGTGTTCGGGTTGAAATGTCATTTGCCAAGGCACCAGAAGAGATACAACAAATTTAAGTACACCAATCTGTCAGGCCTAGTTTCGAAAATTTTGGTATTGCAATTTAACAACAACGGATCATTACTTTGGAGGCTGCGGGCCACCTATATTTTTTCACGGTTTTTTTTAATTTTTTTCGGCTTTAATGATTCTTTTTTTGTCAAAAAAAATATTAGACTGCGATCGCAATGGGTGCATCCAGATCTCGGGGGATTAATAACCCCCTGCTAGGGTCGATTTTTGTGTGTTTTTGGTATTGATTTGTAGGGTTTTTCTGCTGTGATTTGTATTAGAGACCTTTATAGAGGTAGCCAATGGCCCCACAGAGTATCGACTGGTAAATAGGAGCAGTTAAAAGGCACATGGGGAGTCAACATGAGGATTTTTTTTAATTCTTTTTGCTTTAGTCTGACCATTCTAACTCAATATAGATTGCAGAAAGATCCTAAATTTAACAAAAAAATTTCAATAAAATTTAAAAAAAAATTTTTAAATTTAAAAAAAACTTTTTAAATTTAAAAAAAAAAATAAAATTTTTTTTTTCACAAATATTTACAAAAAATTTAAAAAATATTTTCAAAAATATTTTACAGGAAAATATTTAAAAAAATTTTTTCAAAAAATTTTCTAAAAAATTTTACAAAAAAATTTCTAAAAATATTTTTACAAATAATTTTGGAAAAATTAAAACTAAAATTTCAATATTTCTTTGACAATTTAATATTAATAATATACATATGTATGTATGTATGTATGTATGTATGTATGTATGTATGTATGTATGTATGTATGTATGTATGTTTTAAAACCTAGGTGCATTAAACACATAGACATCATCAGGATACCGACTACAAACTGTCAAAAATATAATACACACGTTTATAGGTAAAAGATTATTTTGAAGCCAGCATAGCTACATGGCTACACGGCCACCGTTGTGGCTGTCGTCAACTTAGGCTAATTTCTATTTTATTCAACAAAAGAAAATGTCACAAAATTGCAAATTACAAATTCATATACAAACAAAAAGTTTTGGAGGAAATATTTATAATTTTTTGAAAAAGTTATTTAATTTTATAAAAGCGAAATAAGTATTTCTACAACAATGTCAGAGTTTACGATGCAGCTGTCGTCTTCAATATGTTTAAGTAGCTGACAACACGGCGACAATTGTAGCCAACGGAATTTGTTTTCATTTAGCTGCATAGCCGCTGCTAAAGTATGAATAATGAGTTTTTTCTCATATGACTTATTTTAATTTATGTAAAGAGTCAACAATATGGATAATGCTGTACATGTCTGTATAAATAAAATCACCGTGATGAAGGGTATAGAAGATTCGGCACGGCGGAATATAGCAGACATACTTGTTTTAACAAAAATTTGTTTTTGCCGGTCAAAGGAAGTTTAGTCTTATTTCAACTTTATTATAAACCAGCTGTGCCCGCCACGTCGTGGGTGTCCTGACAATATTTTACTCGATTTTGCTTTGAAAGTATTCCACACCAATTGTAAGAATCTTACTTTTATAGTGAGTGCTTTGCTCTGTAAGAGGTGTTTAAAATATTTTAATAACAATGCAATTCCACAAAGTAAAAATACAAAATGTATTCAACTGTTGCGTAATAGGAAAATAAAAATATATAAAAAAGTGTGTTGAAAATGTAACCGTATTGAAAAATACCACGTTGAAAATATCCCAGTTTTAAACCAACATTTTCAGTACCTTTAAAACGGCAATCGGGTTTTTAACTGCTTTTTCTCCTTTTTCTCTTAGAAATAAGATATTTTTGAGGTAAAAAGTATCCTATATTGTTATCAGGATACTAAGGTACCTACTCACCAAATTTTGTTAAAATCCATCCAGTAGTTTTTACGTGATGCGAACACGAACAAAAAGCAGACAGACGGATATGAGTTACTATTTTATTATATGTACAGATTTTACCAACAAAAAAAAATTGCAATAACAAAAATATGTTGATATCCATAATAAAAGAAGTAATAAAAAACAAAAAATCCAAGCTAGTGTGACCATCTTGGTAGTTCAAGGCAGCCGCGATTAAACAAACAACAAATGATTAAGAGATTTTGCAAAAGTTTGGCTCAAAGAAAAACAAACAAATAAACAAAAGCAATAAAAAAGTGGCAAGTAGCTGTCAAATTAATAAATTAAAGTCTTTTAATGCCAACAAAAAATTATGCTTTTTAAAATAGTCATTAATAGATTTAAGCGAATTTTTATTCAAATGATTATTTGCATTTTTGTCTAGTCAGCACAAAATTATTTAAATCGGATTTTTTGCTTTTATTGAATTTAAACAATAACACAACTTATCTTTATAACTTTTGAAGTATTTTTAGTTTTATTTGCAATAATTTTTTGTTTTATTGCTTCAAGAAGTACAAAAAAGATTGCAATGACTTTCCCAAATCCAAATTAAATTGATATTTTACTTTATTCTTGGCCACCATACGAAACAAAAATTTAGTAACAGTTAGAAATAAGGGGGGTGGGGTATTAAAAGGATCTTGGGGCAAATCTTCATGGCACCAGCCACAAATTAGGCGATAGACCTTATAAAATATTATACTACCTGTCGTCTGTCATTTCTTCGGCCACCATACTAAGAGGCCATCTTCACTAGCCATTAAATTTGAACAAAACATAAACATGACGCCGGCAGAGCAGCGGAATTAATTTATGCATGATATTACCCGTATAGGTGGCGAAAGAGTGTTTATGTCATTTTCTGTTTAAATATAACTTTTTTTAATCAGTTGTTTGAATACTTATTGCATAGCAGATGGTAGTAGTACGGTTGAGCAACAGATGGCGCTGTTTAGAAATAATACTGTCAAACTAAAATACAACAACGTCATTCTTATAACAAATGTTTTCACAACGATGACTTGGAAAAAACATTAACAGGGATAGTCTAATGTTTATAATTTTATGTCTAAACTGAGGATAAGACACCGTCTTCACTAGTCATCAAATTGAGCAAAACATAAACATGACGCTGGCAGAGCAACGGAATTAATTTGTTCTCTGTTTAAATATAATTTTTGGTTTTCCTACAATGTTGTTTGAATGCTTATTGCACAGCAGATAGTAGGAGTGCCATTGCGCAACAGATGGCGCTGTTTAAAAAAATACTACTGTCAACCTAAAATATAACAACAACGACACTGTCATGTTATAAAAAAGTTTTTATAACAAATGTTTTAACAACCATGTTAAAACTTCGAAAAAAACATTAACATGGACAGTCTACACTTAATACTAACATGATGTTAGTGTTAATGTTTATCATTTTATGTCTAATATAGACTGGGGGTAAGGAATAGTCTACACTTAAGACATGACGTTAAAATTACTGCCTAACTGCTAAAACTAAACAAGGTCGTAAGGCGTAAAATAACTGTCAAAAATTCTCATATATGTACATACAAAATGTATGAAGCGCAGCGTCAACGCTTTCCAATTGGAAAATCCAATTTGACGGTGCATTAGGTAGTGAAGTTGGGTGCAAACAAAATGTTATTGTTTTTTTTGCGTAAGAGTGGTGCCATTTTCTGCTTTATCTAGCGTTTTTATCTCTTTTTTGCGATTAAATTTATTAGATTTTACTTAACAAAATATGTTAACATTACTATTTAATACAAAACGTTGCGCTCTTATTTCGGTTTGTTCAAAGCTAGGCGCTAGACGTCATTACGCCTTTGTTTAGGTTAGTCAGTTACACATATCGTGTTAGGCAGAATTCGTTTTTCTCAAATTTAAATTTGTTTTTGTTTTAAATGTAATTCTGCCATAGAAGGAATTTATGCAATATCGTGGTACAGGCAGTTATTGTATTATAACATTTAATAAATCTATACATATAATAAAATAGTAACTCATTTCCGTCTGTCTGTCTGTCTGCTTTTGTGTTCGCATCACATAAAAACTAATGGATGGATTTAAACCAAATTTTGTTAGCAGGTACCTTAGCATCCTGATTCCAATATAGGATACTTTTCTCCGCAAAAATATCTTATTTCCAAGACAAAGCGAAGAAAAAGCAGTGAAAGTACGCAATTTCCGGTTTGAAGGTACTGAAATTTTCGGTTTATTTTTGAAAGTGGGATAATTTAAAAACTATTGCGCAACAGATGGCGCCAGTTGAATAAATTTTGTATTTGATTTGTATTTTTACTTTATGGAATTACATTGTTATTAAACTATTTTAAACACCTTTTACAGAGCATTACTATCATTTTTAGAATTTTATAATCTTTTATAAATTTTAGAATTTTATCCAGGTATGGGTACCTTTCTATAAAGTTAAGTCAAGCAAAATATAGTCAGGACACCCACGACGTGGCGGGCGCAACTAGTTATTTAATAAATAAGTATTCTGCTGAAACTTGAATTATTCATGAATCTAAAAGCAGGAGATTACTACTTGAAAAAAACAATAACTTTATGAAAAAAAACAACAACAACAAATGTTGTGTTCTGCAATATCTCATCAATTTGCAAAATATATTGTAACCCATCCGCACAAATAAAATCCTAAAGAGACTCAAGTTCGTTTATTCTCTATAACTACTCAAAATGAATAAAAAAAATATTTTTTACAAATTGATTGAATTTTAAAGAAAAATAGATAAGCAATTATTTCGAGCCCTGCACTGTCTCAATAGCTGAATAGCATCCTTCTTTAACATTGTTCGCTTCTATCTAACCAAATTCAGATAAGGGAATACGAGAGTTTTTTTTTTAAATATAACATTATCCTTATTTCAAAGGAAGTCTATCACTAACTAAATCTTTCTTCTCTTTCTTTTGTTTTTTCTTTACGTGGTAAAGAGTATTAAATTAACACAAACAAATGTGTACACATAAAATGACAGCTGTCATATTTTACTTAAATAGTGGGGAGAAACATCTTTAGCACAGCATTGAATTTGTGAAAAAATTAGTAATTAATTAAATTAAAAATTTTCAAATATTCAATATTCAATATAAAATACGAAACATTTATATTTCAGTCAGACTTAATTGAATTTTTGAAAGAAAAACTGCAACACCCTCCTTCTTTTCCTTTTGCATTAATTTTTTATATTTTATGTCTGTTAAAATCATTAATCAAACCTTTTTTTAAAAAAATAACCAAACTATTGCCACTTAAAATCGTGCAAAATACAGTCAAATACAGAAAAAAAAAATATATATATTTCATTGCCGTCTACACTGGCAACCTCAAACTTTAACTTCTTTAAAAAAGCGAGTAAAACAAGATGAAAAATAAATTGAAGCAAAAAGTTCAACGACTTTTAAAAAGTAACAGTGACCTTGTTAAAGGTTTAAAATTTATTTTTGTTCATTTGCATATGAATATTGAATTGATACTGCAATAAATAAATTGGTTTAAGACAGCGCACCGTGGAGTAGAAACAAAAGATTTTGGAAATAAATTGGAATTTTTAATTCACTATTAATCGAACTAAAATTTGAGTAATCGAAAGAATCACCCTATGGAACTTTCCGAAACTTTCAGAAATTTGCAATCGGTTGCAATTGAATAGGGATCTATTAAGCCTCAAAAAATCATGTGAATGTGTGATATTTCTGATAGTTAGCGAGTTATATGCATAAATATTTATATCTGTCAGGTTTTTAATACCATAGGCCGGGTTAAATAGGTAGCTAAAGCTCCCGGTAATAGACATCTAAAGCTCCCGCTTAGCTCTCTAAAAAACATGGTAGTGTGTGATATCTCATATAGCTAGCGAGTTATATGTATTTAAATATTTATATCTCTCATTCTTTTAGTACCTTGGTCCGGGTTTTTTAAAATATCTGTCACAATTTTTAACCTAATTGTACATGTACGAGTACTATACAATAGGCTGAGAATCTAAATATTTGGGAAATAAATTAAAATTTTGTAATTCACTATTACAAAGTGCAACACGGAAAAAAAATAACCATATACGGACACCACTACGTGATAAAAGACCCCTGTCTCTGTCTCTGTCTTAGGTTCATTTTTGTAGTTGATTGTTTCCTTGAATTTTGAACGTTTTGCTACCTATGGACCTGAACAGGGGAAAAAAGGTAAAAAAATTGAATTTTTTAAAGTTTTTTGCGATTTTGACCTTGAAGATGAAGCTTTTTTGATTTTATATGTTAACAATTTCTGTTTTTTATGACAAGAGCTACAACTTTGCCTCAGAGAGTATATCAAGATATCAAACGGTTTGCAAAATATGAGCTTGAGTAAATGATAATTTTTTTGCAAAAATGACATCGAGGCCCCACATCTTTGAGGGCCCATAAAAAAAACCTGGAGGACTTTGGGCAAAACTGGGAGACAGGGGTCTTTTTTTTTGGTCTTTTATCACGTAGTGGTGTACGTATATGGTTATTTTGCCATGACTTAAAAAATTACACAGTGTGTTAATCAACCTACAATTTGACAGTGACATAGTAGAGTAATCGAAAAATAAGTCAAATTTTCCTTTTGCTATGGAATTTCCCGAAACTCTAAGGATAGAATGTTTGAAATATTGACATACAACAATTTTCAATTGGGTGCACTTTAGATTTATTTTACCCAATTGAATAGGCCCTTTAAGCCTTAAAAAAATATTTGTAATATCTTGGATGGTCAGCGAGTTATATGCACTTAAATATTTATATCTGTCAATTTTTTAATACCATGGTCTTGGGCTTTTTTAATAGGTCCCTAAAGCTTACATTAATAGATCTCTAATGCTCCCGTTAAGCATTACAAAAATTATGTTAGTGTGTGATATCTCTGATAGTTAGCGAGTTATATACATTTAAATATCAATATATCTGTAATTTTTTTAATATCTTTATTCGGGATTTTCCAAATATCTGTCACAATTTTTAACCTAATTTTACATTTACTATACAATAGGCTGCTTATGTCGATCAAAATTTTATTACATTTATGTTCATTGTAATGTTACCCCACTGTGCAACGTAGCTACTCTACTTACGAATATACTGTACTAACTGGATACCTTTTCTGAGATTTTTTCTGAGTCACTTATACAATTGTTTATCTGTTGAATAATTTTAACAAAAATATTTTGGTTTTACCTTTTTATTTTTAAATTATTAAGAAAAATATAATTTTTTGGTTTTACCGGAAATTTGACTGCAGTGTTTTGTATTTTATTGGTGTGCTAACTGCCATTTTGTCAATAGGCAGCATTTATGGTTGTGTGTGTTTCTTTAGAATTATTTTGTTTGTTCACAAATTCAAAGCTGTAACTTGATTTTTTGTTTATTATTCATTTGTCAATTAGAAATTTATAATTTTATCTATAAAAACGCATAAAATTTATACCATATGGAATATAAAGCTATCAATACATAAATTGATCTCAGCAAGTACCAAACTGATTGAATCATTTAATATATGTGACCCGGCCTATGAAAAGGTGGCTTATGACTCAAAAAAAAATTTTCCACTTTTTTTTTGGTTTCGATGGTTTTTGAGACGCTCTTTCACGTGGTGAAAACTAGAAAGTCCTAACTTGCTTAGAAGTTATGGTAAGTCAAAGTCGATTTGGGGATTTTTTTGTGGGATTAAATCCCCAAAAACCTGACAACGCTGAGTCAGAAACTGGTTTGTGCTTTGCATTGAAAAAAACATCGCTCTCTATATACACACACGAACTTATCTCATTTATGCTCTTTTGCATTTTTTGGTTGCCTTTTGGGCATGACTGTTTCTAATGCAAAAGAAAAACTACTAAGAAACTGACGAAATGCATTGTTTATCTTTAACAGCTAATTTTTCGAAATTTTTTTTTTGAGTCATAAGCCAAGGTGGCTTCATAGAGCGGGACACATATTAATAAAATTTGCAGAAAAAACTTCGTAAAAGATAATTACAAAACAAATTGAATCAATAAATGTTTTAATAAAGTTTTCAAGTAAAACTTCTGTAAGATATAAATCAATTAAAGATTTAATCTAATTTTCAAATATAACTATGATTTTATTGAATCAATTAAAGTTCTAATCAAACTTGAAAAATTTTGTAAAATGTTTTTACTGCAATGATTGAATCAATTAATGTTTTAATCGAAGTTGAAGAAAAAAAAAACTTTGTTTAATGTTTTTACTGCAATGATTGAATCAATTAAAGTTTTAATCAAAATTTAAGAAAAAAAAGTTTGGAAATGTTTTTACTGCAATGATTGAATTAATTAAAGTTTTATTAAAATTTTCAGGAAAAATTGTATGGTAATTAATTGTTCGTTGAATGCTTCAATTAATGTTTAAATCAAATTTGTACAAAAACTTTTGCAAAAGTTAATTACTAAATTGATTGTATCAATTAATGTTGTAATAAAATTTTCAGAAACAACTTATTCCATATTTAATTGAAGCAAATAAAGTTTTATTAAAATTTGCAGAATTTTGTGTAAATTATTGAAAACTTTTTACTGAAATGATTAAATCAATTAATGTTTTAATCGAATTTGCAAAAAAAGGCGTTTGTAGGAGATAAGTAATAAATTGATTGCATCAATGAATGTTTGAATAAAATTTTCAAGAAAATCTTTTGAAAGATCTAGTTAATGAATAGATTGAGTCAATTAAAAAGGTTTTTACTGCAATGATTGAATTCATCAATGTTTTATTCAAATTTGCACAAGAAAAAACTTTATGGGAGGTTTTTACTGCAATGACTGAATCAATCAAAGTTGTATTCAAATTTTCGGGAAAAAATCTTGTGGGATGTATTTATTCGTTGAATGAATCAATTAAGATTTAAATCAGATTTGCAGATAAACTTTTGCAAAAGTAAGTAACTGAATTGATTGTATCTATTAATGTTTTAATCAAATTTTCAGAAACAATTTATTTCAGATTTAGTTGAATCAATTATACTTTTTACTGAAATGATTAAATCAGTTAATGTTTTAACCAAAATTGCAAAGCAAAAAATTTCAGAAACAACTTATTCCAGATTTAATTGAATCAATTAAAGTTTTATTAAAATTTGCAGAAGTTTGCTTAAATCAAATAATATTTTAATCAAATTTGAAAAAAAGCTTTTGTTGGAGATAAGTAATGATTTGATTGCATCAGTGACTATTTTGACAACAACTTTGTTAGAAGTAATAACTGATTTCATTGCATCAATTAAAGTTGTAATAAAATATTAAGTAAATTAAATAATATTTTAATCAAAATTGCAATGAATTATTACGACAAAGATAAGAGGTAACTTTTTCTATAAGAAAGATTTTTTTTAGTTTTTAAATGTTAATGAATAAAAATATTCAAGACTAGCGTCCTGACAAAATTGTGTTCGATTTTGCTTTGAAAGTAATCCACATCAAATTTTAAGACTCTTACTTTTATAGTGCTCCACGTATACCTATTTACTTTACATAAAGATAAAATTCTAAAATTCTAAAATTTATTGTAAAACTCTGTAAAAGATGTTTAATATATTTTAATGGCAATGGAATTCCACAAAGTAAAAATACAAATTAAATACAAATTTTAATTAATTGACTATTTGGCAGTAACTAAATCATATTTTGTGATTATTTTAGAACAGCGCCATCTGTTGCGTAACCATGTTTAAAATAACCCGCTTTCAAAAATAAAAGGTACCTTAAAGTATGCAGTATCTTTAAATCGGTAAAATTGCGTACTTTTACTGCTTAAAAATAAGATATTTTTGCGGAAAAAAGTATCCCATATTTGAATCAGGATACTAAAAGACAAAATTTTGCTAAAATCATTCCAGTAGTTTTACGTGATGCGAACGTAGACAGACAGAAAACGAGTTATTGTTTCGTTATATAAAATGGAAAATTAGGTGAAACTATAAAAAGTTACCTGCTTAATAATTTCTGTATATAATTAATAAAATTGAACTTACAATTCCCCAGACGAGTTTAATTACCTTCTCATAATGCATGTTCTATCCGCTACTTTCAATTAAATTGCACTCAATTAGCAAAATTATTAAAGCTATAATCTGTGAAGTTCAATTTCACTACAACCAAATGAAACAGAACATTCGTTGACATCTACACACCATGAAGTCGCCGAACAGCATTGAAATCAATGAATTTCAAAGCAAAATCGATAGAAAATTAAATGAAATACAAAAACGAAAAACTCGTCTGAACCAAGCCAGGACCAACAAGGCCAAGGATAATGGTAGCGAATTCCATCAAGTTAAATGGAATTTAATCAAGAGGCATATCCAAAGGCAGTTAAAACTAACAAACAGAAATCATCATAAGAATTTAAAAGTCAATAGGCCTCCACTGAATAATGAAGATTTGTTGGATGTTGTTAATCGAATTCTACTGGTAAGTATAGCGGGTGGTCCAAACACAAGTATTTTTTATAAAACTAAATAAACTGAAATAACTTAATGACTTTTGGTACATCATGGCTTTTATTTTTGGAACACAATTTCATTTATCTGACTATAGCAGCGCGTTATGCAGTAAACTGATCCTGTCAGTCCAAGTTTCTGGTGCTATCTTACGAATGGCTCGGACTATATTAGTCTTAAGGGTGAGGATCGTTTTTGGCTTATTGAAATTGTATCGGTCTTTAACGGCACCCCACAAGAAGAATTCCTAAGGTATTAAATGGCGGCTTAGAGGATGCCAATTGTCATCGGCAGAACGTCCAATAATACGATTACCGAACTTAGTGCGCAAAATATCGATGAGCCATCCTGCTGAAACAATAGACCATAAACAGTTTATATCATTCATTTCAGGCCATAAAAAGTCTATAATCATGGTTCTGTAGCTCTCGCCGTTGACTAGAAAAAAATTGGGCCAATGATGCCACCTTACCAAAATTAACATTAAAGTGTCACTCTCTGTGAACGCATAGGCTTTCGATTCTCCAATCAAAAAACATGATCACCAGATGGGGCAATTTTATTTGAGCCATAACCACCAATATGAAAATGGGCCTCATCAGAAAAAAATCTCATATCAGTTGAATCTCATATCAGTTGAGATTTTTTTCTGTATTTGATCAAGCGTAAAGCGACTCATTGTTGTCCACGGAGGGTGTTTTTTATAGAGGTATAGAACTTTAAGTTGCAATAAAATAACGATGGATTATTCGATTGACATGAATTTTATATATCCGAAAGATAATCTTGTGGCATTACATTTCAAATATGATTTCTGGCATATGACCGCCACCACGGCTGGCGTGGATGTAGTTCAATCTGGACGTCCAATTTTCGATGACTTTTTCCAACATTTGTGGCCGTATATCGGCAAAAACACGGCAAATGTTGTCTTTCCAAATAGTCAAGGGTTTATGGCTTATCCACATAGACCAATGACTTTACATAGCCCCACAGAAAGTAGTCTAGCGGTGTTAAATCACAAGATCTTGGAGGCCAATTCACAGGTCCAAAACGTGAAATTAGGCGGTCACCAAACGTGTCTTTCAATAAATCTATTGTGGCACGAGCTGTGTGACATGTTGCGCCGTCTTGTTGAAACCACATCTCCTGGACATAATGGTTATTCAATTCAGGAATGAAAAAGTTAGTAATCATGGCTCTATACCGATCACCATTAACTGTAACGTTCTGGCCACCATCGTTTCTGATAAAGTACGGACCAATGATTCCACCAGCCCATAAAGTCAGTTTTTCTGGATGTAACGGTGTTTCGACATACACTTGAGGATTACCTTCACTTCAAATGCGGCAGTTTTGTGTGTTGACGTAGCCATTCAACCAGAAGTGCGCTTCATCGGTAAACAAAATAAAATGTACGTAGTGCGCGATACGTTTTCCGCACAGAACCATTATTTTCGAAATAAAATTGCATTATTTGCAAGCGTTGTTCAGGCGTGAGTCTATTCATGATGAATTGCCAAACCAAACTGAGAATAAGTCACTTGACAACTGTTAAATCGGTCGCCATCTTGAAAAGTAATGCCAACTTAAAGTTCTATACCTCTATAAGAAACACCCTTTATATTCAATATATTTCGGACAGGAAAAATATATCGCTTGGCAAAATAACAAAAGATTTAGGAGGCTGCTTGTATTGGGACCACCCTGTATTGCATTTTTATTCGAAATCTTAATTTACAATAATTTTTAATTAATTTCAGTTACAAAAATCTATTATGGAACTAAGCACAGCTATCACCAACCATCGAAGATTTCAAATACTTTGCATTATCTTTCATGGTTCCATGTCCATTGTATTTAATGCCTACAATTTGGTAGTGTTTTTATTAAAAATGGCTAATCCAGCGGATGATGTACCTCAATCACTGGCCATGTTGCTGTTTTTCTACGGTTATCACATCACGAGTGCTATGACAAATATAATTTTCATTGTAATGGCTTACAACGGGGTTTACGAAAGTGTAAGCGTAGTTTAAAAACTGTTTTTGTATAGGGTGACGCAAAAGGTAATGATGACATTAAATCGGCCAAGTGACCATCCTCCGAGTTGATACATTTTTGTGATCGTTTTACTGCATTTTGAATTACTGCTCTCAAGATATCCGGTCGTAAAATTGGTGATTATTTGGTTATCACGACATTAAAAAAAACTAAAGGAAAAGGTCTGACGCCGTCTCCAAACCATGAAATGAATCAGGCTAGATATTGGTAAAAGAATTAGTAATAGTAATTCTACGTTCCCCGGGTATGTGTTGATACATGGCTTTTTGTCGACTTTTTCTCTAACTGTCAAAGCATTTTACGGCAAATGCAAAAATTAAGGCACATTCATAGTTGGCCAATACTTTTGCGGTACCCTATACGAAGCTCCAACTATTTATCATTCATTTTCATAACTGCTCTGTCATACAAAAAAAAAAGTTTATTGATTGATTCTACTAAATACTTCCCACGAATTGCAAAACTTGTAGCTCACCGGCCACAAGACTGGTCTCTTGTAATGCATGTAGTGACAAATGACTTCTCATATAATAAGAAATTTACTTACTGCTACGGATTAAAGTTTAGAATCTTAATAGCTACCAAGACGACCTGCTCAAAAAAAAATCGTCAAAACTGCTGAGATGTTTTTGAATCGTTTTAAAAAAATATAATTATTGTTTTTTCTCTCTTTTCCAGATGCGTAAAACGGCAAGCAAAATGGATGAGCTAAATATATATATTTTCGACAGTGTGCTTAATACAAGAGTGAGTTATGTATATATTAATATTATTGTTATTGTTTGTATAATAGGGGCGGGTTGATGTGGCAGCATGTGCCAAATCTAGTGTTTAATATTCAGTCATTGATTCCAAGTTACCACAAAAACGCAAAAAGCTGCTATGAGCAGTGTTTAAAAAGCTACCAGTATTTTAGCAAAAGCACCAAAATATTGGTTTTTGATGGATAAATAAAAATCAGAACCCAATAGCAAACAAATGCTGAACCTATTGGTCTTATTAAATATTACCTGCGGCTTCAGGCTAATGCTGCCGTCAATATTTTACACGCGAGATAGATTTCTCGCAACACTTTTTATCATAATAAACCCAAATGGTTTTCCAGATTAAAATACAATAAGCTCTAATTGAGATTTTATTCAATTGGTCTTGTAAAATATTACCTTCAGCCGGCTAATGCTACCTACCGTTAATAGTCAACAGCCGCTGATTGTTTTTACGCGAGATAGATTTCTGGCAACACTTTTTAATATAATAAAACCAGATGGTTTTCCGGATTAATTGAAATTTTATCCAATTTTTCCAACAAGTTTCACGCGACATGTAATTATTTTGAAGTAGGAAATTTGCGAAGTCAGATGTAAAACCCATGTGGAATACAAGAGACGTAAGTTATACGTCGCACAAACAACAGCTAGTAGCCTCATGAATGGATGCCTTTTTTCAGCAAGTTTTTCGAAATTATTTAGAGAGATCCAAATAGAAATACCTTTTTGACAGTGATACGATATTCCAATCGGAGATCGAATTTGGCCAAAAAATACATTTATTTCGAAAAGGCATATTTTTATTTCGGCGGCTACAGCAAGTATTTTTGCCGCCAAAGCATCTACAGAGAGTAACTGATTGGTGTGAACCTTATAGTGGTGTCATCATTGCAATCTATATACATATGTAATAAAACTGTAACAGGACCATTTCTGAAATATGAAATATTATTTGAAAATGTTGCTGCTGGTGCAGCTAATAATAGAAGTGGAATACAAAAACGCAATTCTTAGAATTTTTTCTGTCTGTCCATCGTTCTGCCTGTCTGTGTTCGCATCACGTAAAAACTACTATTAATCTTAATAACATTTTGTAAGGAGATACCTTGGTATCTTGGTTCAAATACAGAATACTTTTTTCTGCAAAAATATCACATTTTATAGAAAATAATTCTTGCAAAAAAAAAAACGGACTTCAAAACAGACAAACTTAAAATCATGTTTCTTTAAGACGGTAATTATACAATGATTATATTATATTCGAGGAAGATTGTAGCAGGATTTTTTAAATGTCATTGCACAAACTGTCAATTCAGATAAAAAAAAACTAATTTTTGAATTCAATAATCTAAAACAAATATCAGTCGATTATCTACCTGGGGAGCAGTACTTCCGGAGTATATAGGGGCACAAGACCCCAGGTTTCTGTGCTTTTTCAGGTCAAACCAATGCCAAACGACTGTCTGTATACAGCGGATAAAAAGTTTGGCTATATACATAAAGTTACACTAACTATTGCGACACCCTGTAATTTCCGAGTTCAAATTTTATACTTGTTATAGCGGTCGTAGCAATACAGGTTCATTGTAAATTTCAACCGTCTGTCTGTAACGGCTTAAAAGTTTGGTCATATATATCACTTTTACATTAACTATTGCGACACCCTGTAATTTATAATTTTAAATATTTATACTTATTTTAACACACATAGTAATGGACATTCTGTCTAATTGTTAAGTGTTTGTCAATAACTATTTAAAAGATAGGGTCATATATATCAAATGACGTCACCTATTGGGACACCCTTTAAATTCAAATTTTAATATAAATACTTGTTAAAGAGAACTTTGTCATACAGATTCTTTGTAAAATTTAACTTTGTGTCCATATACATCAAATTACATCAACTATTGGGACACCCTTTAATTTCCAATTTTAAATATTTATACTTGTTATACCAGACATAGTAGTGAACACTCTGTCTATTTTTCAAGTGTTTGTCTATAACGGTTCCAAAGATGAGGACATAATGGTCAAATTACATCAATAATTGGGACACCCTTTAATTTATCAAAATTTTATACTTGTTGTAATAGCGGACTAAGTAATATAGGTTCTTTGTACATTTCAACTGTCTATCTATAACAGTTGAAAAGTTTGGCCATATATATCACTTTTACATTAACTATTGGGACACCCTTTAATTTCCAAATTCATATTTTACACTTGTTATTTTAGCGGACTTAGCAATACAAGTTCTTTGTAAATTTCAACTGTCTGTCTATAACGGTTCAAAAGTTTGGCCATATATATATCAAAATAAACCAACTAATGGGACACCCTTTAATTTTTAATTCTAAATATTTATACTTATTATAACAGACATAGTAACGAACATTCTGTGCAACTTTCAAGTGTTTGTCTATAACGGTTCAAAAGATAGGACCATAAAGGTGAAATTACGTCACCTATGGGGTCACCCTTTAATTTTTAATTTTATTTTTTAATTACTTTTTGTTATTGGGAGCTATAGTGATACGCACTTTTTTCTAATTTTAAATGGGTGACCTACAAATTTCATAATACACGTAAAAAACATGTATGTTGTATGGGGACACCCTTTAATTTTTAAACTTTTAAACTGTTTTTAAAATGGGACCAATCTGTAGCCATAACCTTTCTAATGGCGCAAAAATTTTTAAAATCGGTTCAGAAATGACCGAGTTCTGAAGGCACAAACATAAAAAAAAAAAAAGCAACATTCAGACGAATTGATAACCTCCTTCTTTTTTTGAAGTCGGTTAAAAATAGAGGAAAACGTAGTGAAAGTACGCAATTTTACCCTTTTAAAAGTACTGCAAACTTGACAGCACCTTTTTTTTTGTCAGCGGGATATTTAAAACACTATTTACAGAACTCTATAATACATAAATTTTAAAATTTAATCCAGGGATGGTTACCTCTATATAAAGAAAATACATAAACCATAACTGAAGAACTATAAAAGTAAAAATCTTAAAATGTGGTGTGGATGGTTTTCAAAACAAAATCCAACAAAATAATGTCAGGAGACCTCACGAACTGGCGGGCGCAGCTAGGCAGGTAATAAAAATGTAATAAGTACCATAAGGAAAACGAAAGTCAAGCCCCTTATAGAAGAAATATGTTCAGCATGTGACTTTCCAACTTTGTGACTCATATGTAATAATGCATGTCTGGCAAAATTTTTATTATTTATAATATCGGCTTGCAAACGTACATGTACAATTACGATCGATATAGCCCATGTTTGTTAACAACAACTAATCGAATCTCGCTTTTTCCCCCTTTTTCATTCGTTTGCAAAATAGCTTGCTGTCACCATAAAATATATTTTTGTTTGAGTCACAAAAGTACCTACGATTCAGCAAATTTTTTAAGTTTTTTCTTCCGTAAATTCGAATATGTAAAAAAATTATATAATAGTTACGAAATAGACAAAACTAGTTAAAAGCATATTAATATATTGCTGTTGTAAAATATGAGCTTCACCAGGCTCATAGTCAACCGCCGCTAGCTGTTTTCACACGGCATAGATTTCTGGCAGCAATGTTTTAAAAATGTCTCCCAACGTACGTTTGGAAATTTGTGATGACTCAAAAACCATTAATGGGGGTAAAATGTATTGAGAACTCGAATGGAAGTGGTCCCTGGCATTTCCCCAAAGGGTTTCTGAAGTCGAAAAATTAGTTCTTCTGTGAGTAATCGGTAATTTCGGAGTCATAACAACTATGTTAAAAGCATTTACACTCGTAAAAAAACGTTAAAAAAAGGTTTAACGTTAAACAACTCTCATGTAAAATTTAGTTTTTAGGGTTCCGTACACAAAGTGTAAAAACGAAACCCTATTGTTTTCGCTACAATGTCTGTCCGTGTGTCCGTCTGTCAGCGCCTTTTATCTCTGGAACCGTAATAGGTAGACTCTTGAAATTTTCACAGATGATGTATAGTTGTTGCCGCTATAGCAACAAATACTAAAACTTATAGGGTGTTCCAATAGAGAGGTGTTATTTATGAAAATGTGTTTATTTCTTGAACTGTAGGAGGGATACACTTGAAATTTACAAACAGTTATTAAAACTTAGTTCACTATATAAACAAGTATAAAAAAATAAAAATAAAAATTAAAGGGTGTTCCGATAGTTGTGTGAAATGCATGTATAAGGCATAAGTTTTGAACCATAATAGGTATACTCTAAAAATTTTCACAGAAGGTGTATAGTTGTTGCCGCTATAGCAACAAATACTAAAACTTATAGGGTGTTCCGATAGAGAGGTGTTATTCATGAATATGTGTTTATTTCTTGAACTGTAGGAGGCATACACTAAAAATTTACAAACTGTTATAAAAACGTAGTTCGCTTTATAAACAAGTCTAAAATGATAAACCTAAAAATTAAAGGGTGTTCCGATAGTGGTGTGCTTTGTATGTGTAAGGCCTAGGTTTTGAACCATAATAGGTAGACTCTGGAAAATTTTACCAAAAGTGTATTACTGCGGCCACAATAGCAAAAAATACTAAAACGTCGGGTGTTCCAAAAGTGACGTGTTATTTACGTTTATGTCTTTTTTTTTTGAGCTGTAAGAGGAAACCACTTACAATTTGCAGACTGTAATTAAAACTATGTTTGTTTTATAAACAAGTATACAAAATTGAAATTAAATATTAAAGGGTTTTCCAATAGTGACGTGATTTGCATGTATATATCCTAAGTTTTGAATGAATAGGTGGAATCTTGAAATTTTTACAGGAGGTGTATAACTCTGTCCACTATAACAAATAATAGGAATTAAAGGGTTTTCCGCCAGTGACGTGATTTGTATGTATATAGCCTTATTTCTTGAACCGTAACAGGTAGACTCTTGAAATTTTGTACAGAAGATGTGTTGCCACGGCCGATATGACAATTACTAAAAATTAAAGGGTGTTCCGACAGTGACATGTTTTTCACTTATAGTGACTTATTTTTTAATCGCAATAAGTAGACTCTTAATATGTTTATAGAAAGGAAGTTGCCATGGCCACTATAGTGAATAATAAAATTAAAGGGTGTTCCGACAGTGACAAGATTTTATAAACCGTAATAGATACCCTCTTGAAATGTTTACAGTAGATGTGTTACTTCGGCGCTATAACATATACTTAAAATTGAAGTGTGTCCATTAGTAACGTGTTTTTCACGAATATTACCTTATTTTTTTAACCGCAATAGGTAGGCTTCTGATATTTTAATAGAAAGTGTATTACCATGGCCGCTATAAAATGAATTACATATTAAAATTGAAAGGGTGTTCTTATTATGATGCAATTTTCGCGAATATTACTTTAATTTTAAAGTTTAAGGGTGTCCCATAAGACATAAAGAAATAAACAACTGGAATTTTTAAATTATACTGAACATAGTACGGAACCCTACGTGTGTGAGTGTAACTCGCACTTGACTAATTTATTTAATTTAGGTCCGTTTTTATTTGCGCGGTCCTATATGCAGAAAGCAAATATCAAGCCGAATATTTGAACTAAGTGAATATCTAGATTCACGAGGCTGTTCAGCTTACGTCTTTTTATTCATTTTAACCTTCGCTTTACCAATACCCACCCGGGTGACATTTTCGGTTTATTTCTTTTTCAAATTTGTTTCGATTTAAATTAAATTTAGACTCACTGAGAGTTCTGTAGAATTTAGTAAAAACATGATAAAAAATTTAATTTTTTATAATGTTTTTTGGATTTTTTCAAATTTTCTTCAAGGTTTACCAATACCCACCCGGGTGGTACAAGAGAAACTTTTACGTTTATTTATTTTTAAAAATTTAATTTTTTTTAATTATAATTTATTATTCCATAAAAGCGGTCTTTTATATATTATTTTGATTATAGTTAATTATTGTTAGCTATTATAATACAATTACGATGATAGAGAATGGTGGCAGTTGGTGCATTTAGTTCGACAGACGCTGTCTTATGCACAACTGATTTTCTTGCAAACTTGCCGTGTGTTTCTCTTTTGTTTATGAGAGTGCCAAATACACTATTTAGTTTTTATTTTAATTTACATCCTTTTAGGGATTTTCATCAGCCTCGAAATCAGCAACTTGATCCATAGCAGTAAGGGGTTTACCTAAAAAGTATATCTTTGGCTTATTTCCTCCTAGTTTTTACCTAAGGTGCACTCCATAGCTGACCTAATGAGAAATCCTCCAGTAATTTGAGGTATTTTTGACCTGGTCAATATTAACGGACGACATAGGCCCTTGACAAACCTCTCAATAAAGTGTTTTCGTTGCAAATGCCTCACATGCGAATGTTCCTGGTATATTATAAAAGAGGCAAGAGCGGATGTATCCAAAATATTGTTGCTCCTTTTGTGAAAGACTGTGATAACAACTTTCCCATTGTGTCCACACCATCCTTAGTTTTATTATAATATAAAATTATCTTTATTTTGTGGACCAGATGTAATTTTATCTTTGTGAATTGCTGACTAGCTCAACTGATTTATTTCTGGGTGGAACGTAGGTCACTAAAGTTATACCTTCGGAAAAATCAAAAAAAAAAAAATCATGTCCATCTTTTATTTTTTTGTGTGGCTACCATGGACAACTTCTTAGTGGCCAGCTCTTTGACTACTGAAAGTGTTGTAATAAAATTGTCTATGGTAACAATTATTTCATAGTTTTTGTACATGCCCACCATTTTTTTTTTTTTTTTTTTTTTTTTGCTGTACGCTAGCCTTGATATACATATATAATCACATGCCCACCAGATTTTATTCCATATTTAGCTGGCTTGGAAGGCTTCTATAGCGTAAAATGAGGTCGGCACTGGAAATCAAGGAGTTGTTCGTCTACGGTTATAAACTCGTATTGTCGATAATATGCTCTTAAGTTGGAATTCACCATCGCGAAGACATCTCTTATAAGTGAAAAAATTGGTTTAATGTTGTGTGCCACTATCTACGCTTATTAAGAAACTTCCTTATAACGAACCGTTTTGCTGGTCTCACAGAGTTTATTATGACTTTATTGTATTTTGAAAGCATTAAAAGCTATAACAAATTATTTAAAAACAAAAAAGGTTTAAACACGTATAAAAAATACTTCTCCGTCTCATATAAACATAAAAACCTTTGGTAAAGCGAGGGTTAAACTAGAGAATTATGTGAGAGTTTTATTAGAAAAAAAAATTCTTTTTAATATTCCTTTTTAGATGCCCCACTAGGCTAGTAAGTAGTATGTAGGTTAGATACCTGCCAAAGACTCTGGTCTATTTCACTGCGACGGGTGGGGAGATGTTCGTTTACGTAATCAGTAAAATTAAGTTCGAACATAGAAAAAATTAAATTCAAAAATTAAAGATTTTAATTAGTTTCAGATACGACTTTAATTAAATTTTTAATTAATTCAATTATTTATTTAACTAAAATATTTTAATCTTTCTTAATTAATTATATAACTGAATCAATCAAAAATATTAATTAAATTTGTATCTGAATCCAATTAAAACCTTTAATTGGACCAACATCTTTTTGTGAATATAATTTGTATTTCTATTACAATGTATAATAACAATAAGAAAATATATATATATAAAAAATTTTAGATCTATTGTTTACCTTTAGATCTCACAGTTAACCAGTTATGTTTTCAACAACTTAAAGACATTCACTCTATTTGGTCTCTACAATATTGATGGCACCTTATTGACGTCTGTAAGTATTTTATAATAATCATTAAAATATACATACATACATATGTACATATGTACATATTTAAATTTATTTAAACAAATTTCTATTCCTACAGATCATATCGGGTACCGCAACGTACATAATCATTTTAATCCAGTACAGTGGGAATGGCGAAATTTGTAAAAGTGAAGTAATTTTGCATACGAATGATACCAAAAATCATGCTTAGAAGTTCTAACACATTTTGCCTTGGAAAAGTATAAAAATAAAAGCTTTTCCAACAATTTAAAATTTATAGACACATAAATCATGTATTTTATTAAAAGAACAAAAAAAGGCCAGTATTGTTCATACACACACAGACTTTTGTTACTTCTACACGCTTTTCCAAGGCTTAAAAGTAACCATAACAAAATTATTATTGGCAATATATTAACAGAATCGATAAATCTTGTTCGATATCAAACAAAGCAAAAAACGATAGAAAAATTCACAATGACACCCAACTGAGGCAAGTGACAGTTTGCCATCGTAATGTTGCATAATTGAAGATTGTTGCATGAGTGAGTGTGTGTGTTACCAATTCTTATAGTGTTGCTAACATGTGAAAGAATAATGGAATTAGAAGGCTTGAGGCAAATTTAAAATGTAATGTTTCTTTCATCAAAGGTGGTCAGTCATGCACCAGAGAATAAAAAAATATCATTGTGTGGGACTCATATTGAAGTTTCTGCCATTAAATTATTTATGCGTGAACTAAAATTGAGTTTTTTGTTGTTTTTCATCTCCTAGCACTTTATACGAGGTACGGGTCAAAAATCGTTATTTTTCAAAATATCGTTAGTAAAAACAATACCGATTTTTTGAAAGACAAATTTAAGGTTTAACAAAAACAAAATCCATCAAAGAAACCTTTTTCTAAAAATCGTAAAAAAAATAATCGCTTATTTAAAAAAAAAAAATATAATTTATCTTGTAACTTTTAAAATATTCTATACCTTTTAAAAGGAACTAGATATCTTACTTTCGTCGAACCCCCGCCTGTTAGACATGGTTTCAAGAATTTTTCTCTTAACAAAATCGTTATATAAATGATTAAAGATATCGGAAAAACCCGACTACCTCGGTTTTTCTCATAATTTTTAACGTTATTGTTATACTCTTCACCACAGGTGGAAAAATTTATATACATATATGTAAGTTTGTCATTCCGTATGTAATTTCTTCAATATTTATTTCCGACCCCACAAAGTATATATATTCTGAATCCTTATACTTATACTCAGAGAAGTTGATTAAGCGATGTCCGTATGTCCGTCCGTCTGTGTTCGAGTTGAAATCAACTTTGCCAAGGCACCAGAAGATACAGAAAATTTAAGACCCCCGATCTGCCAGCCATAGTTTGGAAAATTTCACTAATGGAATTCAGCAACATCAGACCCTTTCATTCGGGGATGTGGGCAAAAAACCACGCCTACCTATATTTTTCACGTTTTTTTTTATTTTTTCGGTTCTAATGATTCTCCTTTACTTTTTTTTTTGTTAAATAAATATTAGACCACAACCAGTAGATCGCACGGAGTGCATAAAGATCTCATAGGATCAATAACCTCCTGTTTGTTTGTTTATTTTTTGGTTGGTGGGATTTTTCTGCTTTGATTTGTATTAAAGGCCTTTATAGAAAGATAATAGATCCACTGGTATACTAGTAGCAGTCAAAAGACAAATTGGGGGTGTCAACATGATGAAATCAACTTTGCCAAGGCACCAGAAGATACAGAAAATTTAAGACCCCCGATCTGCCAGCCATAGTTTGGAAAATTTCACTAATGGAATTCAGCAACATCAGACCCTTTCATTCGGGGATGTGGGCAAAAAACCACGCCTACCTATATTTTTCACGTTTTTTTTATTTTTTCGGTTCTAATGATTCTCCTTTGCTTTTTTTTTGTTAAATAAATATTAGACCACAACCAGTAGATCGCACGGAGTGCATAAAGATCTCGTAGGATCAATAACCTCCTGTTTGTTTGTTTATTTTTTGGTTGGTAGGATTTTTCTGCTTTGATTTGTATTAAAGGCCTTTATAGAAAGATAATAGATCCACTGGTATACTAGTAGCAGTCAAAAGACAAATTGGGGGTGTCAACATGATGAAAAATTTGTTTAAGGATTTTTTTGCTTTTGTCTAAATATTCTAACGCAATTTAGATTGCAAGAAAATCCTATTTTTTACCAAAAATTAAAAAAAAAATTTAAAATAAAATTTTTAAAAAAATTTTTCTAAAAAAATTTTACATAAAATTTTCGAACAATTTTAACCAAAAATTATCAAAAACAAATTGTAGAAATTTTTACAAAGATTTTTACTAAAAAATTATTACAAACATATTTCCAAAATATTTTAAAAAACTTTTTTACTAAAAAATTTAAAAAAATGTTCCCAAAATTTTTTTTCAAAAATAAGTTTAAAAAAAATTTTACAAAAATATTTTATGTAAAATTTTTACAATAAATTTTCAATAAAATTTAAAAAAAAGCTTTTTATTAAGTTCTTTAAAAGATTTTCAATAAAATTTTTTAAAAGATTTTCAATAAAATTTTTACAAAAGATTTTCAATCAAATTTGTACACAATATTTTCTATAAAATTTTTACAAAATAATTTATAAAATTAAAAACAAAAATTAAAAAAAAATTTAAAAAAGATTCTTCAAAAATTATTACAAAAAATTTTAGAAAGTTTTATCAAAAAAAGTTAAAAAAAAAATTGCAATAAATACTTTAAAACAAATATTTAAAAAAAGTTTTCCAAAAATGAAAAATCGGTCATATCGGTAATTTCGGAGTCATAACAGGTAAAATAACAGCCTTTACACTCGTAAAAACTATGAATAGGAACGCGTTAACTTTGAACAGCTCTACCGAAAGTTTATTTTTATCCCTAGGTCCCTTCTAGTTGAGCGCCCACACATATTTTTCGCTCATATATTTTCCTTTACTTGTCAACCAGCCCTCGTATGTTAAATGATAATGAAAAAATTATTATTTTATAACCAAAACCATAATTGTGCCTTATATGTATGTTACACAGTGTGCGTTTTTTTTTTTTTTGCATTTGTATTGTTGCTTGCAGGCGTGCAATAATTGGCAATTACGTTGGCAATTCATACCCTGTGCTGCCAGCAACAAAACTGCATTTAGTCAGATCAGCTCAGCAAGACTAAAATATGCCTACCGGACGTGACAATACGTTAACGCCGACAATGTTCTCTTAGAGTTCGGCTTACTCATTTGTTCGTAGATGTGATCAATGTTTTACAAGAAGGTTGATTACAAACGCAACAACTACAACAATATTAAATTAGAAGGGGATTGATTGTTTGCTAGTAAGTGTAATTAATGTCTTGGCATTTGTAATTAGAGATTTTTTATTTTACTTAAAAGATCATTTTTTCTTTTAAACCAACTAAATAGAGGGGAGACCCAATATACTGTTTTAAAACTTTAACTCTAGTTGTATAATGATTCCTTTCATGGGTCGAACGAAGTGGAGAAATTTGCTCAAAAGATGCACAGAAATGAAAAAAAAATTACACATCTATACATATAATTAAATAGTAACTCATTTCCTGTCTGTCTATCTGTTTGTCTTTTTTTTTGTGTTCGCATCACGTAAAAACTACTCGATGGATTTTAACAAAATTTTGTAAGGAGGTAAATTAGTATCCTGATTCCAATATAGGATCCCTTTATCCGAAAATATCTTACTTCCAACAAAAAGTGGAGAAAAAGCAGCGAAAGCACGACGCCGATTTTTATCGATTTAAAGGTACTGCATACTTTAAGGCATCTTTTATTTTTAAAAGCATATTTTAAGCAATGTTGCGCAACAGATGGCGCTGTTTTAAAATAATGAATAACTCATTTCCTATCTGTCTTTTACAGAGCTTTACAATAATATTTAGAATTTTATATAAATTTTAGAATTTTATCCAGGGGTACCCATACCTTTATATAAGGTAAATACGTAAAAATCTTAAAAATTGGTGTCGATTACTTTCAAAGCAAAGTCGAACAAAATATTGTCGGGACGCACACAACGTGTATGGACACATCAAGTAAAAAAATAAAGTTGTCATGCCTTTCGGAGGACGTAAAATAATTAAAGTTTATCGTATAGGTATTTCGGAAAGTAGATCTTTAAAAACCAATGGAAGCGAGTCGCTTAATTTCTGAGACCTTGATGTCTTTAAGTTTGTCAATATTGTAAATTTATTTTTCCTTTATGTAGGACAGTGAGTTTAGCCAAATTATATGGTGGAGCAGGTCTATAATTTACAACAGGTCTTTATTAGTGTTATCAGGGCCAGACTAAAAAAGTTACGATTTTGTATCCAAAAATTTACAAATATATTTTCATAAAAAGTGAAATTTTATCGTTAAAATTGCAGGTCGTTTTTTGTACCAAATGTTTCTCAAATTTCACTAAATGTTACGTGGGGCCTTTAAAAGTTACGAAAAATTTTAAAAAATGTAACCAAACGGCATCACTGGTCTCTATAGTGTTTTTTTTTTTTTTTTTTTGATTATTTTTGGTTGTGCTCTGAATGCTGGAGGTCCTGGATTCATTTATATTTTTCCGCCAGTGAATGTTATGCAGTGCTGCGTATCAGACTTGTAGGATGTCAATTACAGTTTGTTATTAATTACACTTGCAATTACGCAATTTTTTGTAATTGTAATTGTAATTTTTCAATTACAATTACATTCAACTATTTGTAATTGTCATTGAGATTTTTTTTAATTATACATTATATGTAATTTGTAATTAAAAAATTCCAACTATAATTACATGTAAATGTAATTAAAGACATTAAATTATAATTGTAATTGAAAACATTCAATTATAATTGTAATTGAAAACATTCAATTATAATTAAAAACATTTAATTATAATTGTAATTGAAAACATTCAATTATAATTATAATACAAAACATTTAATTACAATTGTAATTGGAAACATACAATTATAATTACATGTAATGGAAAGTTATCAAGAATATAATTGAGTTTTGTTAAATTTTAAGTAATGTTTATTGCCTAATTACAATTAAAATTACCTGTAATTTGTTATTAAAAATACCAATTACAATTACCTGCAATGTTTAATTGAAAATGTTTAATTACAAATTGACTTTAGTACTAGATTTAAATTACAATTAATTTAATTGTAATATGTAATGGCGAATATGCAATTACATTTTATATGTAATTTTAGTTGAAATATAATTGAATTGAAATTTTGAATTTTGTGCATTAAGCCCGTTGTATACATTGATGTGACAACAGTATTTCACTTACTACAAAATAAGGGGTGATCCATTTCGAGGTTCCCTACTTTTTTAAAGAAAAAACACCGAATTATTAAAATGTATTATCATTTGAAAGAACATTCTTTGGCATTTATTTTTTGAAGATTATGAGTATCAACTGTTGGCCGTTGCTACGTCGCAGACGGTCCATCCGTTGAGTCCAATTTTCGATGACTCGTTCGAGCATTTCGACTGGTAACTGGCGAATGACACTCTTAATGTTCTCCTCCAAGGCCTGAATCGAAGCGGGTTTGTCTCCATAAACTTTAGACTTTACATATCCCTACAGGAAAAAGTCTAACGGTGTGATATCACACGATCTTGGTGGCCAATCGACCGGCACAAAACGTGAAATTATGTACTCACCGAAATGTTCTCTCAATAAATCCATTGATTGACGCGATGTGTGGGAAGTGGCGCCGTCTTGCTGAAACCAAATGTCGCCGAGATCACGAGCTTCAAATTCAGGCATCAAATAGTCGATTATCATGGCACGATAACGCTCGCCATTGACGGTTATGTTCGCACCGGCATCATTTTTAAAGAAATATGGACCGATGATTCCACTGGCCAACAAACAACACCAAACCGTTGTTTTTTCTGAATGAAGTGGCAGCTCTTAAATCTCTTCAGGATGCTCTTCGTCCCAAATGCGCCAATTTTGTTTGTTTACAAACAAAATTTGTATTGAAAACGTTGGATCTTCCTGGAAGATCTTCTTTCAAGAGCCCATAGAGCCAAGCGATTCAGGCGTTAGTCTTTCCATTATAAAATGCCAAACAATACTAAACAAAAATAACATGACAGCATAACACGACGCACATGTGATCTGTCAAAAAAAGGCAATTCAAAAAAGTACCTCAAAATGGATCACCTTATATATTCATACATGCATACATTAAACAGCACATTAGAAAAATCACATTAGATTTGGTATAAGAAAGTTAGAGCAGGATTTAAAGGTTTTATTCAAATTAATTTATTTATCCTTTTAATTTATTTTATTTTATTGCTATTTTTTTTTTTTTCTTTTTAATTTATTTTAATGGTTTATTGTTTCTTGTGTTGTTTGTGTTTAATGACCAAGCAACTAGTGGGTTTGATTTGTTGCCATAATGAAGCCATTACAATATTTTACAAACGTCATTTTAATCACCAGCCTTAATCAGCAACATTAATTTTAAAAAATCACAATAACAAGACTCAGTCACAAAGTCATGCAGTCAGTCAGACCAACAAATGGTCGACTGGACTGCTCGGTTGGAAAAACAGGCCAATAGAAATTTTTTTTTTTTTGAAAACTATAAAAGAAATCAGCCGACACAATAAATTTTCTTTACAACAACATATTATTTTTAAAAAATAAATTTTGTTTGACTGTCGTTACGTCATTCAAATGTTAGCGGCCAAATTTTTTTGTTATCACGTTCCTAAAGCTCCACTAGACGGTATAAATTCTTGAGTTTATTTGAAAAGGTTTATTTTATTGCACACGTACACACACGCACACACACGCACACACACGCACACACACGCCCCAACGCACTTATTTCAGTTTCAGAGTGTGAGTTAGTGAGTGTAGAGCTTTTAAAAATGTCAAAAAATTCTGTTTATTATCTTTCAAAGATCATTAAGTTAAGAACCCAGGTTAATGGTGTAATAGTTTGAGTGTGCACCTATGCATGTGTGTGTGTGTGTTGTATTGCGTCTGTATATATTGTTATTTGATTTTATTTGTTTTAATGCAATATTATGTTGCATTTATTTTATTCAGTCACTCCGTCAGTCACTCTTAACGACCAGAAGCCTTTAACGGTGTCAACAATAAATCCACCCACCTGTGCCATAATTGTTAAGACGAAAAAAATAACCAAACATGTTTAGAAAACGGTTAAACTTATCGCCTGACTTGAAGTTTTGTATATTTCTTCTGTCAGTTTTATTTTTGCCCATAATGATTAAAAGCAGCAAAAAAAAATATTGCCTTCTTTGCACATTACTTTTCTGGTAGCAAATGAAAATTGGCTTTTAAAGCGATACGTGGTACCACACATCATTGATTAAATCAAATCTGACAGGGCTTTTAAAACGCCAAAAATGAGAACAAAATTTTGAATGAATGTGATTTTAATATTTGAATGTATGTGACAGGTTTTCAATGAAAAATTTAATTAAATTTGAACGGAGATGGAAAATGTTGTGTTGCATGTATGTTGTGTTGCATGTATGTTGCAAGCAGGGTTCAGAACTTCTCATTTTTTGAATGTTAAATTTTCAACATTTATGATATTACTCATGATTTTTTTAACATACGCACATACATGAAGGGTGAAAAAATGTGATAAGTAATGAATTAGCTCATTCTCGTTATTGTAGTTACTTGTTTTGTTATGTGCAACTGCCAGCGTATGTAGCAACAAAGTGTTTTAGAAAACTCATTTATGAAAAATTTCATAAATGTATACTCATGAATGTACACGTTCATAAATGAAAAAAAAAAATACAAGAATTTATTTTCGTTTTCACTCATGAGTGTTCATTTATGAAATTTCTCATAAATGAGTTTTCTTAAACACTTTGTTACTACAAACGCCCGCAGTTACACATTACAAAATATGTGCATATACATACACACATCCATAAATTTATGCGACTACTTAATGAGAACATTTTTCTACATTCTTTTCATTTATGAAAAATAACCAAAATTGTAAATTCTCATATATGTATGAGCACTTGCTTGAAAAACAAAATATTTTTTTCATTTATTCACTTTTGAATTGAAAGGAAAAACATTAATCATCTCATTCATAAATGAACAAACAACAAATTATTTTCTAGTCTCTCACACAGGTGTAAAAAGAAGCGGCAAAAACAAAGTGAGGGAGCATTTCGGTACTCTGGTTGCAATTAATAAATACAATGTAAAGGGTGTCACAATTGAACTAAATAGAAGACAAAAGTACTTTGCGGACATGCTGTTTTGGCAGTGCACTATGGGGACGTTGGCAAAAAAATAATGAAATAAACCTTTAGTTTCTATAGAGGTAATTGGATTTCACGGTTTAGAAGGGGTGTAGTCATTACCTAAAATCAGGGTACCTCATATACATATATGAAACCAATTAACCGACACAGATTTCTTTGTTTTAAACCGCCTTTCAAATCATTTTTAGCAAGCATAGGCATTTATATATTAATCACTATTTTTACTTGTCGTGTTGCTATGCACACCACGGGCGTTGTTAGACGCAATGTTTGCACCCAGTGTAAAGACCACCGTCAGGTTAGGGTATAACGCCAGGCACTGACGTAAATCTGTACCACATTAGTCTAAAGTGTGTATATCGTTTCTGAATTATTCGCATAGAATTAATCTTTAACTGCCACCAACAAAGGATCAATTCACCAAGACTATTGGTGATAACACTATTGCCGAGCTTACAGCACAAAAGATCGATTGTTTGAGGAGCTGTGCGACATGAGTAATATTGTGCGCCATCCTACTAAAACCAAATTATCCAAGGTCATCTAAAAAAAAGTCCGTCGTCAAAAATGACAGCTGCATTTTCGAAAAAAAAAATATGGGCCGAGGACGCTGCACAGGGGGCTCAAAAGCTCATTTTCGTGGATTAATTAACTATAATAGTGAGGCTCACAATATTTTATTTGGGCAGCTCTTACAATAAAGTGCATGTTTAAACAAAATCTTGTTTGTATACGAGGGGGAAAATCTATACCCCCATACAAAAAAAATCATATTTTTCCTATATCTGGAGAACTACAGTAGCGGGCACTCTAATTGACTTAGGCTTACTCTTATAGCAAACTACATGTTTCAACAATATATTGGTGGTAAAGGAGGGGACAGACGGGTACTCTCAAATATTTCACTTTTAAAGAGAATAAAAATACCTAAATCGTACATAAATCACGAAAAAACTTTAAAAATAAATCAATTTGTTTAATGCATATAAAATATATATTTTTATAATTTTAGTTTGTTTTTTCGTTAAAAAAAAAAATATAAATTTTTTTATTGTCGCTTAGGAAAATAAAAATTGGCCTAAGTTGACGTAAGCCGTGTGGCTATTTAGCTGTGATGGCGTCAAAATAATCGTCATCATTAGGGAAGCGGCAAAAGTTGGTTTAGTAAATACGAATGCGAAATATACGTTTAAGTTATGGGAAAGCGAAAAGGAATGCAAAAAAAACTTTCGTTTTTAAAAATATTTTTCCAACGATCAGTCTTAATATACCAACATCTCTCCATTTACCTCATCCATTTCAATAGATCAAGGTAGTATATAGAATTGGCAATTATAAATATTTCAAAACGATTCCCTTAAACCTTTCTTGTTTCTTTTGGGCTTACAAATGCGCGGATGGGCGTTATAGCTTAACTGGTGGCTTTGAGTTTCCCACAATTTTCTGATCTTGTTGATCACATGTCTCTATATAAAACTTGGTCACAATTTTGCATTACTTGAAAAATATTGTTTACGTCACTATATTTTGATTTAATTTTTATACTTTTGACAGCTACACTATTATAAATAATGTTACCAGACATCCCAATTTTAAAGGAATACCAATGCGAATTTCGCCGCACCCTAGTCTTCATATAAACGTGAGTATTTTAGTTCTTATGAATTATGGCCGGTAGCCTGATGTCATCCTTGTATTTAATTTCTAAATGGCAATAAATTCGTACTTAAATTTTAGCTTGAATTTTGTTGAGGAAAACAATCGTTAGCTAACAGCAAGTCGTTTAATAAAAATTTTACGTCAATCTTTCTAAAATTTATTACATTTTACGGGTTTTTTTTTAAGGAAATAAAAATAAAAATTTGCTTGCAATTAAGTTTGAAAAAGCTTGTTATTTGAACAAAATTTGTTTTAAGTTAAAAAATATTACACAAAAAAAATATTTCCCATATAATTGTAAACTTCGACAGTTTCTTAAGAAAATTATGCAATAACAATTAAAAAAGCAAATTAGAAAAAGAAAGTAAACAAAGTAATTAAAAGAAAAAGAATTCGACGAAGAACACGTAGCAATATTTATTATTTTTTATTTAATAATTTTTTATTTAATATAATTAGCCAAAACTAAATCAGCGCACCAAACGTTAAAAATTTTTATATAAAGGGTGTTTTTTATAGAGGTATAAAACTTTAAGTTTTCATTACTTTTCAAGATGGCGACAGATTTAACAGCAGTCAAGTGATTTATTCTCAGTTTGGTTTGGCAATAGACTCACGCCTGAACAACGCTTGCAAATAGTGCCCAAAACGAGATTACCGTTCTTCCCGATTTTCATAAACGAATTTTGTTTATCGATGAAGCGCACTTCTGGTTGAATGGCTACGTCAACAAACAAAACTGCCGCATTTGGAGTGAAGGTAATCCTCAAGTGTATGTCGAAACACCGTTACATCCAGAAAAACTGAATGTTTGGTGCGCTTTATGGGTTTGGTGGAATCATTGGTCCGTACTTTTTCAAAAACGATGGTGTCCAGAACGTTACAGTCAATGGTGATCGGTATAGAGCCATGATTACTAACTTTTTCATTCCTAAATTGAATAACCATGATGTCCAGAAGATGTGGTTTTAACAAGACGGCGCAACATGTCACACAGCTCGTGCCACAATAGATTTATGAAAGACACGTTTGGTGACCGCCTAATTTCACGTTTTGGACCTGTGAATTGGCCTCCAAGATCTTGTGATTTAACACCGCTAGACTACTTTCTGTGGGGCTATGTCTATGCGGATAAGCCACAAACGCTTGACCATTCGCCGTGTTATTGCCGATATACGGCCACAAATGTTGGAAAAAGTCATCGAAAATTGGACGTCCAAATTAGACTACATCCGCAGCCGTGGCGGTCATATGCCAGAAGTCATATTTAAAATGTAATGCCAATCGAATAATCCATCAATGTTTTATTGCAACTTACAGTTCTATACCTCTATAAAAAACACCCTTTACATGCATACATACATACATACATACATACATACATACGCTTGTAAATATCATTGGTCCGTACTTTTTCAAAAACGATGGTGGCCAGAACGTTACAGTCAATGGTGATCTGTATAGAGCCATGATTACTAACTTTTTTATTCCTGAATTAAATAACCATGATGTCCAGGAGATGTGTTTTCAACAAGACGGCGGAACATGTCACACAGCTCGTGCCACAATAGATTTATTGACCGCCTAATTTCACGTTTTATTGCAACGCTTTGCAGTTGGAAAATATGATTTTGACAGCTCGTTAGGTTGTGAAACTGTCATTGTTGAAAAGTATTGAAGTTTTTTATTTAATAATAATAATAATAATAATTATAATAATAATAATAATAATAATAATAATAATAATAATAATAATAATAACCCAAAAAATCATTTAACAGATTTTACCATACGTAGTATAAAAGTGAAAAAAATCGAGGTCGGGATTTCGAGGGATTTATAAGTTTTGAGGTCTTCTGAATCAATTTTCGCGATGATGTCTGTGGGTGGTTGGGTGTGTATGCCACTATTTTTGTGGAGTTTGTACTGGTCATACCGTTTGACATATCAAAATGAAATTTAGTATGTGCCTTTTGTATATGAAGATGAAAAGCTGTATAGTTTTTGGACATAATCGGTAGGGGGCAAGGGGTATTTTCCTTACCTGCAAATTTTGTGAACGCTCTACAGGTCATACCGTATGACATATTAACACGAAATTTATTATGTGCCTTTGGTTTATGGAGATGAAGAGCCGTATACATTTTGGGCATAATCGGGAAGGGACAAGGGGTAGTTTGGTTAACACCCCAAACCGAAATTAATTAATTTTTCGATTCGAATATACTTTGAACTTATATTCGTTATATAATATATCCATAAAAATATCTATTTCCATTGGGTATGGTAAAGTTGAGTGTAGGTCACTCCAGATTTTTTAATTAGAAAATATAAAGAGTAATATTTCTATGTCTATAACTTTAAAAGATAAATTTGACACAAAAAAGTGCCGCAATTCAGTCTTTACCAGTTCATAAAAAAAGTACCAAGATTAAGACATATGTATGTATTTTGAAATTCAGTTATGTCTGAATTAGTTTTAGAGATATGATCTTCCCATTTTATTCACTACTAGCTGTGCCCAGACACGTTGAGTGCGTCCTGACAATATTTCGTTCGATTTTGCTTTGAAAGCAATCCATAATAAATTTTAAGACTCTTACTTATTTACTTTATATAAAGGTACACATCCCTGGATAAAATTCTAAAATTTATTTAAAATTCTGAAATTTTTAAAATTATTTTAAAGTTCTGTAAAAGACAGACAGGAAAAGAGTTAATCATTATTTTAAAACAGCGCCATCTCTTGAGCAACATTGCTTAAAATATACTGCTTTAAAAAAGAAAAGATGCCTTAAAGTATGCAGTACCTTTAAACCGTTAAAAAAATATCGGCGCACTTTCTCTTGAAAATAAGATTTTTTTGCGGAAGAGAAAGACAGGAAATAAGTTACTGTTTTATTATATGTATAGATAACACATTTCTCTTCTTATTTAAAGAAAAAACTATAAACCGAATTTCATGTCTGTCTGTCTGTCTGTCTGTATTCGTGTCACTTGAAAACTACTGGGTGAGTTTTAATGAAATTGTGTGAGGTACCTTTGAAAAGAAAAAATAGAGAAAGTAATGACTCTATGCAATTTTGACGACTCCATGTTACTGCAAACTTGGTAGCACTTTTATTTTTGTCAGTTGGAAATTTGAAACATAATTTACAGAACTCTACAATAATTTTAGAATTTTATATAAATTTTATAATTTTATATCAAAATCGATGTTCCTAAGTAATTACCCAGGGATGGGTACCTTTATATAAAGTAAATACATAAACCATATATGAAGCCCTATAAAAGTTAAAGTCTTAAAATTAGTTGAAGATTAATTTCAATGCAAAATCGAACTAAATATTGTCTGGACGCATACGACGTGGCGGGCACTGCTAGTCGCTAATATTTTTAAATAAATATAAAACATAGAGGATTGTATAATAGAAGCAAAATAAAATAAAAGATTAAGCAGTTAAAATAACAGACCAATTGGTTACGAAAATCATATATGCAGCGTTGCATTTTTTGTTTGTTTTTTAGATCGGAACTGTAGATATTTGGGATATGAATATAACAGTTTTATCACATTGATAATAAAATAAATTGTTAATAAATTGTTTTCACATATAGAATATTTTAATCCACATACCGAGATAAAAACGTTACATTTCTAAATATTATACGCTTTTTTAAGATTAACACATTTACACTTGTGATTCTGAAAATATTAAACAAAAAAACGTTAATTGCAAACACTCGCAACAAACACTCATTAATTTGGCATAAATTTCGAACATTTCGATACGAATTCATTTAACGAAAAAAAAAAAAATCGAATGGATAAAACACATAAAAAAAATATTTAAATTTTTTTTAAACTTAAAAATGACTTTAAGCAAACAAGCGGAGGGCTATTTTATTTATTAATTTTTATTTGTTTTTTTTTTTTCTTAATCTTGGTATGTGTTTCATTAACAAAAAACCTGGTCTAAACAATTGCCAACAAAACGTGTTGTTTAGTATAAATTTAAAACTTGACCGCAGTGCATCTCTTCGAAACACAAATTCGCTACGTGTGTGTTTCATTTCAAAATTAATTAAACAGAAAAAAATATAATTTTAAAGTAAAATTTATCTTCTTTATTAGTTTAAAAACTTAAACGCCTTTAATACAATAACAAATTATGTTTCGAGTGTAATTAAGTGTATAGAGATTTTGAATGTATTAAACTGTTTTTCTATTGGCCCCGTCTAGTCTAACGATGATCGTTTGAAAAATTCAACTAATCGGAAAATATCTAAACAACAATTTCAACATCAAACCAACAAACCAAAACTTAATAAACATTTGTTGCATGTACATATGTGCTAAAAAAAAAAAACATCAAAAATGTAAGATCAAATGGTAAGCTGGAGCTTGCAACATACAACTTGTTGTACTCGTGACATGCAACACAAACTCATACACATAAGAAATTACGAGTAGACGTAGATAAATGTAATTAACACTTGAAGGTACTTTTTAAATGTCGCAAAGTACCAAGAAAATCGAGTAGTGAAAAATTAATATTTTTTTAATAAATAAAACTTTGACTTCAAAATCAAAATACGAGGGCAGTTTGATAATTCTGCGACTTTTTGAAAAAAAGATATTTACTTCGGCATAAAAGCTTTTTATTTTCCAACAAGGTCACCTTTAAAAATTAGTCAAACGTTTTTTTATTTCATCTAAGGCCTTTAAAACAAGAGTTTCTTTCAAAATTGATCTCTTCGTTTGACTAAAATCTCTTAAGCCCAGCTTTTTTTTTTAATTCAAAAACAGAAAATATTCGCTAAGGGTCTAGATCTGGAGACTATACAGGATGGTATGTGCTACTCCATCATGTATAGCCTCCAGATCTAGACCCTTGGTGGTTCAGCCCTATTCATGTTTTTTGCCATATTAAATAATTATAAAAACAATATTCATTCTGCACATCAAATGCTTTTTTATTCATTTCAATGAAAATTAACGAAGGTAGCCAAGGTATATTTATCAGCTGATTTAGTAGTTCGACATGTCAAAAGTTGTATGTGTTCAGAAATTTTATAGTATAGAAGTGAAAAAGCAATAAAACACATACACTCCTTCTCAATTTTCTTATATGTTTTGTGACATTTCGAACTACAAAGCAACAACAAAATGCCATGTTGTTCTTGTATTTGTTGTAGGGATGGCACTACCTAGTAAAATAAATATACCTTGGACTTAGCTTGCTTCAAATGCGACAGTAGTCCAACAGCCTTCTATGCTTCGCAGTGAAGTTTTAGAAGGAAAATTCAATTTTGGCCTCCATATAGTGCTGGCAAAGTATTGAGTGGTGGGTACCGAGTACTCGATACTCGATCGATCACAAAAGTTAATCGTTACTTTGACGGTAGTATGTTTAGAAATAAATTTATAAAAATATTTGCCAACTACGACGATAAATTTCCTCTGCTAGTATATAAACGAAAGTATTGAGTACTATTGAGTATCCAATTGAAAAGTATTGAGTTGTATCGAGCAATTGAAAGTAGTAAAATTAATTATCTGTCATTTTGAAAAACTCAGGTTCTATATAGGGCTGGCAAAGTATAGAGTAGTGGGTACCGAGTATCGAGTATTTGATCTTTTTTTAAATACTCAATACACAAAAGTAGTTAATCGATACTTTTAGGTTAGTATTTTCCGAAATAAACTGCATAGAATATTTGGCGACTACGATAATAAACTTCCGTTGCTATTATGTAAACGGAAGTATTGAGTATCCAATTGAGTGTAACTGAATTTCCTGCATTATCTTTATAAAAATAATGGCCCATTAAGCCTTCAGACTACAAGTCGCACCCATCTGTTTCTCTGTGAGGATGGAATTCCTTCTAAATCTGCCGATGCTGTATGATGTGTCTCATCACCGAAAAGAAATTTCTATGAAAACCCGACTTATTGTTTTCGCTGATTTATTGTTTTCGCTCATTTATCTAGAGAAGAATTGTTATAATGCAATCAAACAGATGTATATTAGGCACCTGGACACTCTATCGCTACGTTTGCAAACATCACTTAGACATATTAGTAAGTGGAGCACCGAAAGTGGTCTAAGTGTTAATGCGCAGAAAACGGATCTTGTATTATTCACCAGAAGAAACAAGATTCCTACATTTCCGCTACCACTCCTAAACGGAATGGAGCTTAAATTATCTGACAGAGCGAAATATTGTCATATGTGTTAGAGCTTTCGATGTAAGGACTTGATTATTAACTCAAGATTTAAATAGCTCGACAATCGGTCCAAATGAATAGCCAGTGACGAGGGAAAGTATGACAACAGAACTGTAATAGCTATAATCTCCAAACTTTGTGTGAGTCCGTAGGTAATCGAACTTCACCAGGACTAGTTGCTTTTATATTTTATTCTACTAAGTGTAGGAAGGCAGGTAAAATATAAAGTACCAAGATATAAGTATTAAATTGTTAATTCAATAATATTCTAACTTAGTGATACAAATGTCTGCCGGGTTCTTTTAAAGTAATGACAATGAAAATGTTTGCTGGGCTCTTTCAAAGTAATGATAATAATGGGATTATATGCAGAAAATAATTTTTTACTTAAAACTCAAGTCACGCAAAAGTACCATTTGCATACAACAAAAAAGTACTCGTAAACACTGATTATTATGTTGCATATGAATTTCATTGTGGCTTTTGTGGATCATAAGAAGTTGTAAGAGGTTTGTAATTCATTGTATAAGAGTATTTTTTTCGAAAATGCATAATAATAAATTCAATATGTTTCTTCGTTACTTTTCGTTGTGGTGCTTAACATTTTGTTGTTGGCTGGCTGGTTGGTTGTTGGTTTGTTTGTTGGTAAGTTGTATTTCGTATTGTTGTTCCCCTACGACCACTTACGTTTATTATTGTGTAACAATTTAAGAAAAAAAAAACATTTACTTTCAGTTGCTCATTTGCTGCTGAATACGTTTGTCGAATAAAATTTTAATTTCGCTTTCTTTCGCTGTCCACTGCTAAACGTTCGTTTAATTTTGTTAGTGGTGTAAAATTAACATTAGTATTTTAACGGCGCTTTAAATTCAAATTCAAAAATCTCAATTTCAATATTAGAAACAAAAAAAAGTTAAAAGAAAGAATTTTTTTACCAAAATAATAATGAGCTAATTAAGAACAAAAAAAATATATTTTTAAAAAATAAAAACAAGTTTATAATTTATAATTAAAAATTGGGTATTCAGAAGAGTGTTAAATAAATAATCGAATTAAATAATCAGGTCGCAGCCTTCTAAAGCTGCGTTTTTTTTTTTCTCTAAAAAAAAATAAAGCATTTTTTTAATTAAAAAGGAGAAAGTGTTAATTACCCAAAATGTAAATGAATAAAAATAAAATAAAAAATTAAAATGAAAATGAAAAAAAATAATAAAAAAAAGCCTGAAAAAAATCTAGTATTTTTAATAAAAATAAAATAAAAACATAAGTTTTGAGACAAAAAATTAAAAAAAAAAACATAAAAAAATCTAAAGATTATAAATAAAAAAATTTATATTTTGAATAAAAATAAAAAATTTAAGTTCAAGATAAAAAAATAAAAATTAAAAAAAAACTACTCTGAAGCATAACTAAGAAAAATATTGTATTTTATATAAAAATAACAACAACAAAACCTACTGTCTAAATGAATAAATTCCCATCGTTTTAATGTAAAATAAAAATTTATTTTATCGAAAGACATGATTTTTTCTATCAATTTATTGGTTCCATCTCAAAATTATTTCTAATCTTTTAAAACTAGCCGCCAATCAAGTCAAATTTTTGTATCCTGCATTCCAGCTAGGACATTCTACATCGAACTAAAACAAAGGATAAAATGTCCCATCCACCAAAACAGGGATTAAATGCCTCTATCTACCCTTTTATAACTGGACGCGCTTAACATGAGGCCGAGCATTTCATGTTAAAAAATTATTATCTCGCTTCTGGTCGGTTATACTGAAAAAATGTTAGGGTCATCATAGCTCTTTTCACACAGATTCACCGTGTTCGGTACAGACCTCGCATGGAGAGCATATACATCACGGGGGATCACTAACCCCCTGCGAGGGGTAATTTTAAATTGGTAGGGTTTTTCTGCTTTCGTTTTTATTAAAAAGCAGTATAGATAGAGGTGCCAATAGACCCACAGAGTGCCCACTGGTACCCAGGAGCAGTCAAAAGACAAATTGGTGATGATGATATAATACAATTTTTTTTCGAATTTTTTTGCTATTGTCTAAAAATTCTAACGCAACTTAGATTGCAGGAAGGTCCTAATTTTTACAAAAAATTTTCAAACAAAATTTTTACCAAAAATTTTTAGAAAAATTTTAACAAAAAATTTTGCAAAAAATGTTTAGCAAAAATTTCTACAAAAAATGTTCAAACCATTTTAACCAAAATTTTTCAAATACAAGTTCTACAAAAATTTTTAACAAAACAATTAAAAAAACAATTTACAAAAAAAATTTAAAAACATTTTTAATAAATATCTATAAAAACATTTTCTAAATAATATCCAAACATTTTTCAAAAAAAATGTTACAAAAAATATTCAAAAAAATTTCCAAAATATTTTCTATAAAATTTTTACAAAAAATTTTCAATGAAATTTTTACAAACATTTTCTGCTTTTACAACACAGTTTCTATAAAATTTTTACAAAAAAAATTTTAAATAAAATTTTTACCCAAAATTTTTAATAAAACTTTTACAAAAATATTTTCTAAACAATTAAAAAAAATTATCTATAGAATTTAAAAAACATTTTTACAACAAATTAGAAAAAAAATACAAATATTTTAAACAAATTTTCAAAAAAAAAAGGTTTTCAAAAAATTTTCTATAAAATTTTTTAATAAAATTTTCTATAAAATTTTTACAAAAAAAAATTCGAAAAAATGTTTACAAAAAAAATTTTGGTAAAATATTTACAAAAAAATTTTCTATATAATTTTTAAAAATAAATTTTATAAAATTGTTACAAAACATTTTATAGAAAATTTTAACATAGTTAGGCAATTCAGGTGACGATATATACTGTATACGAAGTATTGCTGATTAGTGGCAAAAAAAGCGCAGTTCTTTTTTTTATGCGTTTGTCTCTTAAATTAAATCAATTTATTACCTATGTCTGTAAAAATTAAGGGTATAGAATATAGGACTCTTACTAGTTTATTGAGTACTCAAAATATGATCAAATATGCGATACAGTGGGTACCCACTACTCAATATGTTGCCAGCACTATTTTTTAACCACTGTATCAAACTTTTGCATGATTTTTTATTTGCGCTCTTTATTTATTTTTTTCGTATTCTAAACAAAAAATGCCAGAGGTACAAAACTAAAGCGCAAGGGTATGTTATCCTTACCTTTCTCCGAAATCTGCAGCGCAACCTATAGCTTCGTGTGATATGGGAGACTCTAAGATCAAGCTAGGTAAAATTAAAATGAGCTGAAGAGGTGCTCCCCCATGAAAACTTGAGTTGAATGGTTTCCACCAGTGAAAAGGTTGAGTTTAATGGTGCTCTTCCAGTGAAAAAATGAGTTAAAATTGGTGCTCCACCAATGCAAAAATTATTGAATAAATATTACTAGATTATACACGACTACCAAAACAATTTCACGTGGCTGTTTAAAGCAAACACCAATAAAAGTAGCACAGTAAAGCTATTTGTTGAAGCCAATCAAATAATGTGATGGTGAAACGCAAACCACCCAAAGGCCGAACAACAAGGACGGCCTGATTGATAAGCGATAACGGCAATGACGCTCGAACGTTATTCCTCAATCCTTAGCTTCTTTACAACTGTTGCGCTCTGTAGAGCAAAATTTATTATAGTGATGCATTTTCTACCATATTACAGCTGCAAAGTTACTACTGTTTGCAATTATGAACGTGCTGCTGTGCAGTGATGCATTTACAAATAGGCTCTATAATTTTGCTTGTGAATTTTTTTAGTGAAATTTGATAAACAAATAATTTATAAATTAAAACAATGTATAATTAATTCTGAAAGCGGTTTTAGCAAAAAAAAAAAAAAAAAAAATTTTTTAAATTGAATTTTTGGCAAACATCATAATAATAAAATAAAAAAATAAAACATTTTTTAATGTCATAGCGAACGAGTTTTCTTTTAAATCGTAAAAGATAACAACATCATTTTAATCAATTAAAAAAAAAAATAAGCATAATGTCAGTATAAACAAAAAAAATCATAATAATCCTTAAAGAAAAATGGAAAACAACAAACGGTTAAGTTTAAACATCGACAGTGAAAATCATCGTGGTTCAGTGTCCTCTACCAACTCTTTGGAGGTGCCGATAACACCTTCACGATCACCCAAAAAAGTATCATTTTCCGATGAATTACCTAATGCGACCACAACGACGACAATAACTACAACAACATCGACGATACCAATCAACAACAACTCAACAACAATAACCTCTACAACCAACAACAATCAGAGTAACAGTAATATAACTACCTCGGCTACAATACAAATGAATACCTCACAAGATAAAGAATCAAATCCTTTTGATTTTATGTTGCTACAAGCTGCACATTACTTAGATAAATTACATGGTCCTTCGAACCACGTGGATTTGCAGCAAAGCAACTCTTATACAAATTCCCCTAATAATAAATATAAAAGTAGTTTAAATGTAAATTTAAATCGTAATGAAAATGAATATGAAAATGAAACAAAAATGAAAAATGATGATGAAAAAAATTCTCCTGCCATATTAATACTGAATAGTGATCATATGGAATTGCCTATAAGTTTTAACAATGCCAGATCTCAATCACCGTTTAGTATCCCAACACCCACTATAATGCCAGCTTTTGCCACGGAATCATCTAATATTTCTTCAATATCGGCCTCACCAATTGAACCACCCTATAAACCACCGAGAACAAATGCAGTTGCTGCTAGTAATACCAACAATTTAACATCTTTGATAACATCCGCAACTGCAAAAAAGCACCCACCTCCACCTCCTGTGACGACTTCAAACATACATGAGATCGACGAAGAACAAGCCATCAATACTCATGCCAACAAATACATGGAACGTTACAATATTAATTTAGATAAAAACAATTTCAGCTCTATGGAATTGGAGGCGAGACGTGATAAAATTCGTTGGTTATTAATTTCAGAATGCAGTGCCTTGTTGGGCGAGGGCAAACACACTAGAGAAAGATTTCGCAAATTGTTTCTGGAAGAGGTGAGTCAGTAAAAAATAACAATAAATAATAAAAAAAGAGCAATAACCTTTTTAATTATTATTTGCAAAATAAACTTATTTTTATGGGAAAAATTTGTAATTCAAATGTAAAGACTTAATAGGGTTTTGAAAAGTTTTTTTTTTTTAATTATTCACGCACACTGTCGGTCACATAAATAAGGCATTTAGTTTGCCACACTTTAATCACGTATAACATTTTAATATCAAATCTTTGGAATATAAAACTACAGACTTATAAAGAAATTAATAGTTTTAAAGTACGAGGTCAGTTGTATATGTGTTTATTATAAACAGTAATTAAAACTTAGTTCGCTATATAAACAAGTAAAGGGTGTTTTTTATAGAGGTATAGAACTTTAAGTTGCAATAAAACAACGGTAGATTATTCGATTGACATGAATTTTAATTATCCGAAAGATAATCTTGTGGCATTACATTTTAAATATGATTTCTGGCATATGACCGCCACGGCTGGCGCGGATGTATTCCAATCTGGACGTCCAATTTTCGATGACTTTTTCCAACATTTGTGGCCGTATATCGGCAATAACACGGCGAATGTTGTCTTCCAAATGGTCAAGCGTTTGTGGCTTATCCGCATAGACCAATGACCTTACATAGCCCCACAGAAAGTAGTCTAGCGGTGTTAAAAAACAAGATCTTGGAGGCCAATTCACAGGTCCAAAACGTGAAATTAGGCGGTCACCAAACGTGTATTTCAATAAATCTATTGTGGCACGAGCTGTGTGACACGTTGCGCCGTTTTGTTGAAACCACATCTCCTGGACATCATGGTTATTCAATTCAGGAATGAAAAATTTAGTAATCATGGCTCTATACCGATCACCATTGACTGTAACGTTCTGGCCACCATCGTTTTTGAAAAAGTACGGACCAATGATTCCACCAGCCCACGTAGCCATTCAACCAGAAGTGCGCTTCATCGCTAAACAAAATTCGCTTATGAAAATCGGGAACAACGGTAATCTCGTTTTTTTTTGCAATTTGCAAGCGTTGTTAGTCTATTCATGATGAATTGCCAAACCAAACTGAGAATAAATCATTTGACAACTGTTAAATCGGTCCCCATCTTGAAAAGTAATGCCAACTTACTTGAAAAGTAATCAACCTAAAAATTAAAGGGTGTTCCGATAGTGACGTGATTTGCCTAAATTTTAAAACTATAACAGATAGACTCTTGAAATTTTCAGAGAAAGTGTATACCTGTGGCCGCTATAGCAACAAATTCTAAAACTTATAGGGTGTTTCGACAGTGACGCGTTACGTTTACGATTATGTCTTTATTTCTTGAGCCCTAGGAGGCAACCACTTAAAATTTGCACACAGTAATTAAAACTATGTTCGCTTTGTAAACAAGTACATATACAAAATTGAACCTAAATATTAAAGGGTGTTCCGATAGTGACGTGCTTTGCATGAATATAGCCTAAGGTTTGAACGATAATAGGTAGAATCTTGAAATTTTTACAGGAGGTGTATTACTATAACAACAAATAGCAAAAATTAAAGGGTGTTCCAACAGTGAAGTGATTTGCATGAATATGGCCTAAATTTTTAACCACAATAGGTACTCTTGAAATTTTCACAGATGGTGTATTTTTATGACCCCTATAAAAAACAATAAAAATTAAAGGGTTTTCCGGCAGAGACGTGATTTGCATGCATAACGCCTTATTTCTTGAGCCGTAATAGATAGACTCTTGAAATTTTGTACAGATGTGTTGCCACGACCACTATTTTAATTACTAAAAATTAAAGGGTGTTCCAACAGTGACGTGTTTTTCTCGTATAGTAATAGTAATAGTTAGACTCTTGATATATTTATAGGAAGGGAATTGCCATGACCGCTATAACAGTTACTAAAATTTAAAGGGTTTTCCAATAATGATGCAATTTTCGCGAATACGACTTTAATTGTAAAATTAAAGGGTGCCCCATAACACATAAAAAAAATTAACAACTTGAATTTTTAAAGTCGTACTAAACATAGTACGGAACCCTACGTATGTGAGTCTAGGCTCGCACTTGACTGATTTATTTTAACCTGTAGAGATCCACAAATCTTGATTATTAATGTTTTTTTTTTGTAATTTTCTATGTAAAAATGCAAAATGTGTATAACCACATTATGTGTAAACCTAAAAAATTTTTTAATAATATATAAACCTCTGAATTGCTCTCTGTGAAATTTCATTAAATTATCTTAAGTGGTTCATGAGCTTCCGAATTCTTTTCAAAATAAAACGTTCTAAAACCACTGTGCAATGCAGAAATAGTAAAAGACTGGTTATTGTTATCAAAACTCCAACACAATCACCAAACCTGCGTATAGTTGGAAATGTGTGGCCTTAACTTGAGGTCTCAGTTCGAAAACACCAGAATTTCTTATTTGAACGGCCTAAAAGAGTCTCTACAAGAGGAATTGCAAAATTTTTCACCAGATTTTACCAAAATAGTAACGAAATCCATTTTTAATGTGTGTGATAACATCACAGAAAATAGATTCCCAATAAAGTATCTACTAAAAAATAAAAAATCTAAGGTTTGCGAATAAAACTATGCTCGGTCATTCTCAGGTTTGCGAATAAAACTATGCTCGGTCATTTTCACTGTGGGCTGTAATTTGCTTTTGTTTTTAGTAGAAAAAAATTTTTGGGTTCTAAAATTAAAAAAAAAAAATTATGTTGTTTTGTATGAGAATACTAAATAAACTTTAGGCAAAACAAAATTTGTTTTTATTATTTACTTTTACAAATATTAATAATTCTTTATTTGGCCAATTTCACAGTGATTCACTGTATGTTTTGCTCTAACTTTTTAAGTTTTTGAACTTTTTAATAGCTAAAAATTTAACCAGTCTATGGGTATAATTAGTTGTTTGCGCTTAAAGAGGGAAAAAAACTGCTTTGTTATGTCACGTAGTAAATAAAGAAAAAAAGAACAACTGCTTGCAACTTCTGTTGGTTTGCAAAATCTTAATTTTCAGACACTTTTTATTCCACCTTATGTAACTGGAATGTTTTAACAACTATTGTATCGTTGTTATGTTTTTTTCTTTTAATTTTTACTTTTGCTTACCAACTTAATGCACTTAACCTTCACATATTTTTATATTGATTCCTGTTCGAAGAATCACAGCCAAACGGACGTGTTAGTTGGTTAACAGACAGACAGACAACAAATAATCACAGACACATTTAAGTTTTGTTTGCATTAAAATTGCTATAAATTTACATTATTTACTGGTAAAGTTTTAGCAGAAAAGAGATGAAAAAAACAAACAAAAAAACATTATTATCATCATCAGCACTATGGCATGAAAATAAATTTATTTTCTCAACACTCAAAAATTAACATAAATATAATCAATTAATTACTTTTTGCCGTTGTTGTTGCTGCGCTAATACTATTTAGCTGATCGTTTACCTTAAATATTCATAGAATCAAATCATCATGGATGGACAAGTTTATAATGTAAGCAAAACGCGGATGTTTGTGGAAAGATTATAGAAAAGTAAGAAGAAACGAAATGGATTGTGTTAGAAAATCCATCTGGATGGGTCGTTATAGTGAAATGTTTACATTAAAAATTATAGTCATCATGCTTTACATGGAATTGTTATTCCATCCTCTTTAAAAGGCCCACCGTCATTATATCTCAAGAGGAATTGGTTATGATTTTGTTTATCTTGCTTCGCTTGTTTCGCGTCTCACTCTCGCGAGATTTTACCTCGACCATCTGCATATATCTGTCTGCTTTTGTTTGTGTTTTTGTTTCTAATTAATTAAATGCACCGGCAGTTTTATGCTAAATATCTGGTGGAGTACCATTGAAAAATTTAAAGGAATATAAAAGAAGAATTTAAAACTCTAGGAGACCGCCATGAGGTTAGTACACATTTTCCGGTTTTTTTGTGGAGTACCACAAAAAGAAGTGGTAAAAGAAGAATAATGTTTTTAAGAAAAGTTACAAGGTTTTATACCAGTGGAGACCCCTAAAACTTTGGAAGTAAATTTTTTAGTACGTTGTTATCATATAAAGAAATAAGTCGCCTAAATATTTCTCTATGGGGGTTCCTACATGTTGTAAAGCTCTTGTACCGGATATTTGCAGGTGTTGATTGGCTGATTTTCCGATTACAGGTTACTAACTTTATGGATTCTTTTTCGACCCCCTTCGCACCCCAACAATTGTTTGGAATTTTGTTGGGCTTATTTTTAAGACAACACAAGCTACGAAGTTCCTGGCTTGTCTGCAGAAAACACCCGAACTCATTAGCAGCAATAGAATCCACAACCCCATACTGATAGGCTAGCTTACTAATTTACTTGCACTGACTCTCATGCTGTCACTAACTGACTGACGACTGATAACTGTCTAATAATTGATAAGATTTTTCTATCGTTTAGGTCCCCCATAGCACAGACATTTTATAAGTGACTGCCCTTGGTTTTAAGACTAATGCTAGCCAGAGCTGGTCATTTACATACAATGTGCGCTCTCGTCTTACCCTTTCCAGGCATAGTCTGCAAGTATCATCCTCTTTGATTTTTATCTTGGTGTGCTATACACACCCTTAAAGGTGTGTATAGCACATTAAATCTTGTCCTAAAATGCCGGACATCCTTGAATGCGATGGCGAAAAATTCAAATGGGTGCGGGGACATGGGACTTATCTAGGCAACTATGTTTCTCATGAAGTAGCCAAGGATAGGACACTGCTACATGTTGACGCCATAGACATCTATTGTGGCATCCTCCCCTCGGCCTGTTGCCACCGCATTAGCTGTCCTCTCTACGATTTGGCTCAGGTCAGATAGTCCTATGTGTCTACTTACTAAACTGCAAGGACAATCTGGCCCTTACTAGACCAGAAGAGAATGGTTTCGTTATTTCGGCTGCTGAAAATGCAACTGCGTGACTTAGTAGCAACAGTCACCGGTCACTGCCTATTTGGATCCCATGCAAGAAGGATGGGCCTTCCTTACAATGACATCTGTAGATGCTGTCAAGATGTGGAAGAGGAGGAAGCGGTTGAACACCTTCTCTGTCTATGTCCTGCACTGGAACATCGACGTCTTCAGTACCTGGGACTGGAACCAAGCAGGATTTATTCCTTTCTAAGGAGCTGCGGTCGGTTTCCTGGGCCACTTCAACTTGGCGCGACATGCCTCGATCTGTACATCCTCTACGGCTTCTTTTTCTCCCCTCCTTAGTCTTAGTCTATGTCTGTCTGCTCACATATCTTGCTGTCACTCCACTCTCCATCTTCACTCTCTTCCTATGTCTTTTCCTATTTTCTTGCAGGTAACACAAAGGGACCAACATCTTGGACGACCCAAGTGCGCCGTTTTTTTTTCCTATGCGGCTGTCTGCCTGATGACCTTTGACGAACGAGGTTATCTAGCTTAAGGTAAATCGATTATATGCATTTTTCTAAACTTCCTGGTAATTTCTAAAGTCCCTTTGGAGATAAAATTCCTGCGAGGTATTATTATCCATCCAATTATCCGGTCAATAAAAAACGAAGTTTTTGGAGAATAACCTTCCTGTCGGATTCTCACTGTGCTGTTTGAGTTGATGAAATTAGTATTCATAAAATTCTCAGTAGTGAAGAAAAGATGTCCATACCCACAGATGCTCCATATCAGTAGTTAAATTTATATGAAAACTAGTGCTCAACATTTTTGTTAGAATAAACTTAGTCTCTGCTAGTAGAGAGAAGGCGTTGCTTCTTAGCAAACATAGTGCCAGGTTGTTCTACTTTTAGATTGATGCTTTTCGCCTCCTTCATGATATGCAGCCCAGTTTATACCTTCGACGGAATGCAAGAATTCCTAAATTCTGTTTTTCTAAATGAAATTAAATTAAATTGAGTTTCGTAGGGACCTCCACCGTTGTACGACTTATGAATTAAAACTATTTTTAGCTTTTTTAAAACAGAGAAATAAAACTTTTTGCACCAATTAAAGATTTTAATTAGTTTCAGATACAATTTGATTACATTTTTAATTGATTCAATTATACACTTAATCAGAAAATAATAAAATAATATTTGTATTAAATTAATAATAGAAACAATTAAATATTTAATTAAATATGTATCTAAAATTAATTAAAACCTTAAATTGGGGCAAAAAAATTTTTTTTCAGTGAAGATAATAATCAGCCAATCTGGCCAATCAACTAATGCTAGAATGAGGCTTACCCTTAAGTGGTGATGAAAATGAGGCACCCACATTGTTTATCCCTTGCAAGCCACATTACAAGTGAAATTTCAATTTTAAACATAGAAAAAAATAATAACTTTCTTATAAATAATTTTTTAAGAAAATTCTATTTGAATAAACAATAAAGACATAAAGAATTTAAAGAAACTTTTAATTTTTTTTCTGTGTGTCTGTAATCAGACATCTGCTTAATTTAAAACTACAATCGTTAATGCATTTTTTTTTTGCGATAATACTAGTAAACACTTTCGAAAGCAATAAAATTTATGTTTGCCGTGATTATCAAGCTGTGTTGCATATTATCACCTAACAGTTCATTAATATTTAATGATCAAGAAAATGCCAAAGAAGCAAAGAAAGAAGCATCTAACTAAGTACATTTGTATGCATCTAGGAAAGTTGGGAATTATAAATTCCCATGTTCACGTCCAAGTGCATGTGGTGAGCGTCGTAATTTTATTTATAAATTTTTCTTTTTTCTCCTCTTGGCATTTCAGCACGAATTTCAATTAAATTTAAAATGGTATTTTATACTTAAAAACCATGTTAATGATTTAATTAAACTTAATATTTCTTTTGTATTTAAATTTGAAATTGTTAATAGCTGCACGAAAAGAAAAAATATGATTGTTGTAGGGTCACAAAAAGCATATAATGTTCCAAGGCGAATTTATTTTACTAAGTGGCAGCACGGCGCAGTTAATTATTTTTTGCTTAACTTTGTTGTTATCAAGGCGAATTAATACTAGGTGATTGCACGTGCGAATTCAGGCTTTTTCGCCTCCTTTGCAGTTGTCAAATTTCATATAGAAAAAATTTGTTTATTATTTTTTTTATATGGAGTTTGACTTTTTGCTTTCATGCATATGATGAGCTTTTTCACCACTGCAATCACCTGTTATGGATTCGCCTTGGTTGTTATGTGCCAACCAGCTGTCAAAAAATAGTTTATTTTTTTTTTTTTTAATTGGCAAAAATAAAAAAATTTTAATTATTTTAAAATATATTTCAAGATTAAAAAAAATATAAAATTCTACCCAGAAAAGTTTTGAAAGAAGAGTTTTTAGTTGTTAAATATGATATTTTAATTAGTGTTTTTGGCGCTTCCTTTACATTCTACCAACCTCAAATTACATGTGGGTGTTATTTGCTGTTGTATTTGTTGTCACGGTGATGCCACTTTATATGGATTAGCCTTGTAATGTTCTATGTAGCTATATGTGATTGCGGTAAACAAATTATGGTTTTCCTAAACATTACTGTGGTCACCACAAGCATATGTATTTCTGTTAAGATTTTGTCATTAAATAGTTATCACCCACCGAAAACTGGTAAAAATAGTTGGTTTGAACTAGATGATTTTGGAAAAAATCGAAATCACAACCAAAGTTTTTTAACTATTCCAAAATAATATGGTACTTATAACCATAAAATAATAAAAATAATTGAGGATTTCATAAGATGTCATAAAGTCATATCGTCGCGTTTCTTCTTAAACCACGTAAGCGAAATTTTTTCGAATTTGACTTTTTTGGTTTTTATGGTAGAAAATAATATTTGCCACCAGACTACATTCTCATCTTAACAAGTTTGTATGAAAAATAAAAAAATCCATTTTCAAAACCTCATTAGCGCCATACGAATGACATTTGCATGCAAAATATAATGGTTTTTATATTTCAAGTTGGAAATGTTAAAGACTCAACCACTAAGTTTTTTGTATTTAAGCATAAAAAATCAGGAAAGTTTCAGGCCAATTGGAGCATTTTTGGTAAAGTTAAAAGTATTTTTTTTTTTTTGATAAATACAAAAATAAATGTTAATTTACACACAGAAATTTGGAATTTGCTTGTTGCGCCAAGACCACGTAAGCGACAGATTTGGCTACAATTAATTGTAAGTAACAAATTTACAAAAAAAAAAGTTTCTATACCCTTCAGAAAGTCGCACAGCCATGTTTTGCAAAAAAACCCATATTAAAGAAGTTATTAAGTTTTTTTCGTTTTCTGAAAAACGAGTTTTTGGCGCTTACGTGGTTTAAGAATAAACGCGACGATATGTCTTATATTAAAAACATGAAAAATATGGCTGTTGTCATATACTTACTCTATGTGAATTTCACCCTCTCTTTAATTTTTATACCTTTTAAAAGTTTTTGTTATATTTTACAATATTATTGTATTAAACAACATGGTTCTAACGATAGCAATATTATGCATAAAAAAAATTGTATTTGACTACAACCATATACCATAATTATAGTCGAATTATAATTCGACCATAACATACTGCTCTTAGATTACCGCCACCTCAGACAGGTTTTTTCTTTAAGTGTATTAACGATTAAGTGTTGATACCAGTAAAAAAGTATTGAATTAAAATTATTCAATTATTATTCGTACATAAATAATTAATTAATTTGCAATATACACGTAGAAATAAATCTCTTAGTTTTTCATATTTTTACATATTTTATTGGTGATGACCATACATATCAAGTTGTATGCTAGTGTTTAGCAACTCCTTTGAGTTGCTAAACACTAGCAACTAGTTGAAATGTAAACAAATAATAAATATGTATGCTTGTTGGCCCTATATTCACGAGTAAAAGCAAATCAGAAAAGGCTCACCACCACAGCTGCCATAAATTCACATAAATGATCATTTTAAAATATAAACGCCAGGAAAAAAAACAAAAATTATGAGGAGCAGCACATACTGAATTTTAAACAAGACCTTTAGTTGTTGACGTTTCTTTTAACGAAAGTAGAAAAGTTTCACTGCCTAAAAGAAAAATATTATTAATTTAAAATTCCCTCAAAAAACTGGTTCAAGTAATTTTTAAATCTCATTTCCAGTCACAAGATGTTTTTACTTTACATCAACCGGTTTAAAAAGGGAAAATTGCCCAAAAATACTTGTAAGCTTATGTTTCCCACAAAATCTTGTAAAAAAAAACAAAAACACATTCCAAAAAATTATGAAATGTGAAAAAATTTTTCATACTTATGACGAACTAGTAAAAACACAAGCAAAAATCCTACATAATATTTAAACCCAAAGAGGTAGTGGGGGCAGAAACGAAAACACGAAAAATAATTATTTCAATAAAATAAATTTCGAAAACGATTTATATCTTATTTGATCAAAGAAAAATTTTTTTGCTCCAATTAAAAGTTTTAATTACTAACAGGTAACAATTCAATTAAAATTTCAATTGTTTCTATTATTTACTTAATTGAATGATTATTTTGTTCTTTCTAAAGTAAGAATATAATTGAATCAATTAACAAATTATTTAAATTTATATCTAAAACTAATTAAAACTATTAATTGGTGCAAATATTTTTTTTTTTTATTTAATAAGGTGGCCTCACTACAGAGGGAAATTTTTTTTTAATTTTCTGCTAAAACCACATGCCTGCAATACTAATGCATTCCAATCACTGTTACAAATTTGGAGATTTTGCAGCCAAACCAATAATAAGCTTTATCACTAAATGTCAATTCAATAAGCGTTGAAAATGTTACTGGCTGTTGTCAGTTCCATTTACTTTTTTTTAATTAAATATTGTAAGAGTGTGAACCCGAATCTTTCGAAAAAAATTTTTGGCTCTCAAGGTTTAATTATTAAGAACGAACAAGTAAATCTTTCTAATGTCGGATAAGAAAAAATTAGTTTCAAATTTGTATAGAATATTACAAACGAAATACGATTATAGCCTGTTCAGGCTGCCACGAAATTAAGTCATTTTGTGATTTCGGCCGAAATCAAGTTGAAATTACGTAATTTCGCATACATTTTACCATTGCCCAAATTAACTCATTCTACTTAATTTCGTCGAAATCAACTTGAAATTACGATAGACAACGCTGGTTTTAGAGAAAAAGCTACTTTTTTTGCAACCATGACCATATTTACAACCTAGAAAGTCCGTTTTGTTTGAAAAAAAATTTAGAAGCCAAATGAAATAATGGAAATGTACATAATTGTTCATTAATTTTGTTGTAGTGTTGTTTTTAATATTCGTGTATATTTTAAATCAATACGAAAGTGTTGTGCGAAAGATTTATGCCAAAGAATTAAATTATACAAATACAACAAAGCATGATGAGCTGTTTGCGAAATTAACTCAAATGTCAAAAAGCCCAGTATGAACACTTTAGATTTCGTTCGTAATTTCAGCTCGAAATTACTTAATTTCGTGGCAGCCTGAATGGGCTATTAGCTGAATAATATCTTCCCTTAGTTATTAATAAATTTCCCTTAGTCATCATTCAGTCATCACTCACCTTGGTTCTTTGCTTTAAAAAAAACACAACCCTGATAAAATGAAAAATGTTATCGTTTAGAAAATTTTCTGAAAATGGTTTGGTATTATGGGATGTCAAATTTCTTTCCGTATTATTTCAAATTTTGATAACATATTGTTTTCATACTATCACACTATCTCATTGGATTTAAGTTTTTGACAAGTCTTAACACTCAGTACAATAATGTAAACATCATTATTAAAATGTGGGGCAACATTTATTATTTCACAAGGAAAATTTGACGTTTAAAATGTGGTTTTTATCTCGCGATTTGGAAGAATTTTACGATTTTATTGCTTTTAAATATACCACATTGTTTTACAAAATTTTTCACAAAAAATTTTACAAAAAATTCAACATGAAATAATGCACATTTCCGTTATTTCACAGCTTTGATAAAATGTTGCCAGAAACATTTCAATGTTTTTCCACAGTAATACTTCTGCAACATTTTTTATGACTTTCTCATACAACTTTTTTATACATATATGTAGTTTGACAGCAGTCCGCATGAAAAACTAAACAGAATACTGAGCTTTACCTGAAAACACTCATAAAAACGCACTGTTGTTTTAAAATAAAATTTTTAAAATAAAATGTTTTAAAATAAAATATTTTAAAATATTTAAAAAAGTACCTTTTTGAAAATATACATTTAAAGAAGGCTTTTAAAAATTACCTTAAAAAAAATATATTTCTAAAGTAGCTTCTTTCTGTGCTACTAAAAAGAAAGAAGCTTTTAAGAAAGAACAAGAACACTTTTAAAAAATATATCTTATTAAAAGATACTATTTTAAGAAGGTTGGCTGAAGGAACAACAACAAAGTAAAAGGTGGTAAATATTAAAAGTAAAAATATTCAACAAGAGGGAAGCTTAAGATAGTGGTAGACTTCGTTCTCACCAACTGTCGATTGATAATTGAATACAAGTTTTCTCGTATTCCTTTATCTGAGTTTGGTTAGTTAAATAGATTAGATACAAGAGTGCTGATGACGGACGTGGCTGTGTAGAAAATGTGCATTCCGCTCCTGCTGGTGTCTAAAAATTCAATTTTCCTAATTTTTCTTTAATATTATCACCTAATTTGTAATTTAATTAATTCTTTCTTAGAGAGAATAAAAACGAACTCAAGCTTGATTATAAATTTCATTGTATGTAAAACATAAACAGTTCGACTAATAATAATTAAAATTTTCAAAAAGTTTTATAGATTTTTTTTTTGTACAAATTTTATAGAAAATTGTTTTTGTAAAAATTATACAGAAAATAGATTTTGTAAAAATTTTATAGATTTTTTTTTTAAATTTTATAGGAAATTTTTCTGTAAAAATTTTATAGTACATTTTTTTAAGTATTTTATTGAAAATTAATTGTAATGTTTTTTTTTTGAAAACTTTTGGAAAATTTTGCAGAACTTTTTTTTAGTTTTTTGTGAAATTTTTTTGTACAAATTTATTGTTAATTTTTTTTATATTTTTTTTTTTGAAAATTTTTTGATAAAATGTTTTTGAAAATTTTTTGGAAACTTTTTTTGAAAAATTTGTTTAAATTTTGTTTTAATTTTTTTGTAAAAATAATTGACATTTTTTGTAAAATTTATGTAAATTTTTTGGAAAATCTTTTTGAATGGTTTTTGTAATTTTTTATTAATTCTTTGTAGTTTTTATTTTTTTTTTAATTTTTTTTAAATTTGTGTTTAAAAATTTTATGGAAAAATTTTTTGTGAAATTTTTTTTTTAATTTTTTGTAAAAATTTTTAAAAATTTTTAAATTTTTTTTTTTGTAAAAATTAGGATCTTCCTGCAACCTATATTGCGTTAAAATGGTGAGAATAAATCAAACAAATCCTCATATTGACCTCCCGCCAACGGGCTATTGACGGCTCCCTGGGCATGTATTGCTTTTTATGAAGGTCTTTAGTACAATTTAAAGCAGAAAAATTTTACCAACCTAAAAATAAACAAAAAAAGGCCCTATGCATTCCTTGTGATCAAGCTGTCACGGTCTAATATTTACTTAACAAAAAAAGGCAAAATAGAATCATTACAACCGACAGAAAATGAAAACAACGTAAAAATTATAGGTGGGCGTGGTTTTTTGTCCGCAGCCTCTAATGGGAAACTATGCCTGGCAGATTGGTGTGCTTAAATTTTCTGTACCTCGTGTGGCGCCTTGGCAAATGACATTTCCACATCAACACGGACAAACGGACATGACTTAATCAACTTCTCTATGTATCCAGAATATATCTAAATTACACATTTTATTATAAAATTTCTTTTAAAAGCACTTTTACGAACAAAAACTTCTCTATAGATCCCTTTTTTTAAATACTACAAAAGAAGTTTTTTAAATAATACCTTTTCAAAAAAGAAGTAGAAGTACTTTTTTAACATTTCCAAACATTTTCAAAAAAAAGGATATAGGAAAAGAATAATTAAAAAAAGAAAACAAAAACCAGATGTTTTAAACAAATAAAAAAAGATCTCAAACCTGACAGGTGCCTATTTAATTTATACAATAATATTTAAACAATAACTTCTTGAAAGATTTTTTTTTTTTTTTAACTTTAAGAAAATTATTTTTTGTCAAATAATAACTTTTTAAAAAAGTATAGGTTCTCTTTTAAGTACTTTTTTTAAGTTCTTTTTAAAGTACTTTTTTAAGTACTTTTTTCAAAAACCCTTTTCCATAAAAAGGTTATGGGAAAGGAAAGAAATAATTAAAAATAATTAAAAACACAAAAACCAGGTTTTTTAAATTAACAAAAAAAAGATATCAAGCCAGACAGGTACTATTTATATTGTTTAAAGGGATTATTTCTTTTTTACTAACTACTAGCTTGTAGCAGGTTTGGTAAAAAAAATATATTTGTATAAAATAAAGACTAAAATATTTTTATCATACCAGTCTTTCTATTTGAGCCATTTAAATAAATGTTTTTAGAACTATGATTTGAAAACACCTGACAAACATGTTTCAATACACATTAAACATTTTACATTATTTTTAAACATTAGTATTAAACAACAACAACATGTCCTTTACAAAAAGTCGATTTAAAAAAAATTTGTTAAAGAAAATTCTTATCGCTTGTGAAAATGTCATTTCGATTATTAAAATTTGTTTTCTTTCTCTTTTTATTTGGTCTTTTTCAACAGGAATTTCAACAAAAACTCTTTTACTTATTCGATTTGGATGGAAATGGTTACTTGGTACAAGATCGTTGGATTGAACATTTAAAAGGACGTTTAACGTAAGTAGTCGTTTAAATTCTTTACAAACTGTGTGTTTCATGTTTTATACTTAATCTCCTCTGTACTACGATTTTTGTGTAATAAATGGCTTTCGTTCATTTAAGTTTATCAGTCAAGGAGGCGATTGTTGATTTGTAATAGCATTTGTGGCATGTTCATGACTTTATTCGGTTCTTAATATATCGTAGAGACATACCGAAGTTGTCGCCCCTTATCTCCATGTTTATTTTATTTGGATATATTTATACATATAATAAAATAGTAACTCATTTCCGACTGTCCGTCTGTATGTATGTCTGTCTGTCTGCTTTTTTTTTGCGTTGTATGGATTTTAACAAAATTTTGTGAGGGGGTACCTTAGTAACCTGATTCCAATAGAGGATACTTTTTTTCCGCAAAAATAATTTATTTCCAAGAGAAAGTGGAGAAAAAGCAGTGATAGTACGCAGTTATTTTAGTATTAAAGTAAATACATAAACCATAACTGAAGCACTAACCACTAACAGATGACGCTGTTTTATAAAGTAAATACATAACCATAATTGAAGCATAGTTTAAGGCGCCACTAAAAAAGTAAGGGTTTTTGGTGTGGATTGCTTTCAAAGCAAAATCGAACAAAATATTGCAAGGACGCTCACGAAGTGGCGGGCACAGCTAGTTGAATATAAAGTTTCAACAGTTATATACAGAGTTAGAGCTTGGAGTTCTATATGGATTAACGTGAAAATATCCAAGGTCATGAAGCAAATTTCCAAGTTATAGCCATTTATATTTTACTTCATTCAAAACATAGAATTTTCTATTTTTTTTTAACATGTTTTTTAACATGGTTTGGTCAATGCTTATACCCCTCAGTTAGGACTTTAGACTAACTAACCTGCAACAGCACAAGATTTCCAACCCACAGCACCCACGTTACTTCCCAAAGGTTCTCACCAATAATCGGTCACAGAAATTTTGGGGAAATCCCTGTAGTGCTACCGATTCGCGGTAGTTTGGAAATTGGTCACACCTCAGAGGTTGTAATCTTCCAGTTGCAGGTCCCTTCTAGCTTCGGCCACTGGTACCCATATACCCCGGGAGCATTGGTGTCAAGGTGTTAGAAGTCAACAACAAAATGCCTTCGGGGAGGCACTCCAGGAGATGTGATCAAGATTAACGTCGGCACCTAGCCGTGTTAGCTCTTATCCGACGGTGGTCTTACCACCGAGTAAAATAAAAGCGTAGACTAGCGCCTTCATTGTCCTATATAGTACACTTTACGACAACGTACTAGACATACTGCGCGGTCACAATGAGTAGCAATTTAAAGAACATGAAAAACCATGGACCCATGTTCTAACCTCTTGTTTAGGGGTTTTTTGGAGACCACCATTCTTTCATAAATCGATCTTAACCACAATCACCACGTTAACCCCCCCGAAGGGCACCTCACCAACAACCGGCCACAGAGATGAGAGGTTCCCTGTGGGGCCACCGGTTCCCATGGTACCATTCCTTTGGGCACTGGTCAGGCCTCGAAGAGGACCCGTAATAACATAGACCTGTCCTTCCAGATTCAGGTTACAGGAACCCTGGCGTCTGGTGCCCCCATTTTCCCCAAGACCACATTCTCAAAGCCTTTGGAAATGCAGCACTGATATGAAGAATCCAGTATGGGGCCTAAGAACAGAAGAAAAAGTTTTGTGGTATCCAACCTGTGACTTAACAAACTGGTGACGTGAAAGCTGTTAACCTCAGAAATAATAGGTGCCTGATAAATTATTGCTAAGAATCCAACTACAAAATGCCCCCGGGGAGGCACTCCAGAGCTTAAGATTAGAAGGAAAAGACTTTTAGTATCCAACCTGTGACTAAACCTGGTGGCGTGGAAGCTGTTAACCTTAGAAACAATAGGTTCCTGGTCGGTTATTGCTAAGTGCAGCAACTTAATAGCAGAGGTTTAAACCAAATCGTTGGCAACAGGCAACCTAAACAGGCAACTCTATAGAGGGCGCTTTATTAGCAACAAGCTATGTTTACACTAGAACAAATTGCTCTTGGTGTGGTGTTGACAATAGTTTTACAGATTAACAATGAAGTTTTAAATTTTTGAAATCTATGATTTTGTGGAGCATTTGAATTCTTACTTGCTCACAAAATTGTACATTAAAAAGAAAAACAAATAAGCTTAACTTTCGGCACCATAAACACAATCCTCGCTGTAAATCCACCTTTTTAATGTTCAAACATTTAAAAGTACACGCCACAAATAACGATCATTACAATGTTGTTGCAAAAGCATTTGTCTTTATTTTTATGCAACCGCAACATATAAAGGAGTGTTGGCGTTGCCAGTTGAGTTATTTAATTCACGTTATTGGCCTCACGCAGCGACTTTTGAACAATATAGCAGCAGACTTTTTTTTAGTGTTAGTCTTTAAACCAAGGCCACAACATAATGCGAGAATACTTTGTCTTTTGTAAACTCATCTTTCATGAGCAAAAATATATATATAAAAATGAAACAATAGGGAATTGTCTTTGTAATGAAGACAAGAGTTTCCCAGCAAAATACGTTTAATTATAGAAGTACTCGTAAGTGTAGCAAATTTTATTGTTGCAGAGAACTAAATACTTTTAAACCAACTTCAAATCCGCTTAGATACTTGTAGATACAAAAAATAATAAATAGGCCACCCGGTAACCCTCTGATACTCTCCACTAGGAACCGCTGACTGTCCGCGACTATATTAGCAGCTGCTCCGCATATCTACGAAGCTTTCCACTATCCGCAACCTGTGGACTCGACCGAAAGTACTAAGTTGTGCTTCCTTATGTTGTGGGCTGAGCAGCACACTTGAACAAGACCATACATTCGTGCCTTACTCAATTCACTCCCGATGGCGGGGCTCGCTATAATAACAAATATAAAAGATAATTGAAAATTTAAATGGTGTCCCCATACAAGGTGTATGAAAGGCATATGAAGTATATGTGTTAGTCTTACCCCCGGGGGTTCCAAATGTCACTGCAGGAATATGGCAAATGCTTTAACGCGGTCCACTCGGGGAAAATAGGGCCACCAGACGCTAGGGTTCCTAGAGCCTAAATCTGGAAGAAAAGGTCTGTGTGTGAAAACATACGGGTTCTTTTCGAGGCCCGACCAGTGCCCAAAGGACTGGTACCACGGGAATCGGTGGCCCCACAGAGAGCCTATCCTCTCTGTGATCGGTTATTGGTGAGGTCCCCTTCGGGGGTACACGTGGTGGCTGTGGTTTAAGATCGATTAAGTAGGTAAGGTGCAAGGTCGATCAAGTGTGCTGTTGCACTCTCAACAGACGGAGTTTGGATAGTCTCCAAACCCCTAAGCAAGAGGTTATAATATGGATCTAGGCTTGCCTTGGAAAGGCTTGCCATATTATACAAATTGCTACTCATTGTGACTGTATCACACACAAAAAGCGATTGGTGGCAATCGTAAAGTGTTGTTATACTACACAATGGGGGCGCTAGTCTACGCCTAAGTTTCACTCGGTGGTAAGACCACCGTGAGGTTAGGCCGAGTATGGCAGGTACTCACGTTAATCTTGTTCCACAAATATGTGTTAGTCTGACTTGCACAGGATTGATTTATTTTAATATAATTTGTGTTTTTTGTCTTTTAACTTAATGTGGGTACGAAAATAAGTGTTGTTAACTACCTAAAGATAGACAAATTTAAACAATTTACATATAGAACTTTTAATGTAAAGTTATATGTTGTGCGATGGTATGGAATCCTTCCTGTGTGAGTCGGATTTGCACTTGGCTGCTTTATTTTTAACCAAGATCTTCTCTACGTTCAATACTCTGTATCTAACGGTTTTCCAAAAATTTTCAGACCTACGCAAAATTGATTTTTTGAAGGTGCTTGCTGAAAATAGGTTTTTGTTACAAAGGTGACCTTATTCAACTTGTATCCTCTTCAGCCGGACGATTTTCACTTAACTGGAAGTCTACTTTAAATAATAAAAATCTGGAGTGACCTACACTTAACTTTTCCATATCTCATGGAAACAGATATATTTATGGATATATTAGATAAATAATAAAAGTTCAAAGTATATTTGAACCGAAAATATAGTAATTTTCACTTTTGGGATGTCAAGTCCTACCCCACTCCCCTTTCCAATTATGCTCTTCATCGCCATATATCAAAGGCACATACTGCATTTAATTTTGATATGTCAAACGGTATGATATATACGGTATACATACCCACCAACCCTCAGACATCATCGAGAAAATAGCCAAACGGATTCAGGAGACCTCAAAACGTAAAAATCCGTTTAAAATCCCGACATCGTTTTTTTCCACTATTACTATGTATGGTAAAGTAAAAAAGGTGTGACAATTTGATGTCATCACGCCAGAAACAGTCAATAACATCCATGGAATGAGGTTGGACGAACGAAGAATGAAAGCGAGTATGGTGGCTAAGGCTATAGCCATCTCAACCGTGCGGGTACAACACATATTGCATGAATATTGGGAAATAAAAAAACTATTCTCAGAAATTTCATAAACTGCTACTCCAACTAGCATATTTAGGTCCTGGTAACTGTTTCCAAATGTAAAGAAAGGGTTGGGTGCTAAACGATTTGGATCAACCGAAGAAGTCGGTGCTCTGTGGGCTAGTAGATGTGTAGTAGTTTGCTAATCTATCAGTACGGGGTTGCGATTCCCAAGCAGTCAGGAATTTGTTTCACTACAAGTTGGCAAGAAGACCAAGAGGGGGCTTGGATATAATCCCAAAGATTCTGAAAATGTTCACTACAAGTTGACAGGAAGACCAAGAAGAAGCTTGGATATAATCTGGGTACCCAGAAATGGTTAACTGCGTTAGTGACAGGTTACAAGTTAAAAAGACGATACTTGCAGACTGTGACTGGAAATAAAATGGAGATACTGTGAAGACCTTATTCTTAAGAAAATGGCAGGAATTACCATAGACTCTGTGATGAGGAAGAAATGTGTCGAAATGTATCAGCCGCCAGTCTGAAATCACTACAGTCGAGAGTAAAAGGCTATTGACAGTACAAGACTCAATAAAAGCAAGGTATTCGTAAATTTCCAGTCGGATACCAAAAATCATTGAGGAACGAAGGGTGTCCTAAAGGGACACATGAAGTCAATGGTCTGCTTCAGTATTCCCCCTACAAAACAAAAAAAAAACAAAAGAAGTCATCATTGAAACAAACTCTTGTTTTGAGAGAGAAAAACTATAAAGACTATATTTAGTAGCGGACTGAGAAATAAAACTTTTTCTTATGTGTTGACACACAAAAAAACATTTTGTCTAAAAAGTCTAGAATTTTAATAACTTGAAGCACCCGGTATGTGTTTAAAGTGTTTGTGATCAAGGAAGGTGCACCTTCGTTAAATCGAATAGATATACGATGTTACTCGATTTGTCTCCATTGTCTAAAAAAAAGAATAAATTGGTAAAAAAAAAATTAGCCTGTCCCTCTTGAAAAACTCTTTATATTGCTTTATAGTGTAATAATTGAAGTGTAAGTCATTAAGGCCGGGGCACATGGCAGCTATCAATTGGTTTTTCTTTGATTTGTCAAAATTTTTGTGTTAAGTGGCAGCAGAAATAAAACAAAACTATATAAAGTAAAATAGAGAGAAAAACTTTTCAAGTATTTCCTTTGCTAATTTAATATCCGTCAAGAAAGTACTCATTGTGTCAACCTCTTCTGTCGTTACTTTGATCTCAGTTGAATTCTTCAGAGTATAACGTAGCGATTTAGCAACAAGAATTAATAAAATTTTTTTTCTGTTAATTTATCATCAAAAAAAGAAAATTAATTAATTTTTTCAATACTTTCTCTTAAACTAATTTCAGCGATGATAGACAAATGGACTATGCCGAACAAATAGAATCAGTGGCGTATGTGATTTGCGGTGAACAAAGCAAAATTACTTTTCGAAACTTTTCGGAAATATGGCATGCAAGGGGGGTGAGTTCAATTAATTGAAAAAAATTATATATAATCTTTAATGCTTTTGCCATGTATTTCAAACTTTTTTTTTTTTTTTTTTTTTGTTTCATAGATTTTAGATAAATTATATCGCCTCATAGATGTTGATGGCACAAACTCTATATCCACAAATCAAATAATGGAATTTATATCACATTTAACCAATTTAAGGTGAGTTTTTTTTCATCTTTTGGAGTACTTTAAGCTTAGTTGGCTAAATGAGATTTATGACCATGTTAACAATTTACAATTTGTAAAACAAATAGATTTTCCCATTATAATTCTAGAAAAAAATCGTTAAAGTAAAAAAAAAAAAAAATAGTCAACATGTTAAGGAATCTGAAGAAACTGCTTGAAGTCAGTTACACTTAGAGAAAAAAATTGCTGAAAAGAAAAAAACGAGAAGACGACGTTTTAAAAAACGTTTAATAAAACTTTACTGTAAAAAAAGCTCAGAAGGCCATTATGTAAAGTACTTTGAAAAAGCTGTTTAAACTTTAACACATCAAAAACGAATACTACAAAACAAAATTTTTTCAATAAAAAGTGCTTCCTCAAAAAACTTAAAAGGCATTTACAAAAGCTATTAAGCTATTAAGCTAGTTTCTGTAATTTTCAAATTCATTTTATTTTGTAAAAAAAATCTTAAAAAATTAAAACCGACAAATTGTTTTGCAAAAAAAAATATATCCCAAAATATCAAAACTCTTTTTAAGCTTTTTAGTAACAATTGGATGTGTAATAGGCTTTTATATTAAAATATTTTATCAAGTATATAAAGTCCTGCGCAAAAGCTTAAAAAAAGTTTTCATTAAAAAAATTTTTTTAAAAGATTTTTAAAAAATATTTATTTCAGGATTTTTTGTATAGATAACCTTTCCTTTATGCATTCTCGAAAAAGTTTTATGGTTTCGTAGAAACACTTTCGTTAAAAAGCTTTTCGCTAAAAGTCTTGCTTAAAAAGCTTGTTAAAAAATATGGTTTCTATAGAATAATTATTAATACTATTTTGCAACAAAAATGTAAGCACAAGTAAAAAACTGTTTTGAAAAAATTTCTACCTTCAAAGCTCTAAAAAAAGCATTATTAGTTTTCAAAAAATATTCTAAAAAAAATCATTAAAAAGATTGCTGTTAAATGATGTTTTCAAAAAAGTTCTTCGAAAAAAAATGCTACGTAAAAAAGCTTCCTGTCAAGTAAAAGTTTTTACAAAATGCTTTCCGAATGTTGCCTAAAAAGCTTTCTGCAATACTTTTTAAAAGTATTTTGAAACAAAAATGTTTCCTTAAGTAAAAGTTTAGAAAAAAGTTCTCAAAGCTTTTAAAAAAGTAAAATGGCTTTTAAAAAAAAGGCTCATATACAAGTTTTTTTATTCGGCTCAGTACTGGAGATATGACTCCTACTCTGCATAGCGGGAGTGATACCCTTTTTCCGAAAGTAAAGGTGACTTGCAAATCTGTAGAGCGAGTCCAACGAATACAATACTGGTAGTCGTTTAGAAAACTGTTGGTATCCAGATTATTATTGGACGGTAATTACTAGTGTTGCTGGCCTCACCCTTTTTGAGTATTGTCGTTATTTTAGCAAGCTTCTAACAAATTGAAAAAGTGTGATGCAAATTGCTGAAGAGGGTTACCAATGGCCGCGCCAGGGTTTAAAAGGCCAGTGCTGGTATTCTTACATCTCAGGAGACATGTTAATGTTGAGGTCTGCTATTTTGCAATAAAAATATGAAAATAAGTTTTCGTAAAAAACATTTGTGAAACAGATCTTAGAAGCTAAAAGGTGTTCGGTAAAATAATTTTCAAAATTAAGCTTTAAAAATTACATTCAAAAGTACTTTTTGACAACTTTCTGCAAAAAGCTGCTTTAGGAAGATTCTGAATAAACAAAAAAAAACTTTTCTTAAAATTATGTTGAAATAAAAGTATGTGTCCTTGATCTCAAAAAGAGCTTTAGAAAAGAAGCTTTACAAATTAAATTATTAGGAAAGTATATTGAATAATGAAATTTTTAAATTAAAAAAGCTTTCTGTAACATTTAAGAAAAAAGAGTTCGCCAAAAAACTTCTCTAAAAAGTTTCTTGAAAAGCTTTTGATAATTTTTGATATCAAAAAACTTTTTCAGAATCATCTTGATGAAGAAAACAAATCTAAACTAAACTTAGTTAAGTAAAATCAGTCTTAATAGAGTATAATTTAGCTTTAAATTATTTTGAAGAAAGAAAGAAAAAGCGTTTTATAATAAAAGCTTTTTGTGAAAAACGCAAAAGAAAATAAAAACTTTTGTAAAAAGTTTTTTAAGCTAAAACTTTTCTTCAAGTGTATTTGAAAAAAAAACGATGATGTTACACATCCAAAGAACTTCAACAGCAGTTTTTATTTTTTGCGTTCGATAAAATAAAACCTCTTTATGAGACAGACTACAGCTAACACGGAGAAAAGCAGCTATTAATCAAATATATACGATTACTTATATTCCAGTCTGTCCACCTGTCTTTAGGTCTGTTGGCTTTTAGCTGTTGGCTGTTAACAAAAGTTTGATACTGATAATGACTTATGATGTTGTTTCTTTCAGCCGTTGCCGGTTTTATTGCACTTTTTGCAATCTTTTTTAATTAATCTATAATTTATTACTAAACCTTAACTTCAACTTGTTGTAATAGTTTTCATCTTTGTTGTAAAAGATGAGGCCTTAAGTTATTTTATGTTTCTTAAATACTGAATCATGTTTTTAATGAACGTTTGCATAAATTATTTATATTTCTGTTTTATTTATTTATATTGTTGCTTTTTTTTTTGTCTTCTTCTGTTTTCGATAAAAATACTTTACTTCAATATAGAGCACGCACAGGTTTTGATAAAAGCTCTTTGGCACGTTTGGAGCAACTTTTTCGCAATACGGTGGGAAATGAGCAGGAGATTCGACGTGAGGAATTTAAAAAAATTGTTACCTCAAAAAATGTTAGTATTTCGTATGATAAACAGAAAATCAGGGCTTAAGAACTTATCATTTAATTTTTTTATTTATTTATTTTCTTTTTGCAGCCATTTTTCACGGAACGGGTTTTTCAAATCTTTGACAAGGACAATTCGGGTTCAATATCACTGCAGGAATTTATTGATGCCATTCATCAATTCTCAGGACAATCGGCTGATGATAAAATACGTTTTCTTTTTAAGGTTTACGATATTGATGGTAAGTAGAGTTTGTCATATTCAGTTGTGTTGGATAGAAGTTGTATTTGCTTTAAAAATTTTAATTTTTTGGGCTTTAAAGAATATTAGTATGGCATTGCTTCCAAACATATTGCAAGATTATTTCACTTGTAGGTGATGCTTTTCACCTCCTCCAGGATCTACAGCTCGACCTATACCGCTTTATATCGTAAAAGAAGTCAGAATTTCCAAATTCAGCTTTTAACTAATTGACTTGAATTGAGTTTTGTATGGTGCTCCAGCAAGAAATCAGTTTAAATAATTAAAATATTTTTAGGTTATAAACAAAAATAAAACCTACGCACGTTGTTTTTGATTGATGCAACCCAGGATGATAGAAGACAAGGTTACGCCATCTCGAAAATAAAATTTAAATTTTCCGCGCACATCGGCCTGATGACGTCAAGAAACTATCTTCCTATTGGCTAATAATTTTGATTAAGAGTATAACTATAAATTATGAGAGTTTGTAATATAAATTATGAGAGTTTATTTGCAGAGTTGCCAATTTTTTCCTATTACTTAGATTTATTTGTACGTATTTATTTGAAGTAATTTGTTGATTACAAACTTGCCAACCTTATATTGGCCGAACAACGTCATCTAACAGGAAAACATGCGCATGGCGTAATCTTGTCTTCTATCATTCTTGCAGGCATCCACCAATAACTGTATTACAGCTATTCAAAGCAACCAATGCTAGAGTGAGAAGTAAAACACAGGAAGGCGCGTAAGCAAGGAGGACCTGATTGCCCTTAAACGATAATGACAATTACCAGCGCGCAAAGCATATTGTTAGAGCAGAAAATATTAAAAATGCATTTAGTTTTTCAATGACTGATTTTTGCAGTCACTACTTAAGGTGTTGTCAAAATCGGATCTTCCAACTACAAAGCAGCGTTGACACCGCGCTTATTAGGTTTGCTTCATACATTTTGTATGTATTGATAATTTTTGACTCTTACATAAAAGTTTGCCCGATGAAAGATCTCCTATGGCTTTAATATTTAACATCTGTCTAGATGTGGTCGTTGGTCAGCTAGCCAGTGCTGGATATTCACACCCAATGTGCGCTACCGTCTCAGAATCAGACACAGTCTGCACATTTCACCTTCTTCAAATTTCACCGTGGTTAAATGTTGTTTGAAGTTTCTGTGATTTATCACGAAGTTAGTCAGCTTAAGGTATTTTGATTGCTCGTATATTCAGGCAAAATTTTCAGGAGGCCATTGTCCTAGAAATGACTTTAGAGATTGATCCGTTCACCTTTTAAGAAATATCCGGGTTCTTCCCCTCCGGGTAATAAAAACCGGAGTTCCTTCGGAGACTGACCTTTTCACCTCTGCCGAGGTGTCCATAGCTTTCAGATTCTCACGGTCCTGTTTGATTTTATTAAAGTTAGTATCAAAAACAAACTGCCAGTAAGAGAAAATTCATGGACACCCAAACAGATTGCGTTTGAGCCACATAGATCTATAAAACTATAAAACAAGTATTCAGAGTTCGCTCGACTTACTCTTTCCTGCTTCCGAGCGGCCGTCACCACGGAGAGATATAGGTCGAACTATTGACGGCATAGTCAGTTACTGCAAGCCTGCCGACGGCCTTTATCTTCACTTACTATGAATGATATATTAATGAATGTAGAGCTCTTGATGTTCTTGGCATGTTCGATGAACTAAACATACTTTTCAATTCTGTAAGATCCTCCGATCTACTTAATTTTTATAACACCTATATCGTCCTAAAATGAATTACAACTTTTATGTGTAGGCCGGCGCCCCAAGTTCCATTTTGAAGCTACTCACCCGCGAGCAAGAGACACAGAAACTTAATGGTGACACTCTGAGGCATCGCTTCAGGAAAGGTTGTGTTTCGCTGTTTAATCGTAAAGCACTAAATCGTCGGCAAAGTAAAAAAATACAAATGTATATAAAATGGCTAAACGGCTACTTAACACTAGAGGCGCTACAACACTGTTCTAAATATAATCATGACGTGCAATTGCAGAGTTGCCAAAAGTGGAGTTTTTTCTTTATTTTACCACCTGTCAATCTCTACTCTATCTCCTTTGCAAAGAAAGTAACACACTGTGTAATTTTTTAAGTCATGGAAAAATAACCATATACGGACACCACTACGTCATAAAAGACCAAAAAAAAGACCCCTGTCTCCCAATTTTGCCCAAAGTCCTCCAGGTTTTTTTTTATGGGCCCTCAAAGATGTGGGGCCTCGATGTCATTTTTGCAAAAAATGATCATTTACTCAAGCTCATATTTTGCAAACCGTTTGAAATTTTGATATACTCTCTGAGGCAAAGTTGTAGCACCGTTAAATTTTCGCATAGGTAGCCGAAATGAATTTAAAAATTTTCGGGAAATTTTTTACTTTTGCGTCTACCTAAGCGCTACCTAAACGGTGTTAAGACTCATTCCTAGGAAGTTCATATGTTCTAGAAAGTTGTTTATTGAGATCTTAGGTTCATTTTTGTAGTTTATTGTTTCCTTGAATTTTGAACGGTTTGCTACCTATGGACCTGAACAGGGGAAAAAAGGTAAAAAAATTGAATTTTTTAAAGTTTTTTGCGATTTTGACCTTGAAGATGAAGTTTTTTGATTTTATATGTTAACAATTTTTGTTCTTTATGACAAGAGCTACAACTTTGCCTCAGAGAGTATATCAAAATTTCAAACGGTTTGCAAAATATGAGCTTGAGTAAATGTTCATTTTTTGCAAAAATGACATCGAGGCCCCACATCTTTGAGGGCCCATAAAAAAAAACCTGGAGGACTTTGGGCAAAACTGGGAGACAGGGGTCTTTTTTTTTGGTCTTTTATCACGTAGTGGTGTCCGTATATGGTTATTTTTTTCCATGTTGCACTGTGTAACTCAATAAATTTGTAGACAATAATTATTATTTCTCTTAAAAAAAAATAGATTTCTAGTTAGAATAGGATCGGTGTCTAAAAATTCTTCGGCAATAAAATATTTGAATCTGCAGTTGAAGGCTGTTTGGAAGTCCTGAACTACTTTTACTGTTAAGAGCTTATTGAAGTCGTTGAATACTTCTAGAAGAAACTTGTGGAACTAAAAGATGCGTTTGTTTTAAAAACATAATTTATTTTCAATTTTTTTGTGTTTTGTTTGGTAGGTAGGATAATTCCGAAACCACCCTCCTACATCTCAGTTAGACATCAAAGTCTCTTATTTACATTCAACCCAAGCTCTGCAAAGACGATTAAATATGTCCTCTTCAATGCTCTTGTGCGTTACAAAAATTATTTAAATGCTTTTTCACTAAAATAAAAAAAAACCGGCTGACAAATTTATTAATCCATTCAACAATTTTTCGGTTTTGCTTTAATTTTATGCATTTTTTTGATTTCTGTTTTGCTTTTTTTGTAACCATTTATTGATTTATTGCTTTAGGCGATGGTCTGATACAACACAAGGAATTACATGATGTTATACGTGCCTGTATGGAAGAGAATGGTATGGAATTCTCTGATGATCAAGTAAGTACTTGAATTGAATTTATTTAGAAATAACATTAAACGAATGACAACAATAAATAATGAGATTTATTTTAACTGAGTGCCACCAAAGCGGGGACATTAGGAAGATAAAGACAAGAAACTATGCAGATAAAGACTGTTTAAAAAATAAGAAAATAAAAATAAGTACAAGTTGTGGCGAAAGTATTATCTTAATATGAATTCGCTGGCGTGTTGTATATATTTTAATAGATATTTTTTCTTTATTTTTTTTCTTTTTCTTTTTTGGCTGTGTAAAATCGATAACATTACGTTAATAAAGTATTATCGATATAATACCTCATTCTCAGTTGGTCCACATTTATGCTCATTTTATTTCTTTGAATTGTAGTTTGTAATTTTCCCTAAAGAAATTATGTTTTAAAAACTTCAGGGTAGCCACAGCAAGCGCTCGCACCTTCCTGCTAAAAATTGAGGCAAATGACCACCTTCTGAGTTGATGCACATTTGTAGTTATTTTATACCTTTTCGTTGCTTTAAAGATTTGCTAGGTTGTACAAAACGGGATCACATCAGATCTAGTGATCTTTCAAATTGCCTAAAAAGAAGACAAAGCGCCCCTATAATGATGTTTCGAAATCTTCTTGCTCGAAATTTACTAAGTTCGTAACATATTATAGGAAACGGGAGATTAGAAAGAACCCCAAAAACAAATCCCGTCAGACCTGGTAGTTCTTCACATTGCCCAAATAGGAAACAAAACGGAGTGGATAATAATGTTTAGAAATCTTATTTTTTAACGTTTATTTGTAGAGTTTAAAGTAGGCCACGTTATGCATAAATGCCCCGACTACTTTGAGAGGAGCCAATTATTTTTCATGAAGCTCTATTTATTTTCGCATCCCCTTAAGTGAAAATAAACATCTAAGATCGTCATGATATTGAAATCGAAATTATTCTCTTCTTGCGTCAGGAATTCCTGACAGTTAACTAACTAATATTGCAGAAGTTGTAATGGGAGAAGGATAAAACTATTTTTTTTATCTAATATGCTTAATTTTCCTTATAAGACTTACGCCCAAACTACCTGTAATCTCGGTTCCTTGAGAGCCCGGAACAGGATGAATTGAACTCCTTTATCTGAAATAGATATCCAAACAGCGGGGAATTGTGACTGGATATCATTTGCAATCCATACTTAATGTAACAATACTTAGTCTCACGTCTTTTTTCTTCCTTCCTTCCTTCCTTCCTTACTTCCTGCCGTTCGTCCTACCTTCCCTTATTCCATGGTTCCTTCCTCTAATATTTTTTGTTCCACTCTAATATTTAAACCATCTGCATCATGCCCGTCTTTTTTCTAATTTTTTATATCGCCGGTAACAAACGTTAGCTCAACTTAAATAAGTTTTGACTGGATATTATTTACAGTCGTTACTTAACGTATCTCTACATAGTCTCTTTCTTTCTGGTTTCCTTTCTTCCTTACTCCCTGCCGTTCGTCCTTCCTTCCATTCTTGCTCGCTATACTCATAGCGAGCAAGATGCAACCCATTCTTCCTTTTCTTAGTTTTTATTTCGCCGCTAACACACGTTGGCTCAACGGAAATAAACGGGAGATCTCACGGATTAGATATGTAAACAGCGGGAAATTATGACTGGATATTATTTACAATCACTACTTAATGTATCTCCACTTAGTCTCACAATGTCATATAAATTTCTTACTTCCCACTGCCTTACTTCATGCCGTTGATCTTTCCTTCCTGTCTTTCATTCCTCTACACAATATTTAAACCATCTGTATTCGTGCCATTTCTTTCTCAACCTAATTTTTCATTTCGTCGCTAACACGTTGGCTCAATTGAAATAAAGAGAAGATGAAACTTGCTGAAAGAAATTTGTCCCACATTTGGCTGTAGCGCTCTTAGTCTTTGAAATATTTCGTAACCAACAGCTACTCTGAATGGTTCGCTCTTCGTGCATTTTATTAGTTCTTCATACTTTGAATTTAAAAACTGTTTTTATTTACATAATTATTAAAGTTGAAGTAGAATTCGTCGGCCGTTACGAGTTTGAAAAGAAAAGCATTATCTCCTTGACCACAAGGTCTTCTGGCAAATAACTGTAGGGAAAGTATTTGTATTTGTATTTGTATTTGTATTTTTATTGAGTGATTTTCTAATACAACAAGATGCAACATCTTTTAATTTACAGTATTAGAATCAGTTAAGTTATAATCAATTTAATTAAGACAAATAAACATATATATGCTTGTGTATAAAATAGATATAAATATATATACGAACAATTTTGACAAAATTAAAAGAAAAGAAAATTTTAGTGTTCAGTTTAATTGTTACCATTGTAATGTTGGAACAAAAGTTTTTTAAATTTATATGCGTTGCTGGTGAATTGTAGGTATGAGGGAAGACGGTTCCAGAGATGTATGGTGAAGATGAAGAATTGATGGTAGGATGCTGTATCACGATATTGGAAGGTCCTAATTGAATTATTCCTAAGTGATGTGGTAAAGGTCAATTTGTTATAAAGATGGTAAGGCTCCTTCGTTGTGATAATTTTATGTAGAAAAGTTAGATTTTTTAGTTCCAGGTAGTTATCGAGTGTAATTCCAAATATACGTTTTGAGAATGAAGAAACACTTTCAAATCGTGTTAGGCCATAAACATAACGTGTAATATTGTTAAAAGTAGTGGTAATCTTTCTTTTTTCCTTTAAATTACAACTTGCAAAAATTTCTGATGAATACAGCAGTGTGGGTATAAGGAACGTCTTTGCTAACATCATCCTTATTTTCGGTGGTGTGTAGTTATGACTTGGCCATAGACTTCTGAGCATACCATATGTTCTTCCACAGGCTTGTGTAATATGATCGGACCAGTTAAGCGACCGATTGAATGTGACTCCAAGGTTTTTTATAGTGGTTACAATAGCAATTTTGGTCTCTCCCAGGTATATATTGATGTCATCACTTAATGATACGGTTTTTTTGCAAATGATAATACATTTTGATTTCTTTGGATTTAATCGTAAACCATTGGCAGAGGCCCAGGTAATAACTCTATTAAGATCTTGATTGAGTTCGTTAACTTTATCATGAATAAGATCCTTGGGACTACTGAGGTAAATTTGAACATTTGAAAGTTCTCACTATAACAAGGATTAAACGATATTTCTGTTATCCCCTGGAAAATATGCGTTTACGCCACCTGGAAGTTCGCTTCTTTGACTGCCTATCCAGTCTATAAACATCATATCTGGACGTGACAAATAATCTTCACTAAACCTAAGTCATCTCTGTTCATCTCACAATTTCCTATTCCTTCTTTCCTTTTTTCGCGCTCTGTCTTCCCTATTTTTCTCTTCGACGGTAACACAAAGTGCAGACGCAATTAAAATAAACTAGGTTGACCGTGAACCAAAATCAACAGATCATTTTAATAAAGTAACCTCGCTCAACGGCCAGCCATCAGCAATTGGTAAAGATTAATCTTCCGCTCTAAGAGAATTTCTTCCTCTTTTTCGTGAAAAATTTTCTTATTTCGAATTGAATGAATCCATCGTTTTCTCGTCAATGATTGTGGAAGTCCTTACTCTTCTTCGATTATAGCACGAATAGTCTTAGCAACTTACGATATTTTTTATGGACTTAAGGAAAATTTGGTGGTGCAAATCTACGATAAACAATAATGACAGATTAATATTATGACATCACTGAAAACCCATTCTGTTTATAAGGAATAATTTTTTCACACACAAAAATTATAGATCCTATGAAGATAGAGGGAGAAATTTTTTTATCCTCTAGTTTTACACATATGACATATCAACCAACTCCTAGGCATGCCTGCTCGCGTTCTCGTGGTCAGAGAAAAAGACGATGTTTTCCACACATCTTTCGTTCGGTTGCCGTGTAGATGTTATCCGATTCGTGGCGAAACCACTTGACTTTAATTTTGATAGTCAAATCAAAATTTTGTATTAATACTCTAAAACTCTTACTCTTTTGCAGATAGAAGATCTTACCACAGCCATGTTTGAAGATGCTGATCCCTATAATCGTGGTGAAATAACATATGAGGCGCTAAAAAATCAATTACATAAACATGGTGGCCTATTGGAAAATTTAAGTATAACGTAAGTTTGCGCTTATATTCCAACGACATAAAATGCTAATTATTTAATCTCTACTTAGAATTGATCGTTGGTTGGTTCCCTATGCCCAAGAACAATCAGCTAGTAAATCTAAAGGAACATTTTGGAATCGTATTCCCATACCACATCAATTGACTCCAGCCTATATGAAAAATAATCATGTATTTGTAACGTATCTGTTCATTTATATAGCGATCAATGTGTGTTTGTTTATATCAAGAGCAATACAATATAGAGCGAGTAATATATTTGTAATATTTGCTCGAGCATGTGGTATGTAATGGGGAAGGCGAAAGGAAGCATGTCTTTTACTCATGTTTGTTATTTTAAATTTTTAAATTTCCAGGCCAATGTCTTAACTTTAATTGTGCTTGGATTTTGGTGCTGATGTTAAGACATTCCCTCACCTATTTACGCTCTCGAGGGATCTCCACCTATTTGCCCGTGGATAATCACATTTATTTGCACAAATTGACAGGGATTGTGATATCAGTATTAAGTTTAGTTCACACCATAATGCATCTCTTTAACTTTTCCTTGATCGTTGTAAATGATCCCGAAATTAATAAGGCGAATTTTACAACTGCCGAATGGTTGTTAACAGATAGACCGGGATTATTTGGTTTAGTACCGGGTTGGGCTAATCCCACAGGTATAGCTCTTTTTATAATACTCCTTATAATGTTTGTCTGTTCCCAGCCATTCGTGAGACGTAAGGGATCGTTTGAGGTTTTCTATTGGACACATTTGCTGTACATACCGTTTTGGATATTGGTATTTTTTCATGGACCTAATTTTTGGAAATGGTTTTTAATACCTGGTATTGTGTACATAATTGAGAGAATATTGCGTTATGTGTGGATGAGAGGTGAGCATGGCAAAACGTATATTAGTTCAGGCTTACTGCTGCCCTCAAAGGTTATACATTTGGTAATAAAAAGGCCTTTCAACTTTAACTTTCGTCCCGGCGATTATGTGTTTGTAAATATACCAAATATCGCCAAATATGAATGGCATCCGTTTACCATCAGTTCAGCTCCGGAACAGGAAGATTATATGTGGTTGCATATACGCACCGTGGGCGAGTGGACTAATCGGTTGTATCAGTATTTCGAAAAAGAACAACAAAAGTTACACAATGGCGAAATTATAGCCCACAAACAAGCCATACCCAGCGCGAGTCTATTACAAATCAACAACGAAGTGGCCAACAACAACAAAAGACCGTCTGCCACCCCTCAAACTGACTTCTTGGCCCAAAATCTTTCAAAAATTCAACACCATTCAAGTTTCGACTCTGCCATAGTGCCGAAGTCTATGCAAGGCATACAAACCTCAAAAACACCGCGACACAATTTTTCTCCACCGCGTTTGGCCACCGAAAATATAAATGCTAGCGAGACAGCGAACGAAACTAATGGCATCAATCGTATACTCAGCATTAAAAAGTCGTTGTCACGAACATTTTCTCGCAAGGATAATGGTGAAGTTAAGAATAAGCAGAAACGTAATTCAGGACATTCAAATGATGGTTATGTTTCGGATGAATATGATTTAGAAGGAAAAACGGAAACTGGAAAATGGCAAAAGATGCAAAAATCATTGTTGAATAAGCCGCCATTGGCAAAGAGTGCGTCGTTGCCTGACATGGCAGTCAAGATGAAGAAAAGAGAAAGGCTAAAGGCGTAAGTATTGTTCAAAATCCTTAAAAGAAACAAGCTCTTACTTAAGTGTTAATTTATATTGATATAAAGAAAGGAAAAATTAATTATTTTATTCATTTATTCTCTCGGTTGGTTACGATAATATTCCTCTTGAAGGTTTGGATTATCTGCATGACGTCGAACTCAGTGATGTTTCTTTCTGTGATTGCATTGACTACTCGACAATTAGTTGCGTTTTTTTTTTTTTTTTTTTTTTGGTTAAAATCGATTTTAAGTCATGTTTCATACGACGACAAGAAAGCTTTTTATATACTTTTTCTTTGTATACTTTTCTTAGGAAATTATGTTAATTTTTCCTTTATTTCGATGACCTGAAGATGCCAATAACATTAAATCAATATCAACCAAAGGCAACTTTAAAATTAATTTTCGCAGTTTTCTACGACGAATAGTTCCCAATTGTTACGAACCTTTTCGGCTTGAACTTTTCAAGCTGTACATATCGCGGATTTTTTATGACCATTTTTTATGGAATAAATTGTCAGTGATTTTAACGCGACATAAACTATAGTCGCAGGCTTCGTCGCTCTTCTACACCAACTGTTCGAAAACTAAGACTTTATGATCTTGCAGATACTGAAAGAAATAGCTGCAAGGCCTATTAGTGTTTCTTCCGGGGAGATAATTGACGCATGGCTAATATCACGGATCAGCCATCATCGTCAAAGTACGTATAATCAGCTAGTGTATGCAGTACTTCAATCTCGTCTGAACTACGCTCACATTCTCCGTAATCTTAACGACGAAATGGAAGGTTTTCGCTCTAAATTTTTCATAACCGACAAGCCCATTTTAATCGGAAAAAACACGAAAAGAAAAACTAAGGCTGCACACATTCGTTACATCCTCCCAAAAACAATTCAGAGTGCTCACTTTTTAATACGAGCATCAAGGTTATGGTTATTAGTATTGATCATCTGGTTTTTTATAGCCTCAAAATGATGAATTGGGAGTGAAGGACATGCGGTTCCAACTGAACGATACAACTGCACACGAGAGTAGTGCAACAATAAAGATTGCGAAAGGTCGTATATCTTGTTTTTGATCAAATAGTCGAAAAAGTAAGTGAGCGACAGTCAGTGAAAGTCCAGCAAAGCAACAAAAAACTCTAACGTCAGTTGTCACTGTAATTTGTTAGGTGCCTGATATTTTGTTTATGGCATATCGAGAGAGAGATAGTAAATATTTTGTTGCGTTATTGGATTGATTATGTGAATAAAAGAAAACTAAATCTACAAATTCAAAAAGAAAAGAAAAACATTGCTATTTTTTGGCAATCCCGCCTGCCAGGACTTGGTGAGAACTAAAGCGAAATTAAATCAATTGCGCTTCGAGTTGCTTCAACAGCTATCGTTTTTGTTTTAAGTAGCTGTTTGCCAATAGGAGAATGTGGCGAAGTTAAGGGTTGTTTTGAAATCAAGGACAAGTAGTTCTAAAAAAAGGTAACGATTATCGGAATTAATGTGCCTCTCTTAAAAGGAAGTATCTTGAGAAATTTAGTTTAATGTGTTATATCGAAACTTTAAGTAGGGAGTCGAACCCCATTCAATTTTCTTATTTCGATTTTTTTTTTTTGACCGATCTTATAGCATTCAACCATTGTTTACGACGTTCTGAGTTCCTTTAAAATCTAAGTTTAAAAATTAATTTTCATTATAAAAAATAAATAATTTCGAAATAGAGTACAATTACTTCATTTTCTAACCAACTTAATTTTCGAAACCCCACATAGCCTACACGCTTTAGGCCGTTCCGAATCGGAAAGGTCGTTCGATGAGAGCCGTATAAGAAGAGCTAGAATGCAAAGCATGGGATCGGCATATTTAAATCCTCAAAATAAATCGTTGGCACAAAGTTTTCGCTACATGCGCAATAAACCCACAATTATAGCATTTAAAACACCCGGTTTAAAAGAAAAGGAAACAAATTTTGCTCAACAAAATGGAGCGTCGGCGGAACCGTATACACTTGTACAGGCAGAAGAGGGAAAAATACCAAAAGGTAAAACAGAGAAAATTCGCAGCAAATTTCTAGATAAATTTAAAATATATTTTTTTCTAGACAAATCTAATCTAAGCAGCCATAACATGGAGAATAAAACAGAGTTTCCAATATCGAAACCTTTGGAGGTAAGTGAAGAATTTTATTTTAAGCACCCAGCACCCATTTCTAATCCCTTCCTTAACTCCACAATTAATCTTAAAACGAAACTAATGTTATCCGAAACACCTCAATCTGTATTAATATTTTAATTTAAGAATTATTATTTAATATAAAAGAAAAGAAGCAATAAAGAAAACTACAAAACACATTTCAAACTCTTTAGGACCACACCCATACAACTGTTAGTGCAAGCAATCGTGTGGGACGTTTGAGACGTCCCACATTTTTGCGTTCATTATCGACCTCTATTAGAAATCGGGGCAGTAATGGCAGTATACCAACAAATGGCACAACTAACTCTGGTGGCAAGGTTACACTTGATGCAGGAGTATTAGAGGTTTGGGTCTTTAATAAATAACCAACGTAACATTAAGTTTAAATAACAACAAAAAATATGTTAAAAATCTATTTTCTAAAGATAAAAATTAATTAATTGTTATTATTGTATTTCTTAAAAATAGATTTTCATTGATGGCCCCTACGGAGCTCCCTCGTCTCATATATTTATGGCTCAACATGCAGTTCTGATTGGCACAGGCATTGGTGTAACACCATTTGCTTCAATACTTCAGTCCATAATGCATCGTTATTGGAAGGGTAGACACACCTGTCCACGCTGTGATTTTGAATGGGCCAGTGATATACCGAAATCGGTTATGAACCTACGTAAAGTTGATTTCTTTTGGATAAATCGCGATCAGCGCTCATTTGAGTGGTTTGTTAATTTGCTGTCACAATTGGAAATAGAACAAGCCGAATTAGGTGGCGCGATGGAAAGGTATTTTCATTTTTAAGCAATTCCTCTTCTATTTATTGCAAACTTTAACTTGTAATATTTAACCCTTTTTAGATTTTTAGACATGCATATGTATATAACAAGTGCTCTACAACGTACCGATATGAAGGCTGTTGGTCTGCAATTGGCCTTGGACTTATTACACGAAAAGGTGAGTTTATCTATAATTTAAGAGAAAACATTTTACTTACCTAGAAATACTTATTTTGACTACTGTAAGATGCTTTAAATATTGAATGGAACGGAATGAAATGGAATAAATATTGATATTTCTTGAAATGGCATTTAAATGATCAAAGTTAAATCTGCAAAAAAAGATAAACTATGTTGAGAAGATATTTGATAAAAAATTTGTATTATTCTAGACTTAGTTTAGTACAGACAAACACTGACTCAAACATCTACCCGTTCACTAATCAATTAAAAACAAATTGTTTTGAAATTTTCCAAAATCATGTTGAAGGTTTGTGGTTCTATCTTATGAATGGCTCAGTCGATATTAGCCTTAAGGTGTGGATGACATCTGAATTATTTGCTGAGCATCGGTCTCTAATGACACCCCACAAAAAAAAGTCAAAAAAGGTCAAATCGAAGCTTCGGGGCGGAAAATTTATATCGAAAAAAGAGCTGTTGAAATATATATTCTTTGATGAGCAGTGCCTGGCGTGTCGCCCTAACCTAACTATGGTCTTGTTAACAAATAGCATTTTAAGACATGACAGGCAGGACCACATTCATACCCCTTGCAAACTCCTGACACGTTATTTATGCCTCTGTTGAGTAATGCAACAGTACAACGGACTAAATCTCCCTTCCTGCGGTTTAGATGCAAATCATAGTCACCACGTTTCTCCACATAGGGCTTCACCAATAATCGGTCGCAGAGATTTGAAGAAATCCCTTGTCAGAACTCGAGGGTTCTTATCTTCCAGTTGGAGGCCCCTATTAGCCTCGAGAACGGGTGCCTCCATATACCACTGAAACATTGGCGTCAAGGTGTAAGAAGTCAACAAGACTGAGAAGTGGTAGAAAATCCCTAAGGATAAGCAAGAGTTTGTAGAAACCTGCATACTGATTTGAAAGAAAAAGATTAATGCGTGCTGACGGCGTTCGAAAATTAAGATTCATTGATTGTTTTATGGAATATTTGATCTTAAAGAGAACTTCGTATTTATACACTGCAAGGACCGCAAGTACATCACGGAACTTGTAAGAGAAAAACTGTTTTCTAATGAAAAATCTAAGCTTCCTCATCCTCTACAATCTCCAGAACTACATAAATGTGATGGAACATTTATGGGCCCAACTTAAACAAATGTTTAGGAATAGAATGGCCGAGACTATTTCCCAGTTGGAAGTGATTCTAAAGGAAGAATGGGAAAATATTTCTTCAGATACAATTAAAGAATGGCTTTTTCGATATCTAAGAGACTCACACGGTATTCCAGTCATTATATATTTAAGGATACTTTTCCAAAGTGCCAAACTATGAAGACTTTTGCTGTTTTAATATAAAACATTTGTTATTACTTTAACTTTAAGCTCATTTTTGCTTATACCCCTTGTGCTCTAGCCCTCTCATATTTAATTATCATTTGTAGTTCTATATTTTTCTCGTACACAAGTACGTACATATATTTTATAGGAATTTTTTCTTTTTATTTCTTTTTAGGGAAAACGTGATTTAATAACTGGTTTAAAAACCCGCACCAATGCTGGCAGACCTAATTGGGATAAAGTTTTCAAACAGCTACAGGCCCAGAAGAAAGGCAAAGTGACAGTATTTTATTGTGGACCACCACAGCTGGCAAAAACGCTGCGTTATAAGTGCGATGAATATGGGTTTGCGTTCCGCAAAGAATGTTTTTAGAATTAAATTGTAACTTAAAAGAAAAAAGAAAAAAAGATATTGAGGCCATTAAAAGAATTTGTAAGGGGTAAATGGGCTAAATTTTAATTAATTTAAAAATTCAGTTAGGCTAGGTTTAAAGATTGTTTTTTATGTTTTTTTTTATTATTTTTACTGTATAATTAATTTATTGTATTTGTATATTATTTGTTGATTTTTTTGTTAGCTTCCCTACATATGTATGCGTTATAAAATTAATATTAAAAAAATAAATATAAACTTTAGATTAGAAAAATTAAAACCAATTGCTTGTAAACCTTTTGAACGAATATTTTCTTATAAAAGCTACATTTTTATAATGTAAAAACTAAAAACTATACCTTTTGAAACTAGACCTTTGTTGTCTTTCAGTTTCTTTGCCAAACGACAAAGTTGATTGTGGGTTGTATAGTTTTTCTTTGTATAGTTATTATCTCATCAGTTACATTGTTTACATTGTAAAATTCATTCAATTCAGCTATGGCCTGTTCTTCAATTTGTGTTAATGCCAACGATTTGTGCTTGGTACGCTCATAGTACTCACGTTGACGTTTTTCTTCAGCCAAAATCTGACTGAAGCTGTTGTTGGCATTTGAAGTAGCAGGCGAAGTTGTAGAGGTTTTAGTATTTGATCTCATCATATTGGCAAACGAAGAAGGATCACCTGAACTTCCGGTAGGGGGTGAATACATTGTATCATTTTGTATAGTTGCAGGAGGAGATTGTGGTAATATACCCCAGGCATTTGTAGGGGTCTGTGGTACCGCCACAGGTTTGGTTTCTTGTGATGTAGGACTTCGCCAAGAGCTAACGGCACTTGAACTTTCCGATGTTAGACGTTTACGTTGTTTTTGTGATAGTTTTTCCCTTGATGGTGTAGTTAAATCAGATAAATTTATATTATATAACTTAGAAGCAGAACTAGTGGAAGGTAATTCCTCTACATCTCTTTCAGGAGTTTTTGATTTTATCGGTGTTAAAGTTTCATTAGTTTTATTCAAATTTACATAGTTAGGTGATGGTGGTTCTTCTTGTCTTATAACTTCATTTGCCTTTACAGCCTGTTCTAAGGACATTTTCTTTTTGTGTTCCTTTTTATCAACTACCTTCATCCAGGACTTGACTTCATTTTGCAGCTTATGGCCCATTTCTTCGGCTTCATTTATCACTTTAGACTTTTCCGAATTTCTTAGTATTTTCTCTTTATTCTCTGAAACATTCAAGCTCTCCATCATGGAGGTTATAGCCTCTCTTTCATATTGTCTAGTAGATAACTTCGTTTTATTTTCCTTAGACTTAGTTTTTTGGGCGCTTCTGTATAACATTTGCGCTTCCTCATCCAAGCGATAGTTTAAATCAACTTGAAAATCTTCTACAAAACTGTACAGACAATCGTCATCAATTGCCTGTGAATCGGGTGTAATCATACGATAATCAAAGACCTTTTTAAACATTTGACGATAGTGTTCATTAATGCATTTCAAAACCTCGGGTTCACAGTTATTTAAAGTCCGTTGTAGTAAGATTCGAGCTAAATTTTGACAAATATAATCCAAGCAACCCTTCTTCAGCAACTCGCAGTTGTACATGCAGGCAAATTCCAACATATCACCACATTTTTTAATCGATATCTTTTTCAATAATAAAATTTCACACACTTCCCTTAGGCGCTCGATAAAATATTGATCACAGAATACTATCATGTTGTAAAGGAAAGTTTCACGATATTTTTGCTTAACAAAATGTTCGGTATTTAAACTGTAGAGAAACTCAATAATAGCTTTCATATATTCAATGGGCACAGTGGAAAGATTAATTGTGCTCTGTTCAGCCCAGCTGTGTGTAAACATCATTTCGAAGTATTCCAGACGTTCGACTAATACACATTTGTGGGCTAACAACTCCTCATTATTTTCGCATATAATACGAATATCATAGAACTGTGGGTAGTCAGTGTGTTGCAAACGATTAAAGCGATATCTAGATTCCTCACTAGCACTTGGTAAATAAAAGGGCGTAAATTCCTGTTCAATGTATCTGTAATAAAAATCGCTTTTTATAAAAAAGAGATTGTTTTTGTAAAGTTAAGGTTTTTATAAAGAATTTGTAAAATGAGTAATGAAATCGCATTGAGAGTTAAAAAAACGTAAAAACCGTATATTTTGGTGTTGCAAGAGGCCAAAGACCACTGCCTAAGTTGGACTACGTTCCTGTGCAAAATTATTTATTGGGAAAAAAATGATTTTAGTTTTTTTTTTTTTTGGAAAAAAAAATATATAGTTTTAGGAAAAAATATTTTTTGGGGATAAATATGATTTTTTGTGAAAAGATTATTATTTTTTTTTTTTTTTTGAAACATTTTTTTACGTTTAAGTCATTTGTCTGCAAAACACATTTTCGAAAAATATACGGGTTCTTAATTCCACATCGAATTGAAAATAAAATATTTTCATATTTATAGTGTTTCGTATTTCAGATACACATAATTTTTCATATAAAAAATGTGAATGAAACTATTTCGGTTTCAATTGGATGTAGTTAGTTTTTTTTTATAAAATAATAAATTTCATGTTATATTTTTCGTTAATTTCTTTTTTGTTTAAAAGTGACTATTTTTAACCGACTTCAAAAAAAGAAGGAGGTTATCAATTCGTCTGTGTGTTGCTTTTTTTTTTTTTTTGTATGTTTGTGCCTTCAGAACTCGAACCGATTTTAAAAATTTTTGCACTGTTAGAAAGGTTATGGCTACAGATTGGTCCCATTTTAAAAGAAGTTGAAAATATTAAAAATTACATGGTGTCCCCATACAACATACATGTTTTTTACGTGTATTATGAACTTTATAGGTCACCAATTTAAAATTAAAAAAAAGTGCGTATCACTGTAGCTCCCAATAACAAAAGGTAATTAAAAAATAAAATTAAAAATTAAAGGGTGACCCCATAGGTGACTTAATTTCACCTTTATTCTCCTATCTTTTGAACCGTTATAGGCAAACACTTGAAAGTTGCACAGAATGTTCGTTACTATGTCTGTTATAATAAGTATAAATATTTAAAATTAGAAATTAAAGGGTGTCCCATTAGTTGGTTTATTTTGATATATATATGGCCAAACTTTTGAACCGTTATAGAAAGACAGTTGAAATTTACAAAGAACTTGTATTGCTAAGTCCGGTAAAATAACATCTGTAAAATATGAATTTGGAAATTAAAGGGTGTTCCAATTGTTAATGTAAAAGTAATATATATGGCCAAATTTTTCAACTGTTATAGATAGACAGTTGAAATTTACAAAGAACCTATATTGCTTAGTCTGCTATTACAACAAGTATAAAATTTTTATCTCTTAAATAAAGGGTGTCCCCATTATTGATGCAATTTGACCATTATGTCCTCATCTTTGGAACCGTTATAGACCAACACTTGAAAAATAGACAGAATGTTCACTACTATGTCTGGTATAACAACAAGTATAAATATTTAAAATTGGAAATTAAAGGGTGTCCCAATAGTTGATGTAATTTGATATATATGGACACAAAGTTAAAATTTAAAAAGAATCTGTATGACAAAGTCCTCTTTAAAAAGTATTTATATTAAAATTTGAATTTAAAGGGTGTCCCAATAGGTGACGTCATTTGATATATACGACCCTATCTTTTAAACAGTTATTGAAAAATACTTAACAATTAGACAGAATGTCCATTACTATATCTGTTATAATAAGTGTAAATATTTAAAATTATAAATTACAGGGTGTCGCAATAGTTTATGAAATTTGATGTATATGACCAAACTTTTAAACCGTTACATACAGACGGTTGAAATTTACAATGAACCTGTATTGCTACGACCGCTATAACTAGTATAAAATTTGAATTCGGAAATTACAAGGTGTCGCAATAGTTACCGTTTTAAAGAAACATGATTTTAAGTTTGTCTGTTTTGAAGTCGGTTTTTTTTTGCAAGAATTATATAACAAAAATTTATATTTTCCGGAAAGAAACTATGAGTAGGACAGAATTTAAATAATTTATTACTACTTACGATTTCAAGTATTTTATCAAACTGGTAATGCGAAATTGTTCCACAAAATTTAAAAATAACATATAAGCATCTCTCAGCGCAGCAGTATTATCAGTATGTGAAATACTTTGAACATCTGCAATATGTAAAGAAAAGCATATTATGATTAATAAAAAAACAAACATTTCTTTTAACAAAACTCAGTTCAGCCCACCTTGTAAATTTGGCAAATAGTTTAAATAAATACATTTCATTATAAGAGCAAACACATTCCCCGTTAAAAGTTGAAAACTTAAATGAACATCTTTTTCATCTTTCGATGTGATAAATTCTCTTAAACCTGGTGCTCTCGCATATACGATAAATTTGTGGGCAGGATATTTATCACCATCTACATGAAAAATCACATCGTGTATGGTATCGTATTCACAGACATTTTTGTATAGTTTTTTAAATGTATTTTCTTCTGGACTTAAAACAGGCAATTCAAAATATTTCACATGCGATTCTTGTAAAACGGCAAATGAGGCAAAGTCATCATCACAGAAAACATCAACAGCACGATCAATTTGTGTGATGCGCTGTAAATCAATGCGTATTAAGAAATCTTTAGCCATTTCGGTAGTACGATTATCACCAAGTGACCAAATATATTTTAAAGATCCGCCGGATTTTTCAGTGTTGTTGTCGTTATATGACGGCAGGGAAACCTGTTGACATTTGCCTTTGTAAATATCGCCTTGTGATAGAATCAAAAGTTGATTGCCTTTATAAAGAATTTTATCGATTTGTGTTAGACGTATATTGGATAAAGAGCATCTATGATGGTTAAATATAATTTATTTAATTGCTTTTGTAATAAAATTAAATTTAATTAAAATCATACCTATAGAAATTTTGTGTCAATTGGTACCACATAAACACAACATTAGTTTGCGTTAATATTAATAATTTTAAAGCACTTGCGGAACCTTTTTCAGTTTTGGTATTATCTCCTTCTATAACTACTATACTTTTTACGGATTCAAAACTTTATTTTAAAAATAAAAAATGTTGTTTAATTATCAAAAAAAAAAAAATGTTCCATTAGACTTACTTGGGTGTCTTTAGGGATTTCATTTTATAATTATGATATAACAAAATGGTGTTGTCCTTAGTTAAAACTACAGTAGCAGTGTTGTTGGCTTCTACAAGTTGTATAGAGGTGTGTTTTGGCAGTTTCATCTGAAATTAAAAAGAAAAAAATATTTTTAATGCACCGATTCTGGGTAAAATGTATTTTCATATACTTGACCACAGGTAACAGAGGCATATATAAGTTTGTCATAAGATTTGTAACATCTACAATATTAATTTGCGATCCCATAAAATATATTTTCGAAATCCTTATAGACAAAAACAAGTAAATTTAAGGGTGTTCGTTTATTCGTGCTTGAGTTAATATTGATTGTTTAACTGGTTGAACTTTAAGTTATATTGGCTTCTCGCGAAACTTGTTAGGGGAGTCAGTGGTGAATCCAAAAGACAGTCCAGCTCCTGAAAGAATCTATGGCCCAAATATTGAGGACTTCGTTTACGCAGAGGTGTTGAATTGCTTCTGCTAATCCAAACAGGTCTGGCAGCTCTCACCACGAGATATTTCCAAACGACCCGACATACATCGAATTACTAGAAGCGATATCGAATTTTCCCCAAGGGCTAGAAGTGCATTCGTCCTTTCCTTATCGATGAACAATCTGCAAGTGGTTAACGTAGACCATATGCAAGCCATTTTTTAGTGACCATTCCAGTAACGATTTTGAAAATTCAGCCAGGAGGGTCGTGATGTCCCCTCTCAATTTCAGATTCCAAACTATGCGCAAACGGTGTCGTGCAAGTAGGGTCAGATATTGAATCCAATCCAATACACATTCCGACTTCACCAGTTTCGAATCAAGGCCCTTAATGGCTAAACTGTCTAAAATATCCACAGCCGTCAGCTCCATTAGTGCCCAATTGCCCTTGCCGCTATCAATTTAGCGTATATTTCAGTCTGAAAAACGGAACAAGTGTCGGGTAGCCTAAGTGAGAACGATTGCACAACTTTTCGTTATCTCCGGTCGGTATTTTAACATAAGATTTATCGAAGATAACAACAAGGGTCAAATAATCGGTCAGCTCCCCCAATATATTTCCAACTACCTGATTCGCTTGATTCTCCGAGTCTTAGGGACCGTATTTGATATAGATAACGAGGGGGTCAGGTTCAACATTGTGTCACAGCTGGACTGAGGAGTTGACATTATTGCACCAGTGACTGCAAGGCTTGCTAACCTTTGTACTTTTCCTAGAAAATAGAGGTGTAATTTTGTGTCCAGCACTTTCTACCAGACAAACTCATATAATAGAATACGAACAATTGTATTGCATTAAATTATCGCCACATTGTTACGAGGGCCACTATCTAAATCTAGTAACAAGTTGAGTCTATTCGTTACAGATTTTTAACTGGAAAAAAATAAAAAACTATAGGTTAGCTTTTTCACTTACCGCTTGAGGTAATTGCACAATTTTCGTATTAGCATCAAAACCCATTTGTCCAATATTTGTACCCCAAACATACAAACACTTTTCCGAGTAGGCTAAAGAATGGTAATCTTTGGCTATGACCTTTTGTAAATCGTGCACCATAAAATTTCTTAATGTGGAAACTTCTTTAAAGTTTAGGCACTTTTCGCCTGCTTCACGTATGCCCAACTGTTGGCTATCGTTTAGGCCACAGGCAAAGACCAACGAATTATTGGTCAAGACCAAAGAATGTTTGCGCGAGACACTAATACATATGGTTTCCTCACGACCATTTTTCGAATGTATTTGAACTTTCTTAGGCGTACTTAAACTGTTTTCATTACCGGTACCTAAAAAAATCTAAATTGAATATACATATGTATGTATAAGAAAATAATTTGTAAAAAAATGTGATTACCTAATCTTCCACCTTTACCATGACCCACTGCATACAAATTAGATTTAGTACCTAAAAACAAACTATGATACGCTCCCAAAGCGGCTGATTGTATAGATATTTGTTCTTTGCGAAAAAAGTCTAACATTTGTGGCAAATGATCGGTGCCGAGATCATTATTTATGCCCAAGTTGTAGTTTTTATTAGAACCCCATACCAAAAGTTCGTTATTTGCGGTTCTGAAAAAAATAATTTTATGTTATCAGTTGCAATAGTTTGATAATTGCATGGCTAAGTAATCCTCTAGTAACGTAAAAGAACTAAACTTACACTGAGTTTTTGTTACAATACTCGCTTAGACGGCAAACTTGTTGCAAAGGCGAACGAGTATCCTCATCCAATATATCAAGACTGGCACCATAGCGCAGCAGTAAAACGGCACAGTTTAAGCAACCGTAAAAAATAGCACGATGTAAGGGGCTGCTGCCGCATTCAAAGTCACGGCCATTTATAATTGATCCCTTATAAACAAAAAATTTATTTAACATATATATAAAAGAAATAAATATGTATGTATCTATGAACATACATATGTATATATGTAATTATAAAAAAAAAAATCACCTGATTTAGCAGCCACTCCAGAATCTCATAACGATCTACAGAAGCAGCAATATGTACGGCTGAGCGTCCCTTTATTTTGTTATAAATATAAAATATTTATTTTAATAAAATAAAAATTCAGCCATTTACTTACCAAATCATCTGCAATATCGGCAAAATTGCAACAAGTTTTGGCAACATATGCTGCCAGCTTTACATTCTCAATAGAACGTTTAGTCAGAGCCGACGTAATGGCATTTCCGTGTGCCCTCAAACGACACCGGCGTGTACAGTCGTATTCATAATTTTTGGGATTAAACATTTTACCTTCTTCGATAGTTATTTTTATATTTAAAACAATTTTCAACAGAATAATCATGGGCCAACAAATATACGCAACGTCTGGTCAGCAAATATTTGACGTTTTATTTTTTGCAATTATTCGTCAGCTGTTGTTGTTTATATGCATAATAGCGGTAAATAAACAAAAGTTACACATCTCTAATTCTGCGGTGGCCAAGGTTGAAGAATTTTAATTAAAAATGCAAAAAACCCAGTATTGAACATTTATTTGTTAAAGTATAAAAAGCAGAGATTGTAATGATTATGTGTTTTATTTTAAAAATTGGGTTTTAATGATTATTTCTTGATTTTTATTTTCTACTCAAAGAATAAAAATTATTCTCTGAGCTTTATTTAATGCTTAGAACATAACGATTATGTATTAAGTTTTATTTTCTGCTTTGGGAATAAAAATTATTCTCCGAGTTTTATTTTCTGCTCAGAGAATAAAAATTATTGTTTGAGTTTTATTCTTTGCTCACCATTTAATGATTGATGTTTAAGTTTTATTTTCTGATTGAAGAATAAAAATTACTTTCTGAGTTTTATATATCACTTAGAAAATAAGGATTATTTTCCAAGTTTTATATTTCGCTTAGAAAATAAAAATTATTTCTTGAGTTTTATTTTTTACTTAAAAATAAAAATTATTTCTTTCCTTTGTTAATTTGGACATATGTAAGTATATAAATAGTACTTTTTGGAACTTTTTTACTGAAACACATATCTCACTGAAACCCTATCTCAAATAACGATACTAATATTATTTCTATGTGTTTCAGTATAAAAGTTCCAAAAAAGTACCAAAGTACACGTTTTATCCCCCAAATATTGAAATGAAGAAAAAGTACCAAACACTAGTCTGATACTTTTACTATATCAAAAGAATGCCAACTAAACTAATTTCTATGTTTTTTAGTTAAAAAGTTTCAAAAGGTACTATTTATATACTTACATATGTCCAAATTAACAAAGGCATTAATTTTTATTTTTAAGTAAAATTTAAAACTCAAGAAATAATTTTTATTTTCTAAGCGAAATATAAAACTTGAAAAATAATCCTTATTTTCTAAGTGAAATATAAAACTCAGAAAGTAATTTTTACTCTTCATTCAGAAAATAAAACTTAAACATCAATCATTAAATGGCGAGCAAAGAATAAAACTCAGACAATAAATTTTATTCTCTGAGCAGAAAATAAAACTCGGAAAATAATTTTTATTTTCCAAGCGAAAAATAAAACTCAACAAGTAATCATTGATGTCTAAGGAAAAAATAGAACTCGAAAAATAATTTTTATTTTTGATTTTTTTCAATAAAACTTAAAAAATAAAAATCATTGGCGGAACGGACAGTCCCCTTAAAGACGATTGCAATGGTGTACTCCTTGTACATGTAGCATATCCCTAACATAATGATTTTTTTCTTTTAAAATGTGATGGATAATCATTATTTGCGATCCCTGATAAAAAGATACTTTAGCTTATTTAATTTACATAAATTTAATTCTCATTTTTATTAGCAGGCAGTCTACATGACACATAAGTTTGGATATTTTTGTGTATGGATCAAGGTATATTTATCTTACTAGGTAGTGTCGTCCGCCCAGCTGATTTAGTAGTTCGACATGTCAAAAGTTGTATGTGTTCAGAAATTTTATAGTGTAGAAGTGAAAAGGCAATAAAACACAAACAGGCCTTCTCAATTTTCTCCTATGTTTTTTGACATTTCGAACTACAAAGCAACAACAAAATGCCATGTTTTTCTTGTATTGTTGTATTTGTTGTAGGGACGCCACTACCTAGTAAAATAAATATACCTTGGTATGGATTGTCAAAATCTGTTGCTAAAACAAAAAATGATCTTGTAGACTACATGTGTTCGTGTTCAAACACATGTTCGGTGATTAATGTTCAAACACAAGTCTGCAGCAACCAATTTGGAGGAAATCGAATCCGCAAACCCATACTGATAGAGTAGCACACTACTAATCAGTATTTATTTAATATGTTCCCACGACAATTGGATCTTCGCTTCGAAACGACCCGAGTCACACTCGGCCAAAGATTGTTAACTCAGCAACAGCTGTATCAACCGGAAGTTTTTTCTCAGGAAAGAACTTCCGATAGCAGCAGAGCTGTTATAACAACAACAACCAATCATTCTACTCCCCATCTGGACATAGTCTAACACTGATTGAACATAAAATGATATTGTCTGAAGAAGGGAATAGATTTGGTAGATTTTATCTTATAATTTGTTAATTTTATAAATTGACTTATCGTGTTCAAGATTTTTAAGATTTTATTTTATGTAACAGACAAATAGCCAATTTTTAACTTTGTATTTAAATGTGCATTTAGTTAATTTTCATTTATTTAAGTAAAGTTTCAGTTTTTCATTACTATATAATTGCTCTTATTTAATAGTAATGAAAATATGGTAGCATTACAAAATATCAAAACTATTGCCGATCATTTTTCAGATTTATGTTAGTCCCGTTCGACACTTGCAATTTTTGTTTTTGAAACATTTTTGAAATTCTCTTTTGAAGTTGCATTCGTCTCCATACTTTAAAAATTGTGTTTCTGACGACTGTATACTTTTATACAGTCATTCTCATGTCGAAAATAGCAAACAACAATAACAATAGAGAGTCGCAGCAGAGTTTCAAGTGTATGAAACATCGTACCGCTGCCATTTTTATTTCCTTTCCAAGAACAAATACATGTGTACAGGTCATACCATTTGACATATCAAAATGAAATTTTGTATGTGTCTTTGCTATATGGAGATGAAGAGCTATATAGTTTTTGGGCATAATCGGGAAGGAGCAAGGAGTAGATTATCATCTCCCAAATTTTGTGAACGCTCTACAGTTCATGCCGTATGACATATTAAAATGAAATTCTATATGTGCTTTTGGTTTATGGAGATGAATAGCTGTATAAATTTTGGGAATAATCGGTAAAGACCACGGGATAGTTTACTTAACAGCCCAAAATAATTAATTTTTCCATTCGAATATACTTTGAACTTATATTCTTTATGTAATAAATGCTAAAGTAAGGGTAAAATTTTAGGCCACTCCAGTTTTTTTTTTTTTATTGCCAAGTATCAATACATTTTACTTCATTCATGTAAAGCATTAAAAATGCTGTCAGAGGCCACAATTTTTTTTAATCATGAAAAAAACACGCTGCCAAAAATATATGGTTATGTGAAAAACTTAAATAGACTTTAAATGAACATGACTGGTCATTTAAGTTTCATTAAACCGTGTGATGAAAAACGGAATATTGTATTTAAATACAATTTAAAGATAAATGTCATTCGAATGCAAAGTCAAAAATTGTGCCTCAGAATATATATTTTTTGTAATTTAATAATGTTTCTGAAATTTTGTAAAAATTAATATAATTTTTAACTTTTGTTGTATTGAAATTTTGCAGGCTTAATTCGTTATTATAAAGAAAAAATTAAATTCTGATGTTTTGTGCAGACCTTCTTTGCATTTATATTTTTGTAAACTAGTGATAAATATTTGGGAATTATTTACATTATTTTTTTCGATAACAATGTTATTCCTACAAACCAAGGCGAATTCATACCTGATGGAGTCGGTAGCCCAGCTGATTATTTTTGCTCTCGTTTCTTTGCTAATGCGTTGTCAAAAATACATTGTTTCATATCTGCTAATCTAATGTCGTTGTTTTGTTGTAGTTGTTGCTCTACTGCTCACACCTGGTATGAATTCGCCTTGGTCTATTGTAAAAGCAGTCCAAGTCTGTAATCAACAAATAACTTCAAATAAATATGTAAATAAATCTAAGTAATAGACAGAAATTGGCAACACTGCAAATAAGCTCTTATAATTTATATTTATACTCTCAGTCAGAATTATTAGCCAATAGGAAGACAGTTTCGTGACGTCATTAGGCCGACATGCCCAGAAAAATTCAATTTTATTTTCTGGATGGCGTAACCTTGTCTTCTATCATCCTCGCTGAAAACCAAAGACGTACAAGCGCAAAAATAAAATAATGATTAATTAAGCTTCAACGTTTTCTTGTTACTGTTAGCTTCAACGTTTTCCCTTACTGTTAGTTTATTAAGAAAACTTTTGGTCAATAGATGGCATTATACATAAGATTCTGAACTTTTGTAGAATGATAGTTATTATTATTACTCTCCCTCAATTAATAGGTTAAAAAATTAAACAATCTTATTACTTGTTTGAGTAAAAGAATTCGTTTTTAATTATCAAGTAACTGAATATTTTTACTGTAATTTTGTAAAAATGCACATAAATTTTAACTTTTGTTGTATTGAAATTTTGCAGGCTTAAGTTTTTATTATAAAGAAAAAATTAAATTCAGATACTAGCAGACTGTAGTGTTTTCTGAATTGCTAAATGTGTTTTCAGCATTCTTTTTGTGTATCTACAGGGTTGTTTCAATTGTAACGATTTTTTGTTTAAACGTATTCTACTTAAAGCTCACGACCACCTGTTTAGAACAGCTCTCTTTTCATTTTGGCGATATACACCACTGTGCAATACAACATTTATTTAAAGTTTATGCGAATCGAAATTAGCGCAGTTTCACTTTTCATTTTAGAATGTCTCTCATGTTTTTTTTTTACCTTCTTTCCATTTATATTTTTGTAAACTAGCGAAAAATATTTGGGAATTATTTACATCATTTTTATCGATAACAATGTTATTCCTACAAAAAAAAAAAGGGAAATGGAAAACCCTAAGTTATTTTTTGGTAATCAAACAGCACAATTTAAAGAAGAGCTTAAAATTATATTGAAAAAGTAATGACTAATCATCCAAATAAGCAATTTAAAAAGGATCTAGGAATACGAATACGTCCACCAGAAGGTGAGCTTCCATTTCCAGATATTAAAAAACCCCAGCCTATTGGATTCTTTAGTGTAAATGATAATCGCGATTTTGAGCCCACTGATCAACAGTTGCGTTACTTTAAACTGCCCAGTGCAAAAAAATTTCCTTTGGATCTAAATGCTGGACTAGAAAGAGCTATTAAGAAACCAGAGTCAGCTAACCAAGAGAACTTAGATAATCTCCTTAAATTCATTTATGACCATAATCAAAAAATATTTAGCCATGGAGGTACAACTCCAACGCCAGAATTTGTAACATGGCGTGGTATACTGCGTCTTATAATGTGTACGCCCTATGAATACCGCCAGGATTGGTGTTTGCATGTGACTCGTTTTAATAACACATTTTATATAATGAGAAGAGATACTGCTAATGATAAATATCGCCACAGTCAGGAAACCGAACAACAAAAAAAGTTTATGGCTTACGGGTTTAAGTTTGAACAGTACTGTTTATCGGAGTCACCATTTAAAGAGCCAGACACTTCGGCACCAGTCAATGAATGTGAAGAATTTGCGTTGGTCTTTCAAACCCGTTTAGCTGGCCTAAGTCTCTTGTACGGCGCAGAAATGGATGGAATTGTCAGTGATCAGCCAATACAACTGTAAATTGAATAATTTTAATTGTTTTTTAAGTTCAATTGTTTATTGTTTTTGTAATCGTAGCAATTACGATAGACCCAATAATTTAGATTCTTTAAAATATGTCGAACTTAAGGTGCGTCAAGGAAATTTGAATGGTAATCAGTATACAAATTTTTTACGTCACAAGACACAAAATTGGTGGTGTCAGTCGTTTCTGGTTGGCGTTAAAGACTTATACGTTGGCATGAGAAATGAAGATGGTTTCGTGCAGGATATTGAGCATATGGATTTGAGATCTCTGCCAAAATTAGAAGGGGTAAGTAGATATGTATCTATATTGATGGTCTCAAGTAGAAAGGCCCTTACTCCGATTTTTTTGAAGTGAAAACTTCTTTAGGCACGTTGAGCTCTTTTTGGTTGAAGAAAAATTCTTGATTTCAAAAACCGCCGTCACTAAAAATCGTCGTCTTCTATTATTGATTATTATTGAATTGAAAACCTCTTTAGGCACGTTGAGCAATTTTTGATTGAAGAAAAAGTATTGAACTTAAAAACCGTTTTGGTGGAAGAAAATTATTGAACTCGAAACATCGTCATCATCGTCAACCTAACGTTGGTTTTTATAGATAGGTCTACTGGTTGCTATATTCACTGTCTGACTGTTTGACGGTCTGAAGGTCTGACTCACTGTCTGACGGTCTGATTGTCTGACAGATTGTTGGGCCCTCTGACTATTTCAGAAACAGGCGTTCTGACTCACCGTCTGACGATCTGACTGTCTGATGATCGACTATATGACGGTCTGACTATTTGATACGACTGATTGTTTGGCGGACTGACTGTATGTCTGACTGTTCTGTCCATAGGTGTTCCTGCCATTCAGTTTGTCTTTATGCAAACAAATGAAAGCTGTAACATGTTTTGATTCTTTCTGATACAGATTTTGTGCATATTCACTCAACATGTCAACATGTAGTGCTCACTCTAACATATATTTTTACAAAGGAGTTTATGCGTGCGAGTGTAATGATTTAATATGATTTAAAAAACAAATGAATTAATGTAGATCTCTAGCATTTACCTTACTACTCGTTTACTGCGGCGCCAACGTTAAGTGACGATGACGCGAGTTCATATATATACATATATTTGTACCTCGTCAGAAATACTATCTATTATCAGGTAGCCTCACTGCGTAGGGGAAATATGACGAAAATTAAAAAAAAATTAAACTTGGAGTTTGACAGTTAAAATCCATTAAAAAAACTTAAAAATTGCACCTTAATAGGTATTTCCCCTCCTTAGTGAGGGTACCTGATAAATTTGCCTTTTTCGCCATTGTGTCACCTTGTAAAATGAATTCGCCTTGAACCTAAATAACAAAATATACATTTTCATTTTTAGCAAACACACTGGGCACCTTGGGTATGTGCGAATTTCTTACTGCAGTTCCTTTTGCGATTGCGCTCAACAATGGCTAATGAAAACTGCCCATATACCGTGTATGAATTTTATTTTAACCCTAAAAGTGGACATATTACTTATGAATGCCTAAAAGGTAAAACAGCTTATTCCTTTTTACCCGATTGGTATATAAATTTAATATATCGTATTACAAATAATTAAAATTAATATTATTAAAAAAAACTTTTTGTGACATTTGCTTGTACATTGAAATCATTATTTTTAGGGCCTGTTTCACAATGTCGACAGGGTTTTTTTTTTCTTATAATTATATTTAAAACAAAGACAAATTCAAAAATTTTGTTTTTGTTTTAAATGTACTTGTACGAAAGAACGAATTCTTTCGACATTGTGAAACTGCCAGTTAATATGAAACTTTTAAAAGTGTAAAAGACAAATGATTGTCTGGTCAAAATACAAATTTAATTTCTATTAATTCCAAACCTACAAATTATAAACATTTCTTTCTTTATTTACATGGAAAAAAGAACACATTTCATATATTAATTAACAAAAAGTATTGTAAAACCTTAATAAAGTTTTGTTAAAAAAAATCTTTTTTATTCCATAAACATTTTTTATTCGAAATAAGGCGATTTTTCGAAAGTGGAAAGCAGAACAGCTAAAAATTCAGATTATCTTTTTTTCATAATACTCTTTTTCTAGTATTTTTAATTACTATTGTTAGCTATTATAAATATTTTTTAAAAAATTTTTGTGAATAAATTGACCCGGAAAAACTAATGATAGCAAATTGTAGCTCAGACCTTCTTGATCTATTATAACCTGTTTTTAAGATTTGGAACAAGAACATGACCGACAGTCGTGACTTCTCGTCAAGAGGTGGAGTGTGTATTTCATGACTATCGTACTGGACATTTTTTCGTTTCTCTTTTCTGCTTTTCGCTTTTTTTTTGTTGCTTCACATTATATTTCTCAACAAAGTACAATTACCACAGATTTTCAAACACACACCCATGTAAAATAAATCCGATAATAGAATGTACAAAAATCTGTCTGGCTTATTTATGTCAAATTGTAAAAGCATTAAGACAGAGCAAAAGATAATTAAAAAATGTCTGCCCTATTCTGTCTATTGTAAAAGCAGTCCAAGTCTGTAATGTACAAATTACTTCAAATAAATACGTACAAATAAATCTTAGTAATAGGCAAAAATTGGCAACACTGCAAATAAACTCTTATAATTTATATTTATACTCTTAGTCAGAATTCTTAGCCAATAGGAAGACAGTTTCGTGACGTCATTAGGCCGACATGCCTAGAAAAATTCAATTTTATTTTCGGGATGGCGTAACCTTGTCTTCTATCATCTTCGCTGAAAACCAAAGGCGTACAAGCGCAAAAATAAAATAATGATTAATTAAGCTTCAACGTTTTCTTATTACTGCTGGTTTAGTAAGAAAACTTTTGTGCTTTTGGTGAATAGATGACATTATACTTATGAATCTGAACTTTTGTAGAATGATAGTTATTATTATTACTCTCCCTCAATTAATAGGTTAAAAAATTAAACAATCTTATTACTTGTTTGAGTAAAAAAAATCGTTTTGAATTATCAAGTAACCGAATATTGTTTATAAACCATAATGCAACCCTGTCTCGTAAGTGTCAGATTATTTTTTACACTTTTTCTTTCTTTTCTTCTTTTCAGTTCTCTTTTAATCTTTATTCTTTGACTAAGTTTTTGGGACGCGTTGTCAAAGTGAAATCCAGTTTTTCACTGTTTATACATACAACGGCTCTGTGTTATAATTTTGTGTTAAACAAATTATATCTAATACCAAAAAAAATATAATTTTCAAGATATTTGCTTTTAAATAATAATAAAAGGCACCACATCATTTAATTTGCCCGAAAAAATCGAACGACTGACGACTTTTCCAAAGTCAGACGCGTGTGCAGAAAAAGGCGTTTTCTTCTTTGGATTAGGAAAATTTCAATAGAAATAGAAAACAAAATAAAAGAATCAAAGAAGATAATAAACTAAAAACGCATTAGAACAAAAAAAAAAAAAAAAACCTAAAACAAAGATTTGTGTTGTGTTTTGTTGATATATTTTTGCCTTATTTGTGCAAAGTTGAATAAATAATTAAAGAATTGTGTTATAAGAAAGATAAAAAATTTAATAAAATTAAGAATATACATAATTTTCTTTGCACGTTGCATAAATAAATAAATGCATCGTCGTCGCAATGTCCACAACAACCGAAGTGACGCAGAAGGATTTGCACGATTTGTTAGAAATTTTCGAAAAAAAATCATTCGAGGCTGGCTCATGTGAGGAAGGGACATTGGTAAGTGGTTGCTGTTAAATAAGGATCATATTGAAGAATTTTTTCACAACAGTCGTAATGAAACAAATCTAAATTAGACGATAAAAATGTGGGCGGCACAGAACTATTTATTTTTATAAATAGAAAACGTATTTGTATAAATAATAAATGCAAAAAATTCCTTTATAACACACATTTTTTGGATACAAATAAATGTTGGTTCAAATTTGAACCTTTAATCTAATTTAGCGAAGCTGTTCCGATCAAATAAAGTAATAAAATATGGTCCATTAAACCTATCTATCTATTTATCCATCTATCATTTTGAGTACTTATTTTAGAGAAGCTTCGTTAAAATGAAGTTCGTGATATTACCCTGATTAAAAAATTTCTGTTGACCGCATTGTAACTAGGTTCGTCCCGGAGTGTAAATCTAATCTAATAAAAATTTAAAAACAAACATATCCTGAGATATAGTCAGATAACAATATACCTATTTGTAGCCAGAAACATTTAAAGCTTTTGTTGTTGTTGTAACAGCTCTGCTGCTATCGGAAGTTGTTTCCTGGGGAAAAAACTACATCTGTTACTGAGTTGACAATCTTTGACCGAGTGTGAATCGGGTCATTCCACAATGCATACCTAGTAACATGTCCTGAATTTAAAGGGACAATTCTTTATTCAAACGAAACATTGACTACTTACCTATCTCATGCAAAATTGATCATATCATGATTATTTAAGAGCCAGTTAAAATACCAAAAACTGGTAATGAATAAAGTATCTTATGCAAAAGTAAAAGACAGCAGAACAGAAAGTCATCAGGTTAAATACCTAGCTTTTGTCATATCTAAATATATTTGAACCATTGCTGTTACCAGAGCCTTTTGAACTCACCGTCATATTATAAGGGGTGATGCATTTCGATTTTCAGATTTTGTTATTTTATTAGGATTTGATATGAAATAGCTGATAAACTAGATTTTTAAAAATTTTCACTATACCACTTGCATAATCAAGGGCTCATATGTATGTATATAAAAGTAGAAACTAAAAATATCTTATTTAAAAAAATTGATTATTTTGTAAAACATAATTTAAAAATGTGATTAAATAATAATAGTATGTATAATAGTAGTGTGTATTTTAAATACTTATACTACTACCAAAACCCAGGGGATTCACTTTTCTACACAATCGTAAAATTCAAACAGAAAAAATTCTGAATAAAAGTGAATTTTGGGAATAATTGGGTAGTTCGTGAAGATATTCTAATGAAATTTCACAGTAACAATGCAGCTATCATAAAGTTATAAAATAATTTTAAGATAACTAAGAGAAAGCTATGACTACTGGGGTCTTAAGCTAACATTGTAATAATAAGGCTGATTGATAATATATGTTATTGCTTGATATTTAACAAATTAATGGAGTTGTTGTTGACTTGTTTTAAAAAATTGATAACAATTATAATATTTTCAAGAGATGGGTTAGAGAGGTATTTAACTGGGTCATGTTTAAAGAAGTTACATCGTGTTGAATTAAAATGAACGCAATGTTTTATAATATGTTCAATTGTGACAAGTTCTGTACGACAATATTGACAGATGTTTGAGGTATCAGGTTGAATAATGTGCCTGTGTGTGAAGAACGTGTGACCAAGTCTTAGTCGGACAAATTTCCTGTACTCTAGCGTGCTGAGATACCCACTGTAATTGGTTAATTTTTATTTGGTTTATATATTAATTTTTATTGGGTTTATAGATCTGTACCAATCAGATGTTTTAGACCATAAATCACTTCGTTGGGTCAAACTATTTTTAATGTGAAGCAGAATGTCATGAGAGTTGAGGTTGAGTGTTAGAAAACAAGGTGATTTAAGAGATGTTTTGGCTGTATAATCAGCAAATTAATTTCTTTTTAATTTGGCAATGTCCGGGAATCCATACAATTGTGATGTTATTTTTTCAATTAAAACATTTCTAATGTATATGGGGTAGAAGTTTGTGTTGTGTAAATTTCGAATGAATTGGATTGCAGATAATGAGTCAGTACTTATTATAGTTTTAGATGCAGTGTTACCTAGAGATTTTATTGCCTCAAATATTGCTATAAATTCGGCTGAAAATACTGTTGAATAAGATGGTAGTATGGATGTCTTTATAATAGTATCAGTAGTAGTGACACCATAAGAAACACTGCTATCATTTTTAGAACCATCGGTAAAAATAAATTTGTGTTCACTATGCTCCGTCATTACATTATTAAAATATCTTGTGTAAATGTTGTCAGGTGTGGAAGATTTAGTAAATTGTGTTAATGATAAGATTATACTATTGGATGACAGGAACCACGGTGGGTAGGCAATTCGGGTTTTACTGCAGGGTTTAGTAGGTAGGTCGTTGTGGTGCAATGCAGAGTTGTTTTCGAGTATAGTAATATAAGGAGGCTTGAAGCCAAACGTCCAAGCGTGGCTACCTCGGTCATACATTTTTCTAAATGTCCCCAATAGTTTATTTATAATTAAAATGTAAGAAATTTAAAACTTAGATACGGCGGACTTTAACTTGATATTTTTGACGTGGTGGACTTATATTCGATCTGATTACTAGTTAAAGTTATCTGCTGCACTTTTAACAAAACAACAGGGAATCAAGTTTTACCAAATTTCTCGTTTCGTTAAAAAGTATTATTGCTCTAAATTGGACAACAAATGCAAGGTGGTAAATATTAAAGGAAAAATTTTAAAAAACAAGAGGGAAACTTTAGGTATTATTAGACTTCGTTCCCACCAACTGAAGATTAATGATTGAATACAGTTTTAATCGTATTCCTTTCCCTGAGTTTATTTGCTTAAATAGATGATGTTTACTAAACACTAACCAAAGTAGCTAGATGCGAAGAGTGCTGATGTCTAGAATACGCATTCCATTATCCTAGTGTCTAAAATTAAATTTTCCCAATTTGCATTAATATTAATCACCAAGTTGTAATTTAAATTATTATTTCTTAGAGAGAATGAAACGAACTTAGGCTTGACTTCAAATTTCATTTGTATGTAAAATAAATTTTCGACTAACAATATTTCAAATATTAATTATTATTAGTCGAACTGTTTATGTATTACATACAATGGTGGTAAATATTAAAAGTAAAAATATTCAACAAGAGGGAAGCTTAAGGTAGTGGTAGACTTCATTCTCATCAACTGACGATTGATAATTGAATACAAGTTTTCTCGTATTCCTTTATTTGCGTTTGGTTGGTTAAATAGATGATGCTTACAACTAAACACTACCCTAAGTAGATTAGATACAAGTAGTGCTGATGACGGACGTGGCGTTCTAGAAAATGTGCATTCCACTCGTGCTGGTGTCTAAAAAAATTAAATTTTCCCAATTTTTCTTTAATATTATCACCTAATTTGTAATTTAATTAATTCTTTCTTAGAGAGAATAAAAACGAACTTAAGCTTGATTATAAATTTCATTGTATGTATTATTTCAAATATTCAATAAAAAATAATTTTTTCAAATTCCTCCCCTAAAAAGTGGTATATGTAGGTGTTTTTATTTTTATAAATTAAATTTGGTTCGGTTCTAGCACCTATTTTGAACTATTTAAAAGGTGAACTTTAACTAAAAGAAAAATTGTCTCTGAATTTTAAAACGGTTCTCCCTCCAGCCCTATCCAAATTTAGCCAATTTTAAACGAGTGCTATGCACGGATTGCAAACAAGTGATGTTTGAAGCATTGGTTACATACATAAGAAAATAATTGAATTAATTTTTATTATATCTCTCTCATTAGAGTTTTAAGAAAGAAAAACCTTTTTTTAGATTTTAATCTCAAAATATTCATTCAAGCAAATTATCAAAATTAAAGCGTCAGATAGGTGGTGGACTGACTTACTCGCCTGTTTAAAAAAAAAATAAAAAATCCATATTTTTTAGGATTTTTCGGTAAATTAATATGTAAATTTTTTAATATTAAACTACATACATATTTATTCTCAGCCAAAGAAAATTAATTTATCACAATGAAGTAAGAAATACTAAAAAACAGCTTTATTATAAATAAAATATATTGCTATGACATTGTTATTGTTGTCATACACATATGTATGTATGTATGTACATAAACAAACAAAAAACACTTGTTTTTGCTGTTACAATGTTCATGGTATTTTGCTAAGTTAAAATTTTAATTGTATGTGAGACTAGCTGTGCCCGCCATGTCGCAGGCGTAATGAAAATATTTTCTTGGAGTTTGCTGTGAAAATAATCCAAATTTTAGGGACCTGTTTCACAATGTCAAACAGAGTTCGTACTTTCTTACAATTATATTTAAAATAAAAACAAATCCAAAAATTTTGTTTTTGTTTTCAAGGTTCCTGTACGAAAGAACGAATTCTTTCGACATTGTGAAACTGCCAGTAAGACACATTTATAGTGCTAGAGTTTTGGTTTGTATATCTTCCTTACATAGAGGAAACATTCCTGGATACAATTCTAAAATTTATATAATGTTATACAGTTATTGTAGAGTTCTGTAAATAGAGTTTAAAATATCCCGCTTTCAAATTAAAAGGTTCTGTCAAGTTTTCTGTGCAGTTAAATAGGAAAAATTATGTACTTTTCTCTTTGAAATTAGATATTTTTGCGGGAAAAAGTATCCTATATTTAAATCAAGATACTAAGGTACCCCCTCACACAATTTTATAAAAATTAATCTCTTAGTTTTTACGTGATGCGATAACAGGCAGACAGACAGACAGATAAAAATTCTAAAAATTCCTGTTTTGTATTCCACTTCGATTACTAACTGCACCAGCAACAAATTTTTCAAAAAATATTTCATGTACAGAAATGGTCCTGTTACAGTTTTATTATATGTACAGATAAGCAAATGAGATAGACGAAAACAACAACAACAATAACGAAAGAATTTATAAATATTAAAAAACACCAATTAACTATTGATAATAAGGAAATAAGCATAAATAGAGATGGACGGACAAACATAAAGAACAGTTCATTGGAAATACGGAAGCAAAATAAGTTTCTGAACATTTCAAAAACTTAAAACATAAAATATTAGAATTTTTCAGAAATATGAAATAGTAATAGTAATAAAAAGTAACGGTTCCAAAGATATGGCCATATAGCTTAAACAATATCACCTAGGGGACACCGTTTAATGTACAATTTTAAATTAAACACTTATTTTAAAGGATAGATTCTTTGTAAATTTTAAATGTCTGTCTAAAACGGTTCAAAAGTTTGGCCATATGCATCAATTTACATCAACTATTGAGACACCCTTTTAAATTTTAAATATTTATAAATGTTATTATACGGGACAAAGTAGTGGAGACTCTGTCTAATTTTCAAGTGTTTGTCTATAACGGTTCAAAAGATAGGGCTAGATAGGTAATATTATATCAATTATGGGGATACCCTTTAGTTTCCAAATTTAAATTATATACTTGATGTTATAAGGGATTTAGATATACATCACAAATCACAGCAACTATTGGGACACTCTTTAACTTCTAATTATAAATATTTAATTTCTGATTATAAATATTGGACATTCTGTCCAATTTTCAAGTGATTGTCTACAATGGTTCATATATTTAGATTGACGTCACATATGGGGACACCCTTTAATTTTTAATTTTATTTTTTTTTATTGATTTCTGTCATTGGCAGTTATAGTAATAAGCAGTTTTTTTAAATTTTAAAAGGGTGCTCTTTACGGTTCATAATACACGTAAAAAACACGTATGTTGTATGGGGACACCCTTTAATTTTCAAAATTCTGAACTTATTTTAAAATGGGACCAATCTGTAAGCATTTCCTTTCTAATAAAGAAAAAATTTTTAAAATTGGTTCAGAAATAACTGAGTTCTGCGGGCACAAACATAAAAAAGTAACATTCAGACGAATTGATAACCTCCTTCTTTTTTTGAAGTCGGTTAAAAAGTAGTAACAAAGCTACATTAATGGAAGGTAAACTCACTATTAACACGTTTTCTTTTTTTAATTTTTTCCCCTTAAAATTTTGTTCAACTCCATATAACAAAACTATAAAACAAATTTCCTTTAATATTAAGCCTCTCCTAGTTAGTTTACCTTGTATAAATAAAACTTAACAATAACTCGAAACTCGTTCGCAATGAAATCCGGGCTCAATACACCTAATTCTGTTTTTACACGGTAGATTGGTTCCAGAAAAATCCGTGTAAAAAAAACGTGTAAAAAAAGACATTGATCATATACAAAAATAGGTGATTGGTACCTTATGTCTAAAACCTATTAAAATTAGTGAAAAACGAGAGTTTTTTAAGGAACAAGAAATCACGTTTATTTTACACATATACATATATACATGTGCATATAATGTGTATTTGCACCTTTTATTTGCATCTGTAGTGTATGATGAAGACTTAAAGTGCTTTTACACGGCGTGTATTTGTTATATGACTTGTCACTTTTCCATGTGTAAATTCTAAACACATCATGTAAACCTTTTGAAACATAACATGTGTGTTTTCCATGTATACAATACATATGACATTTTTCATTTAGAACGTGTTCTATTTTGATGTGACAAAGCATCTGACATCCTGTAATGCCAACTTGATATTTTGCTATTTTAGGTTTTTTGTGGTACCAAAAGCACTAAAAGCGTGGCAAAAGCACTACGTTTCCATCTTTGCATCAGCTGTATTTAGCAATACAAAACTGTGTGGCGGAAAAAATATATATTGTAGGTTATGTCAGATGTAATTACACATGTACGTTTGAAAACAAAAATTATAAACCGTATGTAAAATGTCTATTTTGACAAACACATGAAATTACATATGGGTTATCAAACTGACAAGTCATATGACAAACACATGCCGTGTAAAACCATTTTTAACAGATAGTTTCGTTCCAGAAGTCAACGATTGCCTAATTGAATTTTAGTTTTTTTTATAGTTCTTGCTGTGACTTCGTTTAAACCGAACATTTTGCCAAGAATTGTTGAGCTTGTATGCACAAAAAGGGAATTCCTCTAAATTTTTGATATGAAAATATTTTGCAAACCTTAAATTTTACAAATAAAATCTAAGCTTAAAAGATTTTGAATCGTGCTAAATGGAATAAAATCGTGTAAAAAAAATATTTTTCTATTTTCAAACCGTGTTAAAACAAAACCGTGTAAAACAGAATTGGGTGTATACGTTTCGTGGGTTTCGCCAGTGTTGACTTCACTTATTTTATAACATATGTTCAGGGCTCATCAGCTTTGTAAATCAGTTGTTTATCTAAATTAAATTTCGTAACCCCTTTTTTTAATGTTTTTAATAAATCATTCAATTAAAATTGTTTTACTCAATAACTTTACACCCAAAAATTCTGCTCATTTCGAATATATTAATAAAATTTGCTTGCATGGAAAGAACTTCAGTTTTTTTTTTTTTTTTTTTATTTGGGCGTAGTGTAGGTTTGAGTTTCAAAACTTTCTATGAAAGATACCCAACCATTTAACATGACAATCATGCTGTGGTAAATCTTACGACAAATTCTGGCGGGGTTCAAAAGTATTTATCAAAAAATACTTTTTTCACGTCATGTATTTTGTGATATTCCCAAAGTTATAATTTTTTTTTTACAGAGAAGTAACCTCAGGCAATTAATGCCTATATTAACTGTGTTACTTCCTTTGGAAAGGGATAGTAGTAGATAAGACAGATGGTTAGTGTGATAGTAAAGCTTTGCTTATGGCAACACTGCAATTGCACGTTATGATTATTTTTAGAACAGTATTGCAGCGCCTCTGGTGTTATTTAGGCGTATTAGTTTGAAGCTAGCAAAGCCAATTTATAGTTATTTTACTTCGCCGGCGATTTTAATGCTATGTGGTTATATATACCGGCGAAGGAGGGCGCCGGAAAAATTGATGTTGCCACGGCTGAATATTGAAATCCTGACCATTGCTTAGTAGTTAACGTGCTAACCACATAAACCACAGTAGTACTTCTTAGTACTTATTGACACAACGAAGGTCTTGTAGCCATGTTACTATGATGGCGTGAAATTAATCGTCTTCAACCAACCTCAACACTCATGACATTTTGCTTCACATTAGTAATACTTTGACCAAACAAAGTGTCTTATGGTCTAAAACATCTGATTGGGACAGATCTATAAACCCAGGAAAAATTAATCTAAATAACTACCTAAATTTTAATTAAAGTGGGTCTCTCAGCACGCTAGAGTGCAGGAAATTTGTCCGACTAAGACTTGGTCACACGTTCTTCACACACAGGCACATTATTCAACCTGATACCTCAAACATCTGTCAGTATTGTCGTACAGAAATTGTCACAATTGAACATATTATAAAACATTGCATTTATTTTAATTCGACACGATGTAACTTCTTTAAACATGACCCAGTTAAATACCTCTCTAACCCATCTCTTGAAAATATTATAACTGTTATTAATTTTTTAAAACATGTCAATATATTAAAAGACTTATAACAACTCCATTAATTTGTTAAATATCAAGCGATAACATATATTATCAATCAGCCTTATTATAACAACACCTATGTTAGCTTAAGACCCCAGTAGTCATAGCTTTCTCTTAGTTAAATTAAAATTAAAATTATTTTATAACTTTATGATAGCAAATAAATAAATGAGATCGTCTTCGTCGTATAAACTCGTATGTATTTTAATTTTGACAGGTTGTAGCCGGTAGCCGGCTGTCGTCTATGTGTTTAATGCATAAAGGCGCTAGAATGCTGATTTTAAAAGAACACTTACATATTTAAATGCTTGCAAGTACAAAGCTTCTCTAGTAACTAGATTTTCTTATTAAAAATTATATATTGTTGTCAACATGTTCCCTCTTTTTGTTTTATATACTTCTTGATATTGATAATTTTTTTTTTATTATTGTAATTTCATTTTCTTTATTATTAGTTTTTTTTTTTGCATTTCAAGGTGCAAGGTGTCAGGTATTAATTGTAAATATTTTTTTCTCTCCGTTTAAGCTTTTACAAGCGATTAGATTGTTTACAATAAATTTGTAAGTATGTGTAAAAAATTTTATGGCGCCTTCTGGTGGGTTACAACATCATTAAAGGGTTTCAAAGTTAACTGTTAAATTTGAATAGGTAAAAAATAACTAATGGAAAATTATGTAAGTTGATACCTGGCTGTTTCAGACTTCATATTTATATTTTTTTTATTAAAACAATAAGAAAAGAATAGTTGGAGAGGAGCATATTACGCTAAAAATGTGGTTTGTTTTAATTGAACATAAATCCTGAAGTTCTGTAGAAAAAATAATTAAAACGACTAACAAATCTTTATAAAAAGTTCGGCTTAAACTTCCTGCGCTTCCTTAAGAGAAGGAAAAAGAAACAAGAGTATATTTTAAGGCAAGTTCAATTCAACAAAAAGGGTAATTCGAGCGTACTTTTTAGCTAGTTGAAAGGAATTTTCATCTCTTTGCTATTTTATGACTTTAAGCCATTATAATCGAAATTCCCTAAAGTAATCTAAACTACTCGGTTAGAACCAGCGTGTTAAGGCAAAGTGTTAGTAATAAAATACAGCCACTATAAGATGAGCGAACTTTTTAAAAAGTACTAGTCAATTAGACTATGAATAATTATTGTGATCTCTTTAACAAAAAGTTAATTACACCCGCCAAAATTTTTCCTCAAAAAAAAGCATCTCGTTTTTTCTACCAAACGTTACCTACCATTTTCACCAAAATAGTACTTTTTCTGTAAAAAAAAAATACCTTTTTACAAAAATGCCACTTTTCCAAAATGCCATCTTTTTTCACCAAAAAGTAACTTTTTTAGAGCTAATTTTTTTCATCATTTTTTTCAAAGAATCTCGTCATATAATATCATATTTTTCACTAGAAAGAAATTTGGTCTACCAAAAAATTTAATTAAAAAAAACGTGTTTTACAAAAAAATTAACTTTTTCCACAAACGCACCAAAAAAATCCCTTTTTTTTTTTATCAAAAACCCACTTCATGATCCAAAAAGTAAATTTTTTATTATGTGGTCTAAGTTTTGCACCAAAAGTCGCTATGCCCTTTTGATAAAAATATATTTTTGTAACATTTAGTATGATCTATTTGTACCGGTTTGATTCCCTGAGATGGAAGGGTTTGGAAACAGTAACCATATTAAAAAAAAAAAAGTCTAAAAATCTGTGCAGAATAAGTACTAAATGTATGGGAAAACTTTTTATCGCATGCTATATTTTTTCAATAAAAAAATGGTTTTTGTCTCTGCTAGTTAAATACGTATTTATATTCTCACACATGTTTGTCAAGATTAATACGTCGCACAGAGGAGTATTTGGCCTGAAAAGCTGGCCAAAATTATTAAACGTGTTTTTTTAAATTAAAAGTTTTAGTTTTTTGATAGTTTTAGGTGTAGTATGATATAAAAAGTCTAGTGGCAGATTTTGAAAAAATTACACTGCGCAACAAAAGTACACTGAGCAACAAAAAAAAAATTTTCTCTACCCTAGAAATAAAAGTATGTGAACTATATCGTCGCGTTTCTTCTTAAACCACGTAAGCGACATTTTTTCGAAATTGACTTTTTTGGTTTTTATGGTAGTAAATAACATTTGCCACCAGACTACATTCTCATCTTAACAAGTTTGGAAGAAAAATAAATAAATCCATTTTCAAAACCTCGTAAGCGCCATACAAATGACATTTGCATGCAAAATATAATGGTTTTTATATTTCAAGTTGAAAATGTTAAGGTCTCAACCACTAAGTTTTTTGTATTTAAGATTAAAAAAAATCATGATAGTTGCAGGCCAATTGGAGCATTTTTAGTAAAGTTAAAAGTTTTTTTTTTTTTTTTTGATTAATACAAAAATAAATATTTATTTACACACATAAATTTTCAATTTGCTATTTGCGCCAAAACCACGTAAGCGACAGATTTGGCTACAATTATTTGTAAGTAACAAATTTAAAAAAAAAAGTTTCTATAGCCTTCAGAGAGTCGCACAGCCATGTTATGCAAAAAAAAAAATATTTTAAAACCAATATTAAGAAGTTAATAATGAGATTAAGAATAAACGCGACGATAAGGATTTTGATGCCCTTAATTCAAATCTGTTTTCCGTTTTTCTCTAGTACGTAAGGATTTTCTTTTAAAGGCGTGGCATACTTCATTCCCTAAATCGTTGGGTTGCCTTATATATTTTGCCATAACTTGTATTAAACGTGTTCTCTGATTTTAATAGCAGGATGATCAGAAGATGCACCGGAAAATTCTGCTTAAACTAACCATACACATTTATTTTATATCTATTACTATTTTGGAGTTATTAAAAATTTAATGGCAAAAAAAAATTTTACATGCAAAATGCGTCAGCTTTTTTGTTTTCAAATGCAATAAAAAAATTTAAGAACCAAAAAGTTAAAATTTTAATGATTTTTCTAAAAGCCACATTCCTAAGGAATAAAAGACGGTATAAATCGCAAAACTCAATTAACAAATGTTGATTTTAAAGGTTTAAACTCATTCTTGACAGACTGTACGTACATACATACATATGATTTACAGTCTAATTTAAAAAAAAAAAATTTTGAAAATTGTAAGGCTCTTATAAAACGGTATTTTTTATGAAAAAAGGCTTTATTATATTCATTTTATATTATTTAATACTTTATAAACGGAAAAGTTAAGAGTTGAAATCAATAATTCAAAATACATAAAAGTTTATGACGATATAAATGTATAAGAAAAAACGCCCGATGCGCAAAAATAGAAGAAATGTGAAAATTTAAAAAAATTGTCAAAAATAATGGCGCAAACTTGCGCACACTTTTTTTTTGTTTCTAAAATTAGAGATTCCAAATTTTATTGTGGTAACAAACATAATTCGTAGACATGCTAACCTCACTTTTAAAAATCTCTTCTTTTCCTTTTTTTGCAAAAAAAAGTGAATAATTTGTCTTTTTAGCTTTTGAACGAATTGTTTCAACATGAATATTCAAAATATTTTAATTTTTTTTTTTTTCTTTTTTAAATAACGTTTGATCAAACCTTTCAGCGAAAAAAAATAATCTTTGTTAAACCTTTATTCGTTTAGCCACAAAAAAATATCATATAAACATCCAGAAACCGAAAAAAACATTTAAATCTCATATAATTTTCTTCACTTTCCTGACTTTAGCAGGGTCTCAGAGCTACAAATCGCAACTAAAAGTCTTCAAAATTTACAATATAATGTAAAATATTGTTGTCTGTCGAGCTGCGTACTTAGTTCTTTAGTTTTATTAAAAATCAGTTTTGCCTTTTTGGGTGAAATACTCATCTGTGCGTCGGGTGAAATACGTTTTTAAAAAAAAAATATAGAATGCGATAAAAAAAATTATCCCATACATTTAGTACGTAAGTATTCTGCACAAATTTGTTGATTTTTTTTAATTATAGCTACTGTTTCCAATCCCTTTAAACTCAGATAATCAAACCTGGTGGAATAGGAAGACAATAGATTCCACTATTTTGTACAGGTCATACCGTTTGACATATGAAAATGAAATTCAGTATGTGCCTTTGGTATATGGAGATGAAGAGCTTTATAAATTTTGGGCATAATCAGGAAGGGGCAAGTGGTAGTTTACTTAACACCCAAAACGAAAATAATTTTTCGATTCGAATATACTTTCAACTTATATTCTTTATGTAATATATCTATAAAAATATCTGTTTCCATTGGGTATGGTAATGTTGAGTGTAGGCCACTCCAGATTTATTTTATCAAAAAGTCACTTTTTCATCTATAAGTTATTTTTTTTTAAGTCGCTTTTTCATCATCTTGTTTTTAATAAAAAGTTCAGTTTTTGAATCAATTATTTTTGTAATCAAAAATTCCCTAGAAGCCATCTTTTCATCAATAAGAACAATTTTTGCCTATTTTTGTCTTACTTTCTTTCACTAAAAAGTCACTTTTGCAACAAAAAAAAAAAAAAAATTTTTTTTAAGTCGAATTTTACCCAAAAACTTTCTTCCATTCTCGAAAATAACCCTTCCTATCAAAACACCCTTTAGACAAAAAGGCATCATTAACAATTGCAGGTTATCAGCGTCACCGTTTACAACAAATAAGTGTTGACGGTAAAACTTTATTATTTTTTTTAAATGAACAAATAAACGATGAAACGTAAGCAAAAATGTTTAACGTTCGAGTGTTACAAATATTTTCATTTTTTTTTTCATAATAAATAGTCAGTCGTCGTATTATCACTTTAGAAAAATAATTAAATTACTTTTTATTATTGATAAGAAAACCAAATGTTAATTTTCTAAAGCCGCGAGTAAGAACGTGGTATATTGAAATTAAAAATACGAGGGTAATTGGGTAATTCTGCAACAACTTTAAATTGAATAAAAACGAAGAAAAACGTTTTTATAATTAGCTTTATTAACTAAATATTTAAATGGCATTAAAGTTTACATTTGATTTCAGGCATGTGTCCGCTTCGGCAGTAACTGGTGTGTTACCAGACTATGTTCTTACCACTGGTTGAAAACAATGCAAATTCCAACGCCTTTGTTGCGCATAGCGATACAAAAAATACCCAGCAAAAAATACATACTGCTTCGTCGTATGCAGGTTTGTAAAAGAAAGACGAGTTGTTATCGCTTACGAACCTGCTTACGAATGACATGATATTTGTTCGCGATGTCCCACTTAGTAGCATTTCCTTTTAAGCGCTCAATGCAGGGTAGTATATATGTTCTAAAATCATACGGTAGTAAGTTCGTAACTCGTCGTAACTCCTCGTAAATTCGAAATTTGTTTATCTCTGCCTTACAGTTGTGCTTTTTAGTATTCACTACTGTAAGGCGAAATGTAAAAAATTCGTTGTTTTTTTGAAAACTTAACATTTTATGTCATACAAAATTGCATTTATTTAGACAAAATATATGTGCTTACTATTAAGAGATTTTGTGTGGCAGGAAATGATTTTACTGCTTCCAAAAACCCAATTTTTTGCTGGGTAGCAATTTCAAAACATGGCTGGTAGAGCCAATGGTCATACCCTTTGTTTATAGTTGGAGACTATCTAAACTCCTAGCACGCTATGGGTGCCTCTGTTTAATAGTGCAACAGCACACCGAACTGAATCAAATTTTCTCCGATTTAGATCCAAACCATAGCCATAATGTAAAAATCTACATGGGGCTACCCATTCCCTTAGTACCATTTGTATTGGACATATTCAGACCTAGAAGATTATTATATCTCAGTTTCATACCCAGAAAAAATAATATAAAAAATAATCCGCATGAAATAGGTGGTCAATTAATAGCTCCGCATTGTTGTCATTATTAATTTTCCAAAAGTCGCGTACTGCGTGACATGTGGCAACATCCTACTACAACCCTATGTTTGCAATATAAATGCCTTCCAATTGAGACACGAAAAAGTTAATAAGCATGGCTCAATACTGCTCGCCGTTGACTGTAACGTTCTGCCCATCGTTATTTGTGAAGACATATGGACCAATTATTGCACCGACCAATAAAGCGCACCAAACAGTGAGTTTTTCAGGACGTAATGGTGTTTTTTCTATCGTTAAGAGTAAACGTACTGTGAAAACGATAAATAGTTTCCATAATTAATCGCTCTGATGTACAAATATGAACATCATAAAATGCACGTAATGTCTGTTGAGCTTTTCGAATTGAACAATGATTTTCAAAAAATTAACAAATTTTAAAAATATGATATCCTTAGATTCCTCCAAAATCTACAACGAGACTCCAAATTCAGCTAAGTTAAAATGAAATGTGTTTAATGGTGCTACTCCAGTAAAAATTTGAGTTTAATGGTACTCCTCCAGTGAAAAAATTGACTTTAATGGTGCTACTCCAGTGAAAAATGAGTTATACATGGTGCTCCACCAAGGTTCGACTTATTAAAAAGAAATTACTAGGTTATACACGACAATCAAAACGAATACACGTGGCTGATTAATGCAACCACCAAGAACAGTACCGCAGTACAGCTATTCGAGGAATCCAGCCAGCCAGTGTGAGTGAGACACAAACCACTCGAAGGCCGAGCAACAAGAACGGCCTGATTGTCTTTAAGCGATAACGACAATGATGCATAGACGATGTTCCTCAACCCAGAACTAATTAACGACTGTCATGATAAATTACTAAACAAAATTAACTTCAAAACAAACGAAAACTGTTCATTCAGTAAATTTCCAGAAAACAGTACTGTCAACTTAAAGTTCACCGCCTCTAAAAAACAACACGCAAAAAATGTGGTGTATCCAATACACATTGATTTGTTTGTCTTTTTTATAGAGGAATTTTTACCCAAAATTAATTGCAAGTGCAAAATTTCTTAAACAAGTTGTAAAACCAAATTTGCTTTACATTCTACTTTCGAACTTTTTTTTTTTCAAACTTTATATTCAAACAACGTTTAAAATACTTGATCTTTTATAAGAAATATTTAAAATATTTTCATTCATTTATTCATTCATGCAAGCGTTCGTTTGTTTAATGCCTACTTTACGAGTACATATTTTCTATTTTAATCTCTTCTCTTACTCTGTCTGCTTTGCCATCCAAGGTGTATTATTTATTGAATACAATGTAAACCCATTAAAATTAACTGCTCACGAACGATTGTTTGCTTTATCAAACCTGATTTCATGCATTTTATTAATTGATTATAGCAACAACAACAAGAAAAAGAAAAACTGAAAAAAAAAAATTTAAAAAGAAATTGTTTCGAACATGTTGTTCGTCTCGTCTGGTCTCGCCTCGTTTTTAATTGAAGTTAATTTTTGTTGCCCGTTGTTGTATTTAAAGTACAAGGTTTAAATGATTAAAATAAATGCTTTGTGAGTTTTACCTTATTTGAGGTTGATTACCTTTTTCGACCGAAAAACCGACCGGCTTTTGAAGAATGCAAACGTGTGGGTTTTGTAAAAAAAAAAATGTAATTTCGAGAAACAAAAACAAAAACTTAATGCCAATTGCAATTTAAGCAGAGCTGGGTTGCCTTTTAAGTGTTAACAGTCGTATATCATTTCTTCGCTTTAAAGGCCAGTACGCAGCTCGCCTGAATTTCAGTTTCCCATAAGAAGTATGTGTAAAAAAAACAGCCTGAATTTCAGGTTTGAAAATTTTCAGTCAACTTTCCGTTTGGCAGTACGCAGCTAAAAAGAAAACTAAACGGAATTTTCGACTATTACAGGGATGTTCTAACAAAAAGTGTAGACTTTTTTTCTTCAGCTGAAACAAAAATTAATGTTTAGGCAATTGTTTGGTAACGGAATTTATGACATTTCATGTTTTTTATACATTTAAAATATTTTTTGTTCATTTATGTGTTGATATAATTTTATTGTGCACAATAAACAATAAAATTTAAAAAACCCGACTACATGATTTTTTTTTATACAAACGACCACATGATGAATTTTACTTTTGTAGAAATAAAGGCAAAAAAATCAAAACTGAAATTTCGTAGAGCTGCGTACTGGGCTTAAATAGATACATGCCAAATAGTTTTTCATAATAAATTTCCTATTAAAAATCTGGAGTGGCCTACACTGAACTTTACCATACCCAATGGAAACAGATATTTTTATGGATATACTAGCTATCCCCGGTGCGCTTCGCTACACCCTTCCACAAAAAATACTATACACATTTGGAAGAAAATTATGACCAATCTTTAACGCGAAAACGCTATTCTCAAGCCAAAAATGTTCCTGTTGTTTTTTTTTTTAGACTATACGTACATATTAACACGATAACAATTTTTTACTTTTAATGGGATGTGCCACTCCTAGTATTCTTATCCAATCTGTAATTTGCTAGACTATGCACATTAGTATGAGGGTTACTTGTGCAAAGTTTCAAGACTATACGTAATGTAGTTCTCTAGGTACGCGATAATAATGTTTCACTTTGTATATGAGGTACCAAGCCCTCCATTTAAATTCAGTCTGTTTCTCTATACAATGTATCTTAATATGGGGGTTACTGATGAAAAATTCCAAGGTGCTACCTTTTGCAGTTCTCTAGATACAGGATAATAATTTTTTACTTTGTATGGGGGGTACCACGCTCACTGTCCCAATTCTGCCTATGTTTTTTTACAGTATACGCATGGGTGTGGGTATTACTTGTACCCACTTTGAAGACCATCTCTATATACACAATAATAATTTTTCACTTTGTATGGGAGGTACCACCTCCACTGTCCCAATTCATTCTGTATTTTGGTAGACTATGCGCCTTAGCACAAAGGCTACTTTTACAAAGCTTCAAGGCGCTATCTATTGCAGTTCGCCAGGAACACGATAATAATTTTTCACTTTGTATGGGCGGTAACACGCCAACTATTCCGGCTATAACTCATGAACGAATACACATACAGATACCGTTTATACATAAAAACCTTGGTATTGACGCCACCTTTCATATAAACTTTGCAGAAACAAAATCGGTTCACGCATTCTAGAGAGAACATCAATTACTAACACAATGAAACTTATTTTTTTATATATAGATTACATAAAGAATATAAGTTAAAAGTATAATCGAATCAAAAAAAATTATTATTTTCGGATTGGCATATTAAGTAAACTACCCCTTACAATGAATGTCGTAACTCGCATGAAAAGTCATAAATTATTATTTGCGAGCCAATCGAATTATAATAGATAGCGTTGAAATTTAGTACTCTATAAAATACTCATAAATTTCAAGAAAATTTGGCAATTGATGCGGGAAGGCAGGGTATCCTCCATTCAAAGTAATTATCCTGTATCTAGATACTGCAATTATGACACTCTCTAAATTTGACATTGGCTTCTCTGAGAAAAACTTGCTTTTTCGAGTTTAAGCTTGGACATACATTTACTTGTAGGTGTTCATATTATTTATGTGGAAGGGGAATAGCAAGGCGCCCCGGGGGTAGATAGTATGATAGTATGATTATTGAGGTGGCATTAAAAAATTTTAAATTTGGAGCAATTTTCTTTTACCATTTAATGGAACGAAATTAGTTTTATCTTTGTGTTTGTTAAGCAAAAATAATTTATAAAGCTGGAAAAATAATATAAAAAATAAAATGTCTGTGGTGCAGTTAAGCACAAATGTCTTAACCACTACCACTACTTATTGTTGCTATAAAAAAAAAGTTTCACAGCCACAACTGCAGTGCGGAATGGCCGTAAATTTGATAAGAAAAATCAATTTGTCAACGTTTTTAATTTTTTATGGGCCAATCCTGAATTATTTGACTCAATTATCGTAGCTAAAAAATGCTTTTGCTTTATCACTGTTATTCAGTATATTTATATGTATGTGTGGTACAATGCAGAGGGTTCGAAGAAAAGGGCGGGTAGATATAAAAATTCATTAAAACCTTTTAATTTTATTTTATTTGAAACGCCTTTTAAAATTCACCGCCGTCCTGCGAGTAGCACAGATTCAATGATTCTAATGCATAGATTAGGCTGAGCGATGGCAAGTTTGATATTGATTTTGACAGCACAGTCCGTTTTTGGCTTATAGCATACAAAATTCACTTACGCAAAATTGGCCATTCTGTCATAAGTAGAGGCAGTGAGGGAAATATTTTTATTTTGTAGACATGCTTTTAAATGTTTACTGATTATATTATCCACTAGAAGGTGACCTTCCACCAGAGAAGCAAGCCGATATATTTTCTTCGACGGCGCCTGAAAGGTTAAAAATAGTCGGCGGTGGCTATGCTTTATTGGCTTACTAATTTTTGTGTGGCTGCGCCGAACAGAAAACGCTAGAAGCTTCATAAAAAGTATGAAAAAGTAAATAAATTTAATAATTATGTACCTACAAAACTGTAAAATATCACATAAAACAAGTAGCGGCTGTAGTCTTATATACCCTTTACCCCATATCAAGGCGAATTGCTACCAGATGAGAGCATTACGGCAACAACTACAACAAAACAACTTTGACATTATACTAGCATAAATATAACACACTGCAACACGGAAAAAAATAACCATATACGGACACCACTACGTGATAAAAGACCAAAAAAAAAGACTCCTGTCTCCCAGTTTTGCCCAAAGTCCTCCAGGTTTTTTTTTATGGGCCCTCAAAGATGTGGGGCCTCGATGTCATTTTTGCAAAAAAATGATCATTTACTCAAGCTCATATTTTGCAAACCGTTTGGAATTTTGATATACTCTCTGAGGCAAAGTTGTAGCTCTTGTCATAAAGAACAAAAATTGTGAACATATAAAATCAAAAAAACTTCATCTTCAAGGTCAAAATCGCAAAAAACTTTAAAAAATTCAATTTTTTTTTACCTTTTTTCCCCTGTTCAGGTCCATAGGTAGCAAACCGTTCAAAATTCAAGGAAACAATCAACTACAAAAATGAACCTAAGATCTCAATAAACAATTTTCTAGAACATATGAACTTCCTAGGAATGATTCTTAACACCGTTTAGGTAGCCGGGAAATTTTTCACTTTTGCGGCTACCTAAACGGTGTTAAGAATCATTCCTAGGAAGTTCATATGTTTTAGAAAGTTGTTTATTGAGATCTTAGGTTCATTTTTGTAGTTGATTGTTTCCTTGAATTTTGAACGGTTTGCTACCTATGAACCTGAACAGGGGAAAAAAAGGTAAAAAAAATTGAATTTTTTAAAGTTGTTTGCGATTTTGACCTTGAAGATGAAGTTTTTTTGATTTTATATGTTTACAATTTTTGTTCTTTATGACAAGAGCTACAACTTTGCCTTAGAGAGTATATCAAAATTTCAAACGGTTTGCAAAATATGAGCTTGAGGAAATGATCATTTTTTTGCAAAAATGACATCGAGGGCCCATAAAAAAAAAACCTGGAGGACTTTTATGACGTAGTGGTGTCCGTATATGGTTATTTTGCCATGTCTTAAAAAATTACACAGTGTGTAATAATAAATTTTTTACAAAAAAATTAACAAACAAACAAGATAGAAAAATAACCGCCTCCGCCTGGTATGATTTCGCCTTGCTGCATATTTATTTGATTTTTTTTTTAATTGTTTTATTTAAAATTTCGATGATTTTTGACACAAAAATGTTTAAAATTTTCTCACAAATTAGATGGCGGCGTGGTGTAGTGGTTAAAATGTTTCTCTACAAAACCAAGTACCCCCGGGTTCGATCCCTAAAATTTTCACCATGGTTTTTTTTGAGTTTTAAAAACTAATTACTTTTAAGACCCCTCCAGATAATCCATCAAAGACGCCCCCTGATCTCTCCCTGTAAAAATAAAGGATAACATCATATATCGTGTAAAGTCCTTACAGAATCGCAAATTCAGTAAAAGTTCTTAATGATAAGATTATCGTTAAAACTATATACATATGTAAATTGTGAATTACAAACACTGAGCTGTCAAAATACATGTTTGGTCCTATTGAAAAACCCTTTAGATTTTTTGTTTGTTTTTCAAACAAACAAATTGCAAACTTTTAATAACATTTAAAAAAAAAAGAAAGACTAAAAAGTAAAGATTATGAAAATGACACTCAAACAAACAAAAAACAAAAAAAAATCATTGTGAAAGGTGGGCGGCATATCATTTCTCAAACAAGTTTATTTTTAGTTGTTGGCGCATTTTTCTTTATCATCTGCAACGACAACTTTTAAAATAAAATCTGTTTATTCATATACATATGTATGTACATGCGTATGTATGTTTAGGTATACATATAAGTACACTAGTGTGCACCTACATATGTCTGTCGTACGCTCATTGTTATTACTTTGTTGTTTTTGATTTTCTTTACAAGTTGGTATTATTACTTCTTACTCTTTTGTCTCCTAATCCGTCTGATTTTCTGTCTGTCTGTGCATTTGAAATTCATTCACAGAATTCCTAGTAAAATGTAAGTACATATGACCAAAACATTGACTATATTTATAGTCATTTAAATCTACTCCTACATACATATGTATTTGATTGCACGGGTATAGTACAGTTTTAAAAGTATGTAAAGTAAAAAACAGTGTTCTTTTAAAATCCGGACGCAATGTAGTTTATGTTGTAGTGCATATGTGGGCAGCAATCGGCGAGACATTTTGAAAAACCAAATTAAAAAAATTACCCTACTTGCTCATACCGCTAAAAGGAACCATTACAGTAGAGGACGTTTTTAATGAAGTTCAAAAGGTATTCATATGTTTCAGCTTGCCATGATCAAAATTAGTAGCAGTTTGCATAGATAGTAAAGGTTTCATCGGAATTTTTAATAAAAAAAAACTGAATTAAATACACAAAGAAATGATGTGTGTGAAGTTAAATTTCGAAATTTAAATCTCAGACACAAACCAATTACGTTAACAGAGGTCTGTTAACATGCTAACATAACGCTGTTAAGCATATAAATCCTGGGAGTATATCTTCCAAATGGAATTGTGACCACATTTTTGGACCAAATAAACCACAAAAAATGTAGCGGGCGGCTTATTTTATTGTTTTTCGACAAAAATTTAAAAATGTTGGATATGTCACAAAATTTCTAAGTTTTTCACATTTTAATATTTTAAGAATTTTTAAGGATAAGTCTGAATTCCAGGAGAACGGTAAAAGATGGGCAGCTAAAATTTGATCTATTTTAAAGGAATTACATCCTTTTATGATTCCTAGTAATTAAATTCAATTAAAAATGGAGTTCTGATATAAATTTTTACAAATTTGTAAATTTTCAAATTTGAAATTTCTTTAGAGGATGAACTCCAGGAGAATGGTAAAAGATGGGCAGCTAAAAATTTATCTATTTTAAAGGAATTACATCCTTTTATGATTCCTAGTAATTAAATTCAATTAAAAATGGAGTAAAAAAAATAGAATAAAAATTTGTAAAAATAAATAATAAAAATACGATTAAATAAAAAAACTTTGTTCCTTTTTAATGCGCTTGTCTCTTAAATTAAATCTATTTTGTTCCTATGTCTGTAAAAATAAAATAACCGTGGCGAAGGGTATAGAAGATTCGGCAAGGCCGAATATAGCACTCTTACTTGTTTTTAATTCGAATCGAATTGTTAGATGCAGGGTGCATTTTTGCTATCATATAACATTTAACATTTTTAAAATTTTTGCAAATATCAGAACTGTTCTAGCCCATTGGAACAATAGGCGGGTACCCCCCTTACAAAGTAATTATCGTATATCTACAGAATTGCAATAAATTTCAGATAGGCTTCTCTGAGATAAACGAGCATTTTCGAGTTAGGACCATACTTTTACATAAAAGTATTTATTTTTTTTTAGGATGGGTGTAGCAAATATTTATGTGTATAAATGAATTTCTTTTTCGCGGTTTTTAATATAGGTCATACAAGCGTTGCAGTTTGGAACATTATTTTTGCGGTAGAGATATTTTTTTAAGGAAAAAAAGTATCCTATATTTGAATCAATATACTAAGGTACCTACCAGAGAATGACAAAAGTATAATTTTTACTACTTATTAAGTATTTGAGGCCAAACATGTATAAATGTGTATAGTTGCAGCTCAAAAACATACCATACACACATACTAATATCAATTTCAACTTAAATAACTACAAGTATAGTCAGAGAATAAGTGTTCGTATACTTGTTATTTATTTTTCGCAATGCAACTAAGTATAAGTAAAAGTTGGATAAACTATTGGCTATACCCATACTTCTAAGTATAGAGTAGGAATAAGTACAAGTATGTAAATACTCTAAGTATACTTAGAGTATTTTATAAATATATGTATTAATTATTTCACAATTTAAAAATACGTTCATTCATTCCTTAATCCTAATATAAAAATTATTTTGGTTCTCCATACTTAACCAATGTTCGGTTATAAACAAAATATTGCCAAACATCATACACCTTTTTATACACACAATTCCTAAAAGTAGTTGTTTTACTTATAAGTATACTTAGAATATTATAAGTACTTTTCCATACTTGTAAGTATTAGGTAGTTATAAGTATGAGTATGACAGATAGATAACATTATCTACATACAACCAGTTGTACTCATACATGCATTACTTATACATTTTTAAGTTCGTTGTGTATAAGTAAAGTTTGTTATAAGTATTCAATACACCCATACTTATTTCACTGCAAATGAGTATGTGTAGGTATTTTCTGTGTTATAATTGTAGGTATAACTAACACCCAAAAATATGTGTAAATACTTAACTATATTTATTTTATAAGTACTTTCTGTCAGTCTCTGGTACCTACACACAAAATTTTATGAAAATTCACCCAGTAGTTTTTACGTCATGCGAACACAGACAGGCAGATAAAAATTCTAAAAAGTGCTATTTTCTAGTCCATTTCGATAACCAGCACCAGCACCAGCAACAAATTTTTCCAAAAATATTTCATATACAGAAATGGTTCTGTTACAGTTTTATTATATGTACCTACATATGGATTACAATTGTGTAAAATAGTAATTTTGTCAAAAAATACGAGAAGTGCATGATGATCTTTTCGAAATTGCAAATACAATTAAAAAATTCCGACTTTGTTGGAAAATCACATGCCGAAAATTATTGAAGTTAAAAGCTTAATTTATCTGGATTTCATACGAACAGCTTTTTATTTAATAGTGAACGTTTAAATGTAGATATGTAAGTACGTATGTATGCATGTGTTAAATTGAATTTGTTGTTTTTACTTTAATCCAAAAAGAAAAAAAAATACCAACATCAGACTAAACCTCATTACAAGGCAAAACAACAAAAACAAAAACAACGACAATTTTAACAATAACACAAACAAAAATATTTGTTTTCTTGTCTTTTAAGAAAATAAGTTAAAAGTAGTCCATACTCCAACTAGTTTTTGCTGATTGCCCATTATTTGTAAAGAGTTTAAAATCCGGGTTACCAACAAGACTTTTCCAACACTACTTCTTCTTACTTACTTACTTACTACTAGTTAGTTAGTTAGTTAGTTTCGCTGCGTCTGTCTTTTAAATATTTTATTTTTTATTTTTTAAACCTCTTAAACACGGCAGACGACGACAGTTTTGCTTTAAAAAAATAATAACAAAGTAAAAACTATTTTAAAGTTTTTTCTTTCTTTATACTGTGTAGTTTTAGTAACTTGCGATTTGTTGTTGTTTTTTCGTCAGACTATTGCTCCGCCTTGGGAACAGGCGTTCATATTTTTCAGCAGCCAGCTTATTTATTTCTTTGTTCGTGTAAAAGAAAAATGAAAAATTAAACTGCATTTTTATTTTTGTAATGCAGTCACATCACCGTCTTATTACAATTTATTCCACACACATTTTTGCTTTTTGTTTTTGTTTCTGTAGTGTATTTATTTATTTATATCTGTTTTTGACTTCTTTGTGTTGTGATCACTTTTAATAGTACGAGGGCGGTCAAATAACTACATTAGTTTAAATACAAAGGCCAAGAAAGCTCCTGGAATTGATAGAACCAGTAACAAGATGTTACTTGAATTGCCCAGTATAGCCCAAAAAATTATTCTTATTGTTTTTAATGCCATTTTACGTCTTGAGTACTTTCCTACAAAGTGGAAGATTTCTTTGATTACTATGATACCTAAGCCTAGAAAAGACCCCACCAGACCTATAAGTCTTTTATCAAACATATCAAAGCTGTTTGAAAAAATATTAATAATTAAAGGATGTATTCCGAACCATCAATTTTGCTTCAGAAAACAACACAGTACGATCCTATAAACACACAGATTAGTAAATGTAATTAAAAAGACTTTTGAAGAAAAAAAAAAAAAATACTGTTCTACACTTTTTATCGATGTTTCTCAAGCATTCGACTAGGTATGGCACGAAGGCCTTATATACAAGATAAAGCTGAACTTGCCCAAAAACTTCTATAAGCTCATTTAACTGATCGAAAGTCCATACTAAAAGAAGGAGATTTCTTAAGCTCCCCTCAGCCGGAGTTCCACAAGATAGTATTTTGGGACCCATTTTATATTTGCTGTACACATCCGATATACCAACTAGCAATCAAGTGCACACTTCAACTTTTGCTGATGAAAGCGCCCAAGTAGCATCACAACATTTAAAGACCCACATGAACAAAAATGAACTCGTATAACTTTCACACTGCGTAGGGACTCATGGGGGACATGAGTCCCTTCGCATAAATAATAAAATGATACCCCAAGCGTTCAGACGTTCTTGGCCGGCGTCTTCTTTGGAATATAGAATCCAAGTTAACACAAATGAAGTTAAAAGCAGTCCAACTCAGCATAGATTGCAAACTTCTACTGTACAAGATGATCCTTATACCAATTTGGTGCTATGGGATTCAATTATGGGGCACTGCCTCAGCTAGCAATGTTGAAAAAATTCAAAGGCAGCAAAATAAGATTTTACGAATGATTACAGTTGCTCCCTGGTATATCAAAAACTCTAATATCCACAAAGATCTAAACGTACCAACAGTTAAATCAGAAATAGCGAAACATGCTGTAACGTATTTGAAGAAGCTTTAAACTCATCCAAATCCATTGGCGCGTAACATTCTGAATGATCCTGGTTACATTCGACTAAAAATAAGAAATACTGCTTTTCTTGGCCGTACAATAGAGGGATGACCCCCCTAAATGATTTCAACAATCGTGGAACATACATTATTTTTTGTCTACCACTGGCTAGACTTATTAAGTATATATTTTTTTTTTTATTTTAGACTTAAGATATGAGTTATTATTGTTAGTTCAATATATTGAAGATACAATAAATAAATAAAATATGAATTAAAAAAATGTATATATAAAGGCCTAAATATAATAGTCAGAAATCTATTAGTGTCAACTACTTAACAAAAAGCCTGTCAAATCCTTAAGCAACTCATCTATAGCTGCCTTCACCAGTGGTACGATCTTTCTGGAATTTCACAGATATATTGTTGGTAAAATAGGCTATATATTTTTTGTTTATTTCAAGAGGGTGTAGCACTTTCCCTATCAAGTAAATATATATCATTGAGTTCGGGGGAGAATGTAATACGTAGAATTTTGAAAGATCATGCAAGTAACTCACAGATGTGCATAGTCCAGCAAAAAAGAGACCAGATGGAAATAGTGGTCGTGGTACCTCCCATACTAAGTCAACAATTATTATCATGTGACTCAGGAACTGTAATAGCTCAAGTTTTGAAATACATTGCACTTGCATTAACCCACATATTAATCTCTATATAAATAGGCAAGTGAAAAAAGTTAAGAACCATTTTAACTGACTTAAACTCAACGTATTCGCTTGATTTTGTTTGTTTGATAGATTGTCAATAGGAGCAGTGCAGAATGTGTTTTTTCTTCTACATTTATGTGTCTAAGATAGTTAAAAACAGTTAAGAATATTTGCCAATCGTTAAACCTCTTTCTCTCTTAATTTGCAAAAAAAATTTGGCTTGGCAACTCCGTAAACACTTAGAAGGAAAAACTTATTTTATTTCTTCATTATATTCTTATTTTCATCTTTGTATGTACTTTTGAAAAATATATAAAAAGTTTACAGAAATAAATTTGGTCGAATTTCGACCACAGGGCTAACTCTAGTATGTATAATCGAGCCAAAAATAAATCGGGATAGAACAGTGGGCGTGATACCTCCCATACAAATGGGAAAAATTATGATCATGTGCCTGGGGACCTGTAACATGTAGAGTATGGGAATTTTGAACGACTAACCCACTCATTAATATGCATAGTCAAGCAAAAAAGTGACTGGATTGAAACAGAGGCCGTGGTACTTCCCATACAAAATCAAAAATTATTAGTCTAAATATAGAACTACTAGAACTACAACCACACACGTTGTGTGCGACCTGACAATATTTTGTTCGATTTTGCTTTTAAAGTAGTAATCCACTTTATGACTCTTACGTATTTACTTTATATAAAGGTAGCCATCCCTGGATAAAATAATCTTATATCTAGAGAATATAAGTTATTTTGGGTTTGCCCTCGTAGGCTTAATGTGTGTGTAAAAAATCAAAACAAAATAATTTAAACAAGGCACAGTGTCCGTTTTAATTTTTGTTGTTGTTTTTAATCTATACTAAGTTGTTGTAAGATGTGACGTTTTCTTTGTTTTGTTTATAGGAATTTTTGCATTGTGCATTGTACCGTTTGTAACTATAAATTGTTTATTGTTTAATTTGTGATACCCCTCACCACAGGTGGAAAGTGAACAAAAATACGTACGAGTATATATGTACATACATATGTACATAAGTTTGCCATTCCGTTTTTAATTTTTATCTTAATCATTTTTGGACGGTAAAATCTTTTGTGGCCGTATAATCCTTTGTGGCCGTAAAATCATGGTTCTGAACACTTATGATAAAGATAAATATGTATGTATGTGTGTATGTATGTATGTATGTATGTATGTGTGTATATATATTTTTCACGGAACGGCTTATGTACGTAAATGTCATTATACTGGCATGGGTCTAATACTTCGGTCTTACCACTGAGTGAATAGAATGCTGGTGTAGCAACGAAGTAGCAATTGTAGAACATGGTAATTGCTGGACCATGTTCTTACCCCTCGCTTAACTTCTTCTGACATCAATTGGTGTCTTCTGTTGATAATGCAACAGCTCACTGACCAGAATTTCGCCATTTGCCACAAGTACCCTGAAGGGATTCCAGTCACAGAGATGACGGCTCTCTGTGGGTCTACCGATTCACATTGTATTATTTTTGTGGACACTAGTCGGGCATCGAGACACCTATATAAATATACCTGTTCTTCCAGATACAGGTTCCAGTAAACCTAGTGTCTGGTATCCCCATGCATGTATATCGAAAGCACTGCGTCAAAGTTGATTGCAATAACGGCCCGGGCGGATTTTTAGGTGTATGGTTGCTTTCTTGACATCTCTACTTAAGCCATTTTCACACTACATATTATACTCAGTATTAAGACTTGTCAAAAACTTAAATCCAATGAGAAAGTGTGATAGTGTGAAAGCAATATGTTATCAAAATGTAAAATAATACGGAAAGAAATTTGACATTCCATAATACCAAACCATTTTTAGAAAATTTACGAAACGATAACTCTAGCAAACTCATCATGAGATTCTCATTTGCGTTATCCCCAACGTAAAAAAAAAAATTAACACTTGTAAGTAAAAGCATGGTGAAGCTTTAACAAAAAAATCAAGTTTTACTCAGAGAAGCAAATGTCAAATTAGAAAGTTCTCAAGTTATAGGATAACCTAACCACCAGGATTTAACTCGAAAACACATGTTACTATTAAAATAAAAAAGTGTCGACACTTTACACCTTATAATTCTCTAGGTTCCCGACGGGTTAGTGGTCTTTGGTGGGAATCGAACCCACAACCCTTAGACTGATAGACTAGCACACTACCTACTAGCCTACCGTGGCAGCCGACCTATTATAGTTTGTGCGAAGTTGCGTAAAGTTAAATGTTTACCTTGTATAGGAGCTTCTAGTCTTCAATCCAGTCAACTTTTTGTGTGACAATGCACATTAATGAGAGAGTTCCTTGTACAAAATATCAATAGACTCTACCTCTTATACACGATAATAATTTTCTCTTTTGTGTGAGAGGTACCACAACCATTGTTCCAATACAGCATGTTTTACACTAGCTTGTGCACATTAATATATGGGTTACTTGTTCATAATTTCAAGTCTATTATAGTTCTCTAGCCACAAGATAATTATTTTTCACATTGTACAATAGGTACCATGCCCACTGTTACAATTCAGCCACTCTTTTGCTAGATTATGCACATTATTGAGGCGGTTACTTGTAAATAATTTAAAAGATTATTTCGATAATAAATATTTTCTTTCCATGGGAAGAGCCACGCCCACTTAAAATATAAAAAAAAATCGCATATTTTACAACTAATAATTCCAGGAAGACCGATCGCTCGGTCCTATAGCTTTCCGAGAAACAAACAAACGAACATATTTTGGGCTTTTTCTATAGATATACATATATATGTATGTACATATGTATATACATTAGATTATATAAGTTTCTTTGATCATAACGTAACATACTCCAATTATTTTTCTTATTTGCTTAATTTGCAGGAAGAAGAAATAACAAAAAAATGTGAACACCTATTTAAACAAGACTATACACTCATCGAACTCGATAACACCAATGGGGTCTTAAGTCCACGTTATCCGGGTCGTATTTTTATACCCGAATACGAACATGGTCATATGGCATCGACTATAACGGCCAACAATACAAGTATATTTAATCAAACAACAACAAATACAACACCACAAAATAGTACCATCACTAATGGTTTCCATCACAACACAACATGCTCTAAAAACTCTTCAAGTACAACACCAACAACCAACAATGGTATTCATGCATTTGTAACATTTGCTAACTCTGCAATGCATCCGAATCAACAGCAACTCCCCCAACAGCCTCAATATCCAAATCCTCAGACGTATTTACAATATCAACAACATCTTATGCAGCAGACATCAACTACAAACGTTCCAGCTACAAATGGCATAACGAATACAACCACTAGCACCATATACGAGGATCTATATGATGTAAGTAAAATACGAGAGCTCATAACAATGGCCAAATATGCACGATGTCGTCAACGTTTTGCCGTTCCAGTTATAATGTTTCGTGGCAAATATATTTGTCGGTCGGCTACAATATCGGTTAATGCCGAAACTTATGGACGCAAAGTTGTTGATTATGCGTATGATTGTCTGAATGGTACGAACTATAGTGATCGGGGTAATCATATTGTCGATGATGAAAATAATGATCATAATGAAGATTCATTAATGAATCATGCCTTAAGCGAACCATCACCTTTTACATACGAAGAGGTAATTAAGAGTGACATACAACTGCTGAATGCCCTGAATGTTAGCACAATTGTGGATCTAATGGTGGAAAAGAGAAAAATTAAATATTTTATGGCGTAAGTATTGAGCAGTATTTTAAGAATTTTCACACTCTTTCTTTCAGAACTGAGAAGAAGGGTAAACGTTTAAAATAATAATACTATTTATAAGACAGGATCTATTCTTAAGTATGGCTCTAAATGAAAATGAAAAAGATTTTTTTCTATGAAAAATAATTTTAACATATTTTTCTAATAGAAAGTTTTGGAAATCTTTTACAATCTTGTTAAAATACATTAAATTCGATTAATAGAATTTTTGGGAATTTAAATATTAATTATTTAATATTATGTTAATTACCCATAACGTTTTTTAATAAAAATGCAATTTATTTGTTGGGGGAAAAGAGCTAGTTCCTATACGTATTGCACTGGTTGCTCAGGCCAGATCATCAGGAAACCTTTTTCCTAATTTTAGAGAAGCCAAAAATACTCTTCCATAAGTAATAAAATTCTACAAAACACAATGAGAAGTATGCATGTTAATAGAATAATATTACAGAATATTAAAGCTTCAACAAAACACCAACAAACAAACCACGTTTTTATTTTTCCTTACTGTCCTTCTACAATTGGATGGTTTTTTGCCATCACTGAATGCAGACGTAAGGTGTGATGAAAATGATGTTTCTTTAAACAGTCCTAATTTTATTTAAATCAAAAGTTAGTTGTTTAAGTAATATCATGTGATAAAGCTTACATCAGACATGCATTCTGCAGTGGAAAATGGTCTTTCAGACAAAAGTTATTTGCAAAATAGAGTACTGCTGCGGCAATTTTGGTAAAAGGCGGCATTGTGCCAGAAAACAAGCGTATCGCAGTCTCTGGACAGAAAATCCTAGGTATCTCTTGACTTATTTACCAGAGTTTAAGCTTAGAACGGGTCTCTCATAATAATTTTTTTTTAAAACGCGCCAAAACCCTCTATTCATAGGCACATCAAAACTTGCGATAAAAATCGGACTTTGATAAAAAAAAAATTTAAAATTTAACGAAAATTAAAGCTACACCAAAAAAATCCATAATTCTACAAGAATATCGGTTTTTCACAAAAAAAAAAAAATCGTACAAAAATCGACATTTTCAAAAAAAAATCGCCAAAAAAATAATTTGACATTGCAGACTAATTCAATTTGAACCATGGAAAGATACACAATCGAGCAACGCGTTAAAGTTATTCAGGCTTATTATGGGCGTTCAAAGCAAAATGCTTATCGTGCACTTCGTGGTTTGTGCCATACATAATTGAACCATACCAATAGTATCATAATAAAAAGAAATGACAATAATTTGCGTTTTATTTAAAACTAACTGACCCGGTCCGAGTTGCTGGCCCTAAGCAAACATTAGGTGTGTATTCAGCGATTGCAACTTAACTTTTTTCGTGCTATTTTTAGCTCTATTTGACTACCTCTAACGCGAAAATTTTCCCTTCAGCACTTTTTCAGAAAAGAGAGCAATTTTCTGTGGCGCCACCTGTCGATAATTAACCCCACCAACTTAGGAACCTCCGTCGGCTCATGCGCAACAATTTTGCTAAAGATCATTCCATCATAAAATGCACAGCTTACGATTTAATTAATTTTGAGTAATTTTCAGTGGCGCCACCTGTCAGAAATTAATCGCAATAATTTACAATCCTTCATCGGCTCATTCGCAACAACTTTGCTAAAGATCATAGCATGATCAATTGCGCAGTTTACGATTTAATTCGTAATTTTCTGTGGCGCCACCTGTCGGAAATTAACCCCACCAACTTAGGAACCTCCGTCGGCTCATGCGCAAAAATTTTGCTAAAGATCATACCATCATCAAATGCACAGCTTACGATTTAATTAATTTTGAGTAATTTTCCTTGGCGCCACCTGTCGGAAGTTAATCGAACCAACTTAGGAACCTCCGTCGGCTCATGCGCAACAACTTTGCTAAAGATCATACCATCATCAAATGCACAGCTTACGATTTAATTAATTTTGAGTAATTTTCCTTGGCGCCACCTGTCGGAAGTTAATCGAACCAACTTAGAAACCTTCGCCGGCTCATGAGCAACAACTTTGCTAAAGTTCATAACATGTTTACGATTCTATAAAGGACAAACAAACATTCATTTTTATATATATAGACAAAATCGAGCCTTTTTTAATATAACCTAGGCTATTGCTGTTTTAAATTTGTTTTTACTTTAAATTACTAGGTCCAGTTTTTTAAACAGTGAACCCTGTTTAATTTTCAATATATCACAAATAGCTCTCTATATATATATATGTGTATCTTGTATTTATTATATAATATATGCGCAACAAGTTCTCTGAGTTAATTTTCTTTTTATTCTCTTTCAGTGTTTCCTCATCCGAAAAGGCTGATCCTGAAAATCATTATGAAAATTTCAATCTACTATCACTGCCCTATCCAGGATGTGAATTTTTTAAGAAATTTCGTGACAATAATTATATGGCCAAGAACTTATACTACAATTGGAAACAATCGTTTAATGATGCTAATATTTTTATACCCAAATTGGGTCCCACAACCGAATTAAATATTAATTGGAATGAGTATAAAAATTGGGATTTGGTGCTGATCACACAAAATTATCTAAGAGCTTGCCTAAAGCATATTCAAGAAGAGAAGTCCGGCCTATTAATACACTGTATCAGCGGTTGGGATCGTACACCGTTGTTTATATCACTAGTACGTCTGTCGTTATGGGCCGATGGTCTTATACATCAGTCTTTGAATGCTTTGCAAATGGCATATTTTACACTGGCCTACGATTGGTATTTGTTTGGGCATCAGTTGCCGGATCGTTTGAAACGGGGTGAAGATATAATGTTTTTCTGTTTTCATGTGCTTAAATATATAACCGATGAAGAATTTAGTATTGTAGAACATAGGTATGTTGTGTTTAAATGTGTTAAGATATCAAAAAAAAAAAAATATATAATTATTCTTTATTCTTTTTGTTTTTGCTTTTCAGAAAACGTACTAAAACGTCTAGCAGTAGTGGCAGTAGTAGTGTTATTGTAATTAAGTCTGATTGCTGTGATGATGAGCCACTTAAAGAGTGAGTGTTTTGCGTTTGCTTTAATTTAAATTTAAATAATATTAAAAATATTCAAAATTTTGTTGTTTCTCTTTATCCCAACAGAGACTTTATTTTAAGTTATGATCAAGACAGCAACGATAGCTTTTCCAATAGTTCCAACTGTGATATGTCCATAACGGATAATTTCTATGCAACTGCAACAACAAATACAGCAACAGCACAAGGTTCCTGCAATAATATTGTGGGTTGTAATCCTTTAACTAATCGCTCACCCAATCCAAAAAGGTAAGAAAGTTATTTATAAAAGTTTCTGACTGAGCATTTATGTCTTTTTCTAAAATTAATGTTTAAAAGTGCTATGAGTTATACGACATTTTTTTCAGATAGCTGTAAGCAAGGTATATTTATTTTACTAGGTAGTGGCGTCCCTACAACAAATACAACAATACAAGAATAACATGACATTTTATTGTTGCTTTGTAGTTCGGAATGTCAAAAAACATAGAAGAAAATTGAGAAGACGTGTATGTGTTTTATTGCCTTCTCACTTCTACACTATAAAATTTCTGAACATATACAATTTTTGACATGTCGAAATCAGCTGGGCGGACAACACTACCTAGTAAGATAAATATACCTTGGTTGTAAGTAATCGTTGAAATGCAGTATGTCAAGTCTGACTTTCCAAAGGAAACATTTTTGTTCTTATAAATCTTGTGTCTTTCTTTCACGGAAAAACAAAACAGAAAAGAAAAATTAAATTCAAAAAAAGACTAGTAAGGACAAATGCTTTTATTTAAACCTATTTGACTATTAGCAGTTTTTCATTGCATTGGCGATTTTAACATACCCATTTGTATTCGCTAAAGTATACCAAATTTATGAAGGGAAAAATTAAAATAATTAAAAAATCGTTTTATTTTTTACGAAGTGTTACGTAGTCGTTCAGTCTGGAGGTTACTAGTCAGATTCCCGTCAAAAAATAAAATGTTTCATTTGTGACAAATATTTATATAGATAAATCCGATCCACGATAGAAACTCAAAGTCGTCCATCAAGCAACAACACAAGCCCAAAAAAAAGAACAAACTATTGTTGTTGTGACAGCGTTCTGATAATACTTTGTTCAATTTTGCTTTAAAGCAATCCATCACCCAATTTTTAAGGCTCTTACATATTTACTTTATATAGAGGTACCCATCCCTGGATAAAATTCCACAATGTTTATAAAATTCTAAAAGTTATTGTAAAGCTCTGTAAAAAGCAGATAGGAAATGAGTTACTCATTATTTTAAAACAGCGCCATCTGTTGCGCCAACATTGCTTAAAATGTACTGCTTTCAAAAAAAAAAAAAGATTCCTTAAAGTATGCAGTACCTTTAAATCGGTAAAAAATTCGGCATACTTTTACTGCTTTTTCTCTACTTTCTCTTGATATTTTTGCGGAGAAAAGTACGCTATATTGGAATCAGAATACTAAGGTAGCTCCTCACAAAATTTTGTTAAAATCCAGGCAGTGGTTTTTATGTGATGCGAACACAAAAAAAAAGGACAGACAGACAGCAAATGAGTTACTATTTTATTATATATGTATTTATATAGATGTATATAGATTATTGTTAATAAGGTTCACATGGGTGGAACTTGTAGCTGGAGAAAACTGTGCCACCTCAGTCGGTCTTAGCCATAGGTTAATGCGGGCGTAAATCTGTTGGCCTGTTAGGACAACAAAATAAAGTACGGTGTCATGAGTGCCATGTGAACAGGATGGGCAACGATTCAGTGTTAAGAACTATTCGCCCCATCCGGCTGTCAATTTTACCAGGGTTGATGTTGTTTTCCAGGGTAAGATCTGTTAATGATCCGAATTTGCTGGGGGATGTTCATTAAGGATTTTATTGCATCTATACCCATTCATGGTAGTAGCGACCGCCTGGTAATACAAAAGTTTTTAGGCCGTCACTATGGACATCCAGTCAAGGGTTGAATAACGTGCCTGTCTGATGTGCCTAGAGGGATGGGGAATCTTGGAAAAGTATCCGATGATTAGGATGGCAGTTTACATGCCAGCAAACTGTTGTCATACCTTTCGTTAAAGGTGAAGTGGCTGGAATTATGATGTTCTCACATAGAAAGCGCTAGTCAACCGTACGCAACAAACAGCTAGGAAAAATTACGGTCTTTTACCATGCAGACTATAGGGTATTGTTCTTTTACTTTTCTCAAATTAAATTTTTTGATTGGAGCTAAATGGAGTGCGTGTTTCTGAGTAAATAATAAATAAACGTGCAGAGCCCCCAGATATTTACAAAGGCACTTGTCAAGGACCTGAAGAAATGTAAGGTTATATTTTTAAGACCTCTGGCTTGTTTACACAAAAAACACCCTAAGTCTCTGGCGAGAATCGAACCCCCAGACTGATAGACGAACACGTTAGGACAGTAACGATATTTCCAAGGTATATTTATCGTACTAGGTAGTGTCGTCCGCCCAGCTGATTTAGTAGTTCGACATGTCAAAAGCTGTATGTGTTCAGAAATTTTATAGTGTAGAAGTGAGAAAGCAATAAAACACATACACGCCTTCTCAATTTTCTTATATGTTTTTTGACATTTCAAAGTACAAAGCAACAACAAAATGCCATGTTGTTCTTGTATTGTTGTAGTTGTTGTAGGGACGCCACTACCTAGTAAAATAAATATCCCTTGGATATTTCTATACAAATTTTACATGACTTATAGTTCAACGACTATGCCGCTGAGATAAAATTTATTTTATTTTCAATTCGGTTTTCACCATTCTCTCATGTTTTGTCTCTTACTCTCCTAACAATATTACCATGTATTTCCACAAAAATTGTAAAAAGCGATCTTCTGGTTTTTGGGCACGCAATTTGAATGTGCTTCTCGTCAGTAACACCTAGGAAATTTGGAAACCCAGTTTGGCACTAAAAGGGTGTTAGTATAATCTTCTAATCTGTAATATTAGACTTAGAAGTGTAAAACTGATGAAGTTCATTCCAAATAACTTCAAAAGCTCGTGTATAATTTGCCTCAGTGTGTATATCCTAATTTTATATGCCCAGGAAAAAATTGGGAAGTCATTTCGATTAACTAAATCATAATAAAAAAACTTTTAAAGAAAATAAAATATTTTTAAAAATAAATAAAAAGGATGTATAAATAACGCTGTCGTAATTTTGTTCATTATTTCTCAGTAACGACAAATAATTTGATACTATACATTTGCTTTTAATTTATTGCAGATCAAAAACTAGTCCTATTTCAGTGCCAGGTGCTAGTGCCACACGTCAAAGACAAGAATCGACATCATCGAATGGTAGCTGGCAAGTAGTTACCGATACCGGTTCCATAGACTCAATGATGAATGGCAGTTATATGATGCGTTTTATATCACAACAGCAGCAGGATGGCAATTCTCTAACATCTTGCCATAGTGGAAATGGTCAATATGGTGTAGGCAATGGTAGTAATGGTAGTAGCGGCAACAATGGTAGTGGTAATAGTTATAATTGCTCAAATACTCCCAGTAATGGTTCAAACAATAGTGGAGGCAGCATAAATGGTGTCCTTAACTATGTAACGAACGGTATAAATGGAAAAGATATTTTACCCTCCACAAAATCCACAACATTATTGTAAGTTATAAAAAGTTAAATTTTAGTTGCTTTAAAGTTTTAAATTTTTATATTCAATTTTCTGTTTTTTAGACGTAAACAACGTTTAAATGCTGTACGCGCCATATTTATACAAGCTTATGGAAAAACCGTGGGCCTTAAATTTAAAGAAGGTTCAGCCATGAATTTAGCCACATTTATAGGTACTCTAGCCGACCAATTGTTTTAATTTAAATAAGCAATTGAAACTTTTGTTCAAGTTTGAGTATTTGTTTGTTGTACCTCCCCAATTGACTACCGTTCCTGTTTAATTACATACAAATATATTCTTTTTTTTTTGCTTCATTCTTTGTTGTTTGTGCTTATTTTTTATTTTTTAATTTTAATTTTTTATTATTTTTTTATTTGCTATTGGTTTTTATTATTGCATAATGTGTATTTATAATATTGTATAATAGAAATATTTAAAGAGAGCTAGCGAGAGAGAGAGAGAGAGCGAAAGAGGAAAAACTATTAAAAACTTTAATACACATATATTTTGAAAACTGATTGTTTAAATCTTAAGTTATATTGATAAAAGAAAAAATACTAAATCATGTTGCTAAATTATTAAAATAAAACAAAATGCCAAAACAAAAGAAAAAACAAAATTTTATCAACTTCATTTTTTAATTAACTACTGTGTCGATTTTTTACAAAAATCAATGGATAAGTTTTAAATTTTGCTTTTATTTATTTTTACTTTAGAAAAAGAAATATACAATAAAACTAAACTGATTGATATGTAGTGAATTTTTTTTTAAATTTTTTGTTTGTAATATCATCATGGTGGTATCAATTTCGAAAATAAAGAAAACAAATTAGATCCTTAAAAATACAAAAACAGGATAGATTTGTTGCAAATATTTAAACTTTTATTTTTTATATTTTGAATTTTCGTATTTGTTTTTTTATATAAAAGCCAATAAATACAAAAAAAAATTTTTTTAATTCAGTAAAAATATACGGACAATTACAAATGGTTTTAATTTTTAAACAATTGACAAGGAATTACCTGCTTAAAATGTTTTACATTATTTGCAATAAATATTTGTAATGAAAACTTTCGAAATGTTTTATTATCTGGTGGAATGATTAAATGTACGAATTTATTTTTAATTTTTAAAATTAAAACTCTGCTTTTATTTGTCAGTGACAGGAAAAAACATTGTTATTGTGCAAAAACTAAAAAAGACTACATGTTGAAGCATGTTCGAAATTTCGAACGTAATTTCGAAAGTAACTAGAATATCATATCAATAAATTTTTGAAATCAGGTTCCTAATCTCCGCATTCGATATCGAATAAACTATCGTATCGAATAACAAATTCGATACGATACAAGTCGAGTAAGCTAATTATGCCATTCGACATGTATTCAATCGTTATTTATGTTTAATTGTAATAGATTAATAATATGTCATCAAGTGAAGAAGAAAACACGGTTTAAAAACATTTTCTTTCGAATGAAATTTCGATACTTTTTATTCGATATCCAGTGCCATGATACCAAAATGAAAAATTACGACAGATTTGACTCGATATCGAATGCGGCGATTAGATCCCAGGCTTTTTAGTTCGTTATATTCTCTAAGTTGAAAAAATACTAATTACAAATTAGGTGAATATTAATTTTAAAACGTAACTCGAACAAAATTTTATTTTTTTTTAATTATTTGTCAATTTAATATTTTAGCACAAATACAGTCGAATTCGGTTAATGTAGCCGGACATTAGGCCAAAAATGAAATAAGTCTGCAGATCGACAGACAACAAAATTCTGCATCGAGTAGTATATTTTCAAGGTTTTTGCTTGAGATTTGTCGTTTTTAAAATAAGGAAAGTTGAGTAAATTTCATACGTTTTTATTGACTTTACGATTTTGAGAGGTTTGCATTATTTTTTTTTTCTTGTAGCTAAACGACTAACGATTTTAAATTGATTTTTTTCTGTTAAAGGCTATATTAGCAGCTACTTATATAGTGTTTAGAAAAATTTTATTTAACATTTTTATCAGTCGTAAAGTAGCTCTGGGTTGGGGAACATCGTTCGCCCGTCATTGTCGTTATCTTTTAAAGTCAATCATGCCGTCCTTGTTGCTCGGCCTTCTAGTGGTTTGCGGCTCTCTCGCACTGGCTGATTGGCTTCCTCGAATACCTGTACTGCGGTACCGTTATTGGTGTTTGCTTTAATCACCATGTACAATCGTTTTGGTTATCGTGTATAACCTAACAAATTTTAATCGAAGCTGAATTTGGGACTTCCTATAAGAAGGTATAGGTCGCGTAACAGATCCTGAAGGAGGCTAATGGAGTATACCCTGGCAATTTGTGAATACGATTATTACACCCTCCAAATTTAGAGTTCACAAAAAAATAAAATTTTTATGATAAAAAATGTCGATTGAATTAAAAAAAAAAATTTGTGTTCAAAAGGTTTTTGAGAGTGATCTCCATCGCGATCCTAAAAATGTTATATATCACTATAAAAGTTGGGATCTCTACTTTTATACTGTAGAAAATAAAAAACGTTGCGCGTTTTTGCGCCATTTTTTACGATTTTTTGCAAATTTCACTTTTTTTCTGTGTTTGCTCATCTTGCATAGATAGGTAGATACGAAACCTTTTTGTCGATCATAAAATGTTTTTGATTTTTAAGTTGTTGTAAATAAATTAATTTTTAATAGAATTTATGGTTACTATTATAAATAAATTATTATCTAATACATATAATAAAACTGCAGCTTTTTATGCCTATCAGACTGTCTGTGTTCGCATTACGTAAAAACTACTGAATAAATTTAAATAAAATTTTATTGAGAGGTACCTTAGTATCTAAGTTAAGATATAGGGTCTTTTTCCGTAAAAATATCTAATTTACATGAGAAAAAGTAGATAAAGTACCGATTCAATTTTACTGCAGAATTGGCAGCAACTTTGATTTTTGAAGTGAAAACTACTTTAGGCACGTTGAGCACTTTTTGGTTGAAGAAAAATTATTAAACTCAAAAACCTTCGTCACGGTCTGACGATCTGACTGTGCGACGATCTGAATATGATGGTCTGACAAAAAGTAAAGGCAAAAGTAGTAAAAAATAAACTTCACAAATACTATTATTTAAATTACTTAAAAAAAGTGAGAAAATGTCTCTTATTATTATTTATTCTTAATTTTTCTTTCTTTTAATTTAATGTTAATGTTATTTTAAATGTTATTTTAAATTCCAAATATACCAGAAAATTCGCTATCCACACATGGTTTTACATCGATATGTTTTTTCTCAATTTGTATTATCTTAGCCAGAGGTAAATAATCCTCTAAATTTTTACGCTTAATTCTAACTTGACAGGGTTTAATATATTTATGCACATGTTTCAATGGTACCCAGCCAAGAGTTTTCTTGGACTTGCCTTTATTACTGTTTGAGTTCGAATCATTAAAGGGAAATAGCTTCTCGTACCGACCAATAGAGGTTAACAGCATCTGTTTAAAGCCAATATCATTAAGAAATTCCTCCGTTTCATTATGTATTTCCTTCCAAGCTGACTCGTCTAATTTAGTTGCTTGTTTACTTTCTAATTCAGAAGAAAGAATTAAGTCTAACATTTCTCTTTCTAAAGCTAATTTTTTGTCCATGGGTAGTTCAGCGATAGAGCACATATTTTGCAAAAGTAAATTTTGGGGGTAGTTATTGGGTTTAATGACAGCATTGGATCCTTGGTCCTCTAATTCTGTGCTAATTCTTACCACCGGCATTCTTAGCGACTGAGGTATGGCATCCAAGTCATAGGCTTTACTAAGGCATTGAATAAGTGGTTTTAAAACATGCCATCTATTTATTAGTTCATCTGTGGAAAATGCTGCACCTGGATCATTAACATACGATCGGTTGAAGGCCGCATTAATATTTTTCCAGGCCCATACTGAGTAGTCGTTATCATTGTAAGCTTTTACGCGAGTATTGTATAGAAAAGGGTATTTCTGTACCAATTCCAAGAGTTTACCATCGTTGAGTACAGTTTTGCCTTGAGCATTAACATTAGATATGTTAAGAACTTGTATACCAGGATTATCCTCACCCACCATTTTTATTGAACAAATTTCTTTTTTGATTCTTCAAATTAAGTAGATTTTATATTTTTCTATTTTATTTTGATTTTTTAACTAATTTGTTTTTATAAGTTATTCACTATAAATTGATAACACTACACATCTTGACATTTCCAGGTAAAACATGTTGCCACACTTTTTCTTCTTTTTTAACTTCAATTATGGCAACATATGCAGAGGTTATCATTTTAACACGAACTTCAATTTCTTCATTGGCCCTAGATGACACCGATAAAGCCCTTTTGTTAAATATTGTACATTCTTGCGTTGCAAAGTAAAATTAGTTCTTTGACAACCAGCTAGTTTTAATTATTATAGAAATTTTTAAAAATGTTGCACATTGAGTGTAAAGATTCCAATTTGGAACCAATAGCCATTAAGGTAAGAAATAAATGATATGGCGAAACAACATTTCACCCATCATAATTTTTACAGATTGGTATAATTGGCGGATCCGGTTTAGATGATCCCGATATTTTGGAACATCGTAAAGAAACAGAGGTTTCTACACCTTATGGCAGTCCTTCGGATGCTTTAATCGAAGGCGAAATTAATGGTGTAAAATGTGTTCTACTGGCACGCCATGGGCGTAAACATAATATTATGCCGACACATGTAAACTATAGAGCAAATATTTGGGCTTTGCGTCATGTGGGATGCACACATCTCATTGTCTCTACCGCTTGCGGATCTTTGCGTGAGGAAATTAAGCCTGGAAACTTGGTGATACCCAACGATTTTATAGATCGAACTACTAAGAGAGCTCAAACATTTTACGATGGTGCCGATACCAGTCCGCAAGGTGTATGTCATTTGCCGATGTATCCTGCATTTAGTGAAAGGTGTAGGAAGATTCTTCTGGCTAGTGCTAAGGAATTAGGGATTGAAGTACATGATAAGGCTTGTATTGTGACCATTGAAGGTCCTAGATTTTCGTCTCGTTCGGAAAGCAATATGTTCAGACAATGGGGAGGTGATCTCATAAATATGACCACTTGCCCTGAAGTAGTTTTAGCTAAAGAAGCAGGTTTACTCTATGGCTCAGTAGCTATTGCCACTGATTATGACTGTTGGCGCATGGGTTGTGAAGGCGTGAATGTGCAGGATGTTTTAAAGACATTTGCCGAAAATGTGGCAAAAGTAAAACAGATTTTAGTAAAAGCAGTCACAAATATATCCAAAGAAGATTGGACAGAAGACGTATTGGATGCTAAGGTATTTACTTCAAAATATAACGATTTGCATTAAAGGTATATTATGTTTGTTATTTTTTATTTTAATTTCTTATTACAGCAATGTGTTTGCAACAATACCATGTCTGCTAAAATGTGACGATTTTTAAAACTTTGCCAAGAAATTACCGAAGAGTCTCTACAACATAAGAAACCAGTTAAACGCACTAATAATTGGGAGTTTATACCGCCACAAAGTGATTTGAAACCAAAAATTCATTCCATTTCTATATTGTATGAATTTTCAGAGGGAAATTCTCATAAATTAGCCAGGAAAGAGAATAAGTCAAAATCCAATACACAAAGTAAACGTGTAAATGTATAAAAGCGTATCAATAGAATCCCAAAAAGCTTTTCTTTCAAAGATTAAAAAAATTAATGTTCTTTCATAAAAAATAAAATAATATACAATTTCAGACACATGTTTAGTTTTGTGGCTTTTATCGAAATCTTACAACTTAAAATAGCTTATATTTAAGCATAGTTTCAATGGTTTTGTTTAAATAAGTAGCTTACTTTTTAATAATTTAAGGACATTTACGCTCTACTTGACTTTTACCAGATTCTTCATACTCTTGCGATGATATCCACATTTGCTGGAATGTTCCAATAGAAGCTAATATGGAGCCACCTATCCATGCACCAAATCGTCTCTCAACACTACCATTGGCCGATATCATTTTTAGACGTGTATTTGACGGTGCTCGTAATTGCAAATCCCTATTTAAGCGTTCTGGAAAACCTTGAAGCAGTGTGTTGCCACCTGTAAATAATATAAATAAGTTTTAGCAACTACATACTATATAAATGTATGTTTAAATACCTGTTACTACCACTGAACCATAAAGGGATAAGCGTACATCAGCATCACACATTCCAACACTTGTAGAGGCCAGCTGACCAGCTCCCAAAGGAGCATGATCAAATAAACTCTCCGCCAATTTAAAACGTTCAGAGCCAAAATCCTGATGAAAACCATTTGGAAATTCATAATGCACCATTGGTATCTGTGAGGCAACTCTTTCGTCAAAGGGGTTCTCCAACACCTGAAGTATATTCATTTGGAAGTCTTGTAACAATGATTTCATCATATAATTTTGCCAAGATTGTGTTAAATTCTCAGGTAATTTCCTCGTGGTAAAACGAGGAGCATCACGTTCTTTAACCACATCCTTGGATGCTATATTGTAAACTGGCGTCAAATCAATGCCAGCTTTCTCTAAATGTTGTCGACACTGCATGGATAAATAATCTCCACCTAGGGGTGATTTTACCACAGCTTGTGACAGAACATAACCTTCATGCACAGGTACAGCTGAAGTGTGTGTGGCACCACTGTCCACTACCAAAGCTGTGGCCCGACCACTTGCAAAAGCTGCCAAGACAGCATTTTTAACCAAAAAGAATGCGGGCACATTATATTTTTCAAATATTAACTCAGTAAGCCTTTCACGATTGTTGCGCACATTCCAAGAGGCTTCTGAAAACAATACCGGATGATATTCGGGTTCTGATTGTATCACTTTAGCGTACGCATAGTCAATAACTTTTTCGAATAGATCCCAATTATCAATCATGCCATCCTTCATATAGGTTTGGATTTCCATATGGGAACGAGGCACATTTATATACGTGGTATCTACATAATACTTGTGAGGATCGGCATCTGCAATTTTAATTTATTAATTTTTGTTTGTTTTTTTTATAAGTCTAGTTCTGCAACATTTTTTAAATCATGCCAAAAGTTTTGGATGGTAAAACCAACTTCCAGTACTTAATATTTAAATTTTTTGTATTATTTTAAATTAAAAAAAAGTTGAAATAACCGAGATTCAAATGAAAAGAACAATGACACATAAAAAAATCATTGCATCCAGTAAAGGATGCAATGGGAGCAGTTGAATCTTTGACTTGGCATAACAACTTCTTAAATTTATCAGATTTTCAGAATAGATATTATTGTATAAGAAGTTTTTTTAGAATTTCAAATTCTATTTACACCTTCACAGGTCTTTACACAAGCTCTCACTTGTTTGATCCTTATATACTTCACTCGCATAGCTTTAGACAGGTTTGAAAACTGTGGCATAACTAGACTTAATTTTTCTCTGGAAACCTACTATTTTGTGTAATATTGTTATCTGTTTTCGTTTCCAAGTCCATGTTGGTATCAGAAGATTGTGGACCCACTCCCACTACGGAGGGAATTTCTGCTTTTGGTGTATCCTCTTGAGCATAGCCTACTCTGAGCGAATGATGACCTGGATCAAACACCAGAGCGCCAATTTCATCACCACCGTATAGCATATTACCGGCACTCATTTTCTAGGGAATTACTTTTTACAAATTTATTTAATATACGATACTATTTGGTCAAACAAATGTTTTTCTTCCAAACGCCGCTTGTTTGTAGTGTTGTAAAGCGTATAAATTTCAAAGTTGTATTTTATGTTAGTAGGATGATTAATATTTTAAATAACATGGTTGCTACAAAATGTACTTTAAACAGATTCGTTACAAAAAATCAAAATGTAAATCCATATATAAAGATATTTACAGTGCTATTATTGCATAATAATTGTTGTGATAGTAAAACATTTATAACAAGAACAACAATTTGCTATTCTCGGTTCTATAAAAAAGGTTTTCTGTTCAAAATTATAGTTATCATATACACAATAAAATATAACAACAATCATCAATGATAGCAGTTATAGTTTTTAGAATAGCATTGTTAACATTAGATTTAACATTTTTATATTTCTTATATTTTTTAGTTCATATTTTTTATTCTGAATCATTTATATCTAGTCGTTCGTTGAGCGCTTTAATTTGATCATTCAAATGTAGAGAAGGATCTAAGAATATGCATTTTAACAAACAGTGCCCTTAAGGAACGCAATAATTAACGTCTGAATACCAATATCATTAATCAATCTATCGATAACTTAATAAAGAAGGATGATACACACAATACTCAACCACGGACAATGTGTTGTCATATCGCACCCTAAATACAAAAGGGTCACCTCAAAATACTAAAATTTTCAGGAGAGACAAAAAAACTGTTTATGTGCAGAAGGAACACACTTAACATAAAAATAGACATAACTGTATTTTTCCAGTTAAAGAAGATAGTGATGTGAAAGAAATTTTTGCAGTAGTTAGAGATATGTACTCTGAATAAATTTATGGAAAAAGTCAGTTTTGAAAAATTTTGCGTTTTGACCCTTTTGTATTTAGGATGCAATATGCTTAAGTTAATTTTGTAAATATTAAATCAAAATTAACGAAAAACTTATTGTTTCAATTATCTACCATTACTTCTCCTACATTTCTTAATAACATCTGATATGTTGTGAGACTTTAAAATAGGCCATCGTGAAGTAATAAAAATTATGTGGGCCTAATCAATTGAACAATAGTGTATTTACAGAAATATAACTTATGGATATTTACATGTATCCATATGTACGTACATACTTATAAATATAAACATAAGGCAATGAAATATATCAGGACTGGACAATTTAGTACTTAGGCATTTTTATAAAAAAATGTTATAGCTTAGTTACACGACGAAACTTTGCAGGAAATTAAAAGCATGAAATTCGTTTGACGACAAGAGGTGTAGAGAATCAAGGAAAAACAAGCGAGTTCAAAAGAAAAAATTGCATGAAATTATTTTGAATATGTGTTATTGGTAAGTTTAAAAATATTACGCTACAGTTGGTGGTTAGCTAGTAGTGATGGGAAACTATTGAGGACGTTATCGGTAGTCAATGCCAAAAATATATATAGCACAATATATGGAAAATTAAAGCAGTATTTATTATTTTTTTTTTTTTAAAGTACTTGTAGAAACTCCGTAGCAAGATTCAATATTTGTAAAGGGATTTAATTCAATAATAATCTTATCTACATCTATTCTTATAATAAAACAGTAACTTATTTCCCGTTTGTCTTTCTGTCTATGTTCGCATCACGTAAAAACTACTGGATGAATTTCAACAAAATTTTATGAGGAAGTACCTAAGTATCCTGTTTCCCATAAAGGATAGTTTTTTTTCGTAAAACTAGCTTATTTACAAAATAAAGTAGAGAAAAAGCAGATAAAGTACGCAATTTTACCGATTCAAAGGAACTTAAGGCACATTTTATTTTTGAAAGTGGGATATTTTAAACACGGTTGCGCAACAGATGGCACTGCTTTAAAATAATGAATTGAAAGTGGGATATTTTAAACACGGTTGCGCAACAGATGATGCTATTTTAAATAAATTACAAATAGACAATTAAATAAAATTTGTATTTGATTTCAATTTTTACTTTGTGGAATACATTGTTATTAAAATATTTTAAACACCTTTTACTGAGCTTTACAATAATTTTTAGAATTTTATCCAGATTTTTGTAATGCCGTTTGCTCATAGTGTTACTTATTTCAAAACTAGGGAATTTGAAAGCGAATGGGAAACATTTTTTACAAACTTAAGAAATCTGATGAGGCTATTTTAATACAAAGAGCGAAGAATTATACTGGTGGCCTATAAAGCAAATAAACTTTTAACCGATTTATTACACTCCATCCGTTGACCAGTGAAAGACTTAAGTGATGGTGAGCCTGTAGAAAAGCAAATGTGTTCTGATAGTGGATAATTAAAAGTTTTTTAATAAAACTTACTCCAATTATTCCCACGTTTACAGCATACACAATTATTGGCGTAGGACATTATATTAAAAGGTTAGGTTTATTGCATACTAGCTATCCCCGGTGCGCTTTGCTACACCCATCCACAAAAAAAACACAATAAACACTTGGAAGAAAAGTATGACCAACTTTTAATGCGATAACGCACGCTATCCTCAAGTCAATAATGTTCACATCCAACCTGTTTCGTTTTGAGTAATTTTCTGTGGCGCCACCTGTCGAAAATTAACCCTACCAAATTAGGAACCTCCGTCGGCTCATGCGCAACAATTTTGATAAAGATCATACCATCATCAAATGCACAGCTGACGATTTAATTAATTTTGAGTAATTTTCAGTGGCGTCACCTGTCAGAAATTAATCGCACCAATTTACAATCCTTCATCGGCTCATTCGCAACAACTTTGCTAAAGATCATAGCATGATCAATTTCACAGTTTACGATTTAATTCGTTTTGAGTAATTTTCTGTGGCGCCACCTGTCGGAAATTAACCCCACCAACTTAGGAACCTCCGTCGGCTCTTGCGCAACAACTTTGCTAAAGATCATACCATCATCAAATGCACAGCTTAATTTTGAGTAATTTTCCGTGGCGCCACCTGTCGGAAGTTAATCGAACCAACTTAGAAACCTTCGCCGGCTCATTCGCAACAACTTTGCTTAAGATCATAACATGATCAGATGCATAGTTTACGATTCTATAAAGGACATATAAACATACAGGCAAACATTAATTTTTATATATATAGAAGAAGATAGATAAATGGCAATATTAATTTTAGTATAAAATAACTTTATATTTCTAATAATTTGCTTTTCATCTACCGGAGAAATATTAAATGACAGTACAAGTCGCCTTAAACTAAATAAAAAGAAAAACGGTTTTATGAGACTTGGTTTTTTTTATGTTAATGTCATTTTTCTAGTGATGACGCTGCAATTGTTTCAATATATTGAGCGGATCAAAATGAGATAGAAACATCTTCCAATGTTGTTGAACACTGTTATCAGGTTAATACTCAATTTTGATTTCTATTTATGTATATTTATTGAAAACCATTTAAAACTTATCTTAGTAAATTTTCACAAAAAAAAAAAAATACGAAATAAGAAAAATTAATGATAATTCTTATATAAATATTCAATTTACTTACTATATTTGTGTGCAATATTTGTTTAAATGTTTTTTGTTTGAACAAGTTTTTTTTTGTAGTTAAAAAGCATACTGAAATCTGAATTAAAAGCAATAGTACTGAAAACCCATCCCTGTTATTTAGTATTTCAATGTACTGACTACTATCTGCATAGTGGATTCGTAGCTGAAATAAACAATCAGTTTGATCAGAGACGTTTCAAGAAACGATCGTATATTTTTACTACTTGATTAATTGGTTGATTGATTATATTACGAAAATATTAAAAGTATTTATTTATGTCAATTTAATAAAAAAAATTTACAACTTAAGTGAAACCAAAAAAATTTTTAAATTAAATATAAAGTTATTGAATTGCATCCAAAGTACAAATTGGTACGAGAAACAGTCATATGTACATCCAATCAAAATAAGAAAAAAATTAATAGTTACTGGTACAAAGTTCAAAAAGAAATTTGAATTCAATGAATTCCAATTGCGTATTAATTGTTTATTTAAAACTGATAAAAAGATAATAATTTTTTTCAACTTCAAAAATTAATTAAACAGCTGAAAAAAACTGTATAAATATTAACATACATATGTATGTATGTATGTATAACGAATGACAACATTTTTATAACATACATATCTCCACCAAACAATTATTTTAACATGGTGAAAAAATGGTCATGAATCCAAAACAAATAATGTAAATTACAGATGTGGACATTCAATTAAGTCATTGGTATAATATTACTTTTATCTTATCTTATTTCCAAGAGAAAGTGGAGAAAAACCAGTGAAAGTACGCCGATTTTTTATACCGATTTAAAGGTGCTGCATACTTTAAAGCATCTTTGATTTTTGAAAGCAGTATATTTTAGGCAATATTGCACAACAGATGGCGCGGTTTAAAAATAATGAGTATCTCATTTCCTGTCTGTCTTTTACAGAGGAACTTTACAATAATTTTTAGAATTTTATCCAGGGATGGGTATTTTTATATAAAGTAAATACGTAAGATTCTTAAAATTTGTTGTGGATTACTTTCAAAGCAAAATCGAACAAAATATTGTCAGGAAGCGTACAACGTGTGTGGACACAGCTAGACTATACTGCATACTTTAAGGCATACATACGAGTATGTGGTTGATGAAAATATTAAAAAAAGCTTATATTTCTTTATTTTAAATACTTATCATTTAATTAATAACATAAACTTAAAAAAATATATTTATTCAAAATATTTCTTCGTCTAATATTTGCATATGTATCAGTTTTGAATTTTTTGTCATGCCACTGCTGGTAGAAATATTATATTCTATTTTTCTGGTATAATACCCCAAGTAAAACTACCCATTTTATAATTCCGCATATATTTTATATTGAGAGAGTTTGAGCTGGCCATATTTTTGTCTTCTCTCTTCAAACAAAGAATTCTTTTCAAACCCAGATTTACCTTTGTCGTGTTGATATATGAGGGCAATTTGATAAATCCGAGACTTTTTGCATAAAAGATATCTTCGGTAAAAAGGCATTTTATTCCTTAATATAACCAGCGTCTTTTTTCTAATTTTTTTTATTCCCTTCAAATATAAAAATTTGCAAGGCCGTCTAAATAGGAGTTTATTTCAATGATGAGGTCATCGTTTGACACAAATTTCTTAAAATTTGGAAACAAAAAATAGAAGAAAGGGATTGATGCTGAATGGAAAAACAGGTGTTATCCCAATTCAACGAGATTTTCCACACTGACTACACATGTGGGCAACTGTGTGTCTTGATAGAAGCACACATCTCGAGGATAGGTTTCTCAAATCCCAATAGTCATACCAAATTTGATGTATCGTCTCGATTAAAATTCCTACAGGCTCAGCCTCTTTACTCATTTTTATTCTCAGATTGTCCAATATCATTCCCTGGATATTATTATCAATTTCTGGCAAGACTACCCGACATGTAAATCACATCACTGCCAGTACACCCTTTAGTTATTAGTTTTATTTTTATACTTGTTTACACAGCGAACACAGTTTTAAATTATCTGTGTAAATTTCACAAGAGTCTGTCTGTTACGGTTCAAAAAATAATGACATGTGTGAACGTTAAAATCTCGTCACTATCGGAACACCCTTTAATTTTTAGTATTTTTTATTATTTGTTTTAAGCAGCTGTAGCAATACATCTGTAAAAATTTCAAGAGACTACCTATTATAGTTCCAGAGATAGAAGACCCTGACAAATGGGCAGACGTCGCGAAAACAATAGGGCAACGTTCTTACTCTTTGCGTACGGAATCCTAAAAATAATAGTTTTTACTATATCATTTGCAAGATTAATTTTGACAGACCTCTAAAATCGTTTTAACATTATCAATTAAAGGATGGTGGGATAAAAATTTTATAATAAATTAAAAGTTTTGTAATAAATTATAATGGGAACGTCAGAAATAATACTCTTACTGTCAATCCCTGTATATGAATTAAAAAGTTAATGAACTAATGAGCTGAAGTGAACTAATGAGCTGTAGTGAACTAATGGGCTGAACTGAACTAATGAGCTGAACAAAACTAAGGAGCTGTACTCAACTAAGGAGCTAAACTGAACTAAGGAGCTAATATGAGCTCAGTGTGGAGATGACTTAGTTCAGTTGACTGATCGGTTAAACTGAACTACGTCATTCATAAAATACAGAACCCTACATTAAAGTCTATTTTAATACATTACATTAAATATAATTTATTTACCTTTAACAATTATAATGACTTAATTATGCCTCCACGTCACTTTGTAGATGTTTAACAAAAATATCATCATTATTTGCAAAACCACATTATAATGCGTATATATTTTTTTTTTGTATTTATAAAATCATAACGAGACCTTTTATTACAAAAAGAAAATATAATTTACCTTTAGCAAGTATTGTACCGTTATTAATACACCCAGAAAAATATATTTCATGAGTGACTTAAGATTATGTCCACAGGTGTAAGTCAATTAAAATGCACCTAAAAACAAGTATGTTTATATATAAATATATTTATGTATATATGTAAAGCAAAGAAATAAAAATTGTACATTGTATGTTTAAAAACAAGTTTATATAAACTTACTTTGTACTCATAAATAGACTTGTACAATTTTATACAAGTTAATCCTTTAACAGAAAACGTAAAATTAATATAAAGCACGCATAAATATAAAGAAAGCGAAACGCCACGCGCGTAGTGCCAGAAAATCGAAATGAAGTTTTTAAATACCCATTAGATTTTTAGTTGGTCGGACTTACAGCACAAAAGTACGGTTTTGACAGTTACTTAAAATAGCCTTACGTTGCAGGTTTGACGCTAGGCTTTTTCCCAAGAGTTATTTTTTAAAGTGGTGAATAAAGGTTGCATCAATAGTTATGTATGGGTGAAATAAAAATTATGCAGATCACGACGGAAAGGATCTTAACAAGCTACTGAATCAGTGAAACAATTGCCTTTGTTCTCTAGTCTCATATACATATATTAGTACTAACTGTGGCCGCCACTTTTTCAGCGTCCTTACAATATTTTGTTTGATTTGGATTTGAAAGTAATCCACACCTAATTTTTAGACTCTTACTTTTATAATACTTCAGTTATGGTTATGGTACATTCTTTATATAGAGGCAATGGGTACCTGGATAAAGTTTAAAATTTATATAAAATTCTAAAATTATTATAGAGTTCAGTAAATAGTGATTAAAATATCCCGCTTTAAAAAATAAAAGTTGCTGCTAAGTTTGCAGTACCACTGAGTCGGTAAAATTGCGTACTTTCACTGCTTTTTCTATGTTTTCTCTTATATTTTATAGTTATTCCTATGGTTCCAGTGTGGAACAAGGGGCGCAGCAAAGTTCCCCCAGTTTGATCTATTGTGCGCCTTCTGCATCATTTTTGGCTCCCACTAAGCATTACATTAGCAGGCAGACCTGCTCCTGCTACCTTGAGGATTCCACGATATTTCTATTTTCGCTATTTAGTCTTTTGGTGTCCTTATGATATGGCCAATCCACATCCATTTCCTCTCTGCTAATTGGCTAATTGCCCATAACTCCGTGTTAGAGATTACGTTAGGCCAAAAAATCCTGTAGAGCCTGTAAATCGTTCGCCTTGGTGTTTCATGACTCAGAACCATAGAGAAGTACTGATAGCACATTTGAGAAGAAAAGGCGGAGTTTGGTTTTTAAGCGGATTTGGGGAGATTTCCACACCTTTTGTGGTGCCCCGAAAGCTTGGTTTGCCTTGTCGATGCGATTTGTAATATCCTCTCGTTGGCCACCTGTAGAGGATATAATGCTGCCCAAGTACGTGAAAGATTGGACGTCTTCAAGCTTTATATTGTTTATTTTGAACCTCGAGGTGATGGTGGTGCTTAGACGTAGGACCTTGTTCTTTGCGATGTTGCGTACTTTCACTTCTTTTTCTCTGTTTTCTCTTGGAAGTGAGATATTTTTGCAGAAATAGTATCCTATATTTGAACCAAGATACTAAGGTACATCCTTAAAAAATTGTATCAAAATTCATTCAATAGTTTGTACGTGATGCGAACACAGACAGGCAGACGACAAGGAAAAGGTTACTGTTTTATTATATGTATTGATATATGTATAACAAGAACTCAGAACATAAAAGAAGTTATGTGTTGTATATGAAAATTAAGTCTTGAAAGGTGGTGTACAAAATTGGGGTGCCAGGGCTTAATAATTTGTACGATCCGTTAAGCAAAGCCCCAGACATCTTTGATAATTCGGAAAAATTATTGCAACTGGGTTGGAATGTGTTGTCAAATCCACCTTTTTTTAATTTTGAAAATATCGATCAACTCCATAACGTTTTAAACTTATAAGTATTTGATAATTATTTTAATGTTCGCTCTTATAGCGTTTTTTTTTTGTTGTCGTTGTCGCTCATAGTAGCAGTTCTGTTTTAATTTTAACTTAACCTTCTTGTTAAGCACCAACGTCATACAATTATTTAATGTCTTAACTTATGGTAATTTTTGAGATCGTATGTTTATGACGTTTTTTAAAGTTCTTTGTCCCTGAATAATACATAAAGATTATTTTAATATTACAATTAAGATTTTTTAACTCTTATTGTTTTTGTTTGTTCTAAAAATATTATTCCAAAAATGTTTATTTAAATGTTTAAAAACTTGTTCGAAAACATAAAAAAACCCATAAAAATAAAAGTACAAAATGTGTAGAATTCAAAACATTTCAAGTCTTTCAACGATAACAACTACGGCTGTTGCGTCAATTAAAGGAGGCGTGTATTCTCGTTTTTTTAGTGTCAACTAACAGAGTACAGTGTTTAACAGAAAAAAACCAACCAGGCAAGTTTATTTGATTTTGAAAAAGTCGTTATCGATTTGCAAGAATTGTGAAGGATTTAAACTACTATATCGTGTCAAGGATTTCTTGAAGTCATAGCCAACATGAATGTTTCTCATAAACACTCGCTGTACAGACGGTTTTTATTTTAAGATTCTACTGTATTAATATTTTACGTATGTACATTTATCGATAAATGTTATCAGTCTACAAGGTCTTTACCTTGATTTTTACCGAACATTAAAATACATACTCGTACATATGTATGTACATGTATGGTACACAAATCCAGTATAAAAGAATATTGATAACAACTACAAATGTACTTACTCGTATTTACAAATAAAGATTGTATAAACTAAAATAAAAATATTTATTTAACAGTTTGCTATGCATCATTAACAACTTTTTCTTTTTGTTTGTCTTTCATTTCATTTAGCATCATGGATAAAACTTTGCGCTTCTTTTCGTCTGGACAAACAAAGGATGCAACAACACTGTCTCAAACTAATGCAAATAAAACAGATCAGAGTGGAGCAACAAATGGTTTTCAAGATATGACTGCCAATACTGGAAAACACATACAGAATCATGAACCGAAAAGGAAAGATAGTGATAATTTCTTTTATATATTGTAAGTATCAATTAATCATCGTTTAAGGAAAAAAGTGACAAATAAAACAAAGATCATTTTCATCAAGGTTAAGAATTTAAAAATCTGGTTGCGGCCTGAATTAAATAATTTATCCTTCGAGTTTATATGTACACGTTACTGTTTAAATTCTTAGTTCCGTAAAGCATCTTAGAAACAAGGTTACTAACGATAGCAAATATTTCCCTTTCCACGCCCACTGTTCTAACCCCAATAATTTTAGAAATAGCTTATTGGTAACTTTCACAAAATGGCTCTTACTATTATATGTACATCTTCTTTTTTATTATGTATTTTTTATTATGTACTCTCAAACAGAAAAAAACACGTATCAGAGCATAAACACACTACCTAAACATTTAAATAGGTCCAGTCAAAATTTTCTACTAGGGTATGTTAAAATAATAATCATTGGCCTCGATCCCTTGAATTTCTGTTTCTGTGTTGCTAATTTATTAACAATTATTTTGCCAAAATATTTACCCCATTTCATTAGCACAAGGCTTACAATGTTATGAAACTTCACCACAGTCACCGAGTCCTTATCCGATATAGTATGTCTGTAACTAATTGGAAGAATAATTAAAGAGTCCGTTAATTACAAAAAAGGACTTACAATTTATCACAAGAAAGAATGGAAAAAATATATCGGTCGAATATCGCCGGAAACTAATTGAGGCGATCCAAGAACGTTTAAACGATGTAGTTTAGCAAAAAGGACTTGCAACTAAACTAAACTAAGGGCGGTTTACATTATACTAAAAGTAATACGACATGTCAAATTTTTGTGTAGAAGAGTACAAGTAGTATCGTCTAAACATAATATGTAATGAAACTGTCCGACATTGAGAGAAAATATGGATGGAAATTTGACAGTCTTACGGCTCTCTTTATGTTTTGAAATTTTTCAAAAACTATTCTACTTCATTAGATCAGGGTTGCGTTTTTCTTATTAATGCTAACTTTTCAAAGGCGAAACTCGTCAAAATAGCAGAAAACCGCTGAATATAGTGCAAAATAGATCCAGTTGGCATCACAAATAAGTTTTTAAACAATAAAAACTTTTGGCAAAAGAACGTGAAACTTTTTTAATTTTGTTTTAGTTGTTGGTTTCCAGTTTTTTTATTATGGCAATGGCTAGTACAACACCAAGAACCTTTTCCTTGTTACTTTTTTTTTTTAATTTGGCATATTTTTCACAAGTACGCGCAATATTTATTTCTTTAACTTTTTTATTGCTTTAACAACAGCTGTTTCAATATTACTTCATTTTATTCAACACCAATGGTGTAAGCGTAAGAAAAAAACCATACGATTTTTAATTTCTATTTTTTCATACGGATTTATTTTCATTTTATTTTCTCTTAGATTTAACGTACGTAAAGTCTTACTGTCTAAACTGCCCTTTACTTATATATAAAAGGGTTACCGAAATAAATAATAAAATTATGAATAGAAATCATGAATGTTGCAACTTAAGCCTAAATGTTGATAAAATGTTGCCATAAACATTTTAATGTTTTTCTACAGTAAAAACAGAGTATTACTACTGCAACATTTTTTTCACGATTTTTTAATGTAAATTTTTAATGTATGTAGTTTGACAGCATTCCGCATGAAAAACTAAACAGAGTACCAGGCTTTAAGCAGTTCTAGGCAGGGTTGGAGAACTATAAAATTAGAAATGTTTATTATCGTAAGGAAAAGTCAAAAAATATGGATTAAATAAAAAAAATATTAAATAAACTTTATATTAAATTGATCTAAAAAAGCATGAAGTGTACCAGTGAACTCTGACGTGTAGAATGTACCAAATCGATACTCATACAAATTAATAATGCTATCAGTGTTATAGTTTTTTTTTTGGATATATGATAACTTATGTTTAAGCCTAGTACTCTGTTCGAATTTGTGAAAAATGTTGTGCAACATTTATTATTTCACAAAGAAAATTTGACATTTAAAATGTGGTGTCTATCTCGCGATTTGAAAGAATTTTACGATTTTATTGTTTTTAAGTATACCACATTGTTTTAGAAATGTCAACAAAAGCCAAGCGATCAGCTGTTGTTTAAAAAATTCCACATGAAATAATGCCCCTTTGCTTTATTTCACAGCTTTGATTAAATGTTGCCAGAAACATTTCAATGTTTTTCCACAGCAAAAACAGAGTACTACTTCTGCAACATTTCTTCATGACTTTTTCATAGAAATTTTTTATGTATGTAATTTGACATGAAAACATGAAAACCTGAATAGGGTACCAGGCTTTGCCTTGTATCGGGGAGATCACACCTACTGTTTGGTAAAAAATACACTCACAAAATGTCAATACTTTAGGTGATATATATTTTTCTAGATAAACGATGACTTCTATTATATTATATTTCGTATAGGGGTGTCAACGTCCTAATTTTTCTGATTTCTACGCTACGAGACAGTCAAAGATATATAGGTATTACCACAGGTGATAATGTGGTTTATCAGATTCACTATTTTACAAAACTTTTATAGGATTCACTATCCTATATAAACACAAAAAAATCTGACGGAATTTTGTCCCACTCAAAAAAATGGTTAAAAAGGGGCGTTCATGGAGAAATATATTTAGTGAATTTTATCAAAAGTTAAAAAATCGTACATATTTGCGAAAAGTCTGTCACACACATACAGTTTTTTTTTTTTTTAAAGACAACACAACCTGCGAAGCTTTTTGCTTGTCTACAGAAAACACCCAGAGTCTTTGGCAGGAATCGAACCCGCAACCCCCAGACTGATAGACTAGCGCGCTACCAATCGGTCTATCGAGGCACTCCCGTTGCAATACTCACTTTTGACATTTTGAGAACACATGGTTTTTTTTGACAGATCGAACAACTGATTATGACAGCGTATCATGCATGGCCTTTATCCTCCGTCTCCATTAGACATTAACATCCTTTAACAAACTTCAAAATTCATATAAATAAAAAAACATTATTTTTAATACTGGTTTATTTATATGAAGTTTGTCTTTTATAATGATTTTGTTTGAAAAAGCATAAATTTTATATACATACATACATATGTATTTGTTCAGCAATGTGTTGTTTTCTCTTTGTTTTGTTAACCCCCGTCCCCATTAGACATTATCATGTCTTAACAAAAGTAAAACAAAAAACACTCATTTTTTTAAATGAACTTTGACTTTTGTTACGGCATGTTAATGACTAATGTAGACGGGGGTTTATATTTTTAATTACCTTGAACTATCAGCTGTTATATGATTTTTTTTTTGGTATTGTCAACACTTTACTGTAGAAATGGTGGCAAATTTAAAGGTACACATTTTATATTAATATACATTAAAAACTAATTAATAATTTTTTTCAGGGCCACACTGCTAAGCTTTTACTGGGCGATTTTTTTTTAACTATCGTGAAAAAAATGTTTTTTTTTGTTCTTAAGACGTTCAGTTTTGTTTAACATATTTGTAACCCACTGTTTCTTAAATGTATCAATATAAAAATGTCAGATTACAATCGGAAGTGTATGAAGTATTTAAGCGGTTAAACGACTAATAACAGCATAAAATTGTAATTATTTATAAATTTTTTTTTGTTTTTGCTGTTTTTCTAAAAAAGAAAATCACATTAACCATAGCACGTACTATAAAGAATCAATTTGAAAAATAAGCAGAACAAATTTGTTATTTTTTTAATTAAATTGTAAAAAACCGGTCTAAATAAAGCAATATTGTTTTGGATCAACTTAAAATAATTCTAGTGTTTGCACTCAGGGCCACAAATATATGTAAAGTGTAGGCATAAAGTCTGATTGATAGTAATTGTACAGGTTTTTTTTTTAATTATAATTCTTTCGAGTATTAGCAATAGAAAAAGGGTTAATGGTCGACAACTTATTAGATCCAATTAACATTTTTGCAAAATATTAGTACTTCCATGCTGTTTACTTCAATACCTGTATTATACTCAAGGCGAATTCATACCAGGTGGAGTCGATAGCCCAGCTGATTGTTTTTTGCTCTCGTTTTTTTGCTAATGTCTAGTCAAAAAATACATTGTTTCATATCTGCTAATCTAATGTCAAAGTTGTTGTTTTGTTGTAGTTGTTGTCCTACTGCTCACACCTGGCATGAATTCGTCTTGATTATACTGGTAAACCGTTTTGATTTGGTAAAAAAAATCATATAATTTTCAATGAAGCATGAAAAGTTCATACAACACATTTTTAACATTTTTGTTTACACATGCAACAGGGCGAATCACTTAAATAAGGAATTGCTTTTTTTAATATTGTGTACGAATACATTTTATAAACTAGATTTAGGAGGCTTACAATATTGTCTACTTACAGTAACGAGTAGAAAAAATGCAACGCAATGTCATATAATATTTGAATACAACTGTTGCAAAATAACGGTAATCTACTCATAGGTGGTTAATTAGCTTTGGGTTGTGGCAGACGTGCGCGCGTCATTGTCGTTATTGCTTTATGCTCGGCCTTCGAGTGGTTTGCGCCTCACTTTCAAACTATCTGATTGGCTTCTTCCAAGGCATATTAAACCAGGTAACTGCACAAGGCGGAGCTAATATTAAAGAGAAATTTTTTCAATTTTTTTTATATGGAGTTTGACATTAATCAGGTTTTTTAAGAGAGAATAATATCTATTTTACTGTTAAAATCCATATAAAAAAATTCAAAAAATTTTTTGCTCAAATTTCCTCTTCCTTACGCTATCACCTTGTTTAATATGCCTTGGCTTCCTCGAATTGCTGTACTGTTATTGGTAGTTGCTTTTATCAGCCACGTGTAATCATTTTTTGCTATAGTGTACTCCTATAACCTAGTAATTTTAATTTCAAAAAGTCGGACAATGGTGGATTACCATTTTTAAACTTAATTTTTCATTGGAGAAGCACCATTAAACTCAAATTTTTTACTGGAGAAAGTTTTTACGGGGAATAACCATTAAACTCATTTTAAATTTTATTTAGTTGACTATGGAGTCTCACTTTCTATACGAAGCTATGCTAAGGATATCATACCCTGGCGCTTTGGTTTTGTACCTCTGCCATGAACCATTTTGTTTTTTTTTTTTTTTTTCAGAATAAAAAAAAATAATCAACTCATCTCTTCTTTTAGCTTATCATTCTTTTAATTAAGTACAAAAAGGTTTAATATTGAATGAACAATTTTAGAGAGCATACAAATACATCTCTTGTTTGATGAAATAAAATTGTATTAAAAACTAATGTTTCTTTGCTTAGCTGTCAATTTTTCTCAAAAATGTAAAAGCCTGTATTCTTTAAGTATTTCGAAGTGCATACTTACTTGCGTATATTGACCCTTCTATTTTAGATATTGGATCGTACGAGAGAATGTACTTATAAATAAGTCCACATATGGACTAGGGTTCATGAAATACTTTTAACAATAATTTGGAGTGTATTTATTGCAGCAGTCTTCAATTTCCGATCTCAGCTTTGGGATTTTAAAGGTGCATGCTTACAAAAAATATAAAATTTGTATATATTCCTTAAGAAAATTTTTTTCTATTAAAAAAAAGATTTTTTTAGGCTAAAATATACAAAAATACAAACATTTTGGAATTTTTAAATTGAAAATCGTCTATATTTTAAATCAAATACGTAAACTACGAGAACTACGAGAACAAATTTAAATTAATTTGCTGAAAATGTTTCTCAAAATTTTTTAAAAAACTGGACCCAGGGTATGTAAAAATCAAAAATTTTAATTTAATCAAAAATAATAATTTACAGATTAAAGCATCGTTTTGTAGATCTTTAAGACCTTGTATAATTTTTAAAAATTAAACAAAAAGTAAAAAATGCCAAACTTCAAAAGAATTTGCAGGTTCGAGGTACTTAACTTTGAGGCCACATAGCATAGCTGAGCACTCATATCAATTTTTTAATAAAACGGCCTAGCCCTTTACAAAAGGCTGAGTTATTTCCAACATATTTTTATTCTGCCCCACTGTGCAATATCTACTATTATAACAAGTATCAGACATGATCTTGGCGTAATTCGCCTATATTGCTAAATGTTTTCGGCAAACACTTTAAATTTAGACAGGGTATGTAGTATTATGCTTATGTTCTATACTATCGTCTTAAATGCGATTGTCGTATTGTTTAAAGTAAGGGAATCAAAGCATCGGTATGGGTATATGTTTATTGGATGAAAAATAAAAATGAATCAAAGCATCGCTATGGGTATATGTTTATTGGATGAAAAATAAAAATCAGAATAAGTTAAGTAACAACGTTAAAATTTACGTTTCTATTTAAAAATTCTATATTTTATTTTGTAATAATGGCGGATATAAAGAATCAGAAATACATAAATATAAATTCATATTTATAAAATTAATATGATTATTTATATGAAACGGTATTTTTATTATTATAAAATACGATTTATTCAAATTATAAATATACATATGCATGGTACAGGTGGTTGGTAGCTCATTTTAATTTAATAATAAATTTATATTTGCATTTTGCTTCACAAAATCTTTATTTGTTTTTATTTTTAACTCATATAAGTGTAAACACTTGATGTCTGTTAGTTAGGGAGGTATTAACGTATGAACCGTAGATTTCCAAAGTGGCATAAATGCAGTACAAAAAAAAAAAAAAACAACAACAACAACAAAAAAATAGAATTAAATATTAAAATGTTAATATTTACTATAAATGACAACTTGGGAATTTAAATGGTTAATCGAATTTAAATTAAACTTGACAGTCTTGTTGTAAAAAAAAAATCCGAATTAAACAAATAATTAAATTAATTAATTATTTAATTAAATTTCATTCTGAAACCAATTAAAACGCGTAATTGGTTAAAATATTTTTTTCTGTGAATTATGATTTTAAGTTATTTAAAATTTGTTGTGAATTTTTAGTTTTTATTTCAATGGTTTCCAAACTTCACTTTTTATTTATTTATCGATAATATTTATGTATATACATACATATATATCATTCTTTTATAACTTAATATACAAATCGATGTTGATAGATTTTCGGTGAAATTTGGATATTTATGTGAAACTTTAACATTTAAGTGAACTTAAGATTTGTTAAAGCATTTTTCGCTGAAATTGCAAATCTTTAGTTATACTTCGATATTTGGGTAACATTTTGTTAAAAATCAATATTTTTTAAAAAACTTTTATTCTTTGGAGAACTTTCGACATTTAATAATCGTTCACATTTTGTTACGAAAACATGTAAAAGTAAAAATTTTCTGATGAAGTTTTGGTGGAATGTTGTATTTTTGTGCGATTTCGATTGTTTAATGAACTATAGATTTTTTTGTTATTTTTTAATTTTTCTGCATTTTTGGTTTTCAATACAACGATGCACAAAAAAGAGCGTCATAGAAAAAAAGTGAGTGTTACCATATCTCATCTACTAACGAACCGATATTGCTGATATTCACGATCAAAATTTTTGAAATTATTTTCCCGATTGATTAAAATATTCACGAGTTATCTCGAGTCGTTGGAAGATTCATCGTAATTCGATTTTTTTTGCAGTTATATTTATTATCATATTACTTAGGAATTGTAATAGGTATAATCAAGATATATTTATATAAGGCAAAATCACTGGGTGGGGCTAAAATATTGAGTGGAAATTAAAATTTTTTTTTATAAAGAGTTTGACATTAAAATGAATTTTTCTTATCCCTTAAAATACCTTTTCATATCATTCTCCATATTAAAAAAATTTTTAAATTTTCTCCTCAATATTTTAGATCCACCCAGTGATTTTACCTTATATTATAAACATATCTTGGGTAGAATCATAAAAATTTGTGCAAGTAACTCTCTTATTAATATGCATAGCAAAAACCAGGCTGTATTGGAATAGTGGTCGTGTTACAATACAAAACAATTAAACCTTATGTTAAAGTGCATAGTTTTGCAAAAAACATAGAAAACATAGCAAAAAACATAGAAAACATAGCTCGAGTTAAAGCTGGGTTACAGTTTTATTTACAAGTGCTTATTTTATTTTTTAACGACGGGGGGTAGCTAAACGCACTTGGGATTGCTATTTAAACTATAACACAAAACCTAAAATCAAAAATTTACAAGAAACACAAATGAATTGTTAAAATAAGTCCAAAGTTCGCTTATTGATTTTAAATACTGGTCCATTTTTTTTAAGAAACTTAATAAAAAATTATTTCAGACACTAGCAGAATGTAATAATTCCTTTTATAAGTCTCTACATTATTTTTCTGCATTTTTCGTATCCATCTACTTTGGGTATAGTTTAGTTCTCATCCCTTCCCATTTATGTCATGCTATTTAACCAACCAAACTCAAAAAATAAAATACGAGAAGTTTTATTCAATCGTGTATCAGTCAGTTAAAGGTTATATTTTAGCATCAAATTTTAAGCGGGATGGACATTCGTTATGTCTAGTAGCAAAACCAAATATTTTGAAACTGTTTTCTATTTAATTTTTTTACACATTTATTAATTAATGCATAATAATAATGGTATTAAACATTTACTTATACTATTTTTGCGACTTTTTCTTATTAACCTCTAAATAAGACGAAAAAGACAAAACAAATTAGAACAGTTATTTGGTATAGAGCAACGTGAATCCATTTATCAGGTGGAAGCGAAACGAAGCACAACAATAAAAAACAACATGGATTTTTTTATTTTGCAAAATAAAATAATTCGCCTCAATTGATATCAAAGCAAAATTAAAAAAAAGCTGTGTTCGCTTCCAACATTTATGAAAAATATTTAATAGAATTATTTTTTTCTAATGTAATAATTTAAGGGGGGCTTAATATAAGGATCCCTAAAAAGGCCAAATGGATCATATATGTCTCTGTAGATGCAGGTTGTATGACCAGCAAATAACAAAAAATAAAAAATGTTTTGTTCATTTTTACTAAAAAAGACGAAAAAATCTGGAGTAGCCTACATTCAACTTTACCATACCCAATGGAAACAGATTTTTTATGGATATATAAGTTCAAAGTATGTATATTCGAATAGAAAAGTTAATTATTTTTGGTTTGAGGTGTTAAGCAAACTTCCCCTTGCCCCTACCCGATTATGCCCAAAATTTATTTACAGCTCTTCATCTCCCTAAACCAAAGGCACATATTGAATTTAATTTTGATATGTTGTACGGTATGACCTGTAGAGCGTTTACCAAATTTGGGAGTAGGTTAACTACCTGTACTTTACTTTATATTTATAAAAAATCCCCACCCCAGGCACATTAATCAGGTAGCCTCACTACGGAGGTGTAATATTAAGGCGAAAATTATCAATTTTGTTTATAAATGGATTGAGACAGTTAAACTTACAATTTTTCGCCGTAAATGGAAGTCGAACTATCAAACTCAAGGCACATTAATCAGGTAGCCTCACTACGGAGGGGAAATATGAAGGTGAAAATTAATAATTTTTTTATATGGATTTTGACAGTTAAATTTAAAATATTTCCCCTTAAATGGAAGTTGCCCTATCAAACTCCATATAAAAAAATTTAATTTTCGCCTTAATATTTCCGCTTCGTAGTGAGGTTACCTGTCAAGGCATATTCATCAGGTAGCCTCACTACTGAGGGGCGAAAATAATCAATTATATGGATTTTGATAGTTAAACTTAATTTTTTTTCCCTTAACTGGAAGTTGAACTATCAAAGTCCGTATAAAAAAAATTAAAAATTTTCGCCTTAATATTTCCCCTTCGTAGTGAGGTTACCTGATGAATATGCATTGTTACTTGATGAATATGCCTTGATCAATGTCCATATAAAAAATTTAAAAATTTTCACCTTAATATTTCCCCTTCGTAGTGAGGTTACCTGATTGAATGTGCCTTGTCCCAACCGATATATTCTTAGTTGTTAGTAAAAAAAACTATTATAGCTTTTTTTAAATATCCTTCCTATTGTATAAATTAGATCAATAATTATATAAACGGAAATATTGTTTTTTTTTTTATCGTATAACGCTTAATTATTTATGCAGAGATTCCACTGTTAATCGCCAGCTAGCCAAACAATACAACATTTTATTAATCATTCACATGCAATCACAAGTTTTTTTTTCTTTACCCTTGGCGTAAGTTTATCAAACGACAGCTTAGCACAACCCAACGAATTTGGAGAATCTATCTATACATGAACATTGAAAAAAGTACAACCAAACAAATAACGAACCAGCCAACAATTGTATGTAAAACTTGGGCCAAAAGCAACAAATGTTTTGTTTTTTGTTTTTGTGTTTTGTTGTGTAAAAAATCACGTTAACAAAAATGTTTGTTATAAACAAACAATCAGTAGGAGCCAGAACATAGAGTGTGCAAGTCAAATTTTTAATCAAAATAAGATCGTTTCAACTGGAAAGATATTAAACATTTATTTAATTTTATAAAATTTTAATATAAAAAAGTTTATATTTTTTTAAAAATTTTTTCGATTTAATTTTTACAAACAAAAAATAAAAAAGCTGTTAAGGATTTTATTGTTGTTTGTGTAGGTTTCTTTTTTGTTACTAAATGAATAATAAATACAATCAATTCCATTGTGTTTAAATGTGTAATAAAATATATTTTATATTAAACAAGTTTTTATTTTTTAATAAAAAAAAAAAAAATCATGAATAATGTTTTACGTTTATTTTTTATATCATTACAGATGGCATTCCTAAAACATTGATTCCATTGTAGTTCCGCATTTTGATGGATTTATTAAGGAATTGAATTAACTGATATTTTTCCAACGGTGTATTTTGATAAATGTTTTGAAGATTTTTAAAGTTTTTAAAAATTTTGTGCTAAAGTTACCTGCTAAAATTCCATTGTTTTTACAACTTAATTTTTTTTATTATATTAATTAAATATTCATAGAACTATTAACATTTTAGTTTGCACAACATTTTCATAATCAGCCTTTGAAATTACATCATCATACTTTTTGCTTAACAAAAACAAAAAAAAAAAATAATAATAATAATAAACGAACGCATGGATGAGTTTACAATTATGACAATATTTTTCTGGTTGGCATTTTATATAATTTTCGGCCCACTGTTATATTTTATTTGCATTTATTTGCCGGAACTGCCAGTGCGTTATATCAAAAGTTTAGGGCGAGACGGTAGAATGACAAGTTTTTAAAATATTTTATACATAAGTATGTGTTATTAATATTTACTTTTACTTTTATATATTTATATTGATTGTAAGTTTATTTTTTACAATAAAATGTATTATTTTATGCAAAAATTAATCACTGAATTGTTGTTTTGTTGTTTGCTTTTTAAACTGGAAATTGATTTAAATTTTGTATCAGTTCACTTGAGTTCTCGAATGTATGGAAATGCCCAGTATAATAAATTATCATGTTTTTTATGTTTTGCTATAACAATGTTTAATTTTTTTATTTTATATTACTCAGGTTAATTTGTATAATGAACCATTAATTACAAATCAACGACTTTGTAAGCAAATTTTGTAGACTGCAAAACATTTAATTAAATGATAAACAAGAATTTCTTTGTGTGTTTTTACAAAGGGAATTTCAAAATTTCGTGTTTTTTCACCACAGTATCCTTTAATGCAACACTACGACCATTAAGTGTTATAAATAACACCGCGTTAAAAACATTAACCCCCCGCCAACATTACCCCCGTCTCCATTAGCCCCTGTCTCCATTAGCCCCCGTCTCCATTAGACATTAACATGCCTTAACAAAAGTCAAACTACATATGAAAAAAAAACATTATTTTTAATACTGATTTTTTTATATGAAGTTTGACTTTTGTTAAGGCATGTTGATAGCAAATGAAGACGGGGGTTTAGTTATCAATATGTCTTCATATAAAAAATCATTATTTTTAATACTTTTGTTTTATGAAGTTTGACTTTTGTTAAGGCTTTCAACATGTCTTAACAAAAGACAAACTTCATATGGAAAAAAAACAGTATTAAAAATAATGTTTTTTTGTATGAAGTTTGACTTTTGTTAAGACATGTTAATGCCTTAACCACCATCTTCAGTTGCTATCAACATGTCTAACAAAAGTCAAACTTCATTAAAAAAAAACCAGTATTAAAAATTTTTTTTTTTTTTATATGAAGTTTGACTTTTGTTAAGACACATTAATGACTAATGGAGACGGGGGGTAATGGAGACTGCTTGATAGTTCAACTCAAGGCACATTCAACAGGTAACCTCACTACGAAGGGGAAATATTAAGGCGATTACTATAAATTTTTTTTATATGAATTTTGATAGTTCAACTTCCATTTAAGGGGAAAAATTGTAAGTTTAACTGTCAAAATCCATATAAAAAAATTGTTTATTTTCGCCTTAATATTTCCCCTTCCTAGTGAGGCTACCTAATGAATGTGCCTTGGATTTTGATAGTTCAACTTCCATTTAAGGGGAAAAATTTTAAGTTTAACTGTCAAAATCCATATAAAAAAACTGATAATTATCGCCTTAATATTTCCCCTCCGTATAGGTGGCTACCTGATGAATGTACCTTGGATTTTGATAGTTCAACTTCCATTTAAGAGGAAAAAATGTAAGATTAACTATCAAAATCCATACAAAAAAAATTTCGCCTTGATAGTGAAAAAGGCACATTAATCAGGTAACCTCACTACAAAGGGGAACTATTAAGGCGAAAATTTAAAAATTTTTTTATATGGTGTTTGATAGTTCAACTTCCATTTAAGGGAAAAAATTATAAGTTTAACTGTCAAAATCCATATAAAAAATTCATAATTTTCGTCTTCCCCTACCCCTTCGTAGTGAGGCTACCTCATTAATGTGCCTTGGTAGTGAGGCTACCTGATTAATATGCCTTGGTTTTACTTGTTTTTTGACCCTGAAAAAAGTATATTTATCTTACTAGGTAGTGTCGTCCGGCCAACTGATTTGGTAGTTCGACATGTCAAAAGTTGTATGTGTTCAGAAATTTTATAGTGTAGAAGTGAGAAAGCAATAAAACACATACACGCCTTCTCAATTTTCTTCTATGTTTTTTGACATTTCGAACTACAAAGCATCAACAAAATGCAGTGTTGTTCTTGTATTGTTGTTTTTGTTGTAGGGATGCAACTACCTAGTAAAATAAATATACCTTGACCCTGAGTTTTCTTAGGAACTACCAAGGCATATTAAACAAGGTGATAGCATAAGGGAGAGGAAATTTGAGCAAAAAATTTTTTGAAATTTTTTTTTATATGGATTTTGACAGTAAAATAGATATTATTCTCTCTTAAAAAACCTGATTAATGTCAAAATTGAAAAAAATTCTCTATAATATTAGCTCCGCCTTGTACAGTCACCTGGTTAAATATGCCTTGGGAACTACATACATACGTATAAAAAATCGATAAATGAAATAAAAAAATTTATTATTCATATAGTTATAACTGTTTTTATTTACATACATAAATAAATTCAGAAAATATTACAATTATTTTTGAAACAATATACTACAAATGGAAGACCTACCAACAGCTGAAACTCCAAAATATCCCGTTGATATTAATACTTTTGCTATACCCAATGATGCCGCTCTGAAGCGTGTACATGAAGTTTACAATCCCTCAGCAGAAACAATACAGCTTTTGAGCGAACATGGACGTTCTGTTTTTCCAGAGGTGTTTAGTCGCCTGGGTACTTTGGTGGATTTATGTGTACGTGTGCTAGCACGCTCATTCGGCCCAAAACCAAATTCTATGATCGAAAATAATCCCTTACTGTTACAAGTACATTATGATGCTTTAGATGTGGATCTGCCCTTGGCGGAATGTTATGACATAAAGGAGGAACGTTTTTGGAAGAGGTTGGTATTAGCAAAACACAAAGACAAAACTTTAGCTATCAAAACGAATGTCAATTGGAAATGTTTGGGTATATCCCTAAAGTATGTGGAATTAGTGGAAAACTGTCCGGCTGAATATTGGCCGGAAGAAGAAATGAAAGAGTTGGCTTTAAAAGTTAGGGAGTTTGTAAAGGAAATGCACATACAACGTTTGAGATCATTACAAGAACGTTCATTTGAAAAGAACTTTCAATCAGAATCTGAAACTTCATCGGAGGAAAGTAGCAATGAGGAAGACAGTGAATCTTTGAAAAGTACCACCACTGAAGAAGCAGAAGCAGTGGAAGACGAAGACAAAGAGAAAACAGCATCCCAAATAGAGCTAGAGGAAGAATTGGCCAAACAAAAGGAAAAACGTAAAAAGGAACGTCAGGAATTACGAGAGGCCAAAGAAAAAGCTCGAGTAGCTAAACGACAAAGACGTGCAGCAAGGTTAGCTAAGCGAGCTGCCCAAGAGGAACCAGTGAAGAAACCTCGTAAGAAAATACCGACCAATGTTTTCGCCATTGAAGTTTCGGAGAGTGAAGATGACGAGGAAAATATTATGGATAAACGTAACAAGGAATTATTTTTGAGCAGTAGAAAAAAATATGACTATCCTCCCCAAGATTGTCATCATATAGATTTAAGATTTGTGCAATATTTTGTACATCTAGAAATATTTATTCTTGAATTCCTCGGACCTATACAAAATCGCAATTTTCATAAAAGGCACATGAATTTTTCAAATGACGATATCAAACGTTTGGCCACGTGAGTAATTTATCAGGAAAAAAATTTAAAAAAAAAAAATAATTCCAGTTTCCTTTTTTAGAGGTTTAAGCCATTTGCACAAACTCAAAATATTCCGTTTACGTAACAGTCGCATGTCTGCGGAAAAACTTTACTTGCTTTGTCGTGTCCTAGGCACTTTGCCAAGTTTGGAAACTTTAGATTTTGGTTATGATCAACTACAAGATGATTGTGGTATTGCGTTTAAAGAACTTTTTCAAAATACCGAGTCATTAAAAAGCTTGGAATTAGAATCGAATTTCTTGGGAGAAGAAGTTTTAGGAGATATTGGAAAAGCTTTAAATAACTATAATGCTAATGAGCTTTCGTATTTAGGATTGGCTCGCAATCCCATCAACGATCAAGCCTTACATGCCTTAGTATCGCTTGTAATTGGCACCAATCATATAGAAGAGCTAAATATTAGAGGCGTACTATTTCTAACCGATAAGGGCATATGTTGCTGTGTAGCCAATGAACTAATTCAGCAACATCTACCTCTATTAAAACTAGATATTTGTGCTGTTAAAATTTCAGCACTGGCAGCAAATAGGATCATGAAGTTTCTGGACGAAAATAAAAAAATTATACAGTTTTATTGCTGTGGTTGTGAGCTGGATGAGGAAACGGAAATTGATATTAATGTTATATTAAGGCGGAACAAATTCATAGCCGAAAATTATTATTTGGGTGATTTGTCACTAACGCGCGAGGAGGTCACCAAATGGTTAAATCGAACAAGGTAAGAGTAGTTATAAGAGAAAAAATAATTTTTAATGTATTTGTGCAAGTCAGCGAAAATTATAAATTTTTTTTATATGGAGTTTGATAGCTCAACTTTCATTTGAGGGGAAAAATTGTAAGTATAACTGTCAAAATCCATATAAAAATTATGATAATTTTCGCCTCAATATTTCCCATCCGTAGTGAGGCTACCTGATGAATATGCCTTGGATATATTCATTTCGATAAAAATGTTGCAAGTCGAATTCATACCAGGTGTGAGCAGTAGGGCAACAACTACAACAAAACACCAACTTTGACATTAGATTAGCAGATATGAAACAATGTATTTTTGACAAGACATTAGCAAAAAAAACGAGAGCAAAAAACAATCAGCTGGGCTTCCGCCTCCACCTGGTATGAATGTATATTTTCGAACAAGTTAGATTTATTTTACTATGTCCGTCCAGCTGATTTAGTAGTTCGACATGTCAAAAGTTTCGAACTACAAAGCAACAATAAAATGATATATTGTTATTATGATGTTGTATTTCTTGTAGAGACCCTACTACCTTGTAAGATCAATCTACCTTGTTTTTTTAATTAAAGTGACGTAATATCGCACTTGTAATAAAGGTTTTAGTAATAGGGACGGGAAATCTTTAAAATTTATTTAAACAAATTAATATTATTTGAAAGATCCGAATATTGGACAATAAGTATTAATTTATAGAACATAGAAACCCTGTACCGATGTTATAAAGCCTTGTTTAGGAGACCACCAAACTCCTGGCACTCAATCTCTGTTGAGATTACAACAGCACACTTGACCAACCTTGTACCATCGCTGCACACCTTGGTCCAAACTACAGTCATAAAGTGCACCCTGAAGGGAACTCACTAGTAACGGGTCGCAGAGCTGATGGAGCTACCGGTTCAAGTGGTACCAATGTTTTGGAAACTGATGTGGCCTATAGTATATACACAGACCTGTTCTCCCATATTCAGGTTCCAGGAACCCCATACGCCGGGACTATTAGTGCCCCCGGGGGAAGGTAGATCATGCAATGAGAATTGCAGAAGCTGTCACGATAAGAAAAAGGACGAATTTATCGCAATTCCTCACTGTATCTGCTGCTGCACAGTGGGCCATTTCACGAGAAGGTGGTTAAAAAACCATAACTTTTGATTGGATTGGAATTTTTATACGTGGGGTTTTCTGTTTTATAGGTGAGACTTTGGTTTTTAATTTTTGCTGTAAAATGTAAAAATCAACCGATAAGAAGGGAGGGTTTAAAATACATTTCAATTTTTATTAAAATTTTATTATAAAAGTGAAGTGATAAAACGAGCTACAAAAGGTTTTTCAGTTCTTAAATATTCAGTTCCACAGTAATAGTTACTTCAAAATGCGGAGTTGCAAAGCTGTGCAGAAAATAATTGGTTTTGTAAAACTTGTGTATTCATTAATTTGTGCAGAAAATATCGGACCTTGGATCAGAAAAATTTTTCTGTTGCCCACGGTCGCAACCCAGCGCGTATATAATGGGGTATAGGAATGCACAGTGGGGCAGAATCAAAATATTTTGGAAATAATCTATTAATTTATGAACGGCTAGACCGATTGATCCAAAATTTGACATGCACATAGCAAAGGAGTATCTGAACTTAAGTTTTAAAGGTGTTTACCATACACCTTCCAGGGGTGGCGCTATGTGGTCTATGTGGTGGGAACCTCGCACCTGGAAATTCTTTTACAGCTTGCCATTTCTTCAGTTTTCTTCTGATTTTTTAAAATTATACATGGTCCTAAAGGTCTTGTCAATACCTACAAAATGGTATCTAAATTTGCAAATATTACTTCAAATTGATTAAGTTATAAGCATTTTAAGAATTAAAATTTTTGATTTTTTGCTACCCTGGTCCAGTTTTTTCAAAATATTGGGTACAATTTTTACCAAATTTTTTTAAATTTTTTATCGTAGTTAGCGAGCCAAATTTTAAATATTTTTTATGAATTTTAAGATTTTATCTTTACTGAGTTAAAAACTAGACGATTTTCAATTTAAAAAATCCAAAATTATTGCATTTTTGTGTACTTTAGCCCAAAAAAGGCCGTTAACGTGTTTTTTTCATAGAAACATTTTTTTTTGATGAATATATAAAAATTTTTTATCTCTGTGTAAGCTAACTATATGCGTGTACGTTAAACAAATTTCACATAACATTGATCATCCTTGTAGGAGATGGACAATATGACCTATTTTACATCGAAATTTTGATTTTAGCCTATATATTCAAAAATGCCAAAGCTGGGATCGAAAAAAATAAGACTGCAGTAATAAAGCTATATATGCCCTAAATAGTTTCTGAAAATATTTAATGAGCCCTACTCCGTATGTAGACTTTATGGGCAAAAGGGTAAAAATCCCAATTTTTGGTCCTTATTTTGAGAATTGTGGAATTTCCTTTTTCTTAATATTACAGGTTTTTTTCCATTTCATTTTACTTGATCAACAACACATACACAAAAATTTTTATTTGATTTGCTTAATTAATAAAAATTTATTGCTTATTTAAAATGTTTCCTTCGCTCAAATTTACCCGTTTTTACCATAATTTTTCGAAATTTTCAGATATCGGCAACAAATTAAAAAAAAAAATGTGTAATATTTATTTTTTTTATATATATATGAATATAAATGATGCAATTTCCTACCAAACAAAAAAAGAATCACCTCAATATCATTTTTACGTTCAAAACTATGTGCTTTTAAATATGAGTACTATTCCCATATTTATCACGCTTTTATAAGTTTATGTTACAGATTTATGTTATGTTATGCTACTGTTATGGTAACATAAACTGATAAAAGCGTGATAAATATGGGAGTACTCATATTTAAAAGTTATAGGCATTTTAAAATTAAACATATCTAAAAATTTGTTAATTTTAACAAAATGCAGAGGAAGTCCTTTTTGGACCACCTTGTTGGCTGTGATAATGTTGAAATAGATATAAAATATTATAATATAATATTTTGGCTTCCGAGGTACTCTGGTATTTACTTTCAAATGAGTAATATAGCTTTAGAATCGCCTTCTCAAAATATGTGCCACAGTGCGCCGTCTTCAACTCCGGGGGCACTGGTAATTTAGAATCCTAGCCTATCCAATCATAACATTGGAATTGTGTAGAATAAGGCAACTGATATTTATTAGTTGCAGTGACTGGCTTTTCCCACCCACTGTAATCTTAAATAACCGCCCCATAATGACAAACTATTCTATATCGCAGGTGTTTTCTTTAGAAACTTTTATCATTTGCATATATGTCTATTCTGTTTCCATTTTCTTTTAACACTTCCTCTTTTTTTCACTCTGTCTGCTTTCCTGTTGAATAAAAATACAGACAATTTTTTAATGATCTCTTTTTTTTTTGTAAAAAAAACTCATCGCCAGTAGTAGCCAGAGCTGCCGGAACCAACACTTTAGCTTGAATTCTATTTGTTTCTAACCGCCATCAACTAATTAAATCTACTTGTCTCTGTTGAAAAACACTTTATAATTCAAATTTAGAGCCAAACCTAAATTAGCGCGTCGTCAATGGTGCATATTTTTTAAACAAAAATATATGACGCAAAATCCGATTTTACAGCGCGATAGGTAGTAAAGTTGTTTGCATTGTGTTTTACTAAATAGCCACCTGTCTACATTACCCCCAGTCAACATGAGACATAAAATAATAAACATTAACACTAACATCATGTTTGTATTAAATGTAGACTCCCCATGTTAATGTTATTTCCGAGTTTTAATGTGGTTGTTAAAACATTTGTTATAAAACGGTCTTATAACATGACAATGACGTTGCTGTTGTATTTTAGTTTGACAGTATTACTTGCAAACAGCGCCATCTATCGCTCAACCTTACTACTACTATTTGCTGTGCAGTAAGCATTCAAACAACATGAACAAATTAATTACGTTGCTCTGCTGGCGTAATGTTGATGTTTTGTTCAATTTGATGACTAGTGCAGACGGCCTCTTAGCCATCAATATGTCATAACAAATGTCAAACTTCATATAAAAAACAATATTTTTAATACTGTTTTTGTATGAAGTTTGACTTTTGATAAGACATGTTGATGACTAATGTAGACGAGGGGTAAGCTATGTTAACTTTACCCCCCGTCTCCATTAGACATTAACAAACATGTGTTAACAAAAGTCAAGCTTCATATGAAAAAAAAACATTATTTTTAATACTGGTTTTTTTAATATGAAGTTTGACTTTTGTTAAGACATGTTGATAGCAAATGAAGACGGGGATTTACTGTTCATAACAGAATGCTGACGCTCTTATTTAGGTATGTTATGGCAGCGTTAAAGCAAGGCGCTAGGCAACGCAACGCCTGACGCGCTGATTAAGGATAACCTCTTAGATGCTTCTTTGTATTAAAAATTGATTTCTTATTTTTCAATTCCTCCCTTTCAGAAATCCCATCCTTTTGAAAGTTTTAGCCGAAAGGGAATTACAGAAAAAATGTGTGGAAAATCGTACAGCAGAAGATGATAAATCATCACTTTTCAACTTACCCACTGCAGCTAGTCATGTCTCTGTGGATATAAAAACATTGATGTACGACAGACAATTAAGTGAATCATCCAGTTTAGAATCGGAACATTCTGCTGAGCGACTGCCACCACCACGTTTTGTTTATCCAGCCAATGACTTCGACGAGGAGCAATTTTTGCAACATGTTTACCAACCAGGACCTCCAGAACGTTATTATTATATTAAAATGTATAAGGAAAAATATTTGGTTAAAGATCAAGTAAAAAATAAGACGCTGATTTGAAGAATGTACAAAAAAATCGAATATTTATTCGTAATGTGTTTCGTTATCAAATTCGTATAATCGATAAATAGTAAATGAAATTTCTATAGCAACTTAATATTTGTTGTTGTTTGCCCTGTGTTTTTAAGATTTTTCTTTTTGATTTTTATTGTAAAACAAATTTTCTTTTTATATTTTGTGCTCAAAAAAAGAAAATAAGAAATTGTCAATTTATTTTAATTAAAACTATTTTTTCTACATTTTATCTCCAAATTAATAGAAAAACTTTTTATTGAATTGAAAATATATTTTGCTAATTAAACAATAATTGTTAAAAGTTGTCTAAAATTTAAGAAAAGACTTGAAGTATTTAATATTTGTGTTAAATTTAAAATTGTTTGTTCAAAAATTATAAGAAAATGCAATCTGCTGGGAAAAAGAAAGCTGGATCAGTCACTACACGCAGTATAGGAGCTGCTGGTGATAAAGTTTCCAAGCCAAAGGGAAAATCGGTTTGTAAAAAATTTACTCCTTTTTTGTTTAGGAACGTTAATGTTTTCTACACCTAGTTGAGAGTCTTCACGAGCCATCGATATGTTTAGTCATTGAATAATTTCATGCGCGCATATGAATGAAGGCCATTGTTGTCATGTTGTTTGTCATGTTCAGGTTCAAACAGTCCTTTTGTTTACACAATGATATCTGCCATTAAAATCTATTTTTAGTTTGATTTTTAAATATTGTCATGTGTTGCTCAAGCAAACAGAAAGTAACATGCCGTCCTGACGAGCCATTGTTTTGTTTGCCCATAACAAAGCGTCGGCAGAATAAGGAACAATAATTTGTTTACTTTTTTCTGTGTGGAGAAAACGTACGATGTGCATGTTCCGGCTAAACATAATTTTCTGTTTGTCGCCAATGTTGTTTGAATGCTTATAGCACAGCAAATAGGATTTTCACGCTGGTTCAACAAATGGCGTTCTTGAAAAGTCAAAATTTCCTACTTAAATCAATAGTTAATGGCAGACATCGTTGTGCGAACAAATGTTCGAAGAATGCTGTTTGAACAAGAACATGACATCGACAACGACGGTCTTCACGAGAGGTTTTGATGTGCGCACATGAATTTGATCAATGGTTAAAGAAATCAATGGCTTGTCAAGACTCCGTGTTATGGTCAGATAGAACATGAACATGACGCTTATTCTACACATAGAATACAATGAACAAATTTATATTCTGTACAAGTGCACAGATAGCGATGGCTCCTCAAGACTGTGTATAAGGAATAGAAGACAAAAAATACCTTTGTAGATGTAGTTGTACAGGATCTAAGAAAAGCACATTATTAAATGACTTAAGGAAAACAGAAGAAAAGATCAAAACCCAAGCCAGACAAAGAACTTGACATCCAAGAAAGAAATATCGCTCATAAATCTTTGGAACCCCGAACTTTCAGAGTTATAATGAAATTATGCTTTCCTAATATTGTAAGGGCATCCTCCATTTTGAAACCTGGTTGGTTGGTTGGTTTGCATGGCAGCTTGCTAAACGCAATCTTTCAAGTAGAATCAAGTGATACCATCTGGACCGATAAAGCCGATTTAAATGTGAATCTTGGTACATAATAGTTAGAATCATCCTGTCGCACTGAGCTGGTTCCTGATAGCTCAGATAGGTCATATACTATGTTTGCTTCAAGAAATTTGCGTCTCGAAGAGTGAAATGGAGTGCCAGACATTCGCACCGTAGGTTCGTTTCTTCTTTGCCCTGTACTCGGCAGCTACCATACAGCGTTTTATATAGAAGTCCTAGCCCACTAGCATGTGCGCCAATCGCCCAATGACCTCTTAGAAACCTTGAGGTATTTCTCCTATTGTTACCGGTCCAGATGTGCAGAACGCTTGTCATTATAACACGAGCACATTTTTTTTTTCAACCTTACAGTTGTTCAGTTTGCGTCATTTTATTTCATTTCTCTAAAGGCATTACCCGAAAATATTGTTTCTAATGGTGCCAAGCGGCATAGTCATCGATACAGCATTGAAGACATCCAATGCGGAGCCAGCCGTTGCAATTTCATTCTCAAAATAGCCCCTATATGCTGGTTAGCCTGGCTAACGCATCTTTACATTGTCCTACTAAAAATGAAGATGAAATGCGAGATCTCAGTGACAAGAGAGCGATCTGACAGTCAAGAAAAATGCTGACTGCTCCCCAATTTCAGCCTCTGAAACTTGTTCCGTTGGGAGAACGATACACAGTTTGCTCAAAATTTCCAGTAGATAAACGTTATCGGGAAGAGTTTGGCAGTAATAGTTGCTTCGCTGGAAATACAAAGTCACGGAATTTTACCTCTGGCCTCGTATTCTGTCTCAAAGCAAAAAGAAACAATTTGTTTTTTGGAAACCTAAAGGTTATAAGACTGTATAGAGTATTATTTTTTTTTTTTAATATTTTAAATGGGCGTGACACTTTCCATACAAAGTAAATATTTATCATCGTGATACTAAAACGATAATCGATAAAGTCTCGAAATTTTGTACAACTAACTCTCTTATTAGTGTGCAAATAACTGTTTGAATTCGAAATATGGAATACCTGATTTTGTTGTCCTGGCCTGCCAAACCGCTTCAAACAGATTTACTGGTACGGCAATTCCTGGGAAAGACACTGAAGAAGCCTGGCAAATTAATTACTTAAACACGAATCCTAAAAGAACCGGTGTGAAATGCTTGCAATTACCCATATCTAGTCGAATCAGCTTTTCTTTCCAAACTGTATTAATAACACATTAACACTAATTCTGTATACAGAGCTTGACAGCTTAAATTTATTTAAAAAGCCTATTATGATACCCCGTCTTCACTAGCCATCAATTTGAATATTAATATGACGCCGGCAGAGCAACGGAATTGTTGTGTGCATGTTGTTATAGGTGGCGAAAACGTGTTTGTTATTTTCTTTTTGAACATAATTTTCTGTTTCCAACAATATTGTTTGAATACTTTTAGCACATAGTTATAGTACTGTTGATAGATAATTATAGTACTGTTGAGCAATAGATGGCGCTGTTTGAAAATAAAACTGTAAAACTAAAATATAACAACAACAACATTGTCATGTTATAAAACAGCATTTATAACAAATGTTTTAACAACCATGTTAAGACATTGAATAAACATTAACAAGGGCAGTCTGCACTTAATAATAACATGATGTTAGTGTTAATGTTTATCATTAACCGACTTCAAAAAAGAATGAGGTTATCAATTCGTCTGAATGTTGCTTTTTTTATGTATGTAACCGCAGAACTCAGCCATTTCTGAACCGTTTTTAAAATTTTTTTCTTTATTTGAAAGGTTATGCTTTCAGGTTGGTCCCATTTTAAAAACAGTTTATACAACATACACGTCCCCATACAACATACATGTTTTTTACGTGTATTAAGAACCGTAAAGGGCACCAAATTAAAATTTTAAAAAATTGCGTGTCGCTATAGCTCCCAACGGCAGAAATTAATAAAAAAATAAATTTAAAATTTAAAGGGTGTCCCCATAGGTGCCGTAATTTGACCTATATATGCCTATTTTTTGAACCGTTATAGACAAAACCTTGAACATTTTACAGAATGTCGATTACTATGACCGTTATAATAAAATGTATAAATATTCAAAATTTTAAATTAAAGGGTACTCCAATAGTTCATTTAATTTTATGTATATGGCCATACTTTTGAACAGTTGTACACAGACCGCTGAAATTTACAAAGAGCCTGTATTGCTAAGTCAGCTATAACAAAAAGTATAAAATTTGAATTTGGAAATAAAAGGGTGTCCCAATAGTTAAGGTAATTCTATGTATGTGGCTAAACTTTTTAACTGTTATAGACAGACAGCTGAAATTTTCAAGGAACCTGTGTTCCAAAGTCCACTATAGCAAATATACAATTTGAATTCAGAAATTAAAGGGTGTCCCCATAAATTATGTAATTTGAACTATATGGCCCTATCGCTTGAACCGTAAAACACAAACACTTGAAAATTAGGCAGAATGTCCACTACTTTCTCTGGTATAATAACAAGTATAAATATTTGGAATTATAATGTAAAGGGTGTCCCAATAGTTCATGTAATTTGATATATATGGCCAAACTTTTGAAACGTAATAGACAGACAGTTGAAATTTACAAAGAATCTTTGTGACCACGTCCTTTATAATAACAGGTCTTTAATTTAAAATTGTAAATTAAAGGGTGTCCCAATATGAGATGTTATTTGATCTATGTGACCCTATCTTTGAAACCGTTATACACAGAGGCTTGAATGGTGTCCCCATAAAAGACGGATGCTGGTGAAAATAGCTTAACTTTTGAACAGTAATAGGGAGAGGCTTGACATTCACATAGTCTTTACTTCTTTTCCCTCTAATTTTGGCGAATATTTTATTTAGATTAAATCTAAATCTTACAGATTACTTCTTACATTTTTAGTTTAGAATTGGTGCCCTTCTATCTGTTTTGAAGTCGGTTTTTTTTGCAAGAATTATTTTATGTCTAAATACGGATAGTGGCAGAGTTAAAAAATATATCGAATTTCGATATATAATCGATGTATCGCTATTTAAAATACCAAGATATACTCGTATACAAATGTTTTTATGAAAAATATATCACTATTTTAATTAATCGATAGTTTTGTCCAACTCTATTCTCTTCACAGGCATTTCATAATTTTTACGACATCTTGAAAAACAAGGTCACGTTACCTTTAAGATTTGTAGAAAGTTAAAAGTTTGTAGGGTCTCTTAAAAGCATATCCGATGACCGATTATTGCTTGAGTAATTGTATTAGAACTTCACATTCAAATTTTTAAACAGCACAAAATCATTTAAAATTTTATTGCTATTAAATAATTCTTTATTGACAGTTCAGCGTTAAAAACTCGCTCTTCGAATGAAATATTTTTTGCGACTACTTTTAATTTAATTTAAATATTTTATTTTTAGTAGCAGCGTATAAGGCTGATAGCCGCCTTAAATTAAACTACAGATATTTCGAAAAAGTTTATTAGTTTTTAATGGGACTATGTAACGCTTTTGCTGTACATGATTTCAAAGTTTAAAATAAGAATTATAATATTTTTTATTATTATTTTTTTGTATTTAATTTTGTCACGGCATCTTTATAATACTTTTCAACTATATTTTATTTTCCACTTTTTTTTTGTAAATTCACTTGTTTGTTACATCTACACTGACAAGAAAAGTAGTGGCAATTTATTTTTTATGAGCACCCAGCAATTCTTAAAATAATAATTTTTCACACATAACAGCAATTTACAGCATCAAGAAAAGCTTTCAAGTGATAGAACTTTATTTCAAGTGATTGAACTTTATTATCTTGCTATCAAGCACGTATTACAATCATGTTGCAAAACCGGTCGATTATCCAATTTCCAGTCGATTATCCAATGTTTGTTGGCGAAGTGCCAGTAGAATGTAGAAAATAATCTGCGAAACGTTAGATATGTATGTATATCTCAAATTTTCAAAATTTTTAAAATCGAAGATGCTTTGAGAGATTTGTCAATTAGAAAAGTTGCATAGTTTATGATGCTTACTTTCATGTGGTCCTCAAATGGCAAGGTTTAGTGGGACATTACGGACGTTACTATAGCAAGGGAGATCTTCATATTTTTGACGAATTTATATGCTTGTCCTTTTATTCCAGGTTGGGTTCCTACAAACAAGATCATAATCGTGGGAAATAGACGCTTATAGAGCGGCGAAATTTAAATGGTCCTCAACTACTGAGGGTTAAATTTACGGTCCAGTCAGTAAGTGCTATAGTGGCCAAGAATTCGGAAAGGGGAATGTGGTGGTCACTTTTAGCAGGAAAGGGAAATATAAATTTTTAACTAACAATGTGAAATGCTTTTTCTGATACTCCACAATCTTCAGTAGCATCGTTTGTGTCACTACTAGTAAGTTTGTGTACACAGTAAACATTTTATTTAACCCACTAAATACCTTTAAAGGAATAAGAGAGTTCTTCCGTTTCCAACCGTATTTAGGCAGGTTTTCATTAAAAAAAATAAACTATCTTTGGTTTTATGGATTTATAACTTTTTTTTTTCGAAAATTATTGATTTCGATAAATTATCGGTCTTATTGTGGTTGTCGAAGACGCTCTTCAACTTTGAGACTTTTGTACTAGAAGCTCTAACTTTGTTCTCTAACGAATTGTTTAAAAAACTATGACTTGAACCTCCGTAATAAGACTGATTGTTTCGAAAATTAATTAGGATATGTAAAGTTGTTGTAGATGTCGTGATTTGTCATGTTTTTTATTGCCAAATAATTTGTACTGTTTATTTTATTGGCGAAGTAAGTATATAAACCACCTCATATTTTGCCCATACTCGTAGTATGAGTAAATTTAACATAATTACGTTGTATAGTCGTTCGTGTTGATTTTGTGTAATAACTATTGGTTGTTATTTATTCTTATGTCTTGTTAAATACAACTTAAACTCTACATTCATAATATTTTATTATCTAGTTACAATTAAACTGATAAGTTATAGTTGTATTGGAACGTCCTTTCTAGGGTTGTCATACGAATAAAAATTATTCGATTAATCGAAAAATAGGTTTGCGTAGTTACTACTATGTTTTTTACAACTTTCATTAAGTTTGGAAAAGTTTATACGCAATAACATAATTGTAGCTATTTGTATTCTTAAATCACATTATTACTATTATTTTAGAGAAAACGTAAATTTTTATAGAATTAATAAACCTTTGATTTCAGACAAAAATTTATTATTATTGATTACACAGGGCAACAGCAAAAATATGCTCGAGTAACTACTATATACATTTGATGTATCATGGCTACCTTAGTACAAAAATGGTAAAATTTTTAAATTCTATGGATAGATTTTTTTTTAAAAATTTTTTTTTAAAATTGCAATTTTTTTGAGACGTTTCTTCAAATAATTAATGATAACTCAAAAACTACTAGTCCGATATTATTAAAATAAATTCAGAAAAATTAAGATTTGCATAATTCGTCTATATATCGCGTTTCAATCGGATCAACAGTATCGGAGTTATAATAAAAAACTTAAGAAAAAAATATATTTTTTACGTAAAAATGGCAAAAATTTTATTTTTAAAAAAATCATAAAAAATCGAAAACGGCAAAAAACTTCCAGATTCATTTTTTTTATCGCATAGCGACATATAATAGCAACAAAATGAGATATCGACCATAAAAATCGATTGATTTTTTTCGAATTTATTCACATTTTAGTGAATTCGCTCATTTTCACAAAATTTTAGTTTTTTGCTTGATATACGCATTATAGCGGGTTTTCAAATGTGTGAAAAACATAAATTTTCCAATTTCAAGGGGTGCATGTCGGATTAATGTTAGATTTGATGAGAAACTTCCACCCACAAAATTTTAGTCGAATTCGACAACGTTAACACGTAGCGCATAGGCCCCAAATCTGAAAAAAAGCGTTTAAATCGAAAATAATTGACAAATTTTCAGTTTTTGCAAAATTAACGCTATTTATTTCCCCTTTTGCAAAAAAGTGGATCCTGGTCCTTAGGGCAAACACAATGAGATTTACAATAAGCTATGCAAATCTTAATTTTTCTGAATTTATTTTAATAATATCGGACTAGTAGTTTTTGAGTTATCATTAATTATTTGAAGAAACGTCTCAAAAAAATTGCAATTTTAAAAAAAAATTTTTTAAAAAAAAATCTATCCATAGAATTTAAAAATTTTACCATTTTTGTACAAAGGTAGTCATGATACATCAAAATTATATAGTGGTTTTAAGAGCACATGAAATTTTTTTTATTTTGTTGTGCTGTGTTATTATTCTTTCTAAAAGAAATATAATTATGTATATAAACATTCTCTAGACTAATTGAACTTTAATAGTTTGATATAAAAGATATCTATATCTATACATAAAATAAAACTGTAATAGAACGATATCTGCACATGAAACATATTTTGAAAATTTTGTTGCTGGTGCAGATAGTAATCGGAATGGAATACAAAACAGAAATTTTTAGAATTTCTGTCTGTCTGCATGTGTTAGCATCATGTAAAAATTTAATGGACGAATTTTAATAAAATTTTGTGAGGAGGTACTTTAGTATCTCGGTGCAAATATAGGATACTCTTTTGTAGTAAAAATACATAATTTTCAAGATAAAATAGAGACGAAATAGTGGTAGTACCAAGGCGAATTCGTACCAGGTGTGAGCAGTAGAGCAACAACTACAACAAAACATCAACTTTGACATTAGATTAGCAGATACGAAACAATGTATTTTTGACAAGACATTAGAAAAAAAAAACGAGAGCAAAAAACAATTAGCTGGGCTATCAACTCCACCTGGTATGAATTTGCCTTGAGTAGTACACAATTTTATCGATTCAATGGTACTTCAAACTTGGCAGCACCCTTTATTTTTTCAGCGGGAAATTGTTAACACTATTTACAGGACTCTACAATAATAAAGGGCGGTTTACATTATACTACAAGTAATACGACATGTCAAATTTTTATGTAGAAGAGTACAAGTAGTATCGTCTAAACATAATATGTAATGAAACTGTCCGACTTGAGAGAAAATACGGATGGAAATTTGACAGTCTTACGGCTCTCTTTATGTTTTGAAATTTTTCAAAAACTATTCTACTTCATTAGATCAGGGTTGCGTTTTTCTTATTAATGCTAACTTTTCAAAGGCAAAACTCGTCAAAATAGCAGAAAACCGCTGAATATAGTGCAAAATAGATCCAATTGGCATCACAAATAAGTTTGTAAACAATAAAAAACTTGAAAAGGAACGTGAAACATTTTTAATTTTGTTTTAGTTGTTGGTTTCCAGTTTTTTTATTATGGCAATGGCTAGTACAACACCAAGAACCTTTTCCTTGTTACTTTTTTTAAAATTTGGCATATTTTTTACAAGTATGCGCACTATTTAATTGTTTACACTTTTTTTATTTTAACAACAGCTGTTTCAATTTTACTTCATTTTATTCAACACCAACGGTGTAAACGTAAGAAAAAAACCATACGATTTTTAATCTCTATATTTTCATACGGATTGATTTTCATTTTATTTTCTTTTAGATTTTACGTACGTAAAGTCTTACTGTCTAAACTGCCCTTAAACATTATTTAAATTTTAGAATTATATCCAGGGATGGGTACCTCTGTATAAAGAAAATATATAAACTATACCTGAAGCACTATAAAAGAAAGAGCCTTAACATTTAGTGAGGATTACTTTCAGAGCAAAATTGAACAAAACATTATAAGGACGCTGACGAAGTGGCGGGCACAATGATGCCACATTTATATATAGAATTTTATCCAGGGATAAAGTAAATACATAATTCATAACTGAAGCACTATAAAAGTAAGAGTCTTAAAATTTGGTGTGGATTACTTTTAAAAACGGTAAAATTACGTACGTACTTTCAATGCTTTTTCTCCACTTTCGCTTGGAAATAAGATATTTTTGCGAAAAAGTATCCTATATTGGAATCAGGATACTAAGGTACTTTCTCACAAAATTTTGTTAAAACTACGGGACAGACAGACAGACAGATAGACAGACAGGAAATTATATACAATTTTATTATATGTATAGATCACTTACAAACCTAAACATAGCTTAGGTTTACATGCGGACTAGTGGTATGTTATAAGTTGGCTTCTGAATGTTATTAGTTGATAAGAGCAAAGTTAAGAGATAAAAGAAAAGATTGTCGTTCTCACCAACTGATGATTGATAAATTGAATAGAAGTTTTCTAGTATTCCTTTATCTGAGTTTGGTTGGTTTAATAGATGATGTTTACAACTTAACACTACCCAAAGTTAATAAATACCAAGAGTGCTGATGACGGACGTAGCTGTCTAGAAAATGTGCAGCAGAGTGGACTGCTGGTGTCTAAAATTTAATTTTCCCAATTTTTCTTTAATAATATCACCTAATTTGTAATTAAATTTATTCTTTCTTAGAAGGAATAGAGCGAACTCAAGCTTGACTACGAATTTCGCATTGTATGTAATATAAATATTTCGACTAACGAATTTTCCAAATTTATATAAAATTCCAAAACTATTGTAGAGTTCTGTAAATAGTGTTTAAAATATACCGCTGACAAAAAAAAAAGTGCTGCCTAAGTTACAGTACCTTTAAATCTGTAAAATGGCGTGCTTTCACTACTTTTTCTATTGAGAATAAGATACTTTTGCGGAAAAAAAGTATCATATATTTGGTACCTAAGGTACCTTCTTAAAAAATTTTATTAAAACTTATCAAGTAGTTCTTACGTGATGGAAACACAGACAGACAAAAATGCTAAAAATCTCTGTTTTACATTGCATTTCGATTACTATTTGCACAAGCAACAAAATTTTCAAAAAATATTTCATGTACAGAAATGGTCCTGTTACAGTTTTAATAAATTTAAAGATCTTATGTAACATCTTAGATCAGTATGGTTAAGGATATATAAAAATCGGAACAGTCGAGTGAAGCACAGTTTTTTATTTTACTATAACACCACTGTGAAATATTTATTTGTTTAAATAATTAAAAAACTAATTAACGATTATATTTTGAGTCGAAAAACTAGCAACCCTAATCATAACCTTAAAATTTTTTTGTGCCAGGTTTGGTATAATAGTTAAAATGTTAAGTAAATTAACTGTATTCCACTTAGTGGGTGGTCCAAATACAGGTATCTTTTTTTAATTATATTATTATAGTTAATGAGATTGGCTTGCTTGTGGATAAAACTCGTAGCTCCCTTTCATAGTACGGAGCGTTCCGACGAAAATGTGGCTGCTCTGTCGGAAAGTGTGTAACTCAATTAAAAAACGTCGTCTCGCATTAATCTCAAGTGTGGGGTTTCTGTGTTACAGGCGAGCGGCTCGTTTAGACAATTTGTATAAAAAGCACTTAATTTTTTGACTGATTTCTATATAAATTTTTTAGACGAGACGCTCGCCTATAATACAGAAACCGCACAAACATCTCGGCATATCTGACACCAGCATGATGAGTATTTTGCACAAAGAGCTGGGATTATTCGCTTAAAAGTACCAATTTCCTCAGCAATTCACTTATTTACCGTCTTTCAGAGTAAAATTGAGAAAAAATAATTTTATCTATTCAAATGACTACACTATTACACTACACTATTTAAGGGCTTTTCACACTATAATACAAGTATTATAGCTTTTCACACTATAATACAAGTATTATAGTGTGAATAATAACAACTCATCATGTCAGGGTTTCATTTTCCTCAAAAGTATTGATTGTGAAAAGCCCTTTACCTAGTGTCTATACCTGACACAAATTTGTCTTGATAAAAGTCAAACTTCATAAAAAAACCCAGTATTAAAATTAATGTTTTTTTATATAAAGTATGTCTTTTATCAAGACATATTTTTGTCATGTATAGACACTAGGTTAAGAGTCCGTCTACATTAGGTATCAATTTGTCTTAACAGTATTAAAAATAATGTTTTTTATATGAAGTTCGTCGACTTTTGTTAAGTCATGTTGATGACTAATGTAGACGGGGGGTAAAGAACTCTGCAACAATAGAATTTGATATGTGTATCCTGAGTAATTAACCAGAGACGACTACCTCGATGCAAAGTAAATATATAAAACATATCTGCAGCACTGTAAAAGTAAGAGTCTAAAAATTCGATGCGGTTGACATTTAAATCAAATGACATATTTGGATAAAATACTGTCAGGACACTAATGTCGTCGTTTATATATTCAGTTTGGTAAATATTTAAAAAGATAGTTGCATTTGCACCACCCATTATTTGCATACATACATACATGTTTAGCAGGCATAAATGCTATAAAGAAAACAAAAGTTTCTTGATATAATTAAAGTTCATAATAAAGGTGATGAAGCGGTATGTTTATTTATTTTTGGTATTTGTAGCAAATGCCAAAAAACAAAAAAGTTTATAATAATAGAAGAAGCATAAATAAGAAAAAAAAAAAACTAAATAATGTAAGAAAATTGCAATGCACGCCATTTTTGATGACTTTCGACATTGTTAAAAATGTTACTGTGGGTCAATTTAATGTTAGAGAGGTTAATTTGTTGAGAGTTTATTTGGAGTTGGAATAAACAGTGGCCAGTGTAATCTCTTGAAATTACACTGAGACTCTTATTATCATCGAAATTAGTTTATGTAACCAGTAACACGTCTATATTTGATATAAAAACTGTAAACAGACCATTTCTGGACATGAAATATTTTTTGAAAATTTTGTTGCTGTTTCAGATAGTAATCGAAATAATTGAGAGAATTTTTAACTATCCGTCTATCTGTCTGTATGTAGTATATCTGTCTGTGTTCGCATCACATAAAAACTACTGGATGAATTTTAATAAAATTTTGTCAGGAGGTACCTTAGTATCTTGGTTCAAATGTAGGATACTTTTTTTTTGCAAAAATCATTAAACGAGTTCAAAATTATTTCAGGGGTACCACAAGGCTCTGTTCTGTTCTGTTCTGTCTCCTATCCTATTTATTTTTTTTCTAAATGACCTTATTTGTCAAACATTCAACCCCAAATGACAGCATCATTCGTCATTCGTAATGCATACGACAAACACATGAAATTACATATGTGTTATCAAACTGACAAGTCATATAACAAATACACGTCGTGTAAAACCACTTTTAGAGATTGAGACTAAAGCCTAGTACTCTGTTCGAATTTGTGAAAAATGTTGAGCAACATTTATTATTTTACAAGGAAAGTTTGACATTCAAAATGTGGTGTCTATCTCGCGATTTGAAGGAATTTTACGATTTTATTGTGTTTAAGTATACCACATTGTTCTAGAAATGTTAACAAAAGCCAAGCGATCAGCTGTTGTTTGAAAAATTACACATGAAATAATGCCCCTTTGCTTTATTTCACAGCTTTGATAAAATGTTGCCAGAAACATTTCAATGTTTTTCCACACCAAAAACAGAGAACTACTTCTGCAACATTTTTTCATGACTTTTTCATAGAAATTTTTTATGTATGTAATTTGACAGCATTCCGCATGAAAAACTGAACAGAGTACCAGGCTTAAGAGGCAAAACATGAATGAACGCTTAATCACGCTATCGTAACAATATCTGGTTGGGGCCAGACGAATAGAGTCGATTTTAATTCTCGTAAGACTAAATAGATGGAAGTACATATATGCTAACGCAAAGACGTTCGACCGATAATGCTGCTTCATCGGTAATTATGGGAGGTATAAGTATTGAGGAATCGGAAGATCTTGATGTTTTTGGCATGAAAATAAAGTTCACAGTGGGGCAGAATCAAAATATTTTGGAAATAACTCATTTTGAAAAGGACTAGGCCGCTTGATGTAAAATCCATGGCAGGGGAATATCTTAGCTTAAGTTTAGACGGTGTGCATTATCCACTTTCCAGGGGTGGCGCTATGTGGTCTCAAATTTGGGTACTTCGCCCCTGCAAATTCTTTTAGAGCTTATCATTTCTGCAATTTTTATTTGATTTTTAAAAATTATACAAAGTCTTAAAGGTCTAGTTAATACCTATAAAATGATCTGTAAATTATGTTTCAAAATGAGCGAGTTATAAGCAGTTTAAAATTTTCGATACCCTGGTCCAGTTTTTTTTTTTAAATATTTAAAATAGTTTATAGCTAATTTTTTTATAGTAGTTTAAAATATTGCGAAAAAATTTCTGCGTTAAGAACTAGACGATTTTCAACTTAAAAATTCCTAAATTATTGAATTTTGTATTTTAGCCTAAAAATGGACGTCAATCGAATTTTTTTATATAAAAAAAAATTTCTTAAGGAATATATAAAAATGTTATATCTTTATGTAAGCTAACAATATGTACCTACGATTAAGCCCGATTTCATCGATCAACCTTGTAGAAGATGGAGGGGTTGCAACTTGACTTATCTTACATCGAAATTTTGACTTTAGCCTATACGTTTTAAAATGCCAAAGCTGAAATCGCTATAAGCTGCTGTAATAAAGCTATATGTACTCCTAACTATTGCTGATAGTATTTCATGACTCCTAGTCCATATGTGGACATTATGAGCAAAATATTAAAAAATTCCAATTTTGGGATTTTTGACATTTATTTTGGGAATTGTAAGATTTCCTTTACATTAATGTTGAACATTTTCATACCCTTTCTGAGTTATTTCCAAAATATTTTGAATCTGCCGCACTGTGCAATGCGACGTTCGATGGACTAAACACATTTTGTAAGTCTCAAAAAATGCTTTCAACTGCCTCGGTTTTTTTGGAACGTTGTAAAAGATCTGGGGCCAAATTACGGCATTCGATATCGATTGAAATTTCAACAAAATTTTAATGGGAATTTCGATTGATATCGAATGCCGTAATTTCCCTCCTGATCTCTTTACTATTTATACCACCTACATCCGCATGCAAGAGAGGGCGAAGAAGCTCATAGGTGTCTCCCTGTTTTATCGTTACTACAATAGAATGTCCTATAATTAGATTAGTCCCGAATTACATTATGCAACTTTCGTCTCGTTTCTTCTTTAATATTGCATTTGCGTTTATATCGTGCAATTTTTATTGCAGCAACTTGTATGGATGTATTTGTTTACATTTTAAACTTCAAAATTAAAACTACGACTGAAAGGACAAAACGAATTTCAAGAGTACATGCATGTGTGTACCCTTTTCAATTCCTCTCTCTCCTCACGACTACTAATAATGTAACTCGGCACTTAGGGAACTCGTTTTTTCGTAAAACAAGCTTTATATCAAGAGCTCATTGGCCATTGGCGATTGGCTAGTGATTCGCACTATGCATTACAGATAAAATTCGTTTATTAGCCGTACAGTCCGTATGTGGAATCATGTTCCTGCAGAGGTATTTGCTATGACTTACAATGTGATTAAATTTAAATCGACTGCTTCCTCTATCCTCCTCATTTCCTAGTTTTGGCACAATCCATTGCATGAGTAGGAGTCATACCTTGTGTGCTGGTGCGAAATAAAAAAAAATATTTTATAAAAAAATTTTTTTCTTTTAGTTTTACTGAAATTAATGCTTCCTTAGCCCACTGTTTATTCCGTTGACTTAAATATTGACAAGTTTTTCTCAACTTTTTTTTAGAATTTCTTCTTTTATGAGCCTTAAAGTGGATGAAATATTGACTTTAATAAATGAAACTTAATAGTTTCCTTGAATTTAAATAAAATAACAACAAAAACAAGGCCAAAAATGAAAAAAGGAATAAAAAGCAACTTTAGAATTGCTGCTTAATTTTTGTAAAACTTTTGCAATTCAAATTTTAGTTTATTTTTAACCCGAGTCTTAAACAATCAAGTTTTAAAAGAAGCGTAGGAAACCAAATAAAATTAAATTAAATAGTAACAAAATTCTATATTCTTAGCGATAAAAGAAAATTTTACTAATAAAATGTGGAAAATTGCAAACAAAGCCGTAGTGGTATCTAAATTTATTAATACATTTTTTTTAGCAAACAAAATGTATATAAATACACTTTAGTTTAAGAATTATAGTTTTTTTTAAGTATCAGTTTTATTAAAGAACTAATTAAAATTGGACTGTGTAAATAATGAAAATTATTAAAGTCTTATACTTTGCCACTTTTTGTTCTGACAAATTTCTACTATTGGTTGGTGTAAATATGTTATTCGCAAATAAAATTGGATTAATTTATATTTAATTAATTTATATAAATTTAGTTCATTTAGTTTTAGCAATATTATTAAAACTTTAAATCATAAATTTACAAATGTCCTGTACTAACGACAATGAGGCCATAGAGGTCAAAAGTGTCTGTTCAAATTCAGGTTCAGGATTTGAAGATAATGAAGACAATGATGATCAGGTAACACTGTCAACTGTTAATTGATAATCTTGCTCTAAAAATTGCATGACAACAGAAGCATGATTTTTTGGTCCTACCTATTTTAAAGACACATTACTTTTTTTAATGTCACAACTTATTGTATAAGACGTTAGTGATCTACAACATTTCTGCAAGTCTTGGTGATTACAAAAAAAAAAACACTAAAACAACTTAAATATTTTTTGTGTTGTCTTTTTTGGCCCAGTTATTTCTTCGTATTTTTTATATATGTATTTTAACACACTGTGTAATTTTTTAAGTCATGGCAAAATAACCATATACGGACACCACTACGTGATAAAAGACCAAAAAAAAGACCCCTGTCTCCCAGTTTTGCCAAAGTCCTCCAGGTTTTTTTTATGGGCCCTCAAAGATGTGGAGCCTCGATGTCATATTTGCAAAAAAATGATCATTTACTCAAGCTCATATTTTGCAAACCGTTTGAAATTTTGATATACTCTCTGAGGCAAAGTTGTAGCTCTTGTCATAAAGAACAAAAAAACTTCATCTTCAAGGTCAAAATCTCAAAAAACTTTAAAAAATTAAATTTTTTACCTTTTTTCCCCTGTTCAGGTCCATAGGTAGCAAACCGTTCAAAATTCAAGGAAACAATCAACTACAAAAATAAACCTAAGATCTCAATAAACAACTTTCTAGAACATATGAACTTCCTAGGAATGATTCTTAAAACCGTTTAGGTAGCGCTTATGTAGCAGCAAAAGTGAAAAATTTCCCTTTTAACTGCTCCTGGTTACCAGTGGGCATCCTGTAGGTCCATTGGCTACCTCTATGTGTATTGCTTTCTATAAAAGCCTTTAATACAAATCAAAGCAGAAAACCCCTATCAACCTAAGAACAAACAAAAATCGCCCCTCGCAGGGGGTTATTGATCCCCCGAGATCTGTATGCACTCCATGCGTTCTAATGGTCACGGTCTAAAATTTATAAGCCGAAAAAAAATTAAAAAAACGTGAAAAAAATATAGTTGGGTGTGGTTTTTGGCCCGCAGCCTCCAAAGGAATGATCCGATGTTGCTGAATTGCAATACGAAAAATTGATATTGTAGAAATTACACGGAACGAAAAACCTTCATATACCCTTTCTACCTGCGGTAAAGGGTATCAAAACGATTAACATTTTTTTCATTGAACACCAAGGCTTACTGCTTACAACCTTTATTTTGTATTTTGTAAAGTGTACAACTTACAATACGTTGTAAACTAAACATTAATGTATTAACCTTTTTGTCTAGTTTTAAAATAGGGGTTTCATGAAAATAACTTTTTTTCGAAAATATTTAATATATATTTTTTAAATTTTACTTTTAGTAAAAGGTAAGTTCAAACTGCACTTTTTTATAAAGTTTAGTTACTTAGCACAGTTTTTTATTTAATATAAACTTTTAAAAAAACTTTTAATAAATTTTTTCTGCATCACTTTTGTTTTTCTTCAATTTTTTTATAATTTTTTTTCTATAGGTAAATCGGGCTTCTATAAGGCCAAATAAAGGCGAAGCTGGTGGTGGTGATGCTGATGATTTTGATGCCTGGGTAAGATCACGTCAACTTTTAAAACCCGAAGATCAATTAGAATTAACTGAAGCCGAATTGTCTGAAGAGATAACGAAAGTTTTAACACCCGACAATACCAATGTTGTACGCAACTTGGTAATATATAGTTTCAAAGAAGAAGCCTTCATATCGGTAAGATCATGTTCAAGGAGAATATTCGTAATTTAAGTAATTGTTATTTAATAGATACCTCCAGCCGGTAATACGGTTACTTTGCTAAAATATGAAGGTAATTCATTGCATATCGATTCGGAGGCGGCCAGAGTTCAAATGGAAGAAAGTGATGATGTAGGTAAGTAAGTTTTTTTTAAGAGAGCTAATATCGGCTGTATAGAATAATTTCGGCAAGTAATTAAAAGTGGTTAAAGATTTTTATGAGCGAAAGTATGATAGAGTGGATTAGCAGTGTATGTTTTTGACAGGTCTGTACGATTTGATTTAAAAAAAAAAATTATAAAATATTTTTCTGCATAGGATTAGAGTTGCAAAATCTTCTTTATGTATAATAGTGTGCTACCTGCAACGCCATTTCGACATGTTTTTTTTAAGTAGGACAGAATTCTATCAGATTTTTTTTGTACGTGTGAATTGTTTGATTAGAAAGGATAGTGATTCTTAGTCTTTTGTACTTACCAACTAAATTTGCACACCAGCAGCTGTCCGTTGCCACCCTTTTAGGTTTGCAGAGTACAAGTACGTATCTGATGCAAAGCCTCTCATTCGAGAATAATGTGCTCTTTTTATTATGGGACAGAGTTTTCAAAGTTCAAAGTTGTCACCCCTTAACAAATCTTCCAACTTCCAAATTCATATTCATGCACAATTTCCAAACGAATTTAATTTAAAAGTTTCCCTCCCTGCTTTTTACCACTATTTTTGTAAAGGCTCTACATTTCATATCGTTTGACATAACGAGTGATTTTTTAAGAGCTTGAGAACTTTTTTTTAAAAAAAACGCATAAAATTTGCAAAATCTCATCGGTTCTTTATTTGAAACGTTAGATTGGTCCATGACATTTACTTTTTGAAGATAATTTCATTTAAATGTTGACCGCGGCTGCGTCTTAGGTGCTCCATTCGGAAAGTCCAATTTTGGGCAACTTTTTCGAGCATTTCGGCCGGAATAGCCCGAATTTCTTCGGAAATGTTGTCTTCCAAAGCTGGAATAGTTGCTGGCTTATTTCTGTAGACTTTAGACTTGACGTAGCCCCACAAAAAATAGTCTAAAGGCGTCAAATCGCATGATCTTGGTGGCCAACTTACCGGTTCATTTCTTGTGATGAATTGTTCTCCGAAGTTTTCCCTCAAAATGGCCATAGAATCGCGAGCTGTGTGGCATGTAGCGCCATCTTGTTGAAACCACATGTCAACCAAGTTCAGTTGTTCCATTTTTGGCAACAAAAAGTTTGTTAGCATCGAACGATAGCGATCGCCATTCACCGTAACGTTGCGTCCAACAGCATCTTTGAAAAAATAAGGTCCAATGATTCCACCAGCGTACAAACCACACCAAACAGTGCATTTTTCGGGATGCATGGGCAGTTCTTGAACGGCTTCTGGTTGCTCTTCACTCCAAATGCGGCAATTTTGCTTATTTACGTAGCCATTCAACCAGAAATGAGCCTCATCGCTGAACAAAATTTGTCGATAAAACACATTTCGAACCGAACACTGATTTTGGTAATAAAATTCAATGATTTGCAAGCGTTGCTCGTTAGTAAGTCTATTCATGATGAAATGTCAAAGCATACTGAGCATCTTTCTCTTTGGCACCATGTCTGAAATCTCACGTGATCTGTCAAATACTAATGCATGAAAATCCTAACCTCAAAAAAATCACCCATTATTAAAATGAAATTCAGTATATGCCTTTGGTATTTTTTGTTGATTGGAATATAATGGTGGCTGATGAATTCTTCTACGTTAAGAAACTCAAAGAACTTTTTGTAAAGTTTATGTAATTTTTTTTTATTAATTCATTTGAAAAATAATACATTTTTATTAAAGTAATTCATGAAGTTTTGAAAATAATTGAATTCAAATGGCCTCTACCCTCGGTAACACATGTGCGACATCTTATCAAAAAGTTATTACTTACTGATGTTTTCATCCTCTGCCGCCATTTGAATGATCTTCTCGCAAAATTCTAATCGATGCGGAAAGTCTGTTGTGTTCAGTTTGATTGTTAATTAAATCTTAAGCCCGGTACTCTGTTCAGTTTTTCATGCGGAATGCTGTCAAATTACATATATAAAAAATTTCGATGAAAAAGTCATGAAAAAATGTTGCAGAAGTAGTACTCTGTTTTTGCTGTGGAAAAACATTGTAATATTTCTGGCAACATTTTACCAAAGCTGTGAAATAAAGCAAAGGGGCATTATTTCACGTGGAACTTTTCAAACAACAGCTGATCGCTTGGCTTTTGTTAACATTTCTAAAACAATGTGGTATACTTAAAATCAATAAAATCGTAAAATTCTTTCAAATCGCGAGATAGACACCACATTTTAAATGTCAAATTTTCTTTGTGAAAGTTTTTCATGCGGAATGCTGTCAAATTACATATATAAAAAATTTCGATGAAAAAGTCATGAAAAAATGTTGCAGAAGTAGTACTCTGTTTTTGCTGTGGAAAAACATTGTAATATTTCTGGCAACATTTTACCAAAGCTGTGAAATAAAGCAAAGGGGCATTATTTCACGTGGAACTTTTCAAACAACAGCTGATCGCTTGGCTTTTGTTAACATTTCTAAAACAATGTGGTATACTTAAAATCAATAAAATCGTAAAATTCTTTCAAATCGCGAGATAGACACCACATTTTAAATGTCAAATTTTCTTTGTGAAATAATAAATGTTGCTCAACATTTTTCACAAATTCGAAGAGAGTACTAGGCTTTATATGGAAATAAGTTTAAATCTTGATACAAAATTGTCTGCAGTGACTGTGTGCCTACACCCATTTGAGCTGATAAGCTGCTAATCGAAACTCTAGGATTGGATTGTATGGCAGCATCTACTGCAGCGATAGTTTCCTGAGTTTGTAATATCCATTTAAATATCTGTTTCCATGGTATCTGTAGTGCGGTACTTTCAAGCGATTTTCTCTCTATTTTGCATTTCGATTTAGTGGGTGTCATTAACGCCCCTTTTGCACTCTAATACTGGGTATTAAGATTTTCATTGGATTTTGTAAGATAGAAATCCAATGAGAATTGTGAGATTATCAAAGTAACATAAAATTTCGTTTTCACACTATCACACTTCAAATAAAATGAAAAATATCCGCAAAGGAACAAGGCGAGACGAGACATAGAACGGCGTCGGCTGAGAAATTTTATGTGGACGGCAGAGGTGCCGGATCCTAAGCTTGTTTGGACGTTGAAGTTTTCGGTTAATACGTACATTCAACAATTTCTAATCATGGCAGAAACAAAGTACATATGTATGTAGGCGATAAAACTGATGGTAATTTAAGGTAGGTGCAAAACAAAGATAAAATATCATCGGCGGCGGCGAACTATCGGCTGCGACTCACTCAGCTTGGTCCTTTGCTTAAAAAAAAAACACAACCCTGATAAAATGAAAAATGTTATCGTTTAAAAAATTTTCTAAAAATAAATTGGTATTGTGGAATGTCAAATTTCTTTCCGTATTATTTCACATTTTGATAACATATTGCTTTCACACTATCACACTTTCTCATTGGATTTAGGTATTTGAAAAGTCTTAATAATCAGTATAATATTGAGAAAATGGCTTAAGAAATATATGTATGTAAGTTAACATTACTGTTCACGATAGAACGTTGCGTCCTTATTTAGGTTTGTAATTGAAGCGTTAAAGACAGGCACTGAACGAAGTTGCGCTTAGCTCGCTGATTTCGTTTAAACTTGCTAGCAGCTGATGATCTAGTAAAGCAATTAATGATAATTTATTTCAGTGGTGCAGAGGCTCCTAATCGTAATAAATAAAGTAACAAGAATAACTAATTGTGGAAGTGAAGTTTTAAAGTGTTTCGTTTGTAGGTTAGGTTTATTATATTTATAATCTGTGGATTAATAGTGGTGTATGGTGTATATATATTGGACCAAAGAATTACTGAGAATTGTATTTGCAGGCTATCCTTTGCCACTTCCTCGTTTCTCGGTGGTAGAAATAGAGGTCCCCGAGAAACCCGCTGCCCCTGCAGACGATGAGTCTGATGAAGAGAAGCAACCAGCTGAAGATGCTGCAGTAGCAGACGGGGTAGAAGATGAAGTTGGAGAGGAAGAACAAGAACCTGGTGAAGGAGAGGCAGATGGAGAAGAGGGTGATGTAGGAGAAAAGGAAGCAGAAGAAATGGTAGAGACGGCAGCCGCTCCAACATCAGGGAAAAAACGTAAACTCATTAATCAATTCAATTTTTGTGAAAGAGCTGCTCTAACATTTACTTTTCCAAAAAGGGTATTTTATTTCAAATTTTTCAAATTTAAGTATAAATCATTAATAAACATGCAAATTTTATTTGAACAGAATGTTGAAACCCAAACAATACCACCACCGCGCTCAAAATATTCCGCCAATGTCTTGCAGTGGACAATCTATGACAGTTATGCAGATGACTTTGAGAAACAACAGAAAGACAAAAAAGATGAAAAGAAAATACATCGCAAGGATGAGGGCAGATCTAGTAAACAAGATGCCCGAACACTTTTAGCTGAGGAAATAAATCGAAAATATTTAAAATGTTGGCAAATATTGGAACGTATGATAAATCAAAATATTTATCGAGATATTGCACATGATTATCGCTATTGGGAGGATCCAGCAGATGAATACCGTGAAATGGAGGGCAATTTGCTGCCCTTGTGGAAATTTCAATATGAACGTACCAAGAAGATGAGTGTGACTAATTTTATGTTCAATCCACACTATTATGACCTATTTGCTGTATGTTTTGGGTCCCGTAAGTTGTTGCCTTAAGGCAAAAATAAGGTTAAGTTCATTTTTAAATAAAGCATACTACATATTTTAGATGATTTTATGAAACAATTTACTGAGGGCTCGATTTGCCTATTCACTTGCAAGAATCCATCATATCCCGATTATATAAGTGAGTTGTATTTCTAGTGTCTTATAATTTTGATATTAAAACTAAAATATTAAATTAAATTTTTTTTGTTTGTTTTCTAGTTATGACCGAAAGTGGTGTTATGTGCTGTGACATTCACCCTAAATATCCATTTTTGATCGTGATTGGTCTTTATGATGGCAATGTGGCTGTGCACAATCTGAAAGATGATTACAAGAAACCGTTGTACTTTTCTGATGATGTTGATATTAAGCATATTGAGTGTATTTGGGAGGTAAGAGCTTCAGAGTTTAAGGTTAAATATAGAACATTTTCATCTTAAGAATATTATGTAGAAAATGGGTTTCACAAACATTTAACATAAAACCTAAATTACCGCGTCTAGCGTCCAAAAACCAAATATCGCGGAGTCAAAGCTTTACCCCCTGTCTACATCAGCCATCAACATGTCTTAACAAAAGTTAAACTTCATATAAAAACCCTGTATGAAAAATAATGTTTTAAATATGAAGTTTGACTTTTGTTAAGATTGATGTTGATGGCTAATGTAGATGGGGATTACAAATGTTAAATCCGATTTTGACAGAGAGTAAGGTAGTGAAGTTGGCTGCATACAAATTTTGTTTTTGGTATAAAAGTAATATTATTTAAGTTCAGGAGGTTACTGCGTATTTCGAATCGAAAGAAAAATCATTCGAATTTGTGTTTTACATTGTGTTACGAACAGTTTTTCTTTCGATTCGAAATACGCAGTAACTCCCCAGGTCTATCTAGAGGCTTTACTCTATTTGGCATTTTTAATTGGGTTTTATTAAACAAGAAAGTTGACATTATTGTTCATGATGGAACGTTACGCTCTTAGTTATTTTCACCCCGTCTACATTAGACATAAAATGATAACCATTAACAGTAACATCATGTTAGTGTTGGGCAGTCATGTTAATGTTTTTTCAACATCTAAACATGATTGTTAAGACATTTTTTACGCCCTGTCTCCACTAGTAATCGATTTGAACAAGACATAAATATAACGTGGGCAGAATAACGGTATTAATTTGCTCACGTTGTTATAGCTGGAGAATTCTTGTTTATGTCATTTTCTGTTTGAACATAATTCGGCTGTTTTCCAAGAATTTTGTGTCTAAAAATAAAACTGCCATACTAAAATAAAACAACTACATCATTGTCATGTTATAACACAGCTCTTATAATAAATGTTTAAATAACCATGTTAAAGCATGGAAAAACATTAACATCGGCACTTAATACTAACATGATGCCAGTGATGCCATTATGTTCAAACAGAAAATGACATAAAAACGTATTCACAACCTATAACAGCCGGCGTCTTGTTTACGTTTTGTTTAAATTGATGGTTAGTGAAGACGGTCTTTTCAAGCTGAATGACAACGTCTCATATTTTGTATTTAACCGTTTCTTTAAACAGAAACCTCTAAAGGCCAGATTCACTACACTACATAACCGTACAATTCAATCATAAAAAATCTGACAGAATTCTGTCCTACTAAATAAATCGTTTCGAAATGGCGTTGTATCTGCCACATAAAAAAAAATATTTGATGAATTTTTTTGAAAGGATTATCAAATCGTACAGACCTATCAAAAAGTGTGTCACACATATACATTTCTAATCAACACTGTCATAGTTTTTTTAGCACACATGCTAATTTTGACAGATTGTACGATTGAGTTTTAGGTTCTCTGAGTATGATAGTGAATCATGGCCTTAAACCCCCGTCTACATTAGTCTTTAACATGTCTTAACAAAAGACAAATTTCATATAAAAAAACAATATTTTATTATGCAATATTTTATTAAAAATAATGTTTTTTTATGTAAAGTTTGACTTTTGTTATGACATGTTAATGTCTAATGGAGATGGGGATATAAGGCATAGCTGAAACTTGCCAAGCTTTTGTAAATGTTCCCTAACCATATTACATAAATGTAGTATTATTTCGGTAATGCAGCGTTAAAGCTGTGGACTAAAGAAAAATCTCCAATTCTTTAATATTTCATGCAGAAATAAAAATGTGTGACCACGATACAATATTTAACTTCTCTTTTAATGAGAAAATGTTTTCAATTTAACGCTGACGAATTTTTGGCGATTTGAAAAAGTTTTTATTGCTTTTTTATAAGAGTGACCAGATTTCTTCTAAAAATCATCCGATAGTTTTTAAATAATTAAAGAACCTACGATTGCCTATCGTTTAATGTTTTAACAATTTAATGTCTTGTTCTTTTTAGGCAAAATGGGGTCCTGACATGACAGACGGAGAAATAAACTTCTATACCGTTTCATCTAGTGGCAAAATTTTCAATTATGTCCTCATGCAAAATAAACTGATGAAAACAACGATAATAGACATGTTCCTACCAAATGGAGTAGCATCCGGCCCAGACGGTACAGAATTACGTTTGTCCTGCAGTAACGTCTCTATGGAATTTCATCCGCATGACAAAGAAATTTTTCTAGTCGGCACTGAAGAGGGTACCATTTATAAATGCAGCATAGCATATAGTTCGAAATTTTTGTTTTCATATCGTGCCCATAATCTCTCCGTTTACCGAATTAATTTCAATCGTTTTAACGCTAATATTTTTGTATCATGTAGCGCTGATTGGCGTGTAAAAGTCTGGGAAGATATGAGAGCAGAACCTTTGTTTATATTTGATTTAGGTTCGGCCGTGGGTGATGTTAAATGGGCTCCCTACTCCAGTACCGTTTTTGCCGCTGTTACCAATGAGGGCAAGGTTTTTGTATTCGACTTAAATGTCAACAAATACAAGGCCATTTGTGTGCAGGCAGTAGTGCCTAAACGTAAAAATAAATTAACGCGTTTGGTTTTCAATGAGAAATTGCCTTTTATTATTGTGGGAGATGACAAGTAAGATTATGACATTAACATTATCTAGTGAACAATGATATAAATTTCTTTCCCGCTTAGGGGCACTGTGACTTCGTTAAAGTTATCACCCAATTTGCGTTTGATGGTTAAGCCTCCCAAAAAGCAGATGTATTTGGATCAAACTACTTTACAAAATCAAAAATTAGAGAAGCTGTTATCGTTGGTACGTGAACTTCCATCAGGTACTATTATAAAGGAAACCACCACTACGGTGCAAAGCTAAACGCGATGTAAAGAATTTGGAAAATGATTCATTCTTTAAGTTATTTAGTTTTAAAATATTTTTTTTTTTTGTATTACAGAGCATTTTGTTATTGTATTTTAGGGATTATAAATGAGAACTATAAAATAATAAATATTTAAAAAAATACTCCTGTACTAAAAAGATCACATGAAAATTTTATATCGATTTGTAGACGTTAATAAGAACCAATATTAATTTTCTTTTGTTTACAATAGCCAATAATTCGTTCTTGCTGCCACGAAAAGTCCAATTTTAGATTATTAATATCGTGAAATGGGCCAATAATTTCATATCGTGAAATTATTGGCCCACTTAATCTAAGGAGGGATAATGCGCTTCACAGTTAGTAAGACTCCCTTATCCTGACATATTCTGTAAAAATCCGTAGTATCTTATTCCCAAATCTAGAAGTCCTTGCAGTATTCAGTCTGAGCCACATGAATCTTCAAACTCTGAAACAAGAAGTTCCCTCTTGCAACCCTTTTTTACTAGACCCTGACTGTCAGCTATTAGATTGTCTTGACGAGTCATCGTTTTTTTTGCATTTGAACACATCGCCGGTGGAATAAGTAATATAATTTTTTTCATGTTCTTTTGGGAGGAGATTGTCAATCAAATTTTGTCTGAACATAAATTTCAATGTTTGAATGCTTCTGACACCGTCTTGACGAGCTTTAATTCGTTTAATGGTTCGTTAATACCACGTCTTTACGAGCCATCGATAAAAAGAAAAGATAAACATAACGTCGGCACCGAAACGATATTAATTTATTCATGGTCTTGTATGTGGCAAATACGTGTTGATGTTCACGTTCTAGTTGATCTTACTTTTCGGTTTTCCATCGATGTTATTTATATGCTTATAGCAAAGCAGACAACATAACCGCCAGTCCACATTAGTCATTAACATGGCCTAACAAAAGGCAAACTTCATATAAATAAAAATATTGTTTTTTATATAAACTTTGACCTTTGTTAAGACATTTTGATGGCTAATGAAGACGAGGGGTTAGACATAAAATGATAAACATCATGTTTGTGTTAAGTGTAGACTGCTTATATTAAAACTTTTTCCATGTTAAAATTTTTTAATTAAAAAGTATTATTTGCAAACAGCGCCATCTCTTGGTCAACCGTACTGCTACTATTTGCTGTGCAATAAGCATTCAAACAACATTGTTGGTAAATAAAAAATTATTTTCAAACAGAAAATGACATAAACGCGAATTCGCCACCTATAGCAACATGCACAAATTGATTCCGTGGCTCTGCCAGCGTCATGTTTATGTTTTGTTCAAATTGATGACTAGGTAAGATGGCCTCTTAGTACGGTTGAGCAGAAGATGGTCTTGTTTGAAAATAAATATATAAAGATAAAAAAGCGAACATAGTAGCTCAGGGGGGTTATTACGTATTTCGATTCGAAAGAAATCTTTTTCGAAACACAATGTTAAAGTCATACAAATTCGAATGATTTCCTTTTCGAATAGAAATACGTAATAACCCCCCAGACAAATTTTTGGGAGACGATGGCAGTACATGGACGAAACACGAACATATATGGTCTACACTAGCCGAATTCATGTGTGACATTGATGTTCATTTCAAGTTGATAACTAGTGGGGACTGCAGGATTAACTATCCTACACAATCGTATGTTTAATAACAAAAAATCTGACAGAATTCTTTCATCTTCAAAAAATCGTTCGTGGGAGCCTCACTCATATATAAAAAAGTCTGATAGCATGGAAAAAATATTTTATGAATTTTTTCAAAAAAATTTTCAAATCGTACAGACGTGTCAAAAAGTCTGTCACACATATGTACTTATAAACCGCACTTTCGGCCCGGACTTAACGCTGCGACAAAAACTAAGCAACTTCCATTAGAACAAAAAACAGTAAATGGGTTACCGGTACATCGGACTTCTGTAGGATGTGCGAGGATGAAAAGGAGTTGAAAACAGTAGAGTATATTGTGTGTCACTACTCAGTATTACAAGGCCGCAGGCTTAGATAACTAGGTGAAAGAGTTCTCGATGGGCTCTACGACATCGCTCAGTGCAAACTCGAAGATGTCGTCGGCTTCATCAAGGAAATCAGGAGGCTGAGTGATAGGTTATAGGATGCATAAAGGTCTCTCTATTTACTTTTGTTTTTTAGAATTATTTAACTGAGGGGGTCACAATGTACTCTAAGGGTCTCCGAGTGGATGTGCCATTTCTGATACAAACCTTTTTAACCTAACCTAAGCCGCACTATTATACTGTTTGAGCACATATGCCATTTGTGACAGATCGAATGACTGAGTATGATAGTGAATCATGGACATAAGGCGCAGTATGTATCAAGCAAAAGGTATTAAGTGCGATTGAATAACAGATAACATTGCTAGAAAATAAACCTATCAAACTGAAGAGAACATTAGATGGCGGACATCATTCTGCAAACAAATATTCTAAGAACACATGGACATGACATCGGCAACGATGCTCTTCACGAGACTTATCAATGGCACGTCAAGACATAGTATAAATTTCTACATAGTGTACATTCTTCCTTTTAATGAAGCTTATAAAAAAACAATTACTTTTTAAGTTTAAGCTAATGTTATTATTTTGTTGATTTTATATTTATTAACTAAAAGCAATTCCTTGTTTAAAAAAAAATATTGTACATAAGATCTTATTTTATAGATTTTCACAAATGTAACAGATTAGGAAAATTGGTTATTTATCTAATATTGAGTTAAATAACATTGATAAACAGAAAATTACAACAAATATTTAATACAATAATTAAATTAAATTAAAAGTAACAAAATTAAACATAACTTTATACATTCTTCTGTATAAATGTGCTTTTAATATTTTTATCTTGCAATTCCAGTTTTCTCTTGCCCGCTACTGTACGCCCTTAAATTCCAAATAATCTCTTACGTTATTGGGACACATGATATTTTTACCCAAAAATAGCACCGTTGACATGGGATGTAAAAAATCTGCCGAAAATGATTTTGCCTTCCAACCGAAGAATCCGTTCGGTTTAACTTCATTGCCCGTAATTTCAAAGGGCAATAGGTTAACACCAATCTGATTGATTTTTGAAAATTGTACCTTAAAATAATGACCATCGGTAGCTTTAATCCAATAGAAACCCTCATTATCCACATAGGGTTTTGTCTGGGATTTCTTAAGCGAATTGGAACGTTCTAAATCGTCTACATTAAAACTGACATCGATATCATAGGCATCCGGTGATAAGTGATTGCTATCAATGGCTGTTCTTAGTGCCTGATTATCCAGCCAATAACGTATGCCGACATTTTCAAATTCCTCTAGCACATGATTGAAGGTGGTTTTGAGTTTGTCCAAACAGCAAGGTGGCGTATGTTTGCCTAAATAAACATAAAATGGCTTTTGATTGTAAACCGTGCCAACACAGGATTTTGTCGTTCTTTCGCAGCCAATCAAATCAATATCGCTTACCAGGGGTAATGAGAAATTTGATGATGAAAATTGTGTATCTAAAACTAAATTATGTTGTGGATTGTATGATGATGTGTCTTTGGTATCGGATTTAGTTGAGACTTTATGGGATCTTCGAACAATACGTTTGATTTGTAATTTTTTATACATATCACGGAATTGACGCCGTTTCATATCGGTGCGTTTTTGTTTGGTGTGGTAGGCGGCAAAAAGTCGTCGGCCATCTTGAAATGATTGGGGGTAAACGAATTTCTGCAAATTAGAAAACAATAATTGTTTTAATATTTACCTTAATGCTATAAACACAACTGGGCTAACGACGAATTTTTCATTCCTAATATTTGTTAAAAAAATAAAATACATTTGTATTTATGCAAATGCACACAATCAGTGAGTCGACGAAATTCGTCGTGCGTAACGATCTCTACGAAAGGTTTATTTCTATTCCAAAATGTTTTAATAAATAAATTAATTTATGCAATTTGGTGTAATTTTATAATAATTTATATAAAAATGGATGCCAATTGTGAGAAAGTGGAAAACAATGAATGTTGATATAATCTACTACCAAAGAATAAAAAAATGTCCGGAGTAAACCAGATATCTGCCACTTCTTTAAATTTTGTTCGTACATTTTGTGCTACAGTCAGCGTATTTACGCAAAGAATTTTTGTAGCCGAATACGTTGTACAGTGCGAAGATCGTTGTTTTTCCCAGTTGCGTTTTATGGTATAAGCTTTAATTGAAGTTATGATTTATTTAAAGCCGGAATAAACAAGTAAAAGTGCTATATTCGGCCGTGACGAATATTCTATACCCTTCACCACGGTGATTTTATTTATACAGACATGTACAGTATTATCCATATTGTTGACTCTTTACATAAATTAAAATAAGCCATATGAGAAAAAACTCATTATTCACACTTTAAAGAAATAGAAGACAGCGGCGAAGCAGCTAAATGAAAACAAATTCCGTTGGCTACAATTGTCGCCGTGTTGTCAGCTACTTAATGATATTGAAGACGAAAGCTATATTGACATTGTTGTAGAAATACTTATTTTGCTTTTATAAGATTAAATAAATTTTTTCAAAAATTATAAATATTTCTTTCAAAACTTTTTCTTCATATATGAAATTGTGACATTTTCTTTTGTCGAATAAAATAGAAATTAGCCTAAGTTTACGACAGCCACAACGGTGGTCGTGTAGCCATGTAGCTATCTATACCTGCTTTAAAATAATCGTTTACCTTTAAACGTGTATACTTTATTTTTGACAGTTTGTAGTCGGTATCCTGATGTTCACTATGTGTTAAATGCATCTAAGTTTTAAAACAGAGATCTCATCTATTTAAAAATCAAACGCATTTAAAAAAAATGTTACTCTATTTACATACATACATATATTCTTAATATTAAAATATGTTACAATTATGATTTTCATTTTCACAGAATTATTGAAATTTTTTTTTAATTTTTCAAAAATTGTTTGTAAAAATTTTTGTAAAAATATTTTTTGTAAAATTTTATTGGAAATTTTTTTTGGAAAATTTTTTAAAAAATTTTTTTCCAAATTTTTTCTGTGGAAATATCATTTTGAAAACGGCTTGTAAAGTTTTTTGTAAATGTTTAAAAAAAAATTTTTAATTTTTTTATTTAATTTTTTTTAACATTTAATTAAAAAAATTTTTAGTTATTTGTTTTAAAACTTAAAACTTAAAAATTTTTAATTTTTTTTTTAATTTGTTTACCAGTGGGTACCCTGTGGATCAATTGGCTACCTATATGTGTATTGCTTTCTATAAAGAAATCATTAAGCCGAAAAAAATTAAAAAAAGGTGGGCGTGTTTTTGGCCCGCAGCCTCCAAAGTAATGATCCGATGTTGCTGAATTGCAATCCCAAAATTTTCGAAACTATGCCTGACAGATTGGTGTGCTTAAATTTTCTCTTTTGGTGCCTCGGCAAATGACATTATAACCCGATCACGGACAGACGGATAGAGGGATAGACGGACATCGCTTAATCAACTAAGGATCCAGAATATATATACTTTATGGGGTCGGAAATGAATATTGTAGAAATTACACACGGAATGACAAAATTATATATACCCTTTCCAACTGTGGTGAAGGTCATAAAAACAGTATATTTTAACTCCAAAGGGGATTTCTGTTTAGATATGAAGTTTAACATTTCAAAATGGATGGCAAGTGAGATAATGAAGAATCTCTCCAATTTCTCGGATGTATGTCCTTCTGTCATACGGCTGTATTTCTTGTGCTGTAATAGGCAGACGCCAGAATTTTCTAACGGAAGGTGTAAAGTGAAAAAAATAAACACTTTTAATAGTGGCGTTAAGTTATATGCCGAGTCCGACTTCCACTTGGCCGATTTTTTAAATTTAGTTTTAAACTCTACCATATTATACAAGCAATAACTTTTTGGAGTTTGCTTTCTTTAGTACCAAAAAATTAGACCAAAAGAGCTAGAGCTCGATTAGAACTATTGCCGGAATTTGAAGTTTTTTAAAATCCTGCAAAGGAGTATAAAGTCCAAATTCTTAAAACTTAAGCTCAACTACACCATTACTACAGTCATGAGTGCCTCGATAGATCAATTGGTAGCGCGCTAGTCTATCAATCTTGAGGTTTCGGGTTGGATTCCCGGCAAAGACTCTGGGCGTTTTCTGCAGACAAGCAAAAAGCTTCGCAGAGGTAGTGTTGTCTATTTATAAAAAAATGTTTTAACGTAATCGGGCCATCTGAGAAAAAGAAATATTTAGAAGACAAAAATGACGGGCATATTTCTTAATTTAGTCTTGGTGGACCGAGAAAATTATTTTAACTCTAACACAACATATAAAGAAATTTACATAACGAATCTAATCTGACAATTCCCAGAAAGGATTTAAAAATTTCCAAAAAATGGGAATTTAAATTTTTTTGTGTATTTAATATGCTAAGAACGTACGAAAATTCCAACTGCATTATAGTAAAAAATATATCAAGAAATTTGTTTTGTTGAGTCTAGCTTGAGATTATGGAAAATTTGTTTCAAAAATTATAATTTTAGAAAAAGTAGGTCCAATTCAAAAGGCTCTGGATTCGGTAGTAACAAAAACGTTTAATTTAATCTTTAATTTTTTTGTATACTGAATACATAATACACACCTTTCAGAAGAATATATGAATATACTTTTTTATTTGAAATATCGAATATCTTCTCAATTGTTAGAGATAATTCATTTGCCTGATCCTTAGCCTGTTCACAAATACATCACTGTCTTGCATCTGAAGCGCAGCACGTTCAAAAGTACAACTCTGAAAAAATCCCATGTTCTAAAATAATCACTCAACGGCCTTAATACAAAATTTCAACTCGACTACGACGTAACTCTAATACGACCATGTTTAGTCGGTTAAATGAAGCTAAAGGTCAGGATTCATTATCCATCACAATCGTACGACTTCTGACCTATTCAAAAAATCGTGTAAAAGTGGCATTGTAGGTGCCATACTGTTATACAAAAAAGATTTTGCAACTAATGTTTTGAAAATATTTTTCAAAAGATTATCAAATCATACCTACACTTCAAATTCCAACTATCATACTTTTTTAGCACGTATGCTATTATTGCCAGATCTACCGACTGTTTATGATAGTGCATATCTATCTGTGCATATGCTTTATTTTATTTCTCATTTTTTTCAAAATCTCCCATTGTGAACATAAAATAAATACGATATAGAATCGAACCAAAGCTGCTCTCAGACTTAAACCCTAAGGTTACCGACAACCTGTCTGACTCCACAATACATGACGGAGAAGAGATGTGGATTACATAGCAAAAATCTAATTTTGTTACTTACCGTAATATTATTTAATTTAGCCTGTATATAAAACATTTCCGGAAATGGGGCTGACAAAGGTTCGGGCATTTCTTTTAAAACTGCCACATCAACTAAGACAGCGTGTTTTTGCAGAAACTAATTAAAAAATATAAAAAAATAAATTAAATATTCAATTAAATTAAATTTATATTTAAAATATTGCAACACTCTTACCAAATCACATTTATCACTGGTGCTATTCACAGCCACATACTGTATCGTCCAATTGGGTAAATCCAAAATGATTTGTAAGCAGCCAACAAATGATTTTATATTTCCTGCGAACGGTACAATAATCACACGCCTAACGGTTTCTTCTATGGGTGGCAAGAGTCTGGCGTTACGAGCCGCTATTTGTGCATTTTCCTTTTTATCCTTATCCCAACTATTTGTATTAATTTCACGCAATATTTTCTGCAACAGATTTTTACTACTCAAACGTACACTGTCGGGCATAAAGAGAGCATATTTTGTGTGTATAGTCGTTAGAGGATTCAATTCCTGTATGGGTTTTAAAATATCAAATCCTAAATTAACAAAACGCACACTATTACCCTCTTCGCCTCTAAGAGAGCTGGAGTTGCGTTGATACATCAACGGCGGATAAGCTATGCCCTCTTGAAACACTACAATCGGCATATTGGGTATAACATCCAATATACTATCAATCGAATCCTTAATATCATTTTCGAATGTATAAAAATTACGAAATACTATTGTTATTGATTTGCGTATGTGTTTGAAGGCATTGCGTGCCTTTTCTTTGGGTGATTTTTCCATCCGTTGTTGTGTGTGCTGGTGGTGTTGATGTTGTTGATGGGGATTTTTTAGCAAGTCGTACGACTCTAGGCTGGGCAAGGTAAGAGAGGCAGCTATATTCTTCCATAGTGTAGATTTCCAAGAGTAATAGAATAATATAAGATTAGCTAAAACAATTAGTAGAACAATAAGTTTAGCATGTCTTAAGCGCATTATTTTCATGGCAATTGTACAAGTATTTCCAACGAATTAATTGGTCGTTGGTGTCGTTTTGTTTTTTGTAATGATGGTTGTGGCTCTAATAACTTCCGGCTTATTTAGATGGGGTTTTAGTGTTAATTAAACATTCTATTTATTATTCCTTAGGGAATACTATTCTTTATGACATTCGACTTTATTTCGGCCACACCAAAATTTCTTTACAATTCCTTTTTGTGCATTGAATTAATTTATTTTACTACTGGAACTATTTGAACTTTCTAAACAATTCACTAGTACTAAGGTTAGTTATTAACTAAACTACAATTGTTTGTTGTTAAATAAATATTTTATTTTTCTATTTTTCATTTAAGTTAAATTTACTTTTTCTTTTACTTTTTTTCACATTTTGACAGCTAAAGTTGTTTTAAGGATATTAAACTGCTGTTCCTTTTTCTTGTGTTTTATGTATTTAGTACCTTTTTTTAGCTGTCAAAATAAAACGAAATAAAAAAGCTTTAAGGACAACTTTTACACTTACGTAGGCAAACAGCTGTTCCAAACAAAAACAGTTGCTTTCTCTTTTCTGTACTCTCAAAAAAAGCTTTAAGGACAACTTTTAGACCTAAAGAGACAGCTGTTGTTAAATTTATGAAAAGCCTTACAGTTATAATCGCTGATTTGTAGACAGCTGTTTGGTAACTTGCACAAATATAAAGATAAAAATGAAAGAGTGTTTTCAGTTTGTTTGTTTTTGGGGACAACATAAACACGTAAGAATGCTATATTCGACCGTGCCGAATGTTATATACCCTTCGCCATAGTAATATCAATTATTTTCTAACTTTTATAATTTTCAACTTCACTTTTTTTTATCGAAATTTTTTTTTCTTAAATTTTTCGAAAGTTGTTTGTTAAAATTTTATCGAAAATTTTTTGCAAAAATTTTGTAGAAATTTTTTTCTAAAATTTTATCGTAAATTTTTTCTAAAAATTTTTTCTAAAAATTTATCTAAAATTTTTTCTAAAAATTTATCGAAAATTTTTTCTAAAAATTTATCGAAAATTTTTTCTTAAAATTTATCGAAAATTTTTTCTAAAAATTTTATTGAAAACTTTTCCTAAAAATTATATCGACAATTTTTTCTAAAAATTTTATCGAAATTTATGTGTAAAAATTTTTTGTTAAACTTTTAATGATTTTTTTTTTAAATTTTATCGATAATTTTCTGTAAAAATTATATTGCAAATTTTTACAAAAATATATTTTTTACTACCATGCAGTTGGAATTATCCAAAATTTTATCGAAAAATTTTTTTAAAAATGTTATCGAAAATATTTTCTAAAAATTTTATCGAAAACTTTTTCTAAAAATTTTATGGAAAATTTTTCCTAAAAATATATCGAAAATTTTTTTTAAAAATTTTTCCTAAAAATTTTACCGAAATTTTTATGTAAAAATTTTATCAAAAATTTTTTATAAAAATTTTATCAAAAATTTGTTATTAAAATTTAAATGAAAACTTTTTTAAAAATTTTATCGAAAATTTCCAATAAAATTTTTACAAAAAAATTTAAAGTAATAAATGTTTTGATATATTTTTTACTACCATGCAGTTGGAATTATCCAACGTTCTTAATGTATTAAATACACCAAAATGAGAAAAATGCCATATTTTTTTTTATATTAATGAAAAAAAAAAAATTACCGAAGAGTTTTGTAAAAATATTATTGAAAATTCTTTGTAAAAATTTTATCGAAAATTTTGTGTAAAAATTTGATCGAAAATTGTTTGTAGACATTTTATCAAAAACTTATTGTAAAAAATTAAATCGAAAATTTTTTGTAAACGTTTTATAGAAAATTTTTTGTAAAAATTTTATCGAAAATTTGTTTAAAAAATTTTATGGAACATTCGTTGTAAAGTTTTGTAGAAACTTTTTTGTGAAATTTTATAGAAAATTTTGTAGAGATTTTTTTTTTAATTTTATAGAAAATTTTTTGTAAAAATTTTATCGAAAGTATTTTGAAAAATTTATATCGAAATTTGTTTGTAAAAATTATACAGAAAATTTTTTGAAAAAGAACTTTCTAAAATGTTCCTATTGCCTACTCCTGGTTCCCAGTGGGCACCCTATATTTATATTGCTTCTTTTAAAGGCCTTTAATACAAATCAAAGCAGAAAAACCCTACTAACCTAAAAACAAACCAAAATGGCCTGTCACAGGGAGTTATTAATTCCCCGAGATCTGTATGCACTACATGCGATCTACTGATCGCGGTTTAATATTTATTTAACATAAAGAAAGCAAAAGAGAATCATTACAACCGCAAAAAGAAACAAAAACAACGTGAAAAAATATAGGTGGGCGTGGCTTTTTGTCCACAGCCTCGAATGCAATGTTCTGATGTTGATGAATTGCATTAGCGAAGCTTTCGAAATTATGCCTGACAGATTAGTGGGCTTACATTTTCTGTATCTCTTCTGGTGCCTTGGCAAATTTGATTTCAACCCGAACATAGACGGACACCGTTTAGTCCATAATATATATATTTTATTGGGTAGGAAATTAATAAAATAATGAAACCAAAAATTAAAGGGTGGCCCATAAACAACGTGCAAAAATATATGTTTTTAATTTTAAAGTTATGTGAGTCTTTAAGTCTGACTCGCACTTGACAGATTTATTTCTTTCTGTTTTCATTTATTTCCTTGTAATTTAATTATTAATCGGCCAACAAATGGCTCTCTATATACATTAAATTTATATTTTTTTTCTTTTACGGGCAGATTTCAATTAGAAAACTCTTAATGTTTTAACAAAGCTTTTTCGGGGGTAGTTATTTAACAGGGTTGTTTTATTTACTAACTTTTCAAGTGGCTTAATTTTTAGTTATTTAAGCTTTTTGGGGGTTGTTATTTTAAAGCTTTACTACACACATAAGGCATTCGTTTTAGCAATTCAACAATAAAATAAGAAAAAAAGAACTTTAAATGAAACATATATTAATTTTTTTTTTAACATTAAACACAGATTTATTTCAATTTATTAGGTTTACATTTAAATATTTAAAATTTAACACATACTTTTCAAAACATTCGCAATTCGTCGGGTTTATTCTTAAACCACGTAAGCGCCAAAAAGTCGTTTTTCAGAAAACGAAAAAAAACTTAATAACTTCTTTAATATGGGTTTTAAAACCATTTTTTGTTTTACAAAACATGGCTGTGTGACTCTCTGAAGGGTATAGAAACTTTTTTTTTTTTTTAATTTGTTACAATTAATTGTATCCAAATCTGTCGCTTACGTGGTTTTGGCGCAACCAGCAAATCGCAAATTTCTGTGTGTAAATTAACATTTATTTTTGTATTTATCAAAAAAAAAAAATACTTTTAACTTTACCAAAAATGCTCCAATTGGCCTGAAACTTTCCTGATTTTTTATTCTTAAATACAAAAAACTTAGTGGTTGAGTCTTTAACATTTCCAACTTGAAATATAAAAACCATTATATTTTGCATGCAAATGTCACTTGTATGGGCTTACGAGGTTTTGAAAATGGATTTTTTTATTTTTCATACAAACTTGTTAAGATGAGAATGTAGTGTGGTGGCAATAATATTTTCTACCATAAAAACCAAAAAAGTCAATTTCGAAAAAATGACGCTTACGTGATTTAAGAAGAAACGCGACGAATTGTCCTTAAAGTACAGTGGTTTGCTAACAAAAAAAAATATTTCATATTTCTATTTTTTGTTTGTTGGAAATATAAATTTTTGTATTAAAGAAGTTGACTTTTTTTAAACTTTCAGTTGCATATAAAAAGTGGAAAAATTATCTTTTTATTTGCAGCCTAACACCACTGTTAAATTACTTTTTGTACTTCTTTATCATACTATAAATTATTTAAGTTTTATTTAAAAAAATATAGTTTCCAATATTTTTTTTTAATTTTTACTAAATCTACTATAAATAGAATAATTGTCATACCAATTTTTGCCTTCTTTTAAAGTTTATAGATCCAACTATACGAAACCCATACACATTGCAACTAGTTGTGCAAACAAACGTAAGATAAGTCGTAGTTAAATGTACTGCCTATTTCAGAGTGTCACACGAATTCGTTCTTTCGCATAATTGCAAAAACAACATTTGTAAATTTTTGTTTTAAATGTAATTGTACGAAAGAACGAATTCGTGCGACACTGTGAAATAGGCAGTTGCTATCAATATTTGGACATGATATCTCACTCGACCATGCAAAGGGTTTCGTATCCATTAAAGAAGCATGGATCCATTCAAGCCCACCAAATATCAAGGAACAGTCAAGTCGTTGAATTCCTAAGTATGAACGTGCACAAAAACTGGCCAAGGTGGAGCAACAAGATAAAGTCGACAAATTATTTTGGGATGCACGTAGTGTCCTTAACATCGATTACCCAAAAAAAAAAAAACAAAATTCATTGCCATTAAAAAAAATTTTATAATTTTTAAAATTAAAGTGCATCCCCTTTTTGAACCGCAAAGATCAGGCCTTTTTAAATTTTAACAACAATAAGTAATAAATCACTGAAGTTAAAAATTAAAGGGTGTCTCCATAGGTGACGTAATTTAATGTATAAGGAATTTGATGTATATAGTACCAAGGCACATTCATCAGGTAGCCTCTCTACGAAGGGGAAATATTAAGGCGAACATTTTTAAATTTTTTTATATTTAAAGCCTGATACTCTGGTCAGTTTTTCATGCGGAGTGCTGTCAAATTACATACATAAAAAATTTCTATTAAAAAGTCATTAAAAAATGTTGCAGAAGTAGTAACTCTGTTTTTGCTGTGGAAAAACATTGAAATGTTTCTGCCAACATTTTACAAAGCTGTGAAATAAAGCAAAGGGGCATTATTTCACGTGGAACTTTTCAAACAACAGCTGATCGCTTGGCTTTTGTTAACATTTCTAAAACAATATGGTAACTTAAGCACAATAAAATCGTAAAATTCCTTCAAATCGCGAGATAGACACCACATTTTGAATGTCAAATTTTAAGCCTGGTACTCTGTTCAGTTTTTCATGCGGAATGCTGTCAAATTACATACATAAAAAATTTCTATGAAAAAGTCATGAAAAAATGTTGCAGAAGTAGTACTCTGTTTTGCTGTGGAAAAACTTTGAAATGTTACTGGCAACATTTTATCAAAGCTGTGAAATAAAGCAAAGGGGCATTATTTCATGTGGAATTTTTCAAACAACAGCTGATCGCTTGGCTTTTGTTAACATTTCTAAAACAATGTGGTATACTTAAAAATCGTTAAATTTTTTCAAATCGCGAGATAGACACCACATTTTAAATGTCAAATTTTCCCTGTGAAATAATAAATGTTGCTCAACATTTTTTACAAATTCGAACAGAGTACTAGGCTTAAGGGAAAAAATTGTAAGTTTAACTGTCAAAATCCATATAAAAATACAAACTTTCGCCTTAATATTTCCCCTTCGTAGTGAGGCCACCTGATATAAAATCGCCTTGTACTTAGTTCAGTTTTTCACGCGGAATGCTGTCAAACTACATACATAAAACAATTATATGGAAAAGTTATGCAGAAATAGCACTATGTTTTTGCTGTCGAAAAACATTGAAGTGTTTCTGGCAACATTTTGTCAAAGCTGTGAAATAAAACAAATGGGCATTATTTCATGTGGAATTTTTTTGTAAAATTTTTGTGGAAAATTTTTTAAAACAATGTGGTATATTTAATAGCAATAAAATCGTAAAATTCTTCCAAATCACGAGATAGACACCACATTTTAAATGTCAAATTTTCCCTGTGAAATAATAAATGTTGCTCAACATTTTTCACGAATTCGAACAGAGTACTAGGCTTAGTACTCTTAGTGTTCTAGATTCGGATGTGACAAATTTGAGGTTCGTTGTTGTATACATATATTCCACCTCTAACCTTACTACTCAGACTTACTTAAAGTAACATAAATTTCACTTAAAAAATTCTAAAATTTATATAAAATAATTTTTTTTTTTTTTGGTTTAAATAACATAATTGAACTACAGTTGGGTTTTCCTTGGTCTAGGGGAGCTTACAGTTACACATTTATCTTTAAATACATATAATATAAAAATGAGTATATAGTCCACTTCTAGCTTAATTCTATTCTAAGCATTTACTTGCCAATGGCTGGAAATAATATGGGAAATGGAACATCATCATTGATGTTTTTGTGTGGTGTAGGCGGGCGAGGATCTGGCTCAGTACAACCTACCAACCAAAAGGTAGTAACAGCACCCTTGCCCTTTAATTCGACTTCACCGCGTAGTTCCATTTCAAATGTGCCAAATTTATCGAAAATAACTTTTGCTGCCGATGACACATGTATTCTCAAAGCTGGAAGAGAAAATTCATAAGACTGACAATTTATTTTTTAACATCTTTAAACTCACGCATTCCTGTGGACTCCATACGTGAGGCCGTATTGACCGTATCCCCAAACAAACAATAGTGTGGCATTTTTTGTCCCACCACTCCAGCGCAAACGGGGCCCGAATGTATACCTATTCTTATTTTCAATTGATACTCTGGCCTGTGTTTAATACTGAAACTTTTTACTGCATCTAATATGGCCAAGGCCATAAGACCAATTTCCCGGGCATGATTATCGGCATTACGTTCGGGCAAACCAGACACTACCATATAAGCATCGCCTATCGTTTCCACTTTGTAGACATCATAAAAACCTATAATACGATCAAATGTACTATAGAGATCGTTTAGAAAATCAACCACTTCCATGGGTCCACTTTGAGCACAGAGAGCCGTAAAGCCTACAATATCACTGAAATAAATCGTTACACATTCAAATTGTTCGGGTTGCACCATTTCACCGGCCAGCAATTGGGTGGCAACGGGTCGAGGCAATACTTGATAGAGCAATTCTTCGGTGCGTTTCTTTTCAATACTAAGCTGTTCGGTTTTCTCTTCGACAAGACTCTCCAAATTATTGGCATATTGTTCCATACGACGCAGCAAATCATCCATTAGGTTTTCACAAAAGCCTCTAAACATAAATTGATGAAAGTTATCAAAAACGAAAAATTGCTAAGTCAAATTTACTTACTTCATTATCAGCTTGACAGTGCAGCGTATTGCTACAAACGCCGGCCTATCCTCTGGATTATCGGCCCAACATTTCTCCATTAGGTCCAAAACATCAGGAGGACAATCCCGTTGACCCACAAATGGTCTAAACGCTGGGCATTCACGGGACTCCACGCGATTTAAAATAGTTTGAATATCCATAAATTGACGAGCAGTTTCATAAGGGCCACCTCTAACCACAATTTCCTCCAAAATAATAGCAAACGAATAGACATCACCTTTTTGAGTCGCCGGATTGCCAGGAAATATTGTTGACGGCAACAGCTCGGGAGCAATCCATAGAAATTCTTTAAAAATATTAAATTTCATTACTATTCTTCCTCACGAAATACAATTCCTATTCTTACTATTAAAATAATTCTGATCTTTAACAAACTCTGAGGGCGTGGTCAAAGTTATCAGACCAAAATCCGATATTTTTAACACAAAACGACCGTCTATTAAGCAATTGCAAGAACGCAGTTTACCATGCACTTGTACATCACTATTGTGCAAATATGCCATGCCCTTGACAATGTCATGTATCAAGGACATTCGAAAATTCCAATCCAACTGTATGGCCTCATTCTCCAATACATCCTTTAAGCTTCCTTTGGGGCAATATTCCGTCAAAATGAGAACAGTGGGTCGGGGCAAATCAATACAGGCTCCTACAAAACGAACGGTATTTTCGTGACTTACATCACGAGCCTGTTTTATTTCCCACAGCAGAGTTGAAGTGATATCCACCTTTTTCTTGTGAATCTTTTTAATAGCCACACGTTCTCCTTTGAAAATACCAATGGTGGTAAAGACTTGGGTTAGGGGAAGAGAAGTGCAGCTGGCTATGGAAGCTCTTCCGGAATGAATACCGTATTGTTGTAAAGAAAAGTTCTAAAATTTAAAAAGAAAATATAAATAAATAAAATTATTTGGGTAACAGAAGATTAATAATTTTTTTCTAATTTTGTTTTCCAAATAATGTGGGCAAAGTTTATTCTCAAGATCTGGCATGAACAACTTATCCCCAACAAATTTGGTTTCTAATAATAAGTACTCTTAACTTCGGTCAAGAAAATATTGCTGCCAGTATAGATTTAACTCCTTCAAATAACTGAAAACAAATGCGCAATAATAATCTAAAACAAGAACAAAGTAATAAAATAAAAAAGTGGGCAACGTTGTTTGAATATGTTAGGAAGAGTTGTGCCCGACTCTTAGAATTTTTCTGTCCAAACCCAGTAGTAGCTTAGTTTTTACAGTATCCATGAGACCTCGGGCTGATTTGTTTTCCTTACTGCTCAATGGGATAGAAGCCTATAGTATTAGTTGCTGTTGCATAATTCAAGCTTTCCAGATCTTTCCAGAATAGAACACTCTATGTCTCTGCTGTCTATAAGCTAGTTTACTTCTGCCGCTTCCAACTTCATTTAACTGTGGCTTTTCTATGTAAGGAGCGGATCAAGATGTATACTGAGTTATCAGACGTCGGAAGGTTGAGGTGTCATTTGGTTATTTATTTAAATTGGGGTACATGCGTCTCTACACTGCGTTAGTTAGGACTAGGGTACTTTTGCAAATGTATTGTTATGTTATGTTATTGTTATGTGGACCAAGCAATACGTACTACCTTGGAAAACTACGGCTTTAATTGTCTGAGGAGAACTTTTAAAAACCCCTTCTCTATGTCTAGAAGATCACAATTTTCTGTCCTCAAAGGCCTTTCTTCTAACAGTTACTAATATTTTTGACTTTTCAGTAGTGCTGTGGCTCCTTTTGAATTCGAATTAGCTTAGCAATTAATAAATATTTTCTCAAATAGTTTTGGCGTATCTGATAATAAACTTTTCGGTCTATATAATTCTAACTGTGTATGACCTTGGCAATTAGAGATACCTTCCATTTTGAAGGAAGGTACTCAAGGCGTAAAATTAGCATTTAAAATAAGAATAATTATTTCAACTGCAACACGGAGAAATTTAATTAGCATTTTTAAATTATTTTGTCAGAACCATAGGCTCTTTAAGGGTTTAAAACAAAAATTCTTTATTCTAAATCCGAAAACCAAATCTAAGGTGGATTGTTCTACGTATGGCAACTCAAATAAATAAAATGGTTTACTTATTTGCGCAACATCTACACGAAGTTCAAAAACGGGTCTACGTATAACATATCTTTTAAGTTTTCTTAATGCCCGCCATTATGAATATTCCAATTATGGATGTAATTCTTCTTTTTTCAGGGATGTTATTCTTCGGAAAACTAGTAGCTCTTTTAGCCGTTTCGGAATTTCTTTGAGTTGGTTATTGAATTGAGGAGATCTGCATGTTTACAAGTCTTTTCATATTCTTTTTTTAGTTAACCGATGATCTCCTTTCTTACTTTGGTCCTAAATGATTGTCCGAAAAAATACCGAACTGATTTTAAGTTATTTTTCTTTGTATAGCCTTGGTTACAAACTTCGTAGTTATGGCCCAACAAGTGTTGAGATCTATCCAAGTGATTGTTATTCAAAACTACTTATTCGATGTCAAAAAATATTTTCCAGGGTCTATTTATTTTATTAGTACTTACAAAGGCCGTAATAGTTAACTCTCACCTCTGCATTCAACTTCTGCAAACCAATTTTACTGCCATATAGACGACCTACTTCCAGTAAAACATCATCCGGTCGTACTCTCCACGACATATTATTTAGTTCGTTGTTTAATTTCATTTGCCTAAATAAAGAATATGAAAAAAATCATTAGACTTTGTAAATAATTCTCGTATCCTAATTATTTCTTCGTTTTCTTGGACTTACTTGCACATTAGATAGACAACCAAAAATGTGAAACCCAAAAATATAGCAGATGCAAACATGGCATACATGATAATTAATTCTGAAATAAACAAGACAGTGTAAAATTATCATAAATACGAAAGCAGTTTCATAATTTTAGTTTTTTTTTTATTTCCAGCGCAGTAACTTTTAATGCAACACTGCTTTCACTAACGTTTGTCTCTTACTGGACTACTGTCGAATTTGCAGAAAGCTGCCTCTATTAGTTTATTTTGGACAGCCATTGAAAGCAAATTGAAAAAAGTGAATTCGTTATTATTTGTCGATGTAAAAAAATAACACCGAAAGCAAAAAAGGTTTGGTAAGTAAATACTAAGGGGCTCTGCATCATAATCTGCCAAAATCATGCCAAAAACAGTCGATAAAATCCATAGAATAAAATTGTACGATTGGAGAATGAAAGTGCGTGATATAGCTGAGGATGTAGAAATCTCACACAAGCGGGAAAGTCACATTATGTATGAATATTTGGATATGAAAAAGCTTTCGGTAAAATATGTGCCTCGCATGGTCAGACCCGATCATAAGCGAAACCGTGTGGTCACTTCAAAGAAGTGCTTAACGCTGTTTTGGTTCAATCCAAAGTATTTTGTGCTCCGTTTTGTAACTGTGGGCGAAAAATTGAAAAACTAAAGAATATGTGTGCCTTTGGGTCTACGTGTACCAATGAAGGCTAAGATGAGTCTATTGCCAACAGGGTCACGGGCATGGCTACAGTTTTTTGGTATGCATGTGGTGTCATTTATATCGATTACCTTAAAGTAAAACAATTAACCACGACTGTTATTCAGAGCTTTTGAATAGATGAAACAATAATTTGAAGCAAAAACAACGAAGCAAAAAAAAATCTATGAATTTAGCTACGTACTGCTAGTCCATCAAACATACTCTCCAGATTTAGCTCTTCGTGATAACTTCCATCCAAGCTTTTTGCTTTCCTGCAAAGTCTTTGGTGGGAATCGAACTCGCTACCCCCAAACATGTAGATTAGCTCACTACCAATCGGTCTATCGACGCAGTTATTTATCCAAAAAATCGCTGAATTATTGAATTGCCCTCGCTTAGAAATACAGTCTGCGCCTGTAGTAGTCAAATTTCGCATATTTAGCCCAAATATTCTGGGCTAAAGCACTTTTGACTGCTTGAGACCATATCTTTTAAATCCGAAAGATTATTATATAATGTGAACGTGCCTTAAATTTTTCAAATGGCGTCGAATATCATTGTGCTTTGACATCTCCCAGCAAACAATTATTGGGTTTTGGTAAGCAGTAAAATAAAAAGCGGTTCTCATAAGCTCATCCAATAATTGCATTCGAGAATGCTATAAGTGTAAGACAATAATATGAAACTGCATCCTCTCTCGCTTAAAATGGTTTTACACGGCGTGTGTTTGTCATATGACTTGTCAGTTTGATAACCCATATGTAATTTCATGTGTTTGTCAAAATAGACATATTACATAGGGTTAATAATTTTGCTTTCAAACGTACATGTGTAATTACATCTGACATAACCTATAATATATAATTTTTCCGCCACACAGTTTTATATTGCCAACCACAGCTAATGCAAATATGGAAACGTAGTGCTTTTGCCACGCTTTTAGTGCTTTTGGTACCACAAAAAACCTAAAATAGCAAAATATCAAGTTGGCATTACAGGATGTCAGATGCTTTGTCACATCAAAATAGAACACGTTCTAAATGTAAAATGTCATATGTATTGTACACATGGAAAACACACATGTTATGATTCAAAAGCACTTTTACACGGAAGCAGGTATGTTAGCGAATAAGTTTTTATAAAGAATTTCGTGAAGCAAAGAGACCTACTTAGTGGGGTTCCCAAACAAAAATCATGCCTTCTTGCAGGTTGGAAGGGAGAGTCTATTTCTCACTCCCTTACAAACCTGCTTCCAAGTAAACGTAATTTTATGCTGGGCTATGTTATAGACAGGCAAAAATTACGTTGACAATAAGTTAACGTGGAGTTATAGTTACAGCATTTTTGACCAGTTTCCAGGCCGATTGTAATTTCGGTTTGGAGACGGCAGCAAATTGTTTGCTTTTTACTCTGACCAGACCTTCCGTTACGTTTAAGAGCCTTTTTAAACTGAAACATAAAAATGAAAATGGAAGATGTTAAAAGTATGCAACATTGGTTTACATTTGCAACACCTAACATCAATACAACTGTCAAAAAAAATTAAAAATAAGGACGCATTATTTAGCTAATTAAAAAATAAAAATATTCATTTGCAGCAAATATTAATAACTGGAATAATTATCGCTTTGATAGAACAAACCGAAGTGTTAATGTAGTATATTTAAGTTATAGAAAGCATTTTAGAGAAGGGTGATGTAACCAATTTTTTAGTGACGCTCATTTTTAAACAAATATTAGTCATTAACATGTCTTAACAAAAGTCAAACTTCATGTTAAAAAAACATTATTAAAATTTTTTTTTTTTTTTTTTTTTTTTGATATGAAGTTTGACTTTTGTTAAGACATGTTAATATCTAATGGAGACAAGGGGTAATGATGCCACTAAAATAATCTAATTTATTGGGATTTTTCTAGTAATAACACTATAATAATCGAAAGATGTAAAGTGGAACAAACTGAGATAGGAACATCTTGTGAAGATATTGAATTTTAGCCCTGTGCAATTCTTAGATGTCAACATCTTCGCTTATTGATGGTAGATAAGCAAGCCACAGACGATGCGATGAGTTGCACAACCAATTCTAGGAATCGTAGTTTGTACGCGAGTTGTACGAGAATTGTAAGAGGCCGTCTTCACTAGTCAACAAATTGAACAAAACATAAACATGACGCCGGCAGAGCAACGGAATTAATTTGTGCATGTTGTTATAGGTGACGAATGCGTGTTTTTGTAATGTTCTGTTTAAACAATATTTTCTGATTTCCAACAATGTTGTTTGAATGCTTATTGCACAGCAGATAGTACGAGTGCCATTGCGCATCAGATGGCGCTGTTCGCAAATACTACTGTCAACCTAAAATACAACAACAACGTCATTGTCATGTTATAAAAGAGTTTTTATAACAAATGTTTTAAGAACCATGTTAAAACTTGGAAATAACATTAACATGGGCAGTCTACATTTAATAAAAACGTGATGTTAGTGTTAATGTTTATCATTTTATGTCTAATGTAGACTGAGGGTAACATCTGTGGGCTGATTGTATTAAAGTTGTATGTCGGTTGTACCCAAGGCGAATTCATACCAGGTGTGAGCAGTAGAGCAACAACTACAACAAAACAACAACTTTGACATTAGATTAGCAGATATGAAACAATATATTTTTTGACAAGACATTAGCAAAAAACAAGAGCAAAAAACAATCAGCTGGGCTATCGACTCCACCTGGTATGAATTCGCCTTGGTTGTACCAAAGAACAATAAAAATTTGATTTTTTTGTCAAGTTTTACCAACACGTCACATCGTTTGTCTCCCTCTCGCGCACGGTTGTATGTAGTATTTATGTTTAATAATGTTTTGACCACCTTGCAGTTAACATTGAATGTTAAATATAATTTGAGGACGATGTCAATTATAGCATAATGAACGTCATCTTACTTTGAGATAGCTGGGTTGTTAAATGAAGTTGTACATGAAATCATGCATACAACTGATTCCTAGAATTGGTTGTACAACTCATAACAACGTGTATGGCTTGCTTTAGATGTTGATCAGTGTAAAAAAGCTATTGAAAACCTGGCATTACCCCAACAAACCACAAACTTTGAAAGTAGTGATCGCTAACATTGGAGAAAAAATCACCAATTTAGAGAAATATGTTTGCAAGCAACAATTCATTATGCTGTTAAACGAGCTACAATATATTATAATCAATTTTACATCTTAAAACAAAACTTTTCGTGGAAAAAGCGCTTTTTCCAAAGCGGCTTTCATTTTAAATTATGACATAACATTGCTTTTATGCTTTCTGTTTTATTCTACTATTATTTGTCTTACCATTTCCATGACATTCGGGAGAGTTACCCAAAAAACCACATTTAGGTATGTCAGGTGGAGGAAATTCACGGCCACCAGGCCAGTGTATCTTTTTGCCATGTACAGCAGAGTAATTTCTTTAAGAAAAAGTAGTTTATAAATTAAAAAAAATATATTTTTAAGACTATCGCTTACCTATGCAAACCATAGTAATGAGCTACAACAGCAAATTTGCCATTAATTGGATCTAGGTCCAATATGGAATAGTCCGCATCGCGATCACCATTATCGTCAATTCTCACATGACCGGTAATGCCATGAAAATCACGATTCCACATGCGTCGTGTTATAGCCATGCCATCACGTATATCTTCACCCTCGGTTAATGTTTCATTTAAGGCCATACCCAGCAGATAAACCCCATCATAGAAAGCACCAATAAAAAAATTTACCTTTAATTAAAAAATACGTAATTACAATTAATTTGTTGGCAATAATATTACATGCAACTACCTCTTCTCCCTCGCTAAATGTATAATTGTAGTTTGTCAAAGCCATTTCTCTAACATTTTCAGAAAATCCCTGATATTTTGGACTGGATGGCTGTAATAAAGAGACACGTAAAAGAGCTTCGTAAGCTTTACGAGCTCGTCCATCATCTTGATCGCCCAGTTCCCAGTCATGATCACCCCAATATGAACTCTAGTAAAAAAAAAATATGTTATAAAGGGTGTTTCATTAAGGGCTTCCTATATTTAAATTTAAATAAAACAAACTGTGTATGAGATACATATGATCGAAATTTTTTATTCGTTTGGAAGGCCTATAATTGCTAAAATCGAGACGCTTGGCGTCGAGCATCTGAAGCGTCCATTATCAGGCTGAATTTTATCGTTGGCATGGTTATGTTGGCTTTAAAGATCGCTGAGGCTTAGGCATAGACCTGCGAAATAAAAAAAACTCCACATGAAAAAACCTAATGGTGTCAATCTCGGTGGCCAGTTCACATCACCTCCACATAAGATGACTATGCTCTCAAGTCGCCTGTGCAGAATGTCCAAATGTGGTCAAGATTTATGTCGATACCTTGCCGCGGGTCCTTACTCGACGGTGGTCTTACCACCGAGTGAAATAAAGACGTAGACTAGCGCCCCCACTGTGTAGCAACGGCGCACTCTTCGATAACGTGCCCTGTGTAGGAGGCACGATATACGAATTTTTAGGTGTGTCGCATAGTCACAGTGAGTAGCAATTTTAGGAACATGGCAAGCCATGGACCCATGTTCTAACCTCTTGCTTAGGGGTTGGAGACTCTCCAACTCTTTCTGTTGAGAATGCAACAGCACATTTTGATCCACAATGCACCCACCCTCCATACATCGATCTTAAACCACAACCACCACGTGTAACCCCGAAGGGGACCTCACCAATAACCGGTCACAGCGACAGGGGGTCTCTGTGGGGCTACCGATTCCCTTGATACCAGTCCTTTGGGCACTGGTCGGATCTCGAAGAGAACCCGTGTTATAAAACAACAGAACTTTTCTTCCAGATTTGTGCACCATGAACCCTAGCGTCCCCGTAAGCACCGCGTCAAGGGGGGTGTGCAGAATGTCCAATTTTATATAAAACCACATACTGTTGGTGTCCATATTATCCAATTTAGGCCGAAGGAAGTTCGTAACCATCTACTTATAGAGCCCGCAGCTGACGAAGATGGCCTTTCCAAAGTCGTCCTCAAGGAAATATGGACCGATGTGGCAACCTGCCCCAAATTCACACCAAACAGTGACTTCTTCAGGATGCTTTGGACGCTCTTAAATCTCATGTGAATTGGTCCAGAAGTGGTCCTTATCGCTAAAGATGATTTTACGATAAAAATTATGATCAGTTTCCAACTTTTTTGATAAAACAATTTTCCATGGTGATTTGACAAAACAGACTGAATAAATGACAGCCAACTCGCCGTTGCAGCTTGATCGCTTACAGCCATCAAAGTTCTTAAGTTTCTACTGGAAGACCCTTTATTTTTCTTTTTTAAGTCATTTAATTTTACCTGGAATATTTCCACATCCAAAAATACCCAATCGCCATTCGTCATACCCAAACTATAAGCGGCCAACATAAATTTTCTCACTAAAGTGCCACGTACAGACAAAATAACAACTGCAAATAGAAGATTAATATAAAAATTAAATTGGAAAAGTTTGTGAAAAACCAAAGCAGCTTTTCTAACCTCTAGCATACATGCTGGCATCTCTTAGATAAAGTTCGTACGGTTCCTGTTCATTGCCATTCAATTCACGTACAAAACTCAACAATCCCTCCTGTCTTAAGCCATATTCCAAGTTTTTACCCACCGTAAGGGAGAATAAATCAGAACGATCCACCAGCAAAGCAACATGTTTCCAATTAAATTGACGAAATACACTGGCGAAAACTAATTTCAAACGACATTGACAATAGGACATGCGCGTTAAGGTGGGATATTTCGTTTTATCTTTAAACATGCCCTGCAAAAATAGAGAAAGTGAAAACAAAATTAAAGATTTTATTTAAAGGATGGTTGGTTATTCCGGAGTAAAATTATTGTATAAATTTAATTTAACCCAGCATCAACAACTGCATAAAATAATCTAGAAAATGTTTTAGAGGAGTTCATTTAAAAAAATAAGGTGGAAAAGGGAGTTAGTGGAGAAAATACAAAAAAAAAAAAAAAACAATTGTGTATGGGTGTCTCCATGAAGTTATTGGTAGTGCGCTAATCTACCAGTCTGGTGGTTGCGGGTTTGTTTTCCACCAATGATTCTAAATGTTTTCTGCAGACAAGCCAAAAAAATATTCATAACTGAAAGAAAAAGCGGATTAAGATTCTCAACGAAGGGTCACAACTGAACTCGTTGGACCAAAACCGAGAACTGCGCTTGTAAATGGTTTAGTCAGGCCCTAAGTTAACAAATGGATAGACTCCAACAATCTGATAAAAATTGATCTATCCATGGCCAGCAAGATACTGAGAATCTATTCATATAATAAAATATCAACTCATTTCTAGTCTGTCCCCTAGCATCCTGATTCCAATAAAGGATACTTATTTTCAAGAGAGAGTGGAGAAGAAGTAGTAAAAGTACGTCTTTTTTCGCCGATTAAAAGGTACTACATACTTTAAGACATCTTTTATTTTTAAAAGCGGGATATTTTAGACACAGTTGTGCAGCAGATGGCGCTGTTTTAAAATAATAACAAAATATGAATAACTTACCGCCAAATAGCCAATTGAATAACATTTGTATTTGATTTGTTTTTTTTTTTTTTGCTTTGTGGAATTACATTGCTTTCAAATATTTTAAACACCTTTTACAGAGCTTTACAATAATTTTTAGAATTTTAGAATTTTATCCAGTGATGGCTACCTTTATATAAAGTAAATACGTACACGTGAAGTACTATAAAAGTAGGAGTCTTAAAATTTGGTGTCGATTACTTTCAAAGCAAAATCGAACAAAATATTGTTAGGACGTAACAGCAAGTCTGGATGGGGCATTGCACACGAAATTGGATTTCTATGCCAATGATGATCATGGTCCTGTCGACCATGTTCTAAAATTGCTAATCTGTTCTATGAAAGCTCCATTAAATTTTTAATCAATTTTTTTAAACACTCTTTCGCAACGCTTCAATATTATTATTATTATTGGACGTTCAGCGTTTAACTGAATTTGCAATTACTCTCTTCACAATCAATAATATTTCGATCAAATTTGTACAAAATTTCTGAACTACAGTAGTCAAACTTTTATTTTTTAGATATTGTTCAACAAATAAAACATGTTGTTATTTCATATACTTACATACATACATACATACATTTTTATCCATGTAAGCATACATACAGTGGTGTTCCATAAAATAGAGACACCTTTTACTACATATTTCGAACAAGAAAAAACATAATAAATCTTTATAAAAAATTTTAAGGTTTTTATTTTTGTGAGACCGAACAACTGCCCAACTAAATTTAGTTTACTATAGACCGGTTTTGATCAAAAACTTAAAATGGAAAAAAAAAATACGTAAAAACATCAAGATTTTAGATGTGCAAAAAAATAGAGCCATCCACTTCAATTATCTAAAAAACACAAAATTCCAAAAGATGAATAGAATAATATATGTACTTTAATTATAGTTATTTATTACCTTAGTACTAAGTGGAATATAAATTATTTTTGATAACGGGTAAGCACTGTTTTGGCATAGGGTCAACGAGTTTTTGGCATGTCTCAATTGGAATATTACGCCATGCTCCTTTAACTAATGCCCACAAGTGATCTTAATTAGTTGCATGTTTTCCCTTAAGAGCTGATTTAATTATTCGCCACAAGTTCTTAATGGGAGCAGGCCTGCTTAAAGCAAATACCCCATATTTTTCAAACCAATCTTTTGCCCACTTCTTGCTGAAACACAAATCGAAGCGTCATTTCTTATTCTGCGTAAGCCATCACATATCTGTTAAGGAGATTTGTGTAAAAAATAGCATCCATTCTTTCTTCCACTCGTACGGTAGACCCAGTTCCAATATATGAAAATACCCCCACACCATAATATTTTCGCCACCGTGTTTAATGGTCTTTATGGTGTATTGAGGAAGACGTTTGGTGTTTGGTGGTCTTCGTACACAATGGCTGCTTGTCAGAGTTAAATAAAATTAGTTTTGATTCGTCAGACCACAAAGATTCTTCAAGTGAATTAAGCACAGTAAAATGTAGAAAGTGAAACTGGCTCTATTTTATGGAACATCAATCACTGTGTGTACAAATAAATGTTTATAAGAGTATGACTGTGGAAAACAATATCAGTAACCAACTCTCACTTTACAAATAAATAACATTATGTTGCATCCTAATAGTTGTTGTGGTTTTTATTGCCCTTGAAGCGTTTCAATCAATGCGTTTTCACTCGTATTGAAATTATTCAATGTCAATGTCAGATTCTTTTAATCAAAAACTCAAAAAAAAAATAATTTACACGTGTCCACGTACATATGTACGTATGTGCATGTATTTATTTACTAATAAGGCTCTTTCACTTTAGGCCTTCTATAAGATATGCTTCTCTTAGATATTCTATTTTTACATCTCAAATTTTGTATGGCAAAAAATAAAGAACATAGAAACCGTTATAAAATCAAAAATGTTCACTTAACTGCCCTGAGGGCTTCTTTCATTATAATTTAAATGAGTGCGGGTTCGAGTCCAAAAAAAAAAAAATAAGAAAAAATATACAAACAGATCTAAAATAAATTTGAAATGATTAATAAGATAATTTAGACAAAAAATATTGCGTCCTTGCAATATTTTGTTTGATTTTACTTCGCAAGCAACCCACTCCAAAGAACCTTACTTTTTTAGTGCCGCCTTAAACTATGCGGCATAGTTTAGGGCGGCACGTAGTGCTTCAGTTATGGTTTAAGTATTTACTTTATAAAACAGCGCCATCTATTGCGCTAAAAATTTAAGTATACATATCCGGTTAGTGCTTCAGTTATGGTTTATGTATTTACATACTTTATACATATAATAAGGTAGTAGTAACTTATTTCCGTCTATCGGTGTCTATCTCTGCTTTTATTTACGTTCGCTTCTCGTAAAAACTACTGAATGGATTTCAACAAAATTTTGCGAGGACGTACCTACATTAGTATCCTGATCCCAATATAGGATACTTTTTTTCGCAAAAATATCTTATTACCAAGAGAAAGTGGAGAAAAAAGTGGATAGTAAAAGTACGCTTTCCGGTATAAAAGTACTGCTTAGTACGGCACCTTTAATTTTTAAAAGTTGTATATTTTAAAACAGAGCTGGTTTTAACTGCTTAGTACGGCACGGCACCTTTAATTTTTGATATTTAAACACAGATGGCGCTAACAAAATATTAATTACTTACTGCCAAATTGCCAATAGAAAAAAAATTGTATTTGGTTTAAGTCGCGTATGTGTTGTATAATTTGGTTATTTTTTGAAACACATACATACATACTTAGGTAATTATGTGATTATATTATTTTTGTTATTTAGCGTTAGTTTTTAAAATTTTTTAAGAATACTACAACTTGAGTGTGGCTATAAAATTCTGGTATTGTTAGTTTCTTCTTGGTTTAGTTGCATTTTTCTTTTTTAGGTGCTACTCTATAAAAGTAAGTCTTACAATAGGTGTGGAATACTTTCAAAGCAAAATCGAGCAAAATATTATGAGGACACCCACGACGTGGCGGGCACAGCTAGTATTTATATAAAGGGTCTCATCCTTACTAAAATAACTGCGTACTTTCAATGATTTTTCTCCACCTTCTTTTGGAAATAAGATAATTTTGCGAAAAAAAGGTATCCTATCTTGGAATCTGGATAATAAGGTACCTCCTCACAAAATTTTGTAAAAATCCATTCATTAGTTTTTATGTGATGCGAACACAAAGAAAGAAGGATAGACAGACAGACAGACAGCAAATGAGTTACTATTTTATTATATGTATAGATTTTTGGTACGAAAAGCCTTCTAAAAGGCATTAAATTGAAGGCTTTCTAGACAGACAATTTTTAGAAGACAGTTTCCAGAGGTTATAGCAGGCATGCTCCGCAATGACAACTTGTGTATAAAATATATGAGTATGGAATGCGACTAGGTTTCATTAAGCTTAGTAAAAAGGCCTTCTATGAGGCCTTAATACTTCTCCTCTTACAGCTGGGTTAAGTTTATTCATTTATTACATTTGTGGAATGAATTGAATTAGCACACACGCAAAAAAATATGATATGTATGTATACTTTCATTGGGACTTTAATTCCTATTGATGAGGAAAAAATCATGAAAGTGGTATAAGTCCATTTGAAGCAAAAATAAATCGTAACATTCGTAAATTCATAATAAAATTTAAAAGATGTACAGCGTTAAAAAATCCTTTATTATCTCGGTACATTACAAATATAGACTCCCAACGCTTTCAAAAACAACAGCTCACTTAGTTTTAGTACTTAGTTTTGCATCTATTTTACACATTACTATGTTGATATTGTATACTGTAACAATTTACAATACTTACGGTGCTCTCGTTTTTCCACTTGTGTATTCTGCCTAAAATACCAGATGTTACAGTCAATTCTCCTTCGGAGGGTGGCTAAAGACATTAAATAAGATAATAAACATCAGCAATTGTAAAACGTATTTATATATAAAAAACAATATAAAATTAATATTAGGATATAAAACTGCAGGTTTAAAATTGTAAAGGGTGACCCACACAAAAAAAAAATTAATACATTCGCCTTAATATTTTCCATCCTTAGTAAGACTACCTGATAAATGTGCCTTGAGGTATCCTCAATACGAAGGGGAAATAATAAGGCGAACATTTTTTAATTTTTATATGGATTTTGACAATTTTTTTCCTTCAAATAGTAAAGGGTGGTTAAAATTAAAGGGTCGATATTGATATTGAATAAAACACAAATTATTTAGGAAATTATTGTCATTTCTTTTTATTTTGATAATATTGGTATGGTTCTATTATATATGGAACATGGCAGACTTCCATCCGATGATCCAAATTTTCGATAACGCTGCGGCATAATTGAGGTTCTACGCCGTTAGTGTGCCGAATTATCTCATCCTTTAGCTCTTGAATTGTTGCTAGCTTTTCGACGTACACATTTTCTTTCAAATAATCCCAAAGAAAGAATTCCAACGGTGCCAAATCACATGATCTTGGCGGCCAATAGACATCGCCACCACGTGAGATAACACGGACATTGAATTTGGCACCGTCCTGTTGAAACTACATATCGTCTACATCCATATCTTCCAATTCGGGCTATAAAAATTTCGTTATCAACTCACGATAGCAACTGTCTGACCGGCCTCATTTTGGAAAAATACGGCCCGATGATGCCGCCAGCCCATAAACCGCACCAAACAGTCACTCTTTGTGGGTGCATTGGTTTTTAGACAATCACTCTTGGATTATCATTCGCCCAAATGCGGAAAATTCTGCTTATTGACGAATCCATTGAGGTGAAAATGTGCCTCATCACTGAAGATGATTCTCTTCGAAAATTGATCATCCAACGTTGCCATTTCTTGCCACCATTCTGACCATTGACGACATTTGGAATGATCAAGAGGATTTAGTTCTTGAGTCAATTTCACCTTGTAAGCGTGTAAATGTAAGTCTTTATGCATAATGTTCATCAACGACGAGCGTGAGGTGGACGGCTCTCCAGCCACACTATCGCGAACAGCAGCAATATTTTCTGCAGTACGAGCTGTACAAGCATGCACTGGTGTTTTCACATCTCCTACAGACCCGGTCTGCTCAAATTTTTGCACGGGTTTTCCGATTGTAAGCACATTTGGACGTTTAAATTGACCGTAAAAATCACGAAATGCACGATATGCATTTTGATTTGAACGCACATTTTCATAATAAGCCTGAATAATTTTAAAAAGTCGCTCGATTGAGTATCTTTCCATGGTTCAAATTGAGTTAGTCTGACATTAAGAAATGTCAAATTAAAAACAGAAAAAAACTTGACGTTTAGGTGTGGTTCACATTCAACATCGGCCCTTAAAATTTAACCACCCGATAGTTTAAATGTCATACTCCATATAAAAAGGAATTAAAAAAAATGTCTTAATATTTCCTCTCCGTATTGTGAGGCTACCTGATAAGTGTGCCTGTCGCTACTTCCAAATAAAATTCATTTATTCTTTTATTCAATTCATGTGCTTGAAGTGTTGTAAATAAAGTTTAATCACCAAAAAGCATGTCGGTAATTAAAACATAATTGCCCCCTCACAGACAATTAATTTCAAACTTAAATAGAATTGATTCACATCGAGAATCCAATTCAAGATTAAAAAACCACAATACACTAACCTGATCTCCCATGCCTGTTATAATGGGTGAATTCCAATAGGCAGCCAGTCTAGCAACAGGTTCTAAAGCAAAAGCACATGCTGGTCCTATAAAAGCGATAACGTCGTCTTTAAAATGCATATCAGCTGCCAGGCCAGGAGCTTTGGCACCCGAACAGGAAGGATAACTGTAAAAACGAGATGAAAGCAAACAAATGTTTAAGCAAAATTAAATCATTAGAAAAAATATCCAACAAAGGAAAATAAAAAACACAGAAAGTCATTAATTTTAAATAAAATCATTGCTTATATTATTTGGTACCTCTGTTTTCTTTTCTGATTTCAATAATGTGTTGCTTAAAAGAAAAAAGAAAAAAAAAACGTAGTGCTCACGGTATCTTAAAGATACAAAAGCCAGAGCGTTTAAATACGAATTTAGAGAACAGCAATTAATTACAAACGATTAATTTTGTGAACCTCTAAAGTCGTTTAAGTATCAAGAGCAACAACTTATTTAAATAGAAGCAGAAGAATAGAACTTAAACTCTTAAAACATTAAAAGTGAAAGCAACAAGTAATGTTTTATTTTACACACTGCACGATGTGGCACAATGTCAATATGATTGTATTTGTTTCAATAGTTTTATAGCTACAGTTATGTACAGTGTAACTGCTCAAAATAGCAGCGATTTTATTAAACGACAGCAAAAAGAAATTTTTTCTTAATAGACAAACCCGAATAGGCGCGTTATCCGTAACGCTGTCTAGCGCCTAGATTTGGCGCTGAAATGACAAACTTAACACCCCATCTTCACTAGTCATCTATTTAAGCAAGACATAAACATAACGTATTAATTGATTCCGGTTGTTATAGGTGTCATGTCATTTTTTCTTTGAACATAATTTTTTTTTTCAACAATGTTGTCTGAGTGGTTATATCAAAGCATATAGTAATAGTACGAATAAGCAACCAAACCAAAATAAAACAACAACGTCATTGTCATATTATAAAACAGCTTTTATAACAAATATTTTAACAACGATGTTAAGACATTAACATCGGTAGTCTACACCTAATACTAACATGATGTCAGTGTTAATATTTATCATTTTATGTCTAATGTAGATGGGAGTAAATAAAAGCGCAACGAACTGTCAACAGTAATGTACACTTATTTTGTTTAATAAAATGTAATAAATTGATACTCAAATTAGAGATAAAATCGCTAGTTAAAGCACAAAGTAAAATAAAATGTTATTAATTTTCCACAAAAACAACAAAAAATAAGTTTGTTTGCGGCCAACTTCCCTGTTTAACGCTCTGTTAAAATCGGATTTTCGAATTACGAAGCGTTGCATGACTGAAGGAAATTTTTTTATTATAAATTAACATTTTATTTAAACTAGTTACATTGTAAGTAAGTAATTTTTTAGTATTTAGGGAAATAAAGGGTTTGTGGAAAATTGGTGGGATATAGTAAGATGTAGTAAGTCCATTACATCTTTACGTTGTTCTTCTATTATTGGTATAATGAACTCGGAATTGTCATCCAAAGAAGTTTTATAAAACATCTTATATGTAGCATTTTTTAGAAATCTGATGCAGTGTATTTTTAGCCAAGTCACAGCTATTCTATTGGTTTTAAAGTTTGAACTGATTCATCGGAAGACGATATTAGTCTTATTCGTTTCCATTTCTTGGGAGCATAACTTATACTTCTTTGCCGTATAATGTCTACAATTAACTATAAATAGTACATTTTTATATTAATAGGAGTACCTGACATACCTGATAATACGCTAATAATTAAGACAAGTAAGACAAAATTACTAATAATTATTTTGGCAAACTTTGAAAACAGACTGACTTATGCCACTATCAAAATATTCAGTAACTGTATTTTCTTTACCAACAAAAAAATAAACTCAATTTTACAATTTAATTTTCGTGTCATACTTTGAATTACTTCAGATTATGTTATTTTAAGCCTGGTACTCTGTTCAGTTTTTCATACGGAATGGTGTCAAACTACATACATAAAAAATTTCTATGAAAATGTCATGAAAAATGTTGCAGAAATAGTACTCTGTTTTTGCTGCGGAAAAACATTGAAATTTTTCTGGCAACATTTTATCAAAGCTGTGAAATAAAGCAAAGGGGCATTATTTCATGTGGAATTTTTCAAACAAATAGCTGATAAACTGGATTTTTTTTTTTGACTTATACCACTTTCAAAATCAAGAGCTCATATACTCTATAGGAGTTAAGAGAAGTTAATAGAAGTTAAGAGAAGTGTATAAATAAATACTATTTACGGGTTACCATTAAGCTTTAGGAGAAGATGACAAATTGCAATTGCTGCAATAAAAATTGCACGATATAAACTCAAATTCAATATTTAAGAAGAAACGAGAAAGATTGCAGCGACAAAAGTTGCATAATGTAATTCGACACTTTGATTATTTTTTGAGTACTTAATATCCAGTAGTAGTTAATCAATACTTTTAGGTAAGTATTTTTAGAAATAAACTGAATAGAATATTTGAAAACTACGGCTATAAATTTCAGTTGCTACTATGTCAGTGGCACCATGTTCCTTATATAAATTACAGGATAATACAGGATGAGTGCTCCATTGAAAACTATTGAGTAGTATCGAGTAATTGAAAGTAGCAGAAATTGGCAGCAACGCACTAAATAGCGTGGTATCCCTAAGCTGTGTAATTAAATATTTTAAGAAAAATAAATACATACATATATTGGGAAAAAACCAATGTTTCTTATTTATTAAAACTTTTTTGTAAATTATAGAACAATCCATAGCAAAAATGTTTAGCCATTGTTTTCAATTCTTTACTATTTTTATTCCCTCTATCTTAAGAAAGTCTTGTCCTTTTTGTTATTGTATGAAATCAACAAATTAATGATATTAAATGCCACGACAGTTAAATGAATGAAATAAGAAAATTGTAATAAAAACTGCTTAAAAAATTATTGTTAAAGAAAACAAATTTAATTTCTTAGAAGACACATCAATTAATAATAAGAAGATAATAAAACTAAAAAGTGAATAAAACTTGAAGCAATGAAAAATATGTATTGCACTCTTTGATGACTGACAAGCTTTCTATAGAGACTTTTTAGGTTTTCACAGATGCAGCATTTCAGTACTTATAATCTTAATATCCAATTATTGTGCTCTTCTGCCTAATCAGTCCATAAATCATTCCTAAGATGGTCTAGTTTTTTATTAAAATATTCTTGTAGAGTCAAGCAGTCGCACATAAGGTGCTGTAAAAATTCTTCCTTGTCCAAACAGCTCGTGCAGTACCCGATCCATGGGGTGCCTATATTTTTCGACATATATTCGGCTATACAGTAGTATGTAAAAAAAAAAATATAAAGCTCCGCTTAGAGGCTAGGAGTGCTATAGTCCAGCTCTTTCTTAATGAGAGCTAAATGTTTCTGCATATTCACTTTCTAATAATTTTCTTATATTCAAAAACTTTTATTTTTGCTTGCCGACGACCCATGAGCACCATATCTAATATGGTATTGAACATTGTCTTATACTATAGCTAAGTCCGGTTTCACACTCGCAATTTATGTTTCTGAAACATTTTGTCAATACTTTAAAAATTTTATTTCTGACGAGCCATTTTTATGACGAAGAGATCAAACACAATAAAGAGTCACAGCAGAGTTTCATGTACATTTTATATAATCACCCAACAACAAATGCATGTGTTGCAGAAACAAAAATTGCAAGTGTGGAACGGGACATATGGAAGGCCGATCTTGGGTAGTCTGACATACTACATAATTTCTATAAACCTTTCGAAATAATAGAAAAAATTAATGGAAAAAATTCTCTTCAATCCATAGTGATTTTATGGACATTTAAGAATACCGTGCCTTCAATAAGTCTTGGGCTGTCACTACCCTTTACACACTACTGTAGTAGTTTCATACTGGCGGCTGGTAACTCTCGATCTTATTTTTCTAATCAAAAAGTCTATTATAATTGCCAGCATTTATAAAAGGCTGTGGTGACCCATAGTATTCTCGACACCTACACTGTGTTCCGGAAAGAGATTTATGCTATATAAGAGTCTTTAAGGAGGAGCCAGAGATAATTGGACTATCTTATATCGAATGATTAAAATGTTTCTTCATTGATGGATGATAGCAAACCAAACTATTGATTGAATCCAGCACAATATTTGGTATGATAGAAGCCAACACATCACAGCGTTGACCTGCGATTGAAAAGTCTTTACTTAAGCGCTCTAATGGTTGTGGGAGGGCTATAAAAAAAGGAAAATTTTATTGACGGTGACTCTATTTTTGCAACTAGTGAATCTGAAGTAAAAGTCCACGACGATAGTTTTGACTTCAGACTACACTACAAACACCTAGCAGCTCTCCATAACCAGGTGACCCTAATTCAAAAGCAGATGAGGCATGAACATATTCGACTAATGCTGTTAGAGTTTTTAAACCAAATCTACTACGTCAATCAAATAAAATATACATATACTTGAAAGCATGTGATTACTGCTCTTTGCCTTTGCTTTAATTCTGTGGAAAAAATCTCTCGATATGAATTAGTTTCAATACCTGTTATTTGATATCGAATAGGCAACGATACTCCACGAGTAAAAATTTCGATACGATAAAGGTATCGTTTCATCCCTACCTTATGGATATCGCTCCTGGCTATTTAGATAAAAATAACAGCGTTTCAAGGCTTTTGTTAATACAACACAATTTTATATAACTGTGACCTTGAAATTGAAAAAGTTTACAAGTTTTTTTTCTTTACTTACCTTGCTTGAACTTTCCGTAAGGTGATATTATGTGGATGTAGAAATTCTTTATTAATAACATCCAAAGCTAAATCTACAGCGGGGCCACAACGTTCCAAGTCAAAAGGTGAATCTAACAATAAGAAAGAAAGTTGATATAAAACGACAATTTAATATAAAAGGACATTTTGGTATAAAATATATTAAAAAATAAAAAAAATAAAAAACAAAGAAACATTCAGTGTTTGCATATTTTACACCACTCTCTCTCACACACACTTATACACATATTTACATATGCAAATACACTTACTATTGTTCAGTTAACTGTTTATTAATTCCATATCATATTACAACAATTATGCACGAGATGTGTTCAAAACCTAAAGGCAGAATTAAAGGCTGCTTGCAAAATAGATTTTTTTTAACAAATAGGTGTTTTGAAATCTGAACATACTGAACTTTAATTTGAAATAATAGAAAGTTTGATAGTACAACACTATGGATAAACTAGACATTCGAATGTACAAATGGTTTTAGTTAAAATCAATTAAATCAATCAATTAAAAGATTTTAAAATTCTTAAAAAAAGGACTTCATATTCGAAATGCAAATTCGACAGAAACAAAACTGGTTGTAAAGTTTTCTAAAACTAACTTTGTTATATTAAAAATTTTATTAGTCGAACTATCACTGTTGCCAACTTTTTTTTTACGATTTCCCACCAAATTTGTATTGAAAAACGCCAGAAACCGCTAAATTGTTTGTTTAGCGGTAATTAATGTAAAAAAAATAGATAGAAATATAAACAATTTAATTCCAGTATATTTAAATTTATGTACTTAAATTCTAAAGCGATTTCTGTTCAGTAGGTTATGCCATTTAATTATGGATTTAATGACTATGACTAAGTGAAATTTAATAAAAATTAAAGGAAATTATTCAGTTAACCGACAGCTTGTCGCATTCTAGTCAAACTTTAAAGTAATTTTTATCAGAGTTAGGAAAGATTTATTCGTTTCTAAAAATTAAACCCTTCTCAAACAACAACTTGTTGTCGATTGGATTTATTTATATCCAATCGACAACAGCCTGCTTAGTTCATTTTTAATACAGTTCTATTTTCAACGTTTATTAATAAAGTCCATTCTAAATGGTTATGTAAGCAAACAGAACTTGGAATGTCGAAAATCCTCACATAGTTTTTAAGAACCTATTGCGCTCAGGCTTTTTTGTTACAATACAGTTGCTATTAAATTCAAAAGTGTAACTTAATTTTACAAGAGTAGTAACTAATACCTTTTGCTGAAGTGACACAAATGCAACCCACAAAACACAAGAACACTTACTTACTACCGGACCACATCCAGATAAGTTTGTTGTTTTGTTTATATCTCATCCTGGTGGAGTAATTCGTCCAATATATTTTTGAAATAATAAATATATTTTTGTGCTGTTACTTACGGTATTCGACACAATTTGTAAATGTTTTAAAAAATACCATGTCACCTACCTCATAGTCACCGTAACAATCGGTTTATTTTGAATAAAATTTTAACCCAGAGCTAGTTATTTATCACTTATATCAAATTTTAACTTTAAAAACGGCACTAAAAGTGCTATTGCTGAGGAGTCGTACTTCTCGCAGGAAAGATGTGAGAACCACAAAGTCATGAAAATAATTTTCTACTGGCAATCTGTGCAAGTTTACTTTGTTCAAATGCATTGGCTATTTGACAAAAATTATATGTGTTAAAATCAATTTAACCCTAGCTTCCAATGACCTAACGGTACCAAATTCCACAATTGCTTTTTCCAATAGTTTTCGAACAAACGTAAAAACATATACAAAGCATATTTAGTCATTTAACTGCTCTAAGAACGTGATCATTGAAAGGCTATACGTGTTAGTGGTAAGCGTATATTTTGCGTACGTCAATTATACGTGGCGTTAGTAATAAGAGTATAAATTTGTAGAAGTATTTTATGTAATAAATGATAAAAGCAATTAGGAAACCGAAAAATTCCAAGCGTGGTCTCAACTTCAACTTTAACACGGTAGTGTTAAAGAGGCGGAGAAAGATTTTGAGAGCCATGACAGTTTCGCTGATAAGAATTAACGTGGTGATCTGTGTGTATTTTGTTTTTATTTGTTCGGGGACAGCGACAAATATATCTTGGCAACTCTAGTGGAATGAGAGAAAAATAAATTACTCTCAAAAACAAACAAACCACACAAACATAAATGTGAATGTATGTGTGTGGGGATCCCTGTTTTAAATACAGATGAAATGTTAAGCCAAGCTCAAGGCGAATTCATACCAGGTGTGAGCAGTAGAGCAACAACTACAACAAAACAACCACTTTGACATTAGATTAGCAGATATGAAACAATGTATTTTTGACAAGGCATTAGCAAAAAAACGAGAGCAAAAAACAATCAGCTGGGCTATCAACTCCACCTGGTATGAATTCGCCTTGGCCAAGCTTAAGTTCGTTTTATTTATTCTCTCTATTTAATTTTTATTACTCTGTCTAAAAGAGAATATATAGAACAAACTTAAGCTTGACTTCAAGTTCCATCTGTCTCGAAATTTAATTTTTTTAATTTATTTTAAGTAAAGAGCTGCATGAATGTTTTGATTTTCTGTCTATTGAGAATGAAGCGAAAAAATAACTCTAATTGAGAATACATCTAACGAATGAAACGAATATTTACTCTATTCGCTGAGAGGCCAGCAATAGAAACGAAACATACACTCTGAATATGTGAATGGTATTTGTGGTTGAGAGCGCGATCTACTCTCATCATTCCAATTTTGTATGGAATTATTAGAATGGTAGAGAGTGTTTAGAATGCAAATGAAGCTCTTACATTGATTGTGGTTAATGTTCGTCGTGCAGTTGTATTGTGCCAAAAGAAGAATAAAAAAATGGATTGCTAAAATGTAAATGTAATTTGTAAATACATACATAAGTGAAATATGTGAAATGTGTAAACTGGTAAATTTAATCATTTATCACAAAGTTGGTCTCTATCTAAATCCTCCTGCTAACAAACTTCTATCTTCTATCTTCTATTACTTCTTAAGTAGAAGTAATAGATGAATGCAAGCGCTAAATGATGACATATGATGACGATTTATGTGGTCAAGGCATCCAAAGTCCACCACATATTGTAAAACTCTCCATAAATTTGGAATCTCTGGAAGATTTCGTGGGACAGTCAAATATAATAGAATCGAGCGATAGAGTGTCTGACAATATTGGACGATATAGTACTTTAAATGTTGCGTTAAATGACAACTTTAATGTACTACAATGGTGGGACTTTCACAAAATTGAGTTCCCTTTGCTGTATAAGGTAAGTTGCACAATATTTGCAACACCGGCTAGCAGCACTTTTTCCGAAAGATTTTTTTCTTCAGCTAGGAACTTGATTACCGAAAGGAGGACCCGTATTGTTTCTAATGACTCTACAGTTGGTAAATTAATGTTTTTGCATTCTAACCTGGCGAAAAATAGTAAAGCGCAGTAACAATTTTTCACGTTTTCATATTAATTTAATTTTTTTTTGTTAACTTTTTTGTTTGAATATTTTCTAAGAATGCTTTTTAAAGAATAAAAACTTTTGCATTAAATTAAAAAAATGTTTTTAATTTAATGCTTTTAACTCAAGCAAATGTTTTCTTTGTTTCGCTTTTTGAAATGAATCAATAATCTATTCGATCTCATATCTCATGTTTCATTACTCTCATGTCTCCATACTCTCATATTTCCATTCTCTAACAACAACAAACATTTTTTTAGTTTGATTGCTCGTTTCGCTTTTACAAATGCGAGTACGAAGACTGTTTGAAAATGTGAGAATGTGTTGAACAGCGTTTTAAGCATACTCGTGCAGATGTCTAATTTTAAGCTTCGTCTTAAATATATAAACAATCATTGAAAAACAAAATTGTCGGGAAAGTTGACTTTAACTAAAAACCAAAATTGACGGTAAAGTGACCTAAAACGAACTAACACTTTTAGCATTGCCTTTTATATTATTTTTATGTGGTACGAATTCTTTTTTGGAAAATAAAAATTCTTTAAAATAAATTTATTATTAGCTTTGCTCTAAAATTTGTTTGTTTTTACATATTAAAAAAATTGATTTAGTCGCTTAAAACAAAAAAAAACAAAATTGGCGCTTAATTTACTTTGGTTTTAATTTTTTTAAGTGATATGAAAAACTTAAATTTATAAGAAACTTGTTTAAAATTATAAAAAAGGCAAAAATACACTCACATTATTTGTGTAAATTAGTAAGAAAAGAAATCAGCTTCTATGAGCTTACATGTGCCGAATATTATGTAGTTCTTTCTAAAATATATTTTCTTTACTTTTTCAATAATTTTCAATTTAGAGATTCCTTATTTTTTTCAATTAAAGCCTAATACTCTGTTCAGTTTTTCATGTGAAATGCTGTCAAACTATGTACATATACATAAAAAATTTGTATGAAAAAGTCATGAAAAAATGTTGCAGAAGTAGTACTCTGTGTTTACTGTGGAAAAACATTGAAATGTTTCTGGCAACATTTTACCAAAGCTGTGAAATAAAGCAAATGTGCATTATTCAAGGGGATTTTTTTTTTGTAAATTTTTTTGTGGAAAATTTTGTAAAACAAAGTGGTATATTTACATAAAAGCAATAAAATCGTAAAATTCTTCCAAATCGCGAGATAGACACCACATTTTAAATAAAAATATTCCGATTAAAAGAAATGTTTGTAAATGTATTCAAAGTTATTTTTTTACATTTTTTAAGTTCTGATGAATGGAAAGTTTTGATAAATAATTGGAGTCTTTATAATACTATCTAAAATTATTATAATTTAATCGGAAAACTTTGAACTTCAATAAGAAACTTTTGCAACTGGTTGCTGGTAAATTCTAAAGTATAGTTGAATTCAATAGAAAACGGTGTAATATTACACTGTGGAACAAATTCAAGTTAGCAATAGTTAGGTCGATTCTGAGAGTGAAGGGTGAAAATAGAGGCTAAATTAGAAGACCCGTATCGCGGCGTTTGTTTATGTTAGTTCAAATTTTTTTTTTTTTTTTTTAATCGACCTTCGAAAAAAAAATCGAACTAACATAAAAAAACGCCGCGATACGGGTCTTCTAATTAGGCCTCAATTTTCACCCCTCACTCTCACAATCAACCTAACTTTTGCTAACTTGAATTTGTTCCACAGTGTTATTTATCATTAAAAACTGTTTTAATAAAAATTAATGTTAAAAAAAAAGTAACAAATATTTTCGTAAATTTTATTTATTCTTAGAATATTCAGTGAGCGCGAGCTCGAGCTTTTGTGATCGCTAATTAACTTGTTTACACTCAAACGAGTTAAAAGTAAAGTGCCGTTCAATCTGACGCTTGAATTCTTGTTTTTTTTTTTGCTTTTGATTATATTAGAGGGAATCAAAAGTTACTCATGATCAGCGTTGCCATAGGCTTTGAAAAAAAATTAAAATTATAAAAAATATTTCCATGAGAAAAAACTGCAACCAAAAAAATCTGCAATATTCACATCTGCAGGCGTATTTTCGTTTTCTTCATAACAGCCTTGTAAGTTAAATATATAACTAGGGTGCCTCGGTGGGCTAGTAGGTAGTGTGCTACTCTATCAGTTCGGGGTTGTGGGTTTGATTCCCACCAAAGACTCTGGAATTTTTAATTACAAGTTGGCAGGAAGAGAAGAAGGAGCTTGGATATAATCTGAATGCCTACAAATGGTTAACTGCGTTAGTGACGGGTCACGGGCTCCAAATATTATCTGGTCAAGATAAAAATTTAGGTAAGCTGATACATATAGACTGTGCCTGGAAAATAATAACATAAAAAGGCTTTGGATCACGGGCAAACACTTATTAATTATACGGAGATGCTGTGGAGACTTGTCCTTAAGCAAATGTGATGAGCAAGAATGTCGACAGTCGCCAGTCTGATGTCACTACAGTCGAGTGTAAAAGGCTTGTGACAGAACGAGACTCAATAAGGTATTCGTAAATTTCCAGTAGGATACTAGAAATTTTGGAACTTAGGGGTTCGAAAAGAGAAGTGGTATCTCCCTACATAAAAAATATATATATGTATGTACTCGTATATATAATTAATAAGAAATGAGTGATGTGTGCAAATAACACTATTTTCATAACTTTTATACAAGTTCTTTTTAAATATTTGTCACTTGCTCACATAAGATAAAGAAAATATTAAAAAATATCTCTAGTTAACATCAGGAAAGTTAGATTGCAGCAAGTCTAATTTTTGACTAATTCTTTTTCTCTCCCACATTTTTGAAATGACATTTTTAAATACACCTCGTTTGTAAAATACATAATACTACAACATTTATGACAAGAAATACCCATTTACTTACCCAAATGAGAAGCCATCAGAACGCCAACATTGTAAACACGGTTACCCATTTTATCAATTTCGATTATTTCACGTTTTCTGCGTTTCTTCACATTGAACAGTGATTCATACCAATTGTGATGTTGTTGTTGTTGTAAAGTGTCACTGTAGTTTGTAGCAAAAAATAGACCTGTTGCTAAAGAATGCAGGTCATAAGCTAAGTTTCGTACATTATAAAAGGTGTTGTTGATGTTGTTGTTATTGTTGTTGTTTTCGTTATCATTTTCGTTATAGTGATAGTTGTTGGTATTAAGTCCTATATCGTTATTGTCATTATTTATGTCGAAGCTGTCCATTTCATTCTCTGGCCAATAATGTTTTCTTAGTGAAATTAATCTTTTTGTTTCATAGACAATGGTCACTGTAGTCAGGATGACTAGAAAACAACAGCCGCATAGAAAAACGATATTGTAACGCATTATGTTATTGCTGCTGCTGCTGCTGTCGATGTTGTGGTTATTGTGTGGACGGTAAATATTCTTTTTAAGGTTTTATTTTTGGCACTTTTTTTTTAATTTTATTCAGACAAATTTAATTTTTATTTGTTTGTAATAATTGTAGGCTGGATAGCGTAGCATAATTATGTTTTTAGATTTTGAGTCTTTGTTTTATTATATAAATTTCATTTTATTATAACAACTTAACTAAATGGTTCCCAAGCTACAAATATTTTATACAATTACCTGCTGGCCTATAATAATTTAGAATTGTAGGTAGTTTGTAATAAGAAATCTAAAAAAAAAATAAAAATTTCAATTGGCAAAATATATTTATAGATTTCGACAACAGCGCCACCTATCGGATTTAAAAACATTTTACTTCAAGCTACAATCAGCCATTTACTAACATAAATGAAATAAAAAAGATTACATAAAATAAAATATAGACATTAGACTCATATATCCAACCGAATAGTATCCTATTTAGTACGCTTTAACCAACTATATGCACTCACAAATTTCACTGAAATCGATTAGGGATTAGCTCAACAAATACCATTTATATAATTTATAAATGAAAATAAAAAAAACACTTTACGGGCTAACTGACCAAACCTGCGCATCAAATAAATCGGAATTCGGAATGAAGGCGTCTTTTGTAATGATTTGACTCCTTATAAAGGATTTCTGAAAACGGATAAAATCGGCAACCCTATAGATAGACTTAATATAGATGGACAAAAAATTCAAAATATATCATAACTCCATATACATATATAATAAAATAATAACTCATTTCCTGTCTGTCTGTCCTTCTTATTTTGATCGCTTCACGTAAAAATTACTAGATGGATTTTAACAAAATTTTGTGAGGAGGTACCTTAGTATCCTGATTTCAATATAGGATACTTTTTTTTTCGCAAAAATTACTTATTTCCAAGAGAAAGTGGAGAAAAAGAAGGGAAAGCAAGCTGATTTTTTAACGGTTTAAAGTTACTGCATACTTTAAGGCATCTTTTATTTTTAAAAGCAGTGTAATTTAAGCAATATTGCGCAACAGATGGCGCTGTTTTAATATAATTAGTAACCCATTTCCTGTCTGTCTTTTACAGAGCTTTACAATAATTTTTAGAATTTTATACAAATTTTAAAATGTTATCCAGGGATGGGTACCTTTATATAAAGTAAATATGTAAGAGCCTTAAAATTGGGTATGAATTACTTTCAAAGCAAAATTGAACAAAATATTGTCAGAACGCAAACGAGTGTGTGTGTGTGGGCACAGCTAGTTAAAAGATAAACGTACAGGTGATTGGTACTTTTTTGATATTTTTTTAGAAAGTTTAATATTTTTAATTTTTGGTACTTTTTGATACCTAGAAGATTAATTTCTAATCTATTTGAACAATAATAGACTCTAGACTCTAGAGTGGCCTACACTCAACTAAACCATACCTCGTAGAAATACATATATTTGTATGGATATATGTATTACTAAGTCCCGTTTCACACTTGTAATTTTTGTTTCTGAAACATTTTGTCCATTTTGTCTATTAGGAGAATAGCTTTCAGTGGCAACTTTTGTTTGTTAAAAATTTTTTAACCTAAAGCTCGAGTTTATAAATTTTACTTCCGGAACAAATAAAAGATGAAACCAATTCTTAAAAATGGCTCCTGTCGTCCAAGCTGATTTAGAATGTCTATAATGAACAGGACAATTAAAATTCTCAAAACAGCGAGGTTTTTTAGCCTTTCCAACTACAAGGAGTTTAAGTTGGTGAGTTCCTGAGGCGTTTGCGCAGCACAAGAAAGTTACCCGCTGCTTTTCATTTTTTGCACCAGGAGCTGTTTTTTCCAATGGTGACAAGTAGGTCTTTTGTGGCAGAAATTTCCAAAGCAATCCGGATTCGTCAGCGTTATAAAGCTGGTCATTGACCAATCCCAACTCTTCAATTTTACTTTTTAGCGTCATTTTGAAAGGATCCACCTAGTGGGGCTGTGAAGAAAGTTTTTCTCCAGATATTTGCAGCAAGCGAACGCCGCACGATGGTTCAGAATTAATTTTCATTGGCCAAAACCTATATTTTTGTTGACATAGATTCTTAAAATTTTTATGTCACCAGAAAGAAAACAGATCAAGACTAAGGTAGCCGAAAAATTGGGTCAAAATATTCGCAGTAGTGGGCGTGGCATGCTGCTAAAGGCAAAGAATTTATGTTAATTTAAAAATAAAATAAAAATTGTAATATTTGATCTCATATTAATTGCGTGTTCTTAAAAACTGTTATCGATATTGAGCTGCGGTTTTTTTTGTTATGTTGGGTGAACTGTTGTTTTTAAGAAATGTATAATTTGTAAATAGGATGTTATGTTTAAAATTGGAAACCTCCATATATTCGCAAAGTTTGAAGTTTAGTAGTATATAACTTCTAAAGGACAAAAAAGGACAAAAAACCGAAACCACCCAAAGAAAGGCAAAAGTGTTCTCTTTAAGCCTATATATACTTTTGCACCCGCCCGGATCCGCCCGTAGAACACTTTTTTCTATTTCAATGAAAATACTCAACATTTTTACAAACAAATTTCTATCAAAATTGCTAGTAAATTTACTTTAGAAGTCATTCACTGCCAAAAGTACAAATTGCAGATAGCAAAACGTAAGGGGAAAGAGAGGAATCTAACTAAAAAGTTAATTTTATTCGAAAATTGAGAATTTTAGTACACAAAACAATTTAAAATCACTTAAAGTAAGTGAGTTGAAAAAATATGGAAACTGCAATTTAACTCTTTTTTGTAAATCGGGATGCGATGGGTCTTCTGGACAAAGACAATATAAACAATTTTTATGTGAGGATATTTCTGACACAGATATGTTCATGGTGTCATTTGTACCATTGCGATTGATAAAAAACTGAGAGGACTCGGAACCTTCGTCCAGCACAGTGCAAACAAGTTATATTTGGAAAAACCAAACTCCATCGTCTACAAAATACTGCAGACCAATAAAATTTGAATTTAAAAAGGAAACTCATGATACCATTAAGAGTGAAGTAAGTGACATTAGAGCTCAAATTTCAACACTAAGGCCATTAGAGTTAGAGATAGAGGAACAGACTATTAAATTGAATTACCAATTAATACTATCTATGATAGACGGAAAAACTGCCCAGGTTTTGACTGATACAAAAGCTTCATCCAGCTGTATTATATGTAAAGCAACATCAAGTCAGTTAAACTAAGAACCGACAAAGTCGGAGGATAGTATTGATGCATTTGAATTTGGATTATCACCGCTACATACGAGGATAAGATTTATGGAACACATACTGAAAATAAGCTATGATTTGGACTTCGGAGCTTCAGGATCAGTAAGAAATAATGACACCAACAAAGAGATAAGAAAATTGAAAAAGAAACAAGTTCAAGATACGGGTTGATTATAGATCAACCAAAACAAGGATCAGGTAACACAAACGATGGCAACACCGCAAGAAGATTTTTTTTTGGATCCCGCAACTACATCTGATATAACAGGTGTTGATATAGATGTTATTTCAAGATTTAAAACAATTACTGAAGTATTTGCGTGCAATGAACTAATTAATGCTAAAAAATTTGGTGATTACGCCAAGGAAACCGCTGCTATCTATACATCCAAATACAAATATAGAAATATGTCAGCGACAGTGCATAAAGTTCTTTATCATGGAGAAGAGGTCATCAAGCACCATTTATTACCAATTGGAGATTTGTCAGAGGAAGCCCAGGAAAAAAGAAACAAGGATTACAGGTTTTACAGAGAACATAATACCAGAAAAATATCACGAATTTCTACAAATGATTTATTTCATATATTATTGGCAACTTCAGATCCCTTCATCTCTAGCATTCGAAGTCAATGGAAATTGAATCATTCGGAACTAAATGCCGAAGCTAAGGCACTGCTACAGGAGACAGGTAATACAGAGCAGAATATAGAATATTTACAGGAAATATTCCAGCCAAATGAATAATAATGATAATTTGAATTTAGTATTTGAATAAAATAAAGTATACAAACATTAATATTAAATGTTATTTTATTTACCTAGAATCTATTTATAACTATAAATAAATATGTATATAATTAAAGAAAAATTAAATTACACTGTTTTGTTTTAAAATTGACCAAAAACTAGGAAATATGTAAGTATTGTTAGGCATAAAGTTGAAATTTGGAAATTCCTAATGAAAATACGGAAAATACCTCAGTGAAAATAGGGGCCACCCTAAGGAAGGCAAAATATTGTATTGTCATCCAAGATTAACCCGTGGACCAAATTTGAACCAAATTGTTTAAGGAAAAGTGGGTCAAAAATGAGTTGGCACATTTGAAACGGAATTTCAAACAAGAATTAGGAAAAGCAAATCGAAAGTTTAACTTTAGACTTGAATTTCACAGCAACCGCTGCACTAATAAAAAATCTTTATTAGTTATAAAGTTACAGAGTTTTTGCCAATGAAAAACGTTTCTGAACCACTGTGCGCCGTATCTCTTGTGGAAGTTTTGAAGCCATCCATCGCTGGCATTGAACTTCAAAGCATTTTCTTTAATTTTATTAGGAAGATCTTTAGCCTTTTTTTTTAACATAAGTCCATTTATAGCAAACTTTTTGTCTCTCATATCCAGAAACCATCGGTATAAAGCATATTCCATTTTTGGGTACTCGGAAGGCCGCACAGTCTTTCTTTTTCCAGGTCCACAGAAGGTACTGTTGACACATTTAATAATAGAATTTCTGTTTTTTTTTATTCCACATATTGCAGATTTTTTCATCCCAAATTTATTCGCTAAACTAGTAACACTTGCTCCTTTTTGTAAATGCTCCAAAACTCGATGTTTTATTTTAAAGTTAAAAACTTATGCTTTTTTATATGCATATTTCAAAACTTTTAAATTTATGTACATATATACAAAACTTAATAAAGCTGAATGTGAGCGCGAACTAAAAGTGTATGTAAAAAATTTTGACTTATAGCTTAAAAGACAATTCAAAAGCAAACAGCTAGGGAAATCCCAAAATTATTATGCAATTGAACCACAATTTATTTACAACCCTGTTTACAAAGGTTTCATCACTGTTTAGATAAAAGTCTGTTAAGAAATTCCAAAATAAGTTGATCATATTTTAAAGCTTTCACACTAAGTTCATATTTTAGAGTAATCAATGGAAGAAAAAAAATGTTCATATTTTGGGGTGTTCATATAATAGGGTATTCATATTATCGCGAGTGTACTGTATATTCGAATCGAAAAAATATTTTTTTTCGGTTTGGGTGTCAATTATGTCCAAAAATTATACGGCTCTTCATCTCTATATACCAAAAGCACATACTGAATTTTATTTTGCTAAGTATGACCTGTAAAACCTTCACAAAAATAGTGGCGTACACACCCACCCAGAGATCTCATCGTAAAAATAATAAAAATGTATTCAGTAGACGTTAAGATCTCTTGAAATCACGATATCGATTTTATTTTCACGATTACTATACTGTACCTATAAAAGTAAAAAGTGCGAATTACGTATAAAAATCGAAATCTTGAAGACCCCTTAGGCAATGTTGATGAGATATGAATAGACAAATGTGGACTCATAAGGTGGGATAAATCCCATAAAATGTTATTCATTTCAACAGGACTTACAACAAACCTAAGAGTGAACCAACGACGAGTACATTATGTTATGAAATTTAATTTATGGAGAACATTATTCATTATAATTGCTCCAAACAAGCAAAGAAATAAAACCAGAATAAAAATGTTTAGTAAATCTTTTATTAGTTGTTAATAAAAATAAAAAAAAAACAAAAAAAATCTAAAATTGGTATGGGCATGACTTCGCCCACTTTTCATATTAGAATCCTATATCCAACAAGCGCATGCAACATATCAAAATTTATAATTATTAATCATACGTTTCGATATTCGCCTCTTCCATGCATGGTAACGTATACGTAATATTTATTTCAATTTGTTTCTCATACTATTTCGCATATTACTCATTACTTATTACTGTTACTATTTCGCATATTATTTACCAAGTTCAATATATGTAACGAGTGATTTTTTAAGAGCTTGAGAACTTTTTTTAAAAAAAAAACGCATAAAATTTGCAAAATCTCATCGGTTCTTTATTTGAAACGTTAGATTGGTCCATGACATTTACTTTTTGAAGATAATTTCATTTAAATGTTGACCGCGGCTGCGTCTTAGGTGGTCCATTCGGAAAGTCCAATTTTGGGCAACTTTTTCGAGCATTTCGGCCGGAATAGCCGGAATTTCTTCGGAAATGTTGTCTTCCAAAGCTGGAATAGTTGCTGGCTTATTTCTGTAGACTTTAGACTTGACGTAGCCCCACAAAAAATAGTCTAAAGGCGTCAAATCGCATGATCTTGGTGGCCAACTTACCGGTCCATTTCTTGAGATGAATTGTTCTCCGAAGTTTTCCCTCAAAATGGCCATAGAATCGCGAGCTGTGTGGCATGTAGCGCCATCTTGTTGAAACCACATGTCAACCAAGTTCAGTTGTTCCATTTTTGGCAACAAAAAGTTTGTTAGCATCGAACGATAGCGATCGCCATTCACCGTAACGTTGCGTCCAACAGCATCTTTGAAAAAATACGGTCCAATGATTCCACCAGCGTACAAACCACACCAAACAGTGCATTTTTCGGGATGTATGGGCAGTTCTTGAACGGCTTCTGGTTGCTCTTCACTCCAAATGCGGCAATTTTGCTTATTTACGTAGCCATTCAACCAGAAATGAGCCTCATCGCTGAACAAAATTTGTCACATTTGAACATTTCGAACCGAACACTGATTTTGGTAATAAAATTCAATGATTTGCAAGCGTTGCTCGTTAGTAAGTCTATTCATGATGAAATGTCAAAGCATACTGAGCATCTTTCTCTTTGGCACCATGTCTGAAATCTCACGTGATCTGTCAAATACTAATGCATGAAAATCCTAACCTCAAAAAAATCACCCTTTAGTTAATAGAATTTAAGGCCCATTATTATATCTTGCCTTTAGCTAAAGTTAGGATTTTGTTGGAGCGATAAGTAGTTTTTCGTTATAATAATGTGGATAATGTTCATTGCTATAACTTGTCCTTATAGTACGTGATAGTACGTGGTTTTAGCTTACTTTTAATAACGAAAACCTAAGAAACATATTTCAAGATATTTTACGCTGGCATATTTTTGTTTTAAAGAAGTTTTGAAGATTTAAATTTTTTTTTTTATTTTTATGATTTAAAGCATAATTTAAGGATTTAAGAACATTTTAATTTTATTTATTATTTCACGGTCACACTGCATATAAAACTTATGGGCAAATTTTTAGATGTTCAGGAGATACAGATCGCAGCGATTAGGGTAGAGTCCCATTACTACTCTTTGCGATTGTGGTAGAAAAAGGTGCTGAGATTTAAAAAAATACTTGTTCAGGTTTATTATTGGGAGCATAAGGGGTACTTTCCGGAAAATTCATTTGAACTAAAGAAACAGAAACATTGTTTGCAACATTTCATAGGCAGGCCGACTGATAAATAAATCAAAATAAATATACAACTTGTGAACTACTACAAAATTTTGGAACATCCACAAAGGTAGAGATGGGATTTCAAAAGACGTATATTTAAAGCAAACATTTTATTCATGTTCTGATAAAAATAGACAATATGTAACTCTACATTTAAATTAAAATGCACATAATTTCATACAAAAAGCATTTATTATTTCCTATAAAAAAATTAATTTGTTCTTAAGTATTTTTAACCGTTTAGCGTCCCAATGCTTCTTGCAGTAGTAAGAGGAACAAATATATATAAGTATTTTTAATCACATGTAAACTTAGTCTTAATATTTTTTTTTTTTTTTTAATAATTTGTTTTTTTGTTTATTCATATATATTTTTGATTGTTTAATTTTTTATGTGCCTCATATAATAATAAATTTTAATTAATTTAATTTTTACTACTTTTGAAATGTTTCTATTTTTTTAATATTTTATTTATGTGCTGTTTCTGTACTGCAAGCGACCAATAGAGAATTTGTTTGAAAACCACCAATTTTTTGAGAGATTCCTACACAAAATTTCCATACGAGCCGCTCGCATGTAATACAGCAGATTAATAATTAAAGAATAATATTTTATACAAAAACAACTTAATATTTTCCAAAGTGGTTTTCATCAATTCTAAAATATTTTTTTTTTTTATTTTGCAATTTTTATATTTTTTGTGTTTAAAAAACACACACATTTTTTGCTATATATTTTTTATTAAAATATCATAAAACCGAAATTAAGCATTCAGTTATTTCTAATAAAAAAAAAATTTCCTAAGTTTGAATATGTTGTTTTTTTAATTATTTTAAAATAAATTCTTGTTGTTTATTATTTTTTTTTTAATTAATTAGGTTAACTATTTTGAAATTATTTAGTTTTTTACTGTTTTTTGTACTGTTTAGTTTTAAAATGAAACCAAAATTAAGCATATTTTTCTATAAAGTTTTTTAGGTTAAAAAAAGGAAAAAGTTTAAAACAAATAAAACTAAAAATAAGAAATATTTTACTAAATTTCATTTTAAATTTTGAGTATATATTAGCTTGGTATTTTTTATTTTATATTGTATTTTATACCCAAACAGGCCACTAACTTCATATTTTATATTAAAATTAAGCATTAAGTTTTTTCCAATAATTTTTATGTTTTTAATTTAACACAAATTTTAGTTTTAATATTTTTATTAATTTAAATATTTTAAGATTTTTTATTTTTTTATTATTTGAATATGTTGTTTTTTTAATTATTTTAAAATAAATTCTTGTTGTTTATTATTTTTTTTTTAATTAATTAGGTTAACTATTTTGAAATTATTTAGTTTTTTACTGTTTTTTGTACTGTTTAGTTTTAAAATGAAACCAAAATTAAGCATATTTTTCTATAAAGTTTTTTAGGTTAAAAAAAGGAAAAAGTTTAAAACAAATAAAACTAAAAATAAGAAATATTTTACTAAATTTCATTTTAAATTTTGAGAATATATTAGCTTGGTATTTTTTATTTTATATTGTATTTTATACCCAAACAGGCCACTAACTTCATATTTTATATTAAAATTAAGCATTAAGTTTTTTCCAATAATTTTTATGTTTTTAATTTAACACAAATTTTAGTTTTAATATTTTTATTAATTTAAATATTTTAAGATTTTTTATATTTTTTTTTTTTTTTGTTTTAAATTATTTTAAATTTAATTAGATTTTTTTAGTTTTTATTAAACCAAAAGCAAATAACTATTAAAAAAAATTAATTCAATTGGATTAAATACAATATTTTAACGTTTTCATTAATAGTTTGTAAAATTTAAAATCAATTTTTTATATAAAAAAAATTTTGTAACTGTTTATTTATGATAAATTTTAAAAATTGCTTTTATTTTCAAATATTTAAAAAAAAAATTTTGTTTTTAAATAATTATGAAATTAATAAATAAAAAAGTAATTATTGTTATTATATTTAATTAAATAATTATTGTAGTTTTTGATCCGTTTTGTAGTTTTATAATTCTATTTTTTAAGCACAAGGTCTTTTTTTTATAAACATTTTAATTTTTATTTTCTCAATATTTCGTTACACTATTGCACAGTGGGGCAGAATCAAAATATTTTGGAAATAATCTAGTAATTTATAAACGGCTAGGCCGATTATCACGCTTTTATCAGTTCATGTTACTGATTTATGTTATGTTATGTTATGGTACTGTTATGGTAACATAAACTGATAAAAGCGTGATAAATATGGGAATACTCATATTTAAAAGCCATATTGTGAGACCTCCATCTTCTATAAGGTTGATCAATGTTATATAAAATTTGTTTAAGCGTACACACATATAGTTAGCTTACACAAAAAATGTAAAATTTTTATATATTCCTTAAAAAAATTTATCTATGAAAAAAAAAAACGTTAACGGAGTTTTTTGGGCTAAAGTAAACAAAAATGCAATAATTTTGGATTTTTTAAATTGAAAATCATCTAGTTTTTAACTCAGTAAAGATACAATCTTTAAATTTATCAAAAATATTTAGAATTTTGTTCGCTAACTAGAGTAAAAAACTTGAAAAAATTTGGTAAAAATTGTACCCAATATTTTGAAAAAAACTGGACCAGGGTAGCGAAAAATCAAAAATTTTATTTCTTAAAAAGTTTATAACTCAATCATTTTGATGAATTAATATTTGCAAATTTAGATACTATTTTGTAGGTATTGACAAGACCTTTAAGACAATGTGTAATTTTAAAAATCATAATAAAACTGAAGAAATGGCAAGCTGTAAAAGAATTTCTAGGTGCGAGGTTCCCAACTTTGAGACCATATAGCGCCACTCCTAGAGGGTGTATGGTACCCACCTTTAAAACTTAAGTTCAGATGCTCCTCTGCTATGCGCCTAGCCGTTTAAAAATTACTAGGTTATTTCCAAAATATTTTAATTCTGCCCCACTGTGCATTGGGTATCATTGTAAGGTAATAAAAATAAAAAAAATAAAAAAAATAAAATTAAATAAAATAAAATAAAATAAAAAATTTTAATAAAAATTTTTATAAAAAAGGCCTTGCGCTTAAGAAATATTTTTTAATGTTATTAATTTTTTTAATATTTTATGAAAACCATGAAAATTTGGTTTTGTTTTTTTGTTGTTTTTAAATTATTTGTAAATTAATAAAAAAAAAATAATTATTGTAATTATTTTTGTTTTTATTTTTAATATTTTATAAAATCCAATAGGCAGATACTTCTTTTTATAACAAAAAAAAAGTCATTTCCTTAAATTATTATCCTGATAAAAAATAAAAGCTCGGGATTAAATATTATTTTTTTTTTTTTTTTTTTTTTGTGGAATCAATTTTATATTTTTTTTTTATTTGTTTTTCAATTTTCAGAAATATGCATATTTATTTTTTTTAAATCGCTTTAGTGCAAATATTTTTTATATAATTTCCTTTATTCTTTGCTGGAAACGTATAATAAACCATATTTTTTTTTAATTTATTTCACTTTTATTCATTTTATTTTTATAATTTTAATTTCTTTACGCTTCTTTATGTTTTCTTATTGCAACAACCTTTTTTTAATTATTCCATTTCTATTAAAGAAAACATGTTTTATTAATAAATTTGCACTACATTAAATTTTCAAACACTTTAATTTTGAATCTTAAAAATCATTCATAAATAAAATTGTAAAGATTTTATTAAAGCGATGAAAGTTAATGATAGTTAAGGGTGACACACCAGCCACCAAACAGCATGAACACATACTTTTTTATAAGTTTAACTTAAAGCAACAAACAACGTTTTTCTGAGTTTTTTTTTTTTGTTTTTTGACACTCTTCAAAATTTTTTTTATGTTTTTAAATTCACAAGGATCTTAGACGGTTTAAGATTTTCTATTATTTCAATCCAAAATTTTAAAAGTCAAACCGAATCACAAAATGTTTAAGTTCTTACTGTTGCCAGTAATCGAATGAAACTGTTGCATATCCTGCTAGAGCTTTTATACCAAAATATCCTTCGTACAGGATGTTGAGTGTAATTGTAAGTGTAACGAAAAGTAACAATGTGTAAGTGTTTTATTAAGTGTATTTGTGAAGATAAACACAATGTGTATCAGTATGTATGTATGTATGTAGGTATGTCTTAAAAAGCTTGTTGGCTTTAACAATTATGCAAAACAGGATAAAGTCACAATAGCACACGCAAAAATAAGATTTAAAAAATATTTTTTTTTAACATTTTAAATTTAATTTTTGTTTAAAATTTTCCAAAATTAAAAGAACAAATGATTCTAAAAGTTTGCATATTTAAGAAAAAGCCTCGAAGTCCCGATCCCCGATCAGCTATGCCAAATATCTCTGACATTAAGCAACTCTTTCTTCCTAGAAAGAAACATAAAAGTTGACCAGTTAATGCCGCAAATGGAATCCCGATAAATATGTACCTCATTCGTCAGCCCAATATATTCCAACTAGCCTGCCAAACCTATGTCCTAGAATTCAGTACAATGTCTCCAGAGAGCCGTTGAGGAATATTGAAATATTACAAAATTCTCCCAGGTATAAAAATCCATATTGATAGGAACTGTAAGGCCGATCTACTATTGGAACAGATAAATATTGAAAAAAAATTTTCTTTATTAAAAATAAATTTTGGTTACTTCCATATTGACCATTATTATCTATGATAGTTTGCCATTACTTGGGATTGCTAAATAAATCCATCAGTATAGAACTTCTGTGGGTTATCGTTTAAAAAGAAATTGTCCAAGTGATTTTTAGGGACGCTTTGGTAGACCAATTTCTTACCATTAAAAAACCTTTGCAGAGACCGAAACAAATAGAAGTCAGACGGTAATAGGCCCAGACTATATGATTAAAACATCGAACTTCCTCTCCTTTTTTCCCCTAACTCAGATTGCTCTGTCTGAAATTACATCGTTACATCGAAGATAAAATTGACAAACATCGGCATCGTTCATTCATTCCATTCCATTCGCATTCTTCTGACCGATAACATGTGTTTACTTTGTCTTGCTTTTATTTGCATACTTTATATACATACATAAGTGCTTTCTTTGAAGGTTTTCGCTATTTTTCTAGGTACAGATGTACCTACCGTCTCCCATCGTACTACTAAAAAGAGACGTTACTGAGATTTAGGAAAATATGTAATCCGGTTTCCAAAACTTCTCATAATGTACCTCTCTATCGTTTCCATGTCTAAATCTAGCGGGATTTTGATTTCAGAAGCTCAAGCAACTATCACTCAGAACGAAAATACTCTGCTCGGAATTAGATTATATAAGACGCTTTTCCAGACTCTATTTCAAAATTATTATAATTTAATGCCCGTCAGACACAATGTTGTATGCTTACGCACAGACGTGCATTTGAAAATTATGCTTCATCTGTAGCTATGGGTGATGTAGACATTATATTAAGGAATCAGAAGCTCTTGACGTTCTTGGCATGAAAACTCAGTGCGATGTCCGATGGACTAAACACATTTTTCAAGTCTCGAAAGAAGCTTTCAAGTGCCTCGGTTTCTTAAAACGGTGTAAGAGATACTTCACTCAATCTAATCTTCTTACTATTTATATCACCTATATCCGGCCCAAAATGGAATACAACTCTCATGTATGGGCCGGCGCCCCAAAGTCTATTTTAGAGCTACTCGACCGCGTGCAGGAGAGGGCGAAGAAGCTCATCGGTGACAGTAGGGTATCCAACTCTATTGACTCACTGGAGCATCGACGCAATGTGGGTTGTGTTTCGCTGTGTTACCGTTACTACAATGGAATGTGCTCTAATGAAATCAGGGAAATTGTACCCGACACCCACACTTTTTTGCGTACAACACGCTTCTCATCAAGGACCCATCCATTTGTGGTCGATTTGCCAGTGAATCGCACTACGCATTATAGGGAGAATTCGTTTTTCGCCCGAACGGTTCGTATGTGAAATAAACTCTCTGCCGATGTCTCTCCTATCAATTTCAATATGAGAAAGTTCAAGTCAAATGTCCACAAACACTACTCCATCTATCCCTCTTCCCATAACCAAATTTCCTAGTTCTGGCACAATGCATTGCATGTGTAGGGGTCATCCCCTGAGTGCTGGTCCAATAAAAAAAAAAAAAAATTATTATAAATCAAAAAAATCGTGTATGTGGTCATTCAATAGGGTTTACGTTTATATATGTAAGTCTTATAGGTCGGTTATAGATAGCAACCCAACCTCACATGCGTTTTCAGTTGCCGGAATTGTATTACGTATGGCAACTGGCAACTAAAAGTAGTTCGTTTTAGTTGCCAAAACGGCAACTTAAATTTGTGGTTGCTGTTGATTTTTTTGTTTTTTTTTTTTTGCAACAAATAAATAAAGCACCTGGTCACAGCTGGTATGGGACATTAAAGTCTCAAGACACGGAGAGATGTAAAGCTCAGGAGGATCTTTCAGTGGATGAGGAATATTGCAGGTTTTCTGATTTATCGCTTTGGCTGGAAATGTTGAAACTTGCATTAAATTTACGAGTGTGTTTAGGCACGTTTTTAAGGATATTGAATATTAATTTTAAAAAGAATCCATTGGACAAAAGTGCAGACATGAAATATTTTTTATTTTTTTTAATTTGTTGATTATTATTTTAAAACTATTTGCTTGGTTACATTTATTTCCAGTTAGTTGCTAGACTGTCAAAATAGCATGATCGATAACTTTATGGCAACTGAAGAAAGTTGCCTTAAGCTCAGTATTCTGTTCATTTTTTCATGCGGAATGCTGTCAAACTACAAAAAATTTGTATGAAAAAATGTTGCAGAAGTAGTACTCCGTTTTTACTGTGGAAAAACATTGAAATGTTTCTGGCAACATGTTTTCCAAAACTGTGAAATAAAGCAAATGGGCATTATTTCAAGTGGATTTTTTGAAGAAAATTTTGTAAAACAATGTTGTATATTTAAAAGCAATAAAATCGTAAAATTCAAATCGCGAGATAGACACCACATTTTAAATGTTAAATTTTCCTTGTGAAATAATAAATATTGCTCATCATTTTTCACAAATAAATTACTGTGGAAAAACATTGAAATGTTTCTGGCCACATGTTACCAAAGCTGTGAAAGCGAATGGGTATTATTTCATGTGGATTTTTTTGTAAATTTTTTAGGAAAATTTTGTAAAACAATAAAATCGTAAAGTTCTTTCAAATCGCGAGATAGAGACCACATTTTAAATGTCAAATTTTCCTTTGACATTCACAACAAATTCGAACAGCGTACTAGGCTTTACCTAATACCAAAGTTCAGTTGCCATCCATAATCGACCTATTAATATAACTATGTATTAATTCTTCATAGTTTAAAGTCGCTAATTCTGTTGCAGAATTTTCTAGAGTAGCTAATACACAAACGGTCATAAAAAATAATAAAAGAAACAAGAAATCTCATCAGTAATGAAATGAAAATAGCATCTAGAGCAGGCCTCTCAGATTAGAACGTTCTAGGTGTTTTTGTTCGCATATACAGTTTGTAAAAAAAATCTTTGCACATAGAGAAAAATAAAAAACACTTCAATGTATGCATTGATTTCCTATAAAAATAAACATTTTTTTTATTTTTTTCGAACAGTATTTTATAAACATATGTATTGCTAATATAATAAATAAAAAACTTTTATAACAATGAAAAAATTCTAATGTAGAATATTAAAAAATAAAAATAGTTCAATTTCCATACTGTAAAAAAAATCTTTGCACACTTGATGAAAGATTAAGTCTGATGTAAATTTTTTGAACTTTTGTTTCTAATATTTTGTGTGTCTACCCCGAGCATCCATTACCGCTTGCAGACGTCTTCGCATCGATTGAATTAGCTTCGGAATATCATATTCTAACGGTATTTTTTCCCACTCTTCTTTAATGAACCGTATCAAATCGTTTTTGTTCCTTGGCGATCTTTTTCCTACCTTTTTCTTTAGATGAACCCACAAATTTTCTATAGGGTTTATATCCGGACTTTGGGCAGGAGTATCAATAACTTTGGTACAGTTGTATAGTAACCAGGACCTACATAAATAAGATTTATGCTTGGGATCATTGTCTTGATAGTATTTGTATCTTAATTTATTCGGATTATCCGGGTCTATAAAACCAAATTTTTTAACTCTGGCCGTCAGTTCATTTTTCAAAATATCAAGGTATACTTCTTTAGTCATTATTTCATCTAAAATCCTGATTACACCAACTCCTTTGCTGGATATACAGCCCCATACCATTACGGAAAGTTTTCCAAACTTTACTGTAGGAATAAGATTTTTATTTTCTAGTGCTGTTAGGGGCTTACGCCAAACGCTTTGCGGTACATCATGATAATAAAGCATAATTTTTGTTTCATCGGAGAAAATAACATCGTCCCAGTACTCTGGAGAGAATGAAACGTGTTCGGTGGCAAATCTTAATCTCTTTTCAATATTTTGTGCGGAGAGCAGGGGTTTTTTCCTCGCCACTCTTGATGAGTATTTGTGCTTTTGAAGAACATTTCTGATGGTTGAATGGGAAACACGTAGCCCAAAGTCTTTTTCCACTTAAAGAGCTAAACTTCTCGTACTGGATTGGGGGTTATCATAAACAGTTCTAATTATTTTTCTTTCAATTCGCTGCGTCACCTTTTTCGGCCTGCCTGTGAATCCTTTTAAGTCTAGTCGTCCTTCTTTTTCAGCACGGGATATGATATTATATACAGTTCTGATTTTCAGGGAAAACATATCGGCGATTTCCTTGGCAGATTTGCCTTTGTAGCGATTGAAATAGACCAATTGTATAATATTTTTTGAAACTCGTTTTCCTGGCATTTTTTATATTCAAATATGCACTCACTTGTTACATTAAGAACGATCACTTTATTATTAAATCTTTGTTTACCCCTTTCACATTCCATTCCATTTATGAAAAAACCCAAATTCACAAAGTTTTTGGAAAATAACGACATTTTTGTTCTTTTTTTAATTGTCTTCATTCAATATGCAAAGATTTTTTTTACAGTTTTAATACTGAGTAAACTTCATTTTTTGGTGTTGTTGTTGTAATGTGTATGTCTATTTGCAAAGTATTGGTACCTAATAGTCGCAAACAGGTACCGCAATGGGATGTGTGCAAAAAAAACAGTATGTAAATGTTTTTTGTTGAAAGTTTTGAAAGAATATAAATTTTACATGTTTTTTTTTTTTTTGTGCAAATATATTTTTTACAAACTGTATGTAATATTTGATTGATGTTTAATGACTAAGTTTTAATTCGTATAATGAGGATATATCTCGTTTCTATTACCGATGTTTGTTAACATCGATGTTTACGATGTTCCCTATTTGCAAATAAATATCACTTTTTACACGACCAACGAATTAGAAAACTTTCTTGATAAAAAAATGTAAAGGAAAATGTCACCCTTGAAGAATATACAATCGGGTGAGTGTTGCCCGATATATGTACATATATGTATGTATAAGGATTAACACTATCTAGTGGCAAAAATTCGAGACGTCTTTTTATATCCGACCCAATGTATGTATATGTACCACATAACAAATTTATATTTAAAATATAATGGGCCATTTAAACATGTATACCATTATTTTCTTCTAATTGTCAAGGTACATTAATTATTTCCTATATCAAACTACATAGTTAGTCTATATCCTTAATATACATAATTAATAAGGCTTAAGGTCAGTTATTAAATGCGATTCGATATATCCCTAATCTTTTAACAATTATTAATTTCTAATTATGAGCACAAATGAGTTTTGAAATAATGAGAAATAAAACTGGATTGGCCTACACTCAACTTTACCATACCAGATGGAAACAGATATTTTTATGGATATATTACATAAAGAATAAAAGTTCAAAGTATATTCAAATCGAAAAAAAAATTCGATTTGGGGTGTTAGGTAAACTACCCCTTGCCCCTTCCCGATTATGGCCAAAATTTATACAGCTCTCCATCTCCATTAACCAAAGGCACATACTGAATTTCATTTTGATATGTCATACGGTATGACCTGTAGAGCGTTTACAAAATGTTGGAGTAAGTAAACTACCCCTTGCCCCTTCCCGATTACGCCCAAAATTTATACAATTCTTTATCTCCATAAACCTACATACTAAATTTCGTTTTAATATGTCATACGGTTTGACCTGTAGAGCGTTCACAAAATTTGGGGGTAAGGGAACTACCCTTTGCCCCCTCCCGATTATGCCCAAAAACTATACAGCTCTTCAACACCACATACCAAAGGCACATACTAAATTTCATTTTGATATTTCAAACGGTATGACCTGTACAAACTCCACAAAAATAGTGGCATACACCACAGACATCACCCACAGACATCATCGCGAAAATAGTCAAAATGGATTCAGGACACCTCTAAACGTATAAATCCGTCAAAATCCCGACCTCGATTTTTTCATGATTACTATACTTTACCTTATACTACGTATGGTAAAGTAAAAATATTTCTACAAATAGAATTACATAAAAGATTTGTTTTTAATTTTCTACACACATTAATTTTTCTTGTTGACACACTGTGCAAAAAAAATGTAACAATTAAATGGTTGGTAATTTAATACAAGACATACTTATTCTTTAATATACTGGCAAATGCAGATTCCAAAAATTCTACACGATATTATACGAATAATAACAAAACTTCCTTGATATCTTAAATGATACTCTTATCATTTCAGACAGTGTTCGAGTAATTGAATGTTTACATTTTTTCCAACTGTTGATTCTTCATTTTTATACAATGGAGACAATTGAAAAATAAATTTAAAAAAAAAATTTCAACACTATTCTTTAAAAATAAGATTTAAAAAATATTTTTTTTTAACATTTTAAATTTAATTTTTGTTTAAAATTTTCCAAAATTAAAAGAACAAATGATTCTAAAAGTTTGCATATTTAAGAAAAAGCCTCGAAGTCCCGATCCCCGATCAGCTATGCCAAATATCTCTGACATTAAGCAACTCTTTCTTCCTAGAAAGAAACATAAAAGTTGACCAGTTAATGCCGCAAATGGAATCCCGATAAATATGTACCTCATTCGTCAGCCCAATATATTCCAACTAGCCTGCCAAACCTATGTCCTAGAATTCAGTACAATGTCTCCAGAGAGCCGTTGAGGAATATTGAAATATTACAAAATTCTCCCAGGTATAAAAATCCATATTGATAGGAACTGTAAGGCCGATCGACTATTGGAACAGATAAATATTGAAAAAAAATTTTCTTTATTAAAAATAAATTTTGGTTACTTCCATATTGACCATTATTATCTATGATAGTTTGCCATTACTTGGGATTGCTAAATAAATCCATCAGTATAGAACTTCTGTGGGTTATCGTTTAAAAAGAAATTGTCCAAGTGATTTTTAGGGACGCTTTGGTAGACCAATTTCTTACCATTAAAAAACCTTTGCAGAGACCGAAACAAATAGAAGTCAGACGGTAATAGGCCCAGACTATATGATTAAAACATCGAACTTCCTCTCCTTTTTTCCCCTAACTCAGATTGCTCTGTCTGAAATTACATCGTTACATCGAAGATAAAATTGACAAACATCGGCATCGTTCATTCATTCCATTCCATTCGCATTCTTCTGACCGATAACATGTGTTTACTTTGTCTTGCTTTTATTTGCATACTTTATATACATACATAAGTGCTTTCTTTGAAGGTTTTCGCTATTTTTCTAGGTACAGATGTACCTACCGTCTCCCATCGTACTACTAAAAAGAGACGTTACTGAGATTTAGGAAAATATGTAATCCGGTTTCCAAAACTTCTCATAATGTACCTCTCTATCGTTTCCATGTCTAAATCTAGCGGGATTTTGATTTCAGAAGCTCAAGCAACTATCACTCAGAACGAAAATACTCTGCTCGGAATTAGATTATATAAGACGCTTTTCCAGACTCTATTTCAAAATTATTATAATTTAATGCCCGTCAGACACAATGTTGTATGCTTACGCACAGACGTGCATTTGAAAATTATGCTTCATCTGTAGCTATGGGTGATGTAGACATTATATTAAGGAATCAGAAGCTCTTGACGTTCTTGGCATGAAAACTCAGTGCGATGTCCGATGGACTAAACACATTTTTCAAGTCTCGAAAGAAGCTTTCAAGTGCCTCGGTTTCTTAAAACGGTGTAAGAGATACTTCACTCAATCTAATCTTCTTACTATTTATATCACCTATATCCGGCCCAAAATGGAATACAACTCTCATGTATGGGCCGGCGCCCCAAAGTCTATTTTAGAGCTACTCGACCGCGTGCAGGAGAGGGCGAAGAAGCTCATCGGTGACAGTAGGGTATCCAACTCTATTGACTCACTGGAGCATCGACGCAATGTGGGTTGTGTTTCGCTGTGTTACCGTTACTACAATGGAATGTGCTCTAATGAAATCAGGGAAATTGTACCCGACACCCACACTTTTTTGCGTACAACACGCTTCTCATCAAGGACCCATCCATTTGTGGTCGATTTGCCAGTGAATCGCACTACGCATTATAGGGAGAATTCGTTTTTCGCCCGAACGGTTCGTATGTGAAATAAACTCTCTGCCGATGTCTCTCCTATCAATTTCAATATGAGAAAGTTCAAGTCAAATGTCCACAAACACTACTCCATCTATCCCTCTTCCCATAACCAAATTTCCTAGTTCTGGCACAATGCATTGCATGTGTAGGGGTCATCCCCTGAGTGCTGGTCCAATAAAAAAAAAAAAAAATTATTATAAATCAAAAAAATCGTGTATGTGGTCATTCAATAGGGTTTACGTTTATATATGTAAGTCTTATAGGTCGGTTATAGATAGCAACCCAACCTCACATGCGTTTTCAGTTGCCGGAATTGTATTACGTATGGCAACTGGCAACTAAAAGTAGTTCGTTTTAGTTGCCAAAACGGCAACTTAAATTTGTGGTTGCTGTTGATTTTTTTGTTTTTTTTTTTTTGCAACAAATAAATAAAGCACCTGGTCACAGCTGGTATGGGACATTAAAGTCTCAAGACACGGAGAGATGTAAAGCTCAGGAGGATCTTTCAGTGGATGAGGAATATTGCAGGTTTTCTGATTTATCGCTTTGGCTGGAAATGTTGAAACTTGCATTAAATTTACGAGTGTGTTTAGGCACGTTTTTAAGGATATTGAATATTAATTTTAAAAAGAATCCATTGGACAAAAGTGCAGACATGAAATATTTTTTATTTTTTTTAATTTGTTGATTATTATTTTAAAACTATTTGCTTGGTTACATTTATTTCCAGTTAGTTGCTAGACTGTCAAAATAGCATGATCGATAACTTTATGGCAACTGAAGAAAGTTGCCTTAAGCTCAGTATTCTGTTCATTTTTTCATGCGGAATGCTGTCAAACTACAAAAAATTTGTATGAAAAAATGTTGCAGAAGTAGTACTCCGTTTTTACTGTGGAAAAACATTGAAATGTTTCTGGCAACATGTTTTCCAAAACTGTGAAATAAAGCAAATGGGCATTATTTCAAGTGGATTTTTTGAAGAAAATTTTGTAAAACAATGTTGTATATTTAAAAGCAATAAAATCGTAAAATTCAAATCGCGAGATAGACACCACATTTTAAATGTTAAATTTTCCTTGTGAAATAATAAATATTGCTCATCATTTTTCACAAATAAATTACTGTGGAAAAACATTGAAATGTTTCTGGCCACATGTTACCAAAGCTGTGAAAGCGAATGGGTATTATTTCATGTGGATTTTTTTGTAAACTTTTTAGGAAAATTTTGTAAAACAATAAAATCGTAAAGTTCTTTCAAATCGCGAGATAGAGACCACATTTTAAATGTCAAATTTTCCTTTGACATTCACAACAAATTCGAACAGCGTACTAGGCTTTACCTAATACCAAAGTTCAGTTGCCATCCATAATCGACCTATTAATATAACTATGTATTAATTCTTCATAGTTTAAAGTCGCTAATTCTGTTGCAGAATTTTCTAGAGTAGCTAATACACAAACGGTCATAAAAAATAATAAAAGAAACAAGAAATCTCATCAGTAATGAAATGAAAATAGCATCTAGAGCAGGCCTCTCAGATTAGAACGTTCTAGGTGTTTTTGTTCGCATATACAGTTTGTAAAAAAAATCTTTGCACATAGAGAAAAATAAAAAACACTTCAATGTATGCATTGATTTCCTATAAAAATAAACATTTTTTTTATTTTTTTCGAACAGTATTTTATAAACATATGTATTGCTAATATAATAAATAAAAAACTTTTATAACAATGAAAAAATTCTAATGTAGAATATTAAAAAATAAAAATAGTTCAATTTCCATACTGTAAAAAAAATCTTTGCACACTTGATGAAAGATTAAGTCTGATGTAAATTTTTTGAACTTTTGTTTCTAATATTTTGTGTGTCTACCCCGAGCATCCATTACCGCTTGCAGACGTCTTCGCATCGATTGAATTAGCTTCGGAATATCATATTCTAACGGTATTTTTTCCCACTCTTCTTTAATGAACCGTATCAAATCGTTTTTGTTCCTTGGCGATCTTTTTCCTACCTTTTTCTTTAGATGAACCCACAAATTTTCTATAGGGTTTATATCCGGACTTTGGGCAGGAGTATCAATAACTTTGGTACAGTTGTATAGTAACCAGGACCTACATAAATAAGATTTATGCTTGGGATCATTGTCTTGATAGTATTTGTATCTTAATTTATTCGGATTATCCGGGTCTATAAAACCAAATTTTTTAACTCTGGCCGTCAGTTCATTTTTCAAAATATCAAGGTATACTTCTTTAGTCATTATTTCATCTAAAATCCTGATTACACCAACTCCTTTGCTGGATATACAGCCCCATACCATTACGGAAAGTTTTCCAAACTTTACTGTAGGAATAAGATTTTTATTTTCTAGTGCTGTTAGGGGCTTACGCCAAACGCTTTGCGGTACATCATGATAATAAAGCATAATTTTTGTTTCATCGGAGAAAATAACATCGTCCCAGTACTCTGGAGAGAATGAAACGTGTTCGGTGGCAAATCTTAATCTCTTTTCAATATTTTGTGCGGAGAGCAGGGGTTTTTTCCTCGCCACTCTTGATGAGTATTTGTGCTTTTGAAGAACATTTCTGATGGTTGAATGGGAAACACGTAGCCCAAAGTCTTTTTCCACTTAAAGAGCTAAACTTCTCGTACTGGATTGGGGGTTATCATAAACAGTTCTAATTATTTTTCTTTCAATTCGCTGCGTCACCTTTTTCGGCCTGCCTGTGAATCCTTTTAAGTCTAGTCGTCCTTCTTTTTCAGCACGGGATATGATATTATATACAGTTCTGATTTTCAGGGAAAACATATCGGCGATTTCCTTGGCAGATTTGCCTTTGTAGCGATTGAAATAGACCAATTGTATAATATTTTTTGAAACTCGTTTTCCTGGCATTTTTTATATTCAAATATGCACTCACTTGTTACATTAAGAACGATCACTTTATTATTAAATCTTTGTTTACCCCTTTCACATTCCATTCCATTTATGAAAAAACCCAAATTCACAAAGTTTTTGGAAAATAACGACATTTTTGTTCTTTTTTTAATTGTCTTCATTCAATATGCAAAGATTTTTTTTACAGTTTTAATACTGAGTAAACTTCATTTTTTGGTGTTGTTGTTGTAATGTGTATGTCTATTTGCAAAGTATTGGTACCTAATAGTCGCAAACAGGTACCGCAATGGGATGTGTGCAAAAAAAACAGTATGTAAATGTTTTTTGTTGAAATTTTTGAAAGAATATAAATTTTACATGTTTTTTTTTTTTTTGTGCAAATATATTTTTTACAAACTGTATGTAATATTTGATTGATGTTTAATGACTAAGTTTTAATTCGTATAATGAGGATATATCTCGTTTCTATTACCGATGTTTGTTAACATCGATGTTTACGATGTTCCCTATTTGCAAATAAATATCACTTTTTACACGACCAACGAATTAGAAAACTTTCTTGATAAAAAAATGTAAAGGAAAATGTCACCCTTGAAGAATATACAATCGGGTGAGTGTTGCCCGATATATGTACATATATGTATGTATAAGGATTAACACTATCTAGTGGCAAAAATTCGAGACGTCTTTTTATATCCGACCCAATGTATGTATATGTACCACATAACAAATTTATATTTAAAATATAATGGGCCATTTAAACATGTATACCATTATTTTCTTCTAATTGTCAAGGTACATTAATTATTTCCTATATCAAACTACATAGTTAGTCTATATCCTTAATATACATAATTAATAAGGCTTAAGGTCAGTTATTAAATGCGATTCGATATATCCCTAATCTTTTAACAATTATTAATTTCTAATTATGAGCACAAATGAGTTTTGAAATAATGAGAAATAAAACTGGATTGGCCTACACTCAACTTTACCATACCAGATGGAAACAGATATTTTTATGGATATATTACATAAAGAATAAAAGTTCAAAGTATATTCAAATCGAAAAAAAAATTCGATTTGGGGTGTTAGGTAAACTACCCCTTGCCCCTTCCCGATTATGGCCAAAATTTATACAGCTCTCCATCTCCATTAACCAAAGGCACATACTGAATTTCATTTTGATATGTCATACGGTATGACCTGTAGAGCGTTTACAAAATGTTGGAGTAAGTAAACTACCCCTTGCCCCTTCCCGATTACGCCCAAAATTTATACAATTCTTTATCTCCATAAACCTACATACTAAATTTCGTTTTAATATGTCATACGGTTTGACCTGTAGAGCGTTCACAAAATTTGGGGGTAAGGGAACTACCCTTTGCCCCCTCCCGATTATGCCCAAAAACTATACAGCTCTTCAACACCACATACCAAAGGCACATACTAAATTTCATTTTGATATTTCAAACGGTATGACCTGTACAAACTCCACAAAAATAGTGGCATACACCACAGACATCACCCACAGACATCATCGCGAAAATAGTCAAAATGGATTCAGGACACCTCTAAACGTATAAATCCGTCAAAATCCCGACCTCGATTTTTTCATGATTACTATACTTTACCTTATACTACGTATGGTAAAGTAAAAATATTTCTACAAATAGAATTACATAAAAGATTTGTTTTTAATTTTCTACACACATTAATTTTTCTTGTTGACACACTGTGCAAAAAAAATGTAACAATTAAATGGTTGGTAATTTAATACAAGACATACTTATTCTTTAATATACTGGCAAATGCAGATTCCAAAAATTCTACACGATATTATACGAATAATAACAAAACTTCCTTGATATCTTAAATGATACTCTTATCATTTCAGACAGTGTTCGAGTAATTGAATGTTTACATTTTTTCCAACTGTTGATTCTTCTCTTGTAGTTGTTGCTGTTGTTCCTTCATTTGTATTTTGCATTTTGCCGCTTTATTTCATATTATTAACACAAAATGTATGTATGTGTGTATGCTCTCATTACACTCAATGGTGGTGGTCGAGTGCAGCCATTTTTTATTATTTCTAACACAGCAGGGATGGAAAGTTCAATAAATTGTGAATTATTCAAGAGGTTTCACTAAAGTGAAAATATTTGGATTTTTCCTGTAATCAATGTTTGTCAATTGATATTAAAAAAAAAGTTGTTTATTTGATTATTAACTAATATAGGGGCTGTTTTTATAAAATGAAATATTATGTTCTTTCGTAAAAAAGACGAAAGAAAACACATTTACGTTTTAGTATTTTTCATGTGAGTAACAAAAAAGAGCTTTAAATTTTTTAATTTATTTTTGTTTTTTACACTCAAAATATCTTTACAATGACTGATTATAGTTTATTAAAAAATTAAAAAGTAAAATTATTTCTAAATGAATAAACAATTCTAAATAAAGAGAAAAAATTATTTAACTGATATTAACGTTTATTTTTAAAACAAACTACACGTAAAAACTGATTTTACGTTGCATTAAACTTTTTTTTTTTTGACATTTTCTTTATTACTTGAAATATATCTGACTGAATATAAAGGAAATATGTTTATATTTGCATGATTTTTAGTTATTTTCTTAAAGTAAACATAGCAAAAACGACGGAAATTTCGTTGATTTTAACGGTATTTGTTACATTTATTAGATTAACATTAAAAAAAAAACAAATGCAAAATCAATAATTCCAACGGAATGTGCAGTTTATTTTTGCAAGTTTAAATTAAAGAAAAAATATTTGTTTTACGGATTTTATTCGGTTGATTTTTTAACATTTAAAAAAAAAATTAAAATTATTCTAGTTTAACTGAATTTTCAATTATTTTATTTTTTCAGTTGACTTAACGCACATCATTTTTTGAGTGTGTTAAAGCTTCCTATACTTCAGAATGAAAAAAAACGAAAATTTTTGTTTTATAAATACCAAATTTAAAGTTTTATCGTTTGAAAACGAAACCTATATGTGAGAAGGTTTTGTTTTATAAAAACAGGCCCATAATCTATGTATACCATCAAACTTATTACTATCGTTCTTGAATATTGTTTATTAATTAGTATTACTCAATTCCAACACTTGAATTGGAACCGTACTAATTTTTTATTGTTTGATCTTCAAGCACTTGTAACTTGAAGACAATGGATCAGAAGAATAAAACTCAAGTTTATTTTGTGACTGACTGTGAAGCGACCAACGCCATTGGTATGAACATGTTGAGTAAAATGTGCCTCACATTGCTTTTCTGACAGTAAAAGCACTTTCTCGCTGCTTTCGATATCGTCCAATTTCCACAGATGCTCTATGGCTTCTTCCAATGAAGTGGAGTCTCCAAATATTGCACATGTTGTTGCACATAAGGGACTCGGGATTGGATTTTTCCCGATTGCTCCGCCCACAATCCAGCCTAAGGCTGTATTTTGAAGTGTTGGAAGATCGTCAGCAAGGTGTATAGTGCCATTTTTAGTTAATTTGAAGAAAAATTCCGCTCCAAGCAGCAAATCTATTTTTTTCCTACTGATAAAAATGCGGATCTGCTAGGTGAATATTGTTTGGAATTCCCCAAGTTGAAATGTCAACATGCTGATTGGATTGTGAGGGAATTATGCTGGGTAGAACGTATGCTTCAACATTTGCTGAGAAATTGCGATTCCTGGACATCATCCCGATATTTATACGATATTTTGAATTTCTTCGAATTTCGCCAACACCATCAATACAGAGGGAGGTCTCAAATGGTGAAATGGACAATTTTTTACAAAGCCGTTTGGATGCAATATTTACTTGTGAGCCAGAGTCTAATATTGCTCTAAACTCATCTGAGATACCATTTGGGGCCGTAATGATAACTCTTGCCGTTGCTAGCAATACAAATATAATTAAGTTTAACATGATGAAATGCTAATAAAATCTTGAATATTCGACTTAATTATGTAAATATAAATAAAAAGCTTTACAAATGGTGGCATAAAGCACCCTTTTTCTGAATTGAACTGGATTAATGTAGCTAAAACTAAATGATGCAGCGTTGAATCTCTCTCACTTAAATGCTCGGATGATCTTAATAGCAATGATTTAAAATGGCTTATTGAAAAAAATATCATTCAGTAACTGAATTGCTACACAAGTTGTAGTGCTGAAACCACATATTTTCCAGTCCATCATCAATACTTAAGGTCATGATTCACTATCGTACGATTTGCCATAAATTGCATGTTTGGTCAGATCAGAGTTGCAAAATCTTATTTGGTATGATAGTGTGGCATCTACATCGCCATTTTAAAACGATTTTTTTAGTAGGACAAAATTGTGTCAGATTTTTTTGTAATTGAATCGTACGATTGTGTAGGATAGAGTAGTATAAATAATAATTATAGTTTAATTATTCGTTTCCGGTTATCAGTAATAATTTTCATTACCAATTTTCCAGCTCTGACATATTAGAGCTTTTACTTAAACACTGATTAATATGTGTGCGCTTAAGATTAAGAGATTGTAATTTGTATGTGTTGGTGTGTTGCGGAAATAGTAATAGACTACAATGCAGGGTTGGTGAATTTAATACCAATGTACGATATTTGGTGCATTTCGAATGTGAAAAGTACAATAGTATTCAAATGTCTAATTTGGTAGAAAATCAGTTTAACCCTGGTGAATAGCAAATGTTGTTTTTCCGATTTTTAAAACTCAACATCATTCCCTATATTTTATTATCAAAATCTTTCGATCACCAAAAAAAACTAAAGATGAAGATGAGTCTGAACGGTCATTTCGTTTTTCCTGAAATTTAATGGAATAAAATATATCTAAGGCAGATATTAGGATAGTTAACAAAACAAATGGTAAGAAAGATGGTAAAGGAAGTCTGGATTATCGGGCTAGGATTGTAAGGGACGTTTGAGCATTGTTTCTTTTTTGTCTTGTTATCTTACTTAAGCTCCTTAAAACAGCTGATGGGCTATTCACTATTTACGGAGCGCCATTTTTGTTTTTTGTTTGCTTCCTACATTCCACACACCAGTTTATTACATACTGCAAGATACATTACCATATCTTACAGATAGCTTTGTTTGAAAATAAAACTTTCAAAATAAAAATAACATTTGATGGCGAACATGGTTGTAGCCGACTATAAGTATAGTACAATTCAAGGCGAATTGAATACTAGGTAAAACTGATAGCCCAGGTGAACATCTTCTTTTATATATGTTTTAACCCTGTTATGTCAAAATTTTTTCACATTTTTTTAAATCAAACTTGAAAATAAAAATTTATTGCACTCCAAGATTATGTTCTTTTATTATTATTTTTCACGTTTTTCACTTTTTACTTTAAATATTATAATATAGTTTGCAAAAACTAACAAAACTTTTGTGCTTTGTCTAAAAAATGTTCTTCTTTTTTATTTTCTTTTGAATTTTTCTTTGGGTTTTTGACAACTGTGGGTGTTTTTACACAAAAAAAATGCCTGTGGTTGTTTTTGTTGCTTCATTGCGATTACCTAGTATTCTATTCGCTTTGGTACAATTTAAGAATCCGGGTGGGATACAATTTAAAATTTTCATGTATCATCCCTGGTATAACAGTATTTATATATGTATGTATATTTAAGAGCCCGTCTACACTAGCCATCAGTTTGAACAAAACATAAACAGGACGCCGGTAGAGCAAAGGAATTAATTTGTGCATGTTTTTATAAATGGCGAATACGTAACTTTCAGTGTAGAGATAATTTTCTGTTTTTCAACAATGTTGTTGGAGTACTTATTGCATAGTATACTATCAACAACAATGTCATTGTTATGTTATAAAAGAGTTTTAACAACCAGGTCAAGACTTGGAAAAAATATTAACATTGGCGGTCTAAACCCCCGTCTTCATTTTCTATCAACATGTCTTAACAAAAGTCAAATTTCATCTAAAAAACCAGTATTAAAAATAATGTTTTTTATATGAAGTTTAACTTATGTTAAGACATGTTAATGTCTAAGAGGCCGTCTTCACTTGTCATAAAATTGAACAAAACTTAAACATAACGCCGGCAGAGCAACGGAATTCATTTTTCCATGTTGTTATAGGTGACGAATGCGTGTTTATGTCATTTTCTGTTTAAACATAATTTTCTGTTTTCCAGCAATGTTGTTTGAATGCTTATTACACAGCAGATAATAGGAGTACCATTAAACAACAGATGACGCTGTTCGCAAATAAAATACAACAACAAGTTCACTGTCATGTTTTAAAAGAGATTTTATAACAAATGTTAAAAATTGAAAATAACATTCACATGGTCAGTCTACATTTAATACTAACATTATGTTAGTGTTACATTCCCCATACGGTGGGTAATGTTGACTGTGGGTAATAGAGACGGCGGGTAACACTAACATCATGTTAGTGTTCATTTACCCACGCCTACATTAGTCGTTAACAAAAGTCAAACTTCATATTAAAATAACATTATTTTTAATACTGGTTTTTTATATGAAGTTTGACTTTTGTTAGGACATATTGGTAGCAAATGAATATGGCGGGTTATTTTATTATGTCTAAACCCCCGTCTCCATTAGGCATTAACATGCGTTAACAAAAGTCAAACTTCATATGTAAAAAAAAACATTATTTTTAATACTGGTTTTTTTATATGAAGTTTGACTTGATAGCAAATGAAGACGGGGGTTTAGTCATTAACATGTCTTAACAAAAATTCATATAAAAAAACCAGTATTAAAAAGAATGTTTTTTTTATATGAAGTTTGACTTTTGTTAAGACATGTTCATGTCTAATGGAGACGGGGGTAATGTAGACTGGCTGTCTTATAAATCTCTTGTCGTTGTGTATTTAATGAACTAATTTTTTCGCTAAGTATTTGATTGTTAATTTGTACTTTATATGTAGTATTTAATTTTGTCTTTTTGTATACATGCATACATACATACATACATACATACATACATACATACATACATACATACATACATACATACATACATACATACATACATACATACATACATACATACATACATACATACATACATACATACATACATACATACATACATACATACATACATACATACATACATACATACATACATACATACATACATACATACATACATACATACATACATACATACATACATACATACATACATACATACATACATACATACATACATACATACATACATACATACATACATACATACATACATACATACATACATACATACATACATACATACATACATACATACATACATACATACATACATACATACATACTTACAAACATATATACAAAACGAAGTTTTGGTTAATAAAAATAAAAAACTAATATGTATGTATCTTTAAATTGAATTGAATTTACACAATTAAAATTGAATTTCATGCAGCAGAAACTATTTGTATAAATATGTACATACGTGTCTGTTTGATTTTAAAGAGTCCTTTTCATTTTCCCTTTTTTGTTAATACCTTAGAGATGCATAATAAAGTTGGCCAAGAAAGACATAAAAGAAAGTTTAAAGAAGCTGAATTCTTTTTATAATTTTTTTTTTCTTTATTTTTTCTTAAATTTTAACTTATTTTCAATATTACACTCAATAACAAAAGTTTGATTAAAGAATAAAATTTGCAAAATAAAAGTAAAATTAAAATTAAATAAAATTTTATGTATGAACTATGTGTAAAAAAGAATTTATAATTATTTACGTTTAATACCACCTAATACCTTGATGCCAGTCAGCTGCGGAACTTTGGAGGCAGCCTTTTTGGTCTCTTCAATGGCATGTAGAACACGGCGTGGCTCAGTAAGAAACCATATCCATAATAATTGACTATAACGCCAAAATTTATCTTTTTCCTAAAATGAAAAAAAAAATATTTACATATATTTGAAACTCCTGTTTTGTCCGTCCGTCTGTCAGCGCCTTTTGTCTCTAGAACCATAATAGGTAGATCCTTGAAATTTTCTCAGAAGAAGCGACTGTTGCCGCTGTAGCAACAAATACTAAATTGTATAGGGTGTTTCGATAGAGACGTGTTATTCATGTATGTATATGTATATTTTTTTTTGAACTGTAGGAGGCATACATTTAAAGTTTACAAAGTGTACTTTATAAACAAGTAAAAAAAATTAAACTAAAAATTAAAGGGTGTTCCGACGTGAATTGCATGTATATGGACTAAGTTTTGAACCATAATAGGTAGACTCTTGAAATTTTCACAGAAGATGTATAACCGCGGCCGTTATTGCTAATTGCTATTACCAAAACTTATAGGGTGTTCCGAAAGTCACGTGTTATTTTCGTTTATGTCTTTTTTTCTTGAGCTGTAGGAGGTAACAACTTACATGAGGTGTATTACTATGGCCACTATAACAAATAATAAAAATTAAAGGGTGCTTCGAATGCAAAAAATATAGGGTTTTCGGACAGTGACGTGCTTTGCATTTATATGGCCTAGTTTTTGAACAGTAATAGGTAGACTCTTAAAATTTTCACAGGTGTATAATATAATGATTATAATTACTAAAAATAAAAGGATGTTCCGACAGTGACATGTTTTTCACGTTAATTGCCTTATTTTTTGAATCGTAATAGGTAGACTCTTGTTACATATGTATATTCATATAAAGGGAATTACAATGACAGCTGTAAAAAATAATAAAATTAAAGGGTGCTGACAGTGACATGATTTGAACGTATATCGCATTATTTTTTGAAACGCAATAGGTGGCTCTTGAAATTAACTAATTTAAAGGGTGTTCCGCAATAACATGTTTTTCACTCATATTGTCTTATTTTTTGAATCGCAATAGGTAGGCTCCTGATGTTTTCATAAAAACTCCTTATATTTGAACAGTAATAGGCTGGCACTTAAAAATTACACAGATTAAATTTAACAATCGTGTTAATTGTTTCACGTCTTATGCGGCACCCTTTAATTTAAAATTATTTTTATAGTAGAGCATAGTACTAAATACCCTTTGTAAATATCAAGTGTCTGCCTCTAACGTTTAGAAGGTCAAATTCCTCAAATTTGCGACATCTAGGGAACACCCTTTAATTTAATTAAATTTATTTTCGTTACTTTGGTTACAGTAGATATTCGGTTATGTTCTGTAATCCGAAACCGAGTGAAATTTGAAATCGAATAAATTTTTAAAGAAAAATATAACTTAGTTGCGCCTACTATTTTAAAACATTAGCAATCAAGAAAGTTATGTGAATGGTCTTTAATCAAATGTATAAAAAATAATATCAAAATGTTGTAAGATTTAAAAGTTATGACAATTTAAAATTTCATTCGGATTCAATTTCACTCGGTTTCGAATTATAAAACATACCCGAATATCTACTGTAACCCCCGAATATCTACTGTAACCAAAGTAACGAAAATAAATTTAATTAAATTAAAGGGTGTTCCCTATACATACATAGTTCGGAACCCTACGTGTGTGAGTCTGACTCGCACTTGACTGATTTATTATATATTTATTACTTTTTAAATTTTAATGAATTTTTATAGTTAAAACAATTTTAAAGTTCGTTATTGTATTTTGTTGTTCTTTGTTTTTTTTTTTAGCTAGGTTTTTGAAATGAAATGATATGAAACTTACCAATCTTTCCGACACATTTTCTCTAAATTGTGTACGCAGATGTCTCAAAAGTTTTTCAATGCGTTGCTGTTGAGTTTGTACATTAAAGATGGGTCTTAGATAATTCACATTCTCGAACATGGGCACATTGACAGGACTGTCATAAACAAACGGGTGTAAAATTGTCTCCAAACGTTTGCTTTAAACAAAAAATAGAGATAAGAATTTTCATACAAAAAACAATAATACGACAAAAGTCTACCTACATTTCTTTCATTTTTTCCAATGCTAAATTATAAGGTTTACGATTGAGTAATCCCTGTACAGCATAGTTCAATAAACGTTTAAACTTTTCATATTCGTACAGGCAGCCCTTGACGTCACAACGTATTTGTTGGCGTAAATGCTTGCCAAGCTGTTGCGATAATTGTGTTATAAAATCCAGACTGGTTGAGGCAATCACGTGTTTAGTAGTTGCCTGTTTCATAAGTTGCATTCGTTGCAAACATTTTTGTGTGGCCGTTGTCAATTGTTCAGTATTGTCGAAACGTTTACGATTCCTCTCTAAATCCATCTGAATGCTTATCCATATAATTTCAGCGTTAGAAATTGCATCGGAGACAATTTTCGTAAGACTGGAAACACTTTCAGAACGTTTTAAGGCTCTTTCCAGTTTTTGTTTAGTATTTTCGTACAGTATCAATTCTATAGACTTTTGTGCATGCAATTGTACTTGTATTTCGAGATCTGCCATTAGTGTTTGGTTAGCAATGTTCTGATGGGTGTTAACTGTAGCAAGATTGTGTGTCTCTCGTTCCATATCAGACAGACTAATAACATGAATTTGTGATAAATTTAAAGAGTTTATAACACTTTGGGTACTTCGGCATTTGGCTTTTTCTTTTATATAGGCCAACGTATAGTCATGTATGCTGTAGGTGAGTAACAGAGATTTAGGATTAAATTTGTTAAGTTTATATAGAGATACTTACGATCTTTTTAATTTTTCTAGATTTTCGACAGTTTCATGGTTATCGATTAGACTTGTATCCAAATCGGCATAATCTTGTATTTTGAAATTATCCTTTAAATATAATGTCAGGTATTGAGTAAAAGAATCACATTGTAAGAAGTACATATCCAAGGATAACTGATGCATAAATAAAGGCGGAGAATGCTATAAAAAAAATGAAAATATAAAGATCAAATAAATTTAAACATTTCTAACAATAAACTAATTTATTTGCATAAGGGTGCGGCATAATTAAATCATATTCGCTTACCACTGCAGTGAAAGTTTTGACAATTTCTTTGCATTCTTTATGATTTTCTTCTTCTAACACTTGTAGTGTTTTAGCTTCTTTTCTGCATAATGCAGCAAGTTCACTTTCCACTTTTGTCAAAACATTACAACGCTTTTCCTGGTCGTTTAATTGAATATTTAGAAAATTTTTGGTTTCTCTAAAAATTATAAAAAATATAAAAACAAAAACTTTATTATTTTCTTTTAGTTAACTTACTTCATTTGCTCCACCAGATCATTATAACCACTGTAAGAATATTCCAATATTTCTAATTGCTGCGTTAATACGTCTAAATCCGCCTGAGAGTCTTTCATTAATCCAGGATATTCCTTGGTCAATTCCTTAAGCCGACTTTGCCTCTCACTAGACTCTAAATACTCTTGACGTTTTATATATTCATCGCGTTCTAAAACTTCGGTTTCCATTAAAATATTTAAATCAGTTACGTTGTTGGCAAAAAAGTCAAAAAACTTATGAAAACGTTCATCATAGAAAATCCACTGGTTGGAGGTGTCAAAATTAAGTTTTTTAAAAATCTCCATATTCTTTTCAAGTAAAATCAAATGATTGTCAATGTTTTTATTTATAAATATTTGCAGACAGTTTTATTCCACTTACATTTATTATATCGCCCATATTAAAAAAACAGAGCTCTTTTAATTCTTGTAAGGACAAAAAAAATCTTTTTACAAATTGAGGCGGTTCATAAAAAAATTTAAAAACAATAACAAAGCATTTGACATATAATAAAACAACAACACTATATTCACCATAAAGAGTTGCCAGAAAGTTCGTACATAAGTAAACTATGTCAGAGTTGTATTTTTAAAGGGTTCAAGTTAGTATTCATTCGATAGCAGAGATTATGTTAAGCTTTTTGAAAAAACAATTTATTTCATTGAATTTATTAAATAAATAATTGGCTTAAATCTAGTTTACGGACACATCATAAAAATTGAAAAAAAAAGTAGCCTATTGTGTGCAAAATTTAATTATAAGCAAAAATTTAAATGAATATTTTGTAGGCGACGCTCAGTTTCCGAGTTATGGCGCCCACACATGTCGTTCTTTTTTGTCAGTTTTAACTGCACGATTAAAACTGTACGGGCAAACACGAACAGCGACCATATCCACACACTACACGTTCTTTACTTCAGTTCAATACGTATTTATTTTACTTGGTGGCATCATGACGGCTACAATAACAACAAAGGTGCAACTCAAATGGTAAACTTGTTTGCATAAATAAAACAAAAAATACATATTTGACATAAAAACTCACAAAAACCGTCCTTTTTAACTGCGTAATTACACACACGAGCAGTTTTGAACGAACACACAAAAGGACGATTAAAATCAAGAAACAACAGATATTTTTTATACGTGCAAGAAGGACGGTTTTTGGCCACAAACCAACAGTTTTACCCGTATAGTTTTAACCGTACGGTTAAAACTGATAAAAAAGAACGACGTGTATGGGCGCCTTTACGGACACCCAAAGCTTCTATGCAAGGTGGGTATATCTCGACCGTTTTGTGGCGGAATGGGGAATCTTTTTTTTCAATTTTTATGATGTGTCCGTAAACTAGATTTGTTCCAAATATTTTATAAGAGAATCATAAAATAATAAACGAAATAGATTACTATAAGGAAAGTAAAACTTTAGACATGAAAAAAGTTCAGGCTTAAATCTAGTTTAGGACATCACATATAAAAAAGATATTAAGTGGAAGAAGAATGTATTTAAAGAAAAAAAAATAAGTAACAAAATCGCCGAAAACTTATTTTTTTCTACGTCAAATGCCACTTAAATTTCGATATAAAATTGCTGTTGTGCTGTATAATTCTGAACAGATTGGGCTGATATTGTTATCAATAGAGCTTGAGAAATTGCCCTTTAAAGGATATTAAACTTTAAAATTCTGTAACCCATTACGATTCGTTGTGGAAAATTAGTTTTTAGTGTTAAACTTTAGTGAAACTTCAACTCGTTTATGTTAAATATTTAAATATTCAATTAAAAAATCCTAAAACAGTATTAAAAATAGTGTTTTTTATATAAAGTTTGAATTTGTAAAGACATGTAGCATTTCACATTGTTCCAATTATATAAGTAACAAATATAAAGAAAAAGTGTTGACTTGGTAGTTTCTTATTCATATTAAGGCGACATATTTTTATATGAAGTTTGACAGTTAAACTACCATTTAAGGGGAAAAATTGTAAATTAAACTGTCAAAATTCATATAAAAAAGATAAAAATTTTCGTGTTATTTCCTTCCCGTAGTGAGACTACTTGATAAATGTGCCTTGTGAAAGTCAATAATTGTAATGAAAATTTCTCCTATTCTATTTCGTTATATTTAAATTAAATTATCTTATTTTTCAATTTTCACTGGTTGACATTATTTAATAAAATTGATTACGTCATAGCAGTAATCTAAGGTGTAACCTTAGAATACTGCTAACAATACTTACACACTTTTTCATTAATACATGAACACTTTTTCAATTGTCTGAATGACTGTCTTGTCGCGAAAATCGCATATTGCTGCATCACGCAATTCAATGTTCACACTCAACCAAGGCGAATTCATACCAGGTGTAGGCAGTAGAGCAACAACTACAACAAAACAACAACTTTGACATTAGATTAGCAGATATGAAACAATGTATTTTTGACAAAATATTAGCAAAAAAACGAGAGCAAAAAACAACAGCTGGGCTATCAACACCACCTGGTATGAATTCTCCTTGCACTCAACATTTTTCCCAAAATAAATTGTTATAATCAAGCCAAGTTTTTAACAGGTAATCTTGAGAGTGCAGGTGACTATTTTTTGCTTTCGTTTGTTTTTCTTCGTTCAATGTCAAAATATCTTTACATTTTTTTTAACTTTTTGACAGCCGAAAATGATTTGTATAAAACCAAAATGTAAGTTTTTTTTATTGAAGAGTTATACTTTTTTTCGCCTTGAGTTTACCTGTTATAAATGTGCCTTGGTTATTGGTCATTACCGGAACACCTATTCCACGGTCCAAATTTTAAACGTTTGAACAACAAATACGTATAATCTCATGACAGCACTCTGTCTGGTGTAAACTTAGAGTTCTGAAAAATTAATTTGCTTAGAAATATCCAACCCTGATAATTATTCGATTTTTGCATAAAAAATAAATGAGCACCACTGGCCAGCAATGACAAGTGAGTTTGCATTTTGGTACGGCACACAACTTTGTTGCAAATTATTAAATATTGTTTAATTGTTTAATTATAAGAATTTAACTTAAAAGCGACTAAATATGGTAAGAGCATGCAAAATTTAACTGATAAATTCTTAAAAATTTTGAAAATAAACTGCTAAAAAATATATTGTCATAATTTATTGCATCTTGTTATTTTGCTTTTAAGGCACGCCGCTATGATTCCCGAACCACTATTTTTTCTCCTGAGGGACGTCTTTACCAGGTGGAGTATGCCATGGAAGCCATTTCACATGCTGGCACATGCTTGGGCATCTTAGCTGAAGATGGCATTTTATTGGCTGCTGAATGTCGCAATACTAACAAATTGTTGGACAGTAGCATATTTTCAGAAAAAATTTACAAATTAAATGACAATATGGTATGCTCCGTAGCCGGCATTACCTCTGATGCCAATGTGTTGACCAATGAACTTCGCGTTATAGCTCAGCGTTATCAGTTTAGCTATGGAGAGTTTATGCCTTGTGAACAATTAGTGTCCTATTTGTGCGACATCAAACAGGCCTACACCCAATACGGTGGTAAACGTCCTTTTGGTGTTTCAATATTGTATATGGGCTGGGACAAACATTACGGCTATCAGTTGTATCAATCAGATCCTAGTGGCAATTATGGTGGCTGGAAAGCTACCTGTATTGGCAATAACTTTGGAGCAGCCATTTCCATGCTTAAACAAGAACTAAGCGAAAATGAAAAAATTAATTTGGCTCAGGCCAAAGACTTGGCTGTTAAGGTTTTAAGTAAAACTTTGGATACAACTAAGTTAACCTCGGAAAAAGTAGAAATGGCCACATTACAGCGCATTGATGATAAAACTGTAATTAAAATTTTGAATAAAGCCGATGTAGAGCAATTAATAGTAAAGTACACAAAACTGGAAGCCGAGGCAGAAGCTGCTAAGAAGGAAAAACAAGCTGCTCAAAAGCCTTAAATGAAACAAAAAATGTTTTTCTTTGAATTTTGCTATAATTACTTTTTCTAAGAAAAAGAAAATTTCAATAAATTTTAATTGTGTAAAAATCAGTTATGGTATACCTACATAAGTTTTTTCTAATCATACGAAAAAATTTGTTTGTCTTAAAAAGTAGGCAATATTCTAAAAACAATTTAAGTTCCACCAAAGGGAAGTCATTCCACCAAGAAGAAATCCTGAAATGTTTATTAAAACACCAGAGGTGGTAGTAAGATATGAAAAACATGATATAAAAAAGAAGGTAGTTCGAATTAAATTTTTGTTACAAAAATAAGGATTTTTGAAGTTTATTTTTTTTGTTAAAAGTACAAGAGCGTTGCCACACAATGAAAAAATGAGTTAGTAATTTAATCTAAAATCTTTATAAAATCACATTGCTTACTTTTTAAAAGTGATTATTTAAGAACTTTTTTTTTTATTTACATATAGGGGTTTGTATTTGTGTGGAAATTTAAAAAAATAATATTTTTGTGTGTTTCAAAAATCCTTTGTGCATTCGCAGTTTTGGAACATACAACAGCTCATTGTTTTTCTTTAAAACAAGAAATATTGTATCGCTTTCAGACCTGACGCTAAAAAACTGGGAGATTTTTTCATAAATTTATAATAATAACTTTGAGTGTTTTATAATGGATTCAGACGAAGCATTTTTCATTCCAATTATTACTTTTTTATGCATTTTTTGTAAAGAAGTAAGGAATACATCGGATAAATAGAAGACGATCAGAAAATAGTAATAAATGAACCGAGGAATTATTCTGGAATTGTGCAAGAATGTCAATAAGCATTTTCGAATATACGTACAAAGTTATTATAGCTTAATAAAAAATAAACAAACCAAGGGAAGAATCTACAAACCATTACACAACATGTTTTATAGCACGATTCTCTGGCATCTTTTGAGCGAACACATAAGAAAAACACTTGTATTGATTTATAGCGAGTTGTAGCGTAGTAGTGTAGCACGCTTCGCTTGTAGCACGCACTCTGCCATCAGCCTTATTTTGACAAAACTAACTGTGGTGCAAGAATTTCGCTATAAAATGCAAGTAACGGACAATCAAACAGCGGAAAAAAGAGAAAAAACATAAAGAATAATCAGCAAAATCCATGCCGATCTATTTGATATTGGTCAAATAGAAGCGAATATATTGAGATCTAAACTCGGACGATCGATGCATCCAGGTCTGTAAGAGTATCTGTACATATAAAATAATATAAATCATTTTAATTTCTTACCTTTATCAAAATTAATCGATGGGGTAGCACAATTTTAACGGAATTTTCATAATCCTTATTTTTGTCAAATGTTAATTGTCACAAAATAAAGAGAGAACGGTTCTACCTTCTATTTTTCTATCATGATGAATAATTTATTTTTTGCTAATGTGCTAATAAATTGTCATTTCTTTGTAAAAGATTTAGTGCTCTCACCTGGTAAAATTAATTCGCCTCTCCCAATTTACTAAATTTTACACTTAGCAGCACTATTTAAATTGGAAGAGAGTATGACAAACATATTGACAATGATGCCAACTTAAAGCGTTCCGCGTTTTCGTTTATTTACTTAATTTAATATATTTAAACTAACAATAATTACTCATATGTCGCAATTTACATAGGACAGAAACAGGGCAGACATTTTTTGAATTCTCTTTTGCTCTTGCTTAAACAATTTACATTGGACTTAAACAAGACAGACAGATTTATGCACATTTTATTTTCTGTGTTATATTCTTTACATGTTTGTGTGTTTCAAAATCTGTGTGTTTAATATAAACTCATTAAAATGAGGCCGACTTGAGAAATATAAAGTGAAGCAACAAAGAAAAAAGCGAAAAGCAGAAAAGAGAAACGAAAAAATGTCCAGTACACTAGTCATGAAATACACACTCTACCTCTTCAACCCCTTGACTACAAATCTCGTCTGTCTGCCCATTTTTCTGTCTAATGTAAATTGCGACTATCCAAAGTCTAAAATAAAAAAAAAATATACTTAATAAGTCCTGCCAGTGCTAGACAAAAATAATGTATGTTACGCGATTGTGAATATAAAAAATTTACTGTTTGCTATAGTTTGATTTAACATCAGTGGTATTCAGTGATTGATGCATGATTCAAATTTAACAAAAAAAAAAAAAAAAAAAATGTATTTTGTTGTTGGATTTTTCAAAAAAGCTAAGATATTACGCAGCTGTACTAGCACATCGAATACTGAACTCCGCTACAGTTAGATTTTTTTAGTTAGATCATACATTATGTATATGGCATTATGTACATATGTATATATTTTCGGAATATACTGATGGTAATGATTTAATACATTTTCGTGTTTAATTTTATGCATAAAATTTTTTTTCCAAATTAAATTTAACTATTTTTAAGTTAAATGCTTATGCTGTACAAATAGCATAAGAAAAATACAGCTTATGTTGTACAAATATCACAAAAGTGAATGCAGTAATTTAAGAAAAAAGAACTCATACGGGTATGTTCTGTAATACGAAACCGAGTGAAATTGAATCCGAATGGAATTTTAAATTGTCATAACTTTTAAATCTTACAACATTTTGATATTATTTTTTATACATTTGATTAAAGGCCATTCACATAACTTCCTTAATTGCTAATGTTTTAAAATAATAGGCGCAACTAAGATATATTTTTCTTTAAAAATTTACTTCAATTTCACTCGGTTTCGGCCCGAGTATCACGGCCAAAGGTTGTCAATTCAGCAACAGCTATACCAAGCGAATGTTTTTCCCAAGAAGAACTTCCGATAGCAGCAGAGCTGTTACAACAACAACTGTATTTCCTCATTTGGTAATACTTTGTTAATGTACTTAAGATACAAATTTTATATAAAAAAACGCTTTTCTGTTTAACAATTTGTAAAAATTTTATTTCGCTCTTTTTGTTATTCTTAACTATGTATATCGTTTCTTAATTTAATTTTTTCATTAAATTATTAAATTTGGTTAACAACCAATTTCATCTTAAATACGTTTTTGTATATAAGTGCTTTTTTTAATGAAAAAATTGACAACGCTGATAATCGCCATCATATTTTTTAACAACGAATATGAGCAGTAAAGTAAATGAGAGAAATCTCTAAATTCCGTCGTGCAGCGCCATTAAAGCGCGTAAAAATACTTTAATTTCATAATTATTAAAGTTTTTTTAATAAAATAATACCAAATAAATGGATAATCTACTAATAATCTCTTTAAGTAACATGAATTTCATTCGATATAATAGGAATTTATAAGAAAAAACAAAGAATTTATAAAACACTTCGTCGGCTGCAAAACACGACCATAAAGGAGAAAAAACTCAATCGAATGTACGTTGTCGTTTTCGGATGGCTGCTGGTCTTTTTAAATAGGTAGTTGCCACAGGAGGTGGCAAAGAATTGTGTGTGTAAAAGAAAAAATAAAATTTTAAATATTTGTATTTATAAATGAACAATAGTGTAAACGGAATAGAAAAAATTGCATAAATAGAAATCTATTGAATGCGTTAAAAATTGAATTTTTAAATGTTTATATTTGGTTGAAAATAGAATGGTATTGTGTAAAAGTGTGAAAAGTTGCAAATAAAACGGAAAAGTTGAAAAATGCTAATGAAAATTCAAATTACTAATTGCTAGGTTCTATTTCTTTAGTTTTTGCTTTTCATTTTTATAAATAATGTGTATACAACCAAAACCTCCTTTTAATGAAAAGCCCAAGGAATAATTATGCTTTTCTGCAGAATTTAAATCAAGTTGAATAAAAAAAATGTATGTTTAAATGTTAAAAATGTAAGAAAAAGCAGCTCTAAAAGAAAATAAAAGATAAACGTTTAAGAAAAACAGAAAATTCATAAGAAAAGTCAATAATAAGAAATTAAAATGTATATGGAAAAAGGTAAAAGCGACAAATAAAGCTATTAAAAAAGGAACAGAGAATAACGTAAACGTTTTCATGCAGGCAGAGCTGTCACATAACCTCAATACCATACCACCACTACGTTTACTATAGTACCCAACTACCATACCATACGACCATTTACAGAGCGCGCGTAAATGTACATTATTTACGCTGTTAACGTCGTCGTCGGCGTTGACAACAACAATTTTTCATCTTTTTTTTCTCTGGGTAATGAATTGAAAGCTGAAAAATGAAAATAAAACAAAGTAATGAAAGAAAGAAATAAAGTAAAATAATAAGATTAAAGAAGAATACAAAGGCAAATAGTGGAATAGGAAATTAATAAAAAGGCAAAAGCAAACAAGCAAGCTGACTAGCTAAAGCAGCAAGTATTTGTGTAAAAAAATGATATTTTGTTGTGAATGTGTTTGTTTATATAGCTCTGCTATGTGTGTAGATTTGTGTATTTATAATAAATATATAAACATAATACAACAACAACCAACCATCCATTAAACGGCAACTAATAAATTACAAATATAATAGCAGAAAAACAACAATAACATCAATAAAAATAAAACATAAAGAAGGTAGTAAAAGAAATTAAAAAAAAAAAAACATATAAACCCAATTTATACCAATGCAGAATAAAAATAATAAATTAAAGCAACAAAATGGATACAAAAACTTCACAATTGGATTTTAAAATACTGGTAATTATAATCTTGTATAATAACAAGCATGTACATATCTTAATTATAAGAAAATAAATCGTTTTTTTATATAATTGGGAACTTAATTAGGCATAATTAAGCAAGTAATTGTTACAAAAATTAATTCGAGAGTGTACATTTTTTTTGTTATAGTTTTTTTTTGTTTTTGTGTAGTCTTGTGTGTTCTCATTATTGCTGTTTTATATATTTTTATGCATGATAATGTAAGAATAAATAAGTGTTAGTGAGAGAGAGAAAGAGAGAGAGAGAGTACAATACATGATATATTACTATTTCTGTTTGTGCTTAGTTAGAGTACAGTTAAGGTAAATTGGAAAATTTAATTAAAATAAATTCTTTGTTTTAAGCAGAAGTATCAGGCAGACCATGTGTAGTAGATAAATAAGAAGGAGGGAAGAAACAAAAGAAAGATCCATCTCATTAATATTAGTGGATAAAAAAGAAACTAAATACATTAATATCGTATCTCATTTACAAAATACACCTCAGTTCTAAATTTTAAATAAATTACCTATTTGCTAAACGATAAAATTGGTAAAAACAAATACCTATGAAATTTATAATTTGAAATTCCTAGGTAGTTTTAATACCAAGGTATAAATTAAAAATAACTGTGTTGTAAAAAGTAGGAAAATAATAAACTTGAGGTAAATATTTTTTATATTTTACAAAAATTTTTAATACCTAGGTAGGTACATACCTATAAGAGATTTTGTTGAATTCTTTGAAATTAAATATAATAAAATTAATTAATAATTCTTGCAAAAAAAACCGACTTCAAAACAGATAGAAGGGCATCAATTCTAAACTAAAAATGTAAGATGTAATCTGTAAGAATTAGATTTCAACCAAATAAAATATGCGCCAAAATGAGAGGGAAAAGAAGTAAAGACTATGTGAATGTCAAGCCTCTCCCTGTTACTGTTCAAAAGTTAAACTATTTTCACCACCATCCGTCTTTATGGGGACACCATTCAAGCCTCTGTGTATAACGGTTTCAAAGATAGGGTCACATAGATCAAATAACATCTCATATTGGGACACCCTTTAATTTACAATTTTAAATTAAAGACCTGTTGTTATAAAGGACTTGGTCACAAAGATTCTTTGTAAATTTCAACTGTCTGTCTATTACTATTGGGACACCCTTTACATTATAATTCCAAATATTTATACTTGTTATTATACCAGAGAAAGTATTGGACATTCTGCCTAATTTTCAAGTGTTTGTGTTTTAAGGTTCAAGAGATAGGGCCATATAGATCAAATTACATAATTTATGGGGACACCCTTTAATTTCTAAATTCAAATTGTATATTTGCTATAGTGGACTTTGGAATACAGGTTCCATAAAAATTTCATCTGTCTGTCTATAACAGTTAAAAAGTTTACCAACATACATAGAATTACAATAACTATTGGGACACCCTTTTATTTCCAAATTCAAATTTTATACTTTTTGTTATAGCTGACTTAGCAATACAGGCTCTTTGTAAATTTCAGCGGTCTGTGTACAAAAGTATGGCCATATACATCAAATTAAATGAACTATTGGAGCACCCTTTAATTTAAAATTTTGAATATTTATACATTTTATTATAACGGTCATACCTATGGGGACACCCTTTAAATTTTAAAATTATTTTTATTTATTAATTTCTGCCGTTGGGAGCTATAGCGACACGCAATTTTTTAAAATTTTAATTTGGTGCCCTTTACGGTTCTTAATACACGTAAAAAACATGTATGTTGTATGGGGACACCCCAACATGAAAGCATAACCTTTCAAATAAAGAAAAAAATTTTAAAATCGGTTCAGAAATGGCTGAGTTCTGCGGTTACATACATAAAAAAAGCAACATTCAGACGAATTGATAACCTCCTTCTTTTTGAAGTCGGTTAATAACTAATATATACTAAGTTCCTACATGTTGTTCTAATTTAATATTTTGTAAAATTTAATTCCAATTAATCTATTACCATTCCTGTTCTGTAAACCTTATTCGACTCAATTGAAGTGAAACTGTAGAAACAAAAATTTTGTAGGTATTTGTTTTGTTTGTCACTATTAGTTTTGTTAATTCTGTGAAGATCAGTAGTTATAAGGAGGTACATATAAAAACGAAAAACCACATGTTTTAATCGAATAACATAATTTTTACCCAAATGGTATAAACAGAACTGGAACCAACGACGAACTTTGCACAGTACAACGAATTCGTCGATAAAAAATCGTTGCGAAAAATCGTCGACTATAACATAATGAGTTGAAATAAAATTTAAAGATGTTTCAATAATTTAATAAATCTCCTTTTTGTTTTGGAAATTTGTAGGAATAGGTATCTATCATTTGGAACATTAACTATTTCATTAACTATTTTAATTTAATTTTCTGAATTATAGTTTCACTGTATTACATTTCGCTAAAATGATATGATCAAATTACACCAAATTGCATAAATTAATAAATTTATAGGTAAATACAATTTTGTTTACATTTAGCAGCTGATAGTGTGAGCATATTTTTTAATAAAAACATGTAAGAGTGCTATATTCGGCCGTGCCGAATATTCTATAACCTTTACCGCGGTGATTTTATTTAAACAGAATTAGCTACAAATTTGGTTTAATTTAGGAGTATGTCATTAATAGCCCATTCAGGCTGCCACGAAATTAAGTAATTTCGAGCTGAAATTACGAACGAAATCTAAGGTGTTCATACTGGGCTTTTTGACATTTGAGCTGATTTCGCAAACAGCTGATCACGTTAAGTTACATTTGTATAATTTTTTTTTGGAAAAAAAGCTTTTGCACAACTCTTTCGTATTAATTTCAAACATACACGAATATTAAAAACAGCACTACAACAAAATTAATGTACAATTATGTTTATATTTCCATTATTTCATTTGGCTTTTAAATTTTGTCTGACAAAAGCCCACTTTCACGGTTGCATAAAATTTAGCTTTTTATACAAAACCAGCGTTGTATATCGTAATTTCAAGTTAATTTCGACGAAATTAAGTAGAATGAGTTAATTTCAAATGTATGCGAAATTACGTAATTTCAAGTTGATTTCGGCCGAAATCACGAAATGACTTAATTTCGTGGCAGCCTGAACGGGCTATAAAAAAAGAACTGCGTTTTTTTCTTATCACCTAAATTTGTATAGAAAATGATCTAAAAATGTTATAGAAATTTTTTTTGTAAAATATTTATAGAAAATTTTGTAAAATTTTTATACCTAGATTTTATAGTAAAATTTTTATAGAAAATTTTGTAAAAATTTATTAAAAATTATTCTTGTAAAAACTTTATAGATAATTGTTTTTTGTAAAAAATTTACAGAAAATTCTTTTTGTAAAAATTTTACTAATAATTGTTTTTGTAAAAACTTTACAGAAAAAATAAACAAAAAATCGTCCCTCGCAGGGGGTTATTGATCCCCCGAGATCTGTATGCACTTATTGTTTAGCAAAAAAAGGCAGAATAGAATCATTAAAACTAAAACAAAATGAAAACAACGTGAAAAATGTATCCAATGGGCTTAAATTTACTGTACCTCGTGTGGCGCCTTGGCAAATGACATTTCAACGTCAACACGAACAGACGGCCATCGCTTAATCAATTTTTCTATGTATAAGGATCCAGAATATATGTAATTTATGGGGTCGGATATGAATATTGTAGAAATTACACACGGAAGGACAAACTTATAGTTATATACCCTGATCACCTGTGGTGAAGTGTATAAAAAACCTAAATTAAAAGAGAAGAAATAATTTAAAGCAATGGGCATCGAATCTAAAATACAAATTAATAAAAATAAAAAGCCAAAACCAAAAAAATACACGTCCAAATCATATCTTGTATGGGGCACCCTAATATAAAATTTTATGTTTTATTACTTTTTGTTATAACTTATTAATACGTGTTCGGTGTAAACTCCAAATGTCGGTCTGCACAGATTCAATAGGTAAACCATTTTCAAAATCTAAAAAAAAATCGACAGTTTTATTTGAAGACTAGCTGTGCCCGCCACGTCGTGGTCGCCCTGACAATATTTTGCTCGATTTTGCTTTGAATGTATTTCACACCAATTGAAATACTCTTACTTTTTTTAGTGCTTCAGTTATGGTTTATGTATTTACTTTATAAAAAGGTACCCATCCCTGGATAAAATTCTAAAATTTATAAAACATTCTAAAATTCTAAAACTTATTGTAAGCCTCTGTAAGAGATTATTGCAATTCCACAAAGTAAACATCAAATAAACATTTTTTTCAACTGGCGCCATTTGTTGAGCAATAGTTGAAACCGAAAATTTCAAAAAGAAAAAAAAAACAAAAAGGTGTGTTGAAAAATAACCGTGTTGGAAATAATCTAGTATTAAACCGAAAATTTCAGTACCTTTAACCCGGAAAATGCGTTTTTCATTGCCTCTTCTCCACTTACTCTTGGAAATAACATATTTTTGCCAAAAAAAAGTATCCTATATTAGGATCGGGATACTAAGGTACCTCCTTAGAAAATTTTGTTAAAATCCATCCAGTAGTTTTTACGTGATGCGAACACAAATGAAGAGCAGACAGACAGAAATGAGTTACTATTTTGTTATATGTATAGATTAATATCATATCGGAAAATGGAAGAATTAATGATAATTTATTAAAATCATTGTTTTCTCAATAACCAAAAAATAAATTATTTAAATAAAAAAGAAAACAAAATTTGGTTAAAGGAAAACAATAGGGCCCGATAACCTCTTGAACACAATTTAATACAAAACACGCTTGTATTTCATAAAAAAATTTATTATAAACAAACAAAATCCGGGACGTTTCTAGCGTCCTTAGTAATACCTAATAGACATTTTTTAGGTAGTTAACAACACTTATTTTCGTACCCCAACATATAATTAAAAAGTAAAAAAATAATTCCTAAAAAACGACTTAAAATAGTAACGGGCAAATGGGCTTTGAATCTAAGATACAAATAATTAAAATTAATAAAAATACAATCTAAACAATAGACCTCAAAATCACATATTGTATAGGGACACCCTATAATATTTATTTTTTTATTTATTTCATTTTATTTATTCATTGAAGTAATACAAGTCTTTACTTAAATATTACTTAAAAGGACATAAGGTAAAATTAAAGGTAAAACTATTTTAAAAATCCAACGCAAGTCTTGTGTTTAATTAAAATTCACAAGGCTTAACGGTATACCAGATGTTTTTACTTGAGTATCGGCATATCGAATTTGTATGTTTAATATCTCGTAAACAGATAATATGTTTAATTAGATATTACATTTTGTTGGTGTCTAAAATAATTTAACAAATATAATATTTTAAGTCTAAGGGAAAGTTAGGAAACTAATTCAAGCCTAGGGCGTATTTAGAAGAGTGCACCAGTTATATTGACCTTGTCAAATAGAACCCCAGTCGAGACCTGCTGTTTAATTCTTATCACTAAACCCCAATCCTCTCCTGTTTAATGTTTTATTACTAGACAATGTCATACAAATGTAATATCGCCGTTATCGTGATGGTGAAAGACTTACCACAGTGATTTTGGCGGCTGTCAAAAATTGCGTTAACGGCCTTACTTGTAGTATCGGAAATACGAACATGAATCACTGCACCTTATCAAAAACTCAGTGGTCCTAAATGTCAGCTTTGATTTATGCGTCTTGTAAAAACTAGAAAAAAGTTTTTGTGGTGTTGATTGACAACTATCAATTCTTGCACTATTTGGCTGTTAGGTCTAGAGTAAGTTATGTGCTTGTTTTTATGTGTGTGTACTTAGAATGAGGGTATCTTAATTTTTTTTAAACTTAAAAAAACTAAATTCAACATATTCTTTTAATTATTTTTCATCAAACACACATTTTTATTTTACTCTGCTTAGTTTAAATTTATATGTACGTAATACTTTAAATGCTTATACATTAATTTTAAATGAACTTCCTTCTCATTTTTTATAAAAAGCTTTTCCTTTAACAAAAAAAAAAAAAAAATAAAATAGTAATAATAAATAAAAAAAAAAAAAACGAAAACAAAATTAAAGCCTTTTAAAATCCAATTTTTCTACATTTATATACCCTTTCCCACCTCATGCTTTAAACTTTTCTATCATTTCTATTCCAACGACATACACACATACGAGTACATATTTACAAAAACAAAATAAAAACATACAACCCCCTTTGCATTTGCCCCCAAAGCCAAAAATTTCCCCTCTTTCAGCATAACACGTAATATGCATATTTGCCGCACCTTCTCACCGCACTGTCTAAATAAGTTGTTGTGAGTGGTTGCCAGATCTAATGGTGTGACGGCACTGATTTTGTTGACTAAAATCAGTCAAAATGTTAGCAACTAGAGTTTCCAGTATTTAACACGGTTTTTTTAGATCTATCTCTATATTTATATATATGTATAAAGCACAAAATGTGTTTGTTTGTATGTTTGTTTATTTGTTTGCTGGAAAGCTATAACTTTTAAGTTAATTTTTATCATAGTGTTGTTTGGTAACAATAATAGGTAGTGCCTTGGAATTTTGCACCAGTAACCTCTGTATTAACATACATAATTTAGAGAAACACAGACTAGATTGGAATAGTGGGCGTGGTACCTCCCAAATAAAGTGAAAAATTGTCTAGAGAACTGCAATACGTAGCGCCTTGGAATTTCGCCCCAGTAACTCCTATATTAACGTAAATAATTTAACTAAACACAGACTGAATTGGAATAGTGGGCGTCGAACCTCCCATACAAAGGGAAATATTATTATCGAATTCCTGGCGAACTACAGTGGATGTAGCCTTGAAACTGTACATAAGTAACCCCTGTGTTAATATGCATAGTGTGCCAAAATACAGAATGAATTGGGACAGTAGGCGTATTAGCTTCCATACAAAGTGAAAAAGATCGTGTAAATAGAGAACTATAATAGGTATGGTCTTGAAAGTGAATACAAGTAACCCCCATAATAATGCGTATATTCTAGAAAAACATAGGCTGAATTGGAATAGTGGGCGTGGGGCCTCCCATATAAAATCAAAAATTATCCTGATCCTATAGAAGTGCAATAGATAGCGCCTTTGAATTTTGCATCAATAAACGACAAATTAAGATACATTGTTAGAGAAACACAGAATGGATTGGAATGGTGGGCGTCGGTCGTACCTCCTATACAGAGTAAAAAATTATTGTCGTGTACCCAGAAATTCATATTTCGCATTTTTAGAGCAAAAACAAGAAAAGCCAATCTTAAATGGAAGCGTTAAATAAGGCCGGCCAAGATTAGATGATGTTTCCTATAATAAATCTTTCATCGCAACAATTCGTTGCAGAAACAACTTCCTTTTGTGGCTTTTTTGCAGCACTTCAAACATTCAAAATTCTTCATCAGCGTCTCTTGATTTCAGTGTGTATGATACCAAGTTTATTGCTTTTGGACATTTGCCACGTTCAGGCTCGAACAGTTTCTTGCACATTGGGCGGCCATCTCGTTTTCACGAATGTCCTCATGCTCTGGAACCCACACTTTCCCTAAACGGTGTCGTGCAAGTAGAATGTTCTTTATATTGCATTCGAAATCACCAGAATAACCATTCTCACCCAGTTGCCTCTAGCCAAGGCATGATTCTCATAAACTCACACCAAGAAACTATGTATTCCCTTAGCGGTCTTCTTCAAAAGATAATAATGAAGTCACACTTCAAGCAAAAAACTTAAAAATCTATACCTAATGACAGCACTATCACGTGAACAAACTGGAAAAAATACTCCGAACATTATCTAGTGTAAAAAGAAAGAAGTAAAAGCTTATACATATATACATACGTAGAGTGCCTTGGTGGGCTAGTAGGTAGTGTGCTAGTCTATCAGTCTGGGGTTGTAGGATCGATTCCCATATATCTTACGTATAATCGGGTGCCTACAAATGGTTTACTGCGTTAGTGACAGGTCACGGATTTTCAAGTATTATCTGACGAAGCTAAAAATTGAGGTAAGACGATACCAAGCAGACTGTGCTTGGAAAAAAGGCCAACATAAAGAAGGCTTTGGACCACGGACATACATATATTATATGGAGATGCTGTGGAGCCCTAGCCTTAAGCAAATATTATCAAACTCCGTAGACTCTGTGATGAAAAAGAATGTCGACATGTATCAGTCGCTAGTCTGAAATCTCTACAGTCGTGAGTAAAAGGCTAGCACGACACTCAATGAAAGTAAGGTATTCATAAATTTCCACTCGGTTACCAGAAATCATTGAGGAACGAGGGGCGTCCAAGAAGTTTTTGGTCTGCTTCGTTACCACCCTATATAAAAATAAGTTAAAAGATAGCGGAAGGACTTGTTAAGCGAAAGTAATTGAAAGTAATTGAGTAGCTTTCGCTCACTTTAATTTGCGTTCGATATCGTGGGACAAACTGTTAGTTTCAGAAAAGTATTGCTTTGGTGGGAAACCTTTATTATAGGTTTTAATAATTGAAACTTTTATAACGTCTGGTATCTCTGACAATACATAATATTAATACTAGCGGACTAAACAACCAGCCATCTAACACTCTTTTGTTTTACAAACGCACACAAGCACACACCTTATTCTACTTCCGTTTAAAGTATGTTTGTATGAGTGGTTGGTTGGTTGTTTGGATTGATGGGTTGCTACTAGACCCAACCTAGGGTTTTAAAAATTAATTTTTTTATTATTTTATTTTCTCTTATTTCATTTCATTTTAGTTTTTTGTTTTTTTTTGTGTTTTGTGTTTTTGCATAGACATTGAATTTCCCATTAGTCTTCTCTTATTTACCCTAAAAAAAATTTTAAAACACATTCGCTCACTCTAAAAAAATATTTGCTATTTGCGATTTGGAATTGTTTCTACGAGTAGATTCTATTAGAAAATCTATTGCAAGAGTCGTTCGTACCAGACATACAGTTATTAAGTTAGTCAGAGATTCGTTTGACGTTTCGTTGTCGGTTGTTCAGTCATTATTTGGAGCCGGTATGTGAGTCGTATAGTCTTTGTGAATGGTTTTCAATTTCTCACTCTCTCTATATATAACAGACATACATACATACATACTGACAAAATATCAGGGCAAATAAAAAAAAGAGTGCAGTTGGTGTTTTTATTTTTTATTTATAAGTTTTTATTTATTTTTTGTGAGCATTTTAAATGTTGAGTTCTTGTTGTAATGTTTTTTTTTTGTTTTTTGTTTTTTTTTGCAAGAGTATATATTTTATTAACAACCATTAATAAACATGATGGCAACTTTAAGCTACAGTGTGCTGTAAAATAGAAAAATATGTTGAAATGAAATATAATCGCTGTTCCGTTAACCGATTCCGTGAAGACTTTTTGTTTTAAAAACAAATTCGCATATAATCGTAAATTCGCGTAATCGAATATATACAGTGGGTAACATGAATGAAGAATTTCCAGAAATAAATTTTAATTTCACAAACTTCCAGTATTTTTTAATTTTTGTTCAATAAATATCATCTTTTGGTTTTTTAAATAAATTTCATTTTAAAACAAATTTAATCGTAGAAACAATAATTTTTATACAACAGAGTTGTATTTTTGTAGTTTCTTATATTCATACACCATCTTAAGTGATACTTAGGACCAGATATTCAAATAATTATGTTTCTCTTTTAATCGATTATTCGGGCAAATACATAATAACTTTAGTAATTTATTCAAAAAAAAAAAAAAAAAACAAAAATACAAATTTTGTAACAAAAAAACAGAAGTAAATATTTATAAAAATAAAGGCTTTTGATTATTCGAAGTAAAAGATAAAGCTAATTTAAGCTAGAGTTACTTTTAACTATCGTTACGTTTATAGGAATTATATGAAAACCACCATAAGTTAAGTCGGTTTTCACTATTTTCCAGTTTATTATTAAGTAATAAGCCCTAAGTACCTCGACCCGAAGGATCTTTTGTAATATTTTTATACGCTAAGATAAAGCGTCCGCGATCTAACGTTTTTTTTTTCAACTAGTGCTTATTTCGTGAATGGTAACACTTACCTCATGTCTGATTTGACAGAAAATTAGTGTTATCATTCCGCTGAACGAATATGGTTGTGTATACACTTGAACAACGCTGGGAAATAAATATTGACAGAAGATGCCGATTTTGCCAAAAAAAAAAATCATCTTTTCAGATGAAGCTCATTTTGATTTTGGCGGGTATGTAAACAAGCAAAATCGTCGCATTTGGGGCACAGAAAACCCGCACGCATACATTGAAAAGCCGATGCACTTAAAACGAGTCACTGTTTGGTGCGGATTTTGTCCAGAGGCATAATTGGGCCATTTGTCTTCGAAAATGAGCAAGGAGTGGCCGTTTCAGTCAATGGCGATCGTTATCGGGCCATGTTGAACGAATTTTTGTTCAAAAAATCGAAGAAGAGGATATTGACAAATTTTGGTTTCAACAGGACGGCGCTACGTGCCACACAGCCGAAGCTACAATCGATGTTTTGCGCCCTGTTTTAGACGATTCGAAACGGAAATCATTCGAATTTGTATGACTTTAACATTGTGTTTCGAAAAAGATTTCTTTCAAATCGAAATACGTAATAACCCCCCCTGATGTCGTTTGGCCAGCTCGGAGCTGTGATTTGACACCGTTGGATTATTATTTGTGGGTCGCCGTCAAAGATAAGTGTTTCGACGACAAGCCAGAAACAATTGACGCTTTAAAGGACAATATTCGTGAAGCCATTGGTGAAATACAGCTGTACGCAATAGATAATGTGCTTAAAAATTGGACCGATCGTGTAGGCTACTACATGGCCAACCGAGGCAGCCATTTGAATGAAATTATTTTCTTTTATTGACCGGAAGGATTGTACTTTCAAATAAAAAAAGAAATTTCCGAAAATATTCAGTAGTTTTTTTATAGCATTTTCAAAAAAAAAATGAGTTATTTGGCGGATCCGTTATTATTCTTATCACATGGAGACAATTTATAGCCTCCTAGGAATTTTGTTTTATGAGACGCCAAGGCGGAACACGAACAAAGTTCGTAATCTCAAGACTCATCGTGTAGCTCATAGTAGCGGTAAGTTTTGATCTCAGTGTTTCCTAAAATGAATTGTCTCAGTGTTTCCTAAATTGAACGAATTTCGAAATTGTTGTAACGAAGACCACAATGTCCGGTAAACCATTCCGTAAGTAGCTATAACACACTCTTATTGAGTGATAGTAGCCTTTGGGATGAACACTGAGAGAATATGACAAAACGTTTCAATTGTGCAAGTCCAGTCAGAGTCTCCCAATGGTGAGGGGACTCTGCTTCGCCCCAGGAATCAGTTTTTTTACCTTATCATAACCATTACATATGGCAAAGAGAAGTTTTGGTCCTATTAATCTACTTCGGGCTTCGATCTCAGCTATGCAGTCCGCCCGCTCATTGCCAACATGACCCTCATGACTGGAAACCTAACATATTGTTTAGCTATTGTGGGAACCGAGTTTATTTAGAGATCTTGCACAATTCATGACTATCCCAGAAATTACTTTAAATGAAGTTAAGGCCTTTAGCGCAGGTTGGCTTTCCGACATCAGATAAATGGTCACAGATGAGGATGGCGTTGTAACGTCATAGTCAACGTTGAACGATGTAAAGACATGCTTACTAACATTTTCGTGCCATCCATGAGTTTTACATTACATGCGCTCCTTGGTATATTAAAAACTCGAACATCCACAAAGATTTAAACGTGCCATTGATTGAAGCAGAAATCGCGAAACATGCATTAACATATTTAAAAAAGCTCGAAACACATCCTAACCCGCTGGTTCGTAACATCCTAAACGACCGCGGCTACATTCGACTAAGAAGGAGGGATATTACATTTTTTGGCCAAACCCCCAGAGAGGTGAACCCGAGATGATGACATCAGCCGGAAAATAAATTTAAGCCCGGCATTGGCTGGACTTAATTAAGTATAATTTAGTTTTAGGATTGTGAACACTTATTGTTAGTTCAATTATATTTGAAGATTCAATAAATAAAGTTGAAAAAAAAAATCCATGAGTTTTAGCAGGATGTTACCACATCTTACACATCCCATGATATAAATTGATTGACTAAAAGAAATATATTTAGCCAATGAATAATTTCAAGAAATGGACCTGCTAATTGGCCATCTGGTTCATGTGATTTGCCAATAAAAGATTATTTTCTCTGGAATTATGTAAAGTCCCAAGTCAATGCAGATAAACCAGGGGGGTTACTTACTCTCTATTGCGATACGAAAGAAAAATGGTACGAAATCGAACGATTTCGACTCTTTAAAGCGTTCGCGCACTTTTCTTTCGCATATCTCTTTCGCCAAGATGGCAGCACCACACTCTGTAATGCGAAAGCGTATGTCAAATTCGTTCGATAAGCCCAAATATTTTGCGATAGTAAAAGAGCAAGCGCAAAGGAAGAAAACTTGTAATTTCTTTAAAAATATGTTTTAATTGATATCTAAATTGTTATTTTTAGAAAAATCAAAGCCAAATAGTTACAAATAAAACAACGACAGTGTTTAATTTTAGTAGATAGTGATTTGGCGGCCATGAAACAGTTGCTGCGAGTTAATGAGTAACAAGCCGGAAGCAAAATGTAGCACAAAATATTTAGACAATCTGATGGAGATCCTGTAAGGGATATATCTGGTTAAAATATGTATATAATGGGTGATTTTTTTGAGGTTAGGATTTTCATGCATTAGTATTTGACAGATCACGTGAGATTTCAGACATGGTGCCAAAGAGAAAGATGCTCAGTATGCTTTGACATTTCATCATGAATAGACTTACTAACGAGCAACGCTTGCAAATCATTGAATTTTATTACAAAAATCAGTGTTCGGTTCGAAATGTTCAAATGTGACAAATTTTGTTCAGCGATGAGGCTCATTTCTGGTTGAATGGCTACGTAAATAAGCAAAATTGCCGCATTTGGAGTGAAGAGCAACCAGAAGCCGTTCAAGAACTGCCCATGCATCCCGAAAAATGCACTGTTTGGTGTGGTTTGTACGCTGGTGGAATCATTGGACCGTATTTTTTCAAAGATGCTGTTGGACGCAACGTTACGGTGAATGGCGATCGCTATCGTTCGATGCTAACAAACTTTTTGTTGCCAAAAATGGAACAACTGAACTTGGTTGACATGTGGTTTCAACAAGATGGCGCTACATGCCACACAGCTCGCGATTCTATGGCCATTTTGAGGGAAAACTTCGGAGAACAATTCATCTCAAGAAATGGACCGGTAAGTTGGCCACCAAGATCATGCGATTTGACGCCTTTAGACTATTTTTTGTGGGGCTACGTCAAGTCTAAAGTCTACAGAAATAAGCCAGCAACTATTCCAGCTTTGGAAGACAACATTTCCGAAGAAATTCGGGCTATTCCGGCCGAAATGCTCGAAAAAGTTGCCCAAAATTGGACTTTCCGAATGGACCACCTAAGACGCAGCCGCGGTCAACATTTAAATGAAATTATCTTCAAAAAGTAAATGTCATGGACCAAAAAAAGTTCTCAAGCTCTTAAAAAATCACTCGTTATTATGCTTTTTTTTTTTTTGTAAAATATGACACTATTTGCGTGAATTTCCTGTAGAAAAAAATTCTATAAGATTTATTATACCAGCGTTTATTTATGGAAAGTATATCGAACTTGGAACTCGTTTCAAGTTAATTTGCGTCTTTAAACCATATTCCATCAATATTTATATGTAAATTCAACCGGCTTAACTTTTGTTTAAATATTTTAAACTGTTAATGTTGCCACTTTTTCAAAAATTTTGCGATAGGTGTTGCGAAAGTCATAGAGTACCGATTTTCCCTCTTATTGCATTGAGCTTTCGTATCGCAGAAATGTTCGACCACTTAATAGCGAATATTCGACGCGTTGTTGACAAAATACCGTCTGATTTGTTGCGAAAGGTGATAATTGGTTTTCCAGGTCAGTCGCGAAATCATATTTAAATATAAATGCCAAAAATATTTTTAATTACTATAACTAATTTTGACGGGTATTAAAAATGTTTTTCTCTCCGTTGTTTCAATTTCAAACTCTCTGCCTTTATAAAAAGCAAAAGCACCCTTTTTATACCAGTTAAAGAAAAACAAAAACGTTACAATAAAATACTGAAAGAAAACAACGAAAAAGAAAATGATTTATTCAGATTAAAACAGGCACAGATATGTAGTTTAATCCATCACTCTGTGCTCCTCAAACCGTGTAGAGAGAAAATATTACACACTTTCGTTAAATACCCTGTTAATCAAGTAACAGTGTAATGGATAAGCGTTATTTATTATCAAGAGAACAGCAAGCAATTCACGGATAATCTTGACCGATGACGGCACGACACGACGCATTGGTATTGTTTTCACATTTAGTGGTTTGTTCTTGTTGTTTTATTGTTATTTCGTTTTAATTAATTCCCTTTCAGTTTTTTTTTTTTGTTTTTTAATTTAATGTTGAGCAATTTAAATTTTTATCACTTTTAATTGAGTTTATGATGAAAAGTTTTTTCTTTCTTATTCTTCATCTGATGTTTTAGTTGTAAATTTTTAATTCCTTTTTTTATTATGGCAATAAAAGGAAGGTACGCTCATATGTGTTGGTTGAAACATTAGTTTAGAATTCTTTATAACTTCATTGCTAGAAATTGTTTGTTTTATGATTTTCCTCTTATTGTTAAAAGTTATTTATTGTATCAATAAGTAAAACTGAATTTTAAATGTAAATCTACGTATTTATTATTAAATGCTTTGGCTGGGTGTCCACCTGTATGTCTATGTTCGCATCACTTTAAAATAACTAGATGAATTTTAATAAGATTTTGTGAGGAGATGATACCTTAGTATCTTGATTCAAATATAGAATACTTTTTTTCCGCAAAAAAAAGAAGTGAAAGTACGCAATTTTTTCGATTTAAATGTACTGCAAACTTGACAGCACCTGTTATTTTTGAAAGCCGTATATTTTAAGCAGTGTTGGACAACAGGTGGCGCTGTTTTAAAATAATAAGTAACTCATTTCCTGTCTTTTACAGAGCTTAATATTAATTTTTAGAATTTTAGATTTATATAATTTTAGAATTTTATCCCAGGGATGGATACTTTTATATAAAGTAAATACGTAGGAGTCTTAAAATTTGGCATAGATTTCTTTCAAAGCAAAATCGGAGAAAATATTGTCAGGACGCAAACACACGTTGTTTATTATTACTTATGAAAAAGCATATTTTTAAGATTGTTGTAGCTTTGAACAACTTAAGCTATAAAATAAACAATTAATATGAATCAACCCGTTTGTATTCGGACAAATTCTCAATTTTGCGATGCTGGTGTTGTGCGAGATGATTACAATTGCTAAAAGACTGCTAAAACAAGTTTGACATTGATCACTACGAATTGTTTGCATAACAAGAATATTTATGTATAAATGTCGTCAAAGATAATAAAGATAATTAAAAAATCAAATAAAAGTAATACATTTTTCACCCTAAAAATTATCATAGATTCTTATACATACAGAAGTCGATTCAACGATCGATCCTCGTTCGAGGTCGAAATTTTTGACCAAAATATCACATTTTGACAAATTTTTTTTTTATTTTTAATATTTAGTATTAATATTAGCCGAAAGTTGTAGAGATACAGATTTGCATCAATACCTGGCCGTACAGGTCCTAGATCGACGATGATCTTATCACTGGGTGAAAATGCCATGCACCTATCAGCGCTCCCAAGTATTATCAGTATTAATTCGATACCATGATTATAGTTCTAGCCGGCACTGAGGTTATGCTTTCCCCGCGATTTTGGGTACCGCGTTGCCCGTGACACCCGTGGTATCAGATTAAAAACTCCCGTCAGAGTTCGTAACCGAGAAACACTACCAGTACAACGCCATAAAGCCCGAGATTGACTAAAGTTGTAGTAGTTAAATTTGATTAAAAACCAAAAATGTAAAAAAATAAGAATTATTTATAAATCAAAACTTCCCAAAAAAGCTACGCTTCGCCAAAAAAAAAAAACATTTTTTCTGTTTGATGATAAGTTAAAATCAAGAATGATAGATATTTTCCCGTTAGATGACGTTTCTCGGCCAATGTAAGGTAGCCAAATCTGTAATCAACAAATGTATACGTACAAACATATCTAAGTAATAGACAAAAATTGGCAACTCTGCTAATAAACTCTCATACAGCCCAATCACGAATAATTATTCCCATGAAAAAACTCCCAAATTTTTCTATCGTGAATTTACTTGGATTTTACGTAAGAAATCATTCACGATAGAAATTTTGGGAGTTTTTCATGGGAATAAATATTTGTGATTGGTTTATTTAACACCACTATGGTGAAGGGTACGTAATACACAGGCGATTATAGCACATTTACTTGTTTTAATTCTATTTTATAAAACCTTTAAGTGAAAAAAGTATGCACTGCATTAAATAAGCTGTTTAAATCATGAACGTCATTCTTAACTCCCTATTTAAACAAAACTTTTTAATAGCATACTGTTTCCTTTTACTTTTTCTTTCGTTAAGCGTTAATAAAAAATATTTGAAACTAAAACAAGATGCTAAAGAAACTATGGATAAAAAAATATTTATGTATGTCTAACTAAGGATGAATATGTTAGAAAAACAAAAATACTAAACGGCTGAAACTAGTTGTAAAACTACATGTGTATGTACATAGGTACATACATACATATACAACCCTACACAAACGTATAGATACATTGTACATACATACATATTTCAGTTAAACAATGTAATTATTAAGTGCCAAGTTTGATTAATATACATAAGTACATGTGAATATACATACATACATATGCATATGTATGAATATACATATGTATGTACATATACATATACATATGTATATGGATATATTTTTATCGCAAAAACAACTAATTGTTATTAATTTTATCATATTTATGCTGTACTTTTTGTTGTTCTTGCTATTTAATTAATACGACGATAGTCTTTTTGGTATTTGTAACATCAAATACATTTTTACAACATGCACACATAAAAAGAAATGCATCTATGTAAGTGTGTGTGTGTGTTAATAGCTTGCTATTAAATAGCTAAAATATGTATTTGCACTAGATTTTGTGTGTGCTTTTAAAAACTTTTATCTTAATTTTTTCTTCGTGTTTGTTTTTGCCAAATAGTAGTGTGACAGCTTCTAAAAATGCATTTGTCCCACTTCCCACTCAGAGTCGTCATTACAATACAAAAAAAAAAAAAATACAACAAGAGCAACATCAATATATTCTTCTAGTTTTAAGCATAAAAAATACACACAATTACAAACAAAAACAACATCGATGAAAAAAAAAAAATAAATAAAAAATAACGAGAAAATAAAAAATATATAAATAAAATGAAATGAAATGAACTTAAAACAACAAGAACAACAGCAACAAAATAATAATAATAATAATACATTTTCTATTTGAGTGCTTTCTCTTCTTGATAAAAGCAAGTTTTCTTCCTCTATTTTTAATTCAGCTTTTATCTCTGCATCGAACTCTGCTTACAGCATAAACTCTGCCACAGTTACCCAGTTAATTCTGCTAGTCTCTTTGCTTTTTTGCAGTTGCTCCTCTATAAAAACAAAAACACAAAAAAAAAGAAAAACCCAACTACCTACCATCGCACACACAGTTACTTTACTTTTTCTTGTTTTGTTATTCTTGCAGCCAGTCCCCACCTCCCCCGCCATTCATTTTTCTCTACCAGCGTGCGACTCTCTTCTTTTTTTTTTTTTCTTGCTCTTTCTATATCCCACCATTTCAGCCAGTACAATCCATCTATCCACCAATTCCACCATTTATTTTACTAATATGTACGACGTACAGCTGCTGTGTTTCTGCTTTTCCTCTTTATTCTTAAGCTTCTTTTATCTCCCCACTAGCTAACCCCCACCATGCTTCTCTTTTATCCTACTTCCCCATTCTACTTTTCTTCTTCTTCTTCTTTTTGTTCAACGTTACAACTCTGAGCACACATAAGCCCGCAGCAATAAATTTAATTTGCTTTAATAAAAAAAATGCAAAACAAAAAAATAAAAAAAAAAATAAAATAAAATTAAAAAATAAGAATAAAAAATGAAATAAAATATTACCGTATTTTAAGCATGACAGTGGGCAAGCAACGACTTTAGTATATTGTTTTTCTATTTTTTTATTTTCTGCAATTTTTTCAAGGCCTACACATTGAGGGTTTGTTTTAATGATTACCCCTTTATTGGAATTTAAATCTTTTCCGTGTTGTGATAGATCTAATTTGTCGTCTACGGCTACGAAATGGCACAAAAACTCCTTCATATTGGGGGTTTCACAACGCCATATATTCCTTTGAAGTGATAACATGGTTGTGCTTATGGTCAAGTGTCAAGAATTGCGTTATCTAACGCACGTTTGCTTTTTCATATCCAAATATTCCTGTAAAATATAATGTACTCATGAAAATCACGTCGCTATCGGGACATCATTTAATTTTTAGCGTTTTTTTTTTCAAAAATCAAAATTTTAAAATATACATACATACCTATATCTCCGATACTTGGCATAATCTCGACGTATAAATTATGTTGCTGGAGTCTGCTAGTCTTTGGCTAATTCCACTATACTGGTGAAACGATTCATGTCTTCTCTAAATACCCATTGGATCCACTTTAAAATTTCAAATTTTTTTAAATATTTAAAAAAAAAATCAAAATTTTAAAATATATATATATTTTATATCTCAGATACTGGGAAGAATGTTGACATAGAAATTATGTTGTTGAAATGTACTTGTCGTAAACTAATTTCACTATGCCGGTGACACGATTCATTTCTTCTCTAAATACCCATTGGATCCACTTTAAAATTTAATATTTTTTTTAATTAAAAAAAAAAAATGCTGCGCGGAATCTAGTCATAGAAATTACGATGCTGGAATCTACTAGCCTTAGGCTAATTCTACTATGACCCGATTCATGTCTTCTCTTAATAGACATTGGATCCATTTTAAAATTTCTTATCTTTTAAATTTTTTTGCCCAAAATCAAAATTTTAAAATATATATCTCTGATACTGGGCAAAATCTAGACTTAGAAATTATATTGCTGGAATCTACTAGTCTTAGGTTAATTCAACTATGCCGGTGACACGATTCATTTGTTCTGTAAATACCCATTGGATCCACTTTAAAATTTTATGTTTTTAAATTTTTTTTTTTCGAAAAATCTAAATTTTAAAATTTATATACATATCTCCGATACTGAGCAGATGTGATGCTATCATGCCCAACGAGAGGAACTTGTATTGAAGGTTTGAAGCGATCTTTTTGGTTTCGACTCTTTTTTTTATAAAGACAACACAACCTGCCAAGCTTTTGCTTGTCTGCAGAAAACGCTCAGAGACTTTGGAGAAGTCGAACCCTCACACCCCGGACTGATAGATTAGCGTGCTAGCTATCAAAACGAAACGACCCCTTTGGATTTGTATGATAAAGCCCGCGTACTTTTGGGACAGAGTTGTATACAATTTTACGTACATATTTTCATTAACACTGAGTTAAAAAAAATGTAAGGGTTTATCGTTAACTATTGTGTGTGTATGCTTCCCCATTGTGTATAGGGTGTCATATAATTTATCTTATGTGTGTATGTACTTATACATATATATACATATATACATATATGAGAGAATAAATGAACGATTATGTACGAGTGTATATGCATAAAATAAACGTATGTATGTATATACATAACTGTTTATGTATGTGTGGATGTATGTATATTTGACATCAGACATAAAATAAATGCTTAATGAAAATATAAATAAGAAATTAATTATATTTATTTATAATTTACAGCTTATAATTAAACAAACACAAAAAAACCTTTTCAATGAGATTATAACGAGTAAAAAACAAACATACACACATACACATACATATGCTTACATACTTAAAAAATAATAGCGCGCGGATATTTTTAATTATTTTTTTTTATCTAGTTTTGAAAAATAATAAATTGTTATAATAATTTTGTAATTATGATAAAAAATGTTTTAAAGTTTGTTTCAAGTGGTCAATTAAAATTCTTATAAAGAAGTTCCGAAATACATGGGTATTTTGATAAATTTTGAAATGAAACCATTTAATAAGGAATTTTATGATTGTTTTATTATTTTTAAAAACATGTTGCAAAAAGTATTTTAAAGGAATTACAAAAATAGGCTTACACGCGTTTATAAATATTCGAAACTAGCTAACCCCGGTGCGTTTCGCTACACCCATCCACAAAAAATACAATAAACACTTTGAAGAAAAGTAAGGCTAACCTAAAACTCGAAAACGCACACTTTACTCACGTCTAAACTGTTTCTACGCCCACTGTTCCCATCCAATCTGTCTTTTGCTGGTTTATGCCCATTACTTTGTATAGGAGGTACCACTCCCACTCCTAATCCAGTATATATTTTGCTAGACTAATCACATTTGTCTTAGGGTTAATTATGTAAAGTTTCAAGACTCTAGCTATTGTAGTGCTCTAGGATCAGGTGGTGCCACGTGTGTAAATTTTGGGCGTAATCGGGAAGGGGCAAGGGGTAGTTTACTTACTCCCAAATTTTGTAAACGATCTACAGGTCATAGCGTATGGCATATAAAAATGAAATTCAGGATGTGCCTTTGGTTTATGGAGATAAAGAGCTGTATAAATGTTGGACATAATCGGGAAGGGGCAAGGGCTAGTTTACTTAACACCCCAAACCGAAAATAATTAATTTTTCGCTTCGAATATATAGTTTGAACAAGTTATGGCAAAGTTAAGTGTAGGTCACTTCAGATTTTATTTGTGTTCGCATCACGTAAAAACTACCGGATGGATTTTAACAAAATATTGTGCGGAGGTACCTTACCATCCAGATTCCAATATAGGAAAAGCAGTGAAAGCATGCAATTTTCAGTTTAAAGGTACTGAAATTTTCGGTTTTAAACTGGGATATTTTAAACACGGTTGCTCACCTTTTATTTTTTAAAGTGGGATATTTTAAACAAAATTGCTCAACAGATGGCGCCAATTAAATATAATTTGTATGTGTATTTTTACTTTGTGAAATTAAATTGTTTTTAATAGATTTTAAAAACCTCTTATAGAGCTTTACAATAATTTTTGGAATTTTAAAATTTTTTTTATATATTGTTTATTGTATCTTCAATATACATACATACGTATGTATATACCTATTTGAACTAACAATAATTACTCATATCTTAAATCTAAAATAAAAACTTGCTAAGTCCAGCCAGTGCTAGACAAAAAAAAATTATATGTTCACGGTTGCTGAGAATTTTTTTATAAATTTTAGAATTTTATCCAGGGATGGGTACCTTTATATAAAGTAAATCCATTAATAACTGAAGTACTATAAAAGTAAGAATCTTACAATTGGGGTGGAATACTTTCAAAGCAAAATCGAGTAAAATCTTGTCAGGAAGCCCATGACGTGGCGGGCACAGCTATTATTAAAATAAAACAGAGAAACAAGTTTTTAATATCCATATAATTGGCTTTATTAATTAGATAGTTCTATGGCATTAATATGATTTCAGGCATGTGGCCGCCGCGGCTGGCGTTACATTCAACATAGATCCCATTTTTCACGCACCGTTGAATATTCACTTCCAAGTGCTTATTCGCTTGTGGATTATCTGCATACATCTGGGACTTTACATATTCCCGGAGTAAATAATATAAAATGGCATCAAATCACATAAGCGAGTTGGTCAGTTAGTAGGTCCATTTCTTGAAATTATTCGATCGCCAATTATATCACTCAGTCAACCAATTGATTTGATTAAATCGTGCGCTGTGTGAAAACTGCCTAATCAGCAGTCGCAGAAAACAGTGCTGCCAATTTAAATTTATCCACCTCTATAAAAGTCAGTCATTGTATGGGCTTATGTATCTTTTGACACGTGGTAAGCAAACTTTTAATTAAAAAGAATGCCTATTTCTTTATGTGCTATAGCAATGAGTATAACAAAAGTTTAGAAAGATATTCTATGGTGCTCGCATATAAGCCATGATTTTATTTATCTTTTGAACCTACCCCCGGGGGTTCCAATTGTCACTGCAGGAATATGGCAAATGCTTTGACGCGGTTCACTCGGGGAAAATAGGGGCTAGGGTTCCTAGAGCCTAAATCTGGAAGAAAAGGTCTGCGATAAACATGGCGGGTCCTCTTCGAGGCCCGACCAGTGCCCATAGGACTGGTACCACGGGAATCGGTGGCCCCACAGAGAGCCTATCCTCTCTGTGACCGGTTATTGGTGAGGTCCCCTTCGGGGGTACACGTGGTGGTTGAGGTTTAAGATCGATTTATGTAGGTAAGGTGCAAAGTCGATCAAGTGTGCTGTTGCACTCTCAACAGACGGAGTTTGAATAGTCTCCAAAACCCTAAGCAAGAGGTTATAATGAGGATCTAGGCTTGCCTTGGAAAGGCTTGCCATATTATATAAATTGCTACTCATTGTGACTGTATAACGCACAAAAAGCGATTGGTAGCAATCGTAAAGTGTTGTTATACTACACAATGGGGGCGCTAGTCTACGCCTAAGTTTCAATCGGTGGTAAGACTACCGTGAGGTTAGGCCGAGTAGGCAGGTACTCACGTTAATCTTGTTCCACAATTATCCTTTGAACCGTTTTAGACAAACACCTAAAATTTAATTTGTTTTTAATTCGACGCCCGCCTGTCTGTTTTGAACCCCATTAGAAAGTCACTTCTCGTCACGTCATTAGCCCAACATGCGCATGAAATTTTAATTTTATGCGCGGGATGGCATAATACTGTTTCCATCATTCATAAAATAGATTATGTTAGTAACTAAAAACTTATAATTAAGATGGATACTAGTGACGGAACTAAAATTATTCTGTTCTATTTTAAACTAAATCACCTTGTTATGAAAAATACTCTTTAAATTCCCAGTTGAATTGGAAATATTTATTAAATACTAGCTGTTCCCACACACGTTGTTCTGACAACAATTTGTTCGATTTTGCTTTGAAAGTAATCCACACCAAATTTTAATAATCTTACCTTTTTACTTTATATGTATAAACCTACCCATCCCTGGATAAAGTTCAAAAATTTATATTAAATTCTAAAATTCTAAAAATTATTGTAAAGCTCTGTAAAAGGTGTTTAAAATATTTTAACAACAATTTAATTCCCCATAGTAAAAATACAAATTAAATATAAATTTTATTCAATTGGCTATATGGCAGTAAGTAATTCATATTTTGTAATTATTTTAAAATAATATTTTTGGGAAAAAAAGTATCCTAACGAGTCCGCCAAATAACTTTGTTTTTGAAAATGCTATAAAAAATATTTACTGAATATTTTCTCAAATTTATTTTTTTATTTGAAAGTACAATCCTTCCGGTTAATAATGGAAAATAATTTCATTCAAATGCCTGCCTCGGCTGGCCATGCAGTAGCCTACACGATCGGTTCAATTTTTAAGCACATTATCTATTGTGTGCAGCTGTATTTCACCAATTGCTTCACGAATATTGTCCTTTAAAGCGTCAATTGTCTCTGGCTTGTTGGCGTAACACTTATCTTTGACGGCACCCCACAAATAATAATCCAGCGGTGTCAAATCGCAGCTCCGAGCTGGCCAAACGACATTAGCTCTGCGGTTGATAATGCGATCTTCAAAAACAGGGCGCAAAACATCGAGTGTAGCTTCGGCTGTGTGGCATGTAGCGCCGTCCTGTTAAAACAAAATGTTGCCAATATCCTCCTCTTCAATTTTTGTGAACAAAAATTCATTCAACATGGCCCGATAACGATCGCCATTAACTGTAACGGCCACTCCTTGCTCATTTTCGAAGAAAAATGGCCCAATTATGCCTCTGGACCAAAATCCGCACCAAACAGTGACTCGTTTTGGGTGCATTGGCTTTTCAATGTATGCGTTCGGGTTTTCTCTGCCCCAAATGCGACAATTTTGCTTGTTTACATAGCCGCCAAGATCAAAAAGAACTTTATCTGAAAAGGTGATTTTTTTTTTTTTTTTTTTTGCAAAATCGGCAGCTTCTGTAAGTCAATATTTCCCAACGTTGTTTCCAGTGTATACACAACCATATTCGTTCAGCGGCAGGATAAAACTAATTATCTGTCAAATCAGACATGAGCTAAGTGTTTTCATTCACGAAATAAGCACTAGTTGAAAATAAAAAATCGTTAGATCGCGGACCCTTTATATTGGAATCAGGATACTAAGGTACCTCCTCACAAAATTTTGTTAAAATCCATCTGGTAGCTTTTACGTGATGCTAACACAAACAGAAAGACAGACAGTTAATTAGTTACTTCATTATTATATGTAGGTATGTGTAGATTAACTTAATTTAAATTTAATTATTAAATATGGTTTCATGGGGATCTGGCAACATTTATTTAAATTCTTGTTTTTTTACATTTTCGCTATTTCTATTATTTTCTTATGTTGTTCTACTACAACAGCAACGACAACAGTAATGATGATGATATTTAAGTTACGATAACTACAGACTTACATACATACATATATGTATATGTATATACATACACATAAACACACGCAAATGTACATACAAAGTTGTTTATTTGTACGAATATGCATATAGAATTTAGATATATTAGGGCATAAAATAAATTTTGGACTTTTTCTTTGTAAGACCACGTTATGATTGCGAGTAAACAAACTGATTTTTTTTTTTAAATTTTTTATTTATTTAAAAAGTTTTTTTTTATGAATTTTTTATTTATTTATATTTATAATTTATATTGAAAATTATATACATATGTACCTATATGTATATTTTAAAAAGTTATACCTCTAACCTTTATATATACATACGTATGGATTTGTTTGTATGCGTGTTAATATTTATTGTAGTTAAATACAAACTGCATACAGGCATGCAATTACGTACAATATACATACATACATACATTCATACATACTTTGTATCTATGTATGCAAGTGACGTTGTGTATACTTATTGTATAAATTAATATAAATGTATGGATATATGCATTTATATGCATATAAACGTAAGTATGTACACATATTCTACATATTTTAGTATACATCTGAGCTAAAATGCATTCTACTTGCTGCTGGCCTTCTCTTCTGCTCTTTCAAATGCTAGAGTATTTTTATTAGTGTGTATGTATGTATGTATGTATGTATGTATGTATGTATGTATGTACGTATTTATTCATATTATAAGCAGTAAGAACGGCAATAACACAACTACAAGAAAAATGTGAAAAAATAACAACACTGAAAAAGCAGCAGCAGCAGAAGCAACAACAATAACAACGACAAGAATCCAAAAACAAGTACAACAACTTGCTACAATAATAAAAACAAGTACACAATTTTACATGTGTACTTGTGTATATTTTTGTAGTAAAGAAAAACAACAGCAGCAACAACACAAACTTGTATATTTTTTACCCAGCTACAATCAACTCTTGTTTTAATTAAATGTAAAGGGAGGAGTATCGGGGGAGGTATAATAGGTGGCAATATACAGCATACATCGGTGGTAGGAGAATAAGAAGAGGGTAAAAAGAAGACAGAAAAAAATACAAATTATAAAAAATACCTACAAAAAAAAAAAATAAATAAAAAATGAAAATAACAACATTTACAAAACAAAAAAAACAGTGCACTTTGCACAGTGAGACGAAAAATCTTTTTTATTAATTTTTTAATAGTGTGTTTAAAAAATTACAAAAATTAACATATTTAAATTAAACATATTAAACATATTTAATTTTTGTAGGTATTAAAAAGCCATATGTTTGAAATCCTGATGTTTTTTTTTGTGATACCTTTTGCTGGAAAAGATATGATTTGCTAAAATCGAGACCTATTGTTGTATCGGTTGTATTACTGTATTGCAAACCAATACTGAAAACTTGTTTTTAATTTCCATCAAAAGCTGTGATAAATTTTTACACTTTATTTATTTCATATCTTTTGAAAACTCAATGTTTTTTACATCTAATATTTTAAATTTTTCCCCCTGCAAAATACGTAATACGTCAGCTGTTTTTATTATGAATAAGTGTGGCCAGAAATCTATGCCGTTTGAAAAAAGTCAACGGCGGTTATCTATTGGCGGTAACATCAGCCAGATAATCTATATATCTAATGAAACAGTAACTCGTTTCCTGTCTGTCTGTGTTCGTATCACGTAAAAACTACTGGATGGATTATAATAAAATTTTGTAAGGAGGTACCTTAGTATCCTAATTCCAACATAGAATACTTTTCTCCGCTAAAATATTTCATTTCCAAGAGAAATTGGAGAAAAGGCAGTAAAAGTACAACATTTTTTTTACCGATTTAAAGGTGCGGCATACTTTAAGGCATCTTTTATTTTTGAAAGTGGTATATTTTAAAGTAGGTTGCGCAACAGATGGCGCTGTTTTAAAATAATGACAAAATATGAATTACTTGCTGCCAAATAGCCAATTGAATAAAATTTATATTTTTTACTTTGTGGACTTGTTATTCAAATATTTTGAACACACTTTACAGAGCTTTAAAATAATTTTTAGAATTTTATAGAAATTTTTGAATTTTATCCAGGATGGATACTATAATATAAAGTAAATACGTACACGTGAAGCACTATATGTCAGGACGCACACAACGTGCATGGGCACAGCTAGTCTATACATATAATAAAACTGTACATGAAATATTTTTAAAAATTTTTGAATGAATAGTTTTTTCGTGAGGAGGTACCTTAGTATCTCTGTTCAAATATAGGATACTTTTTTTCGAAAAAATATCCCAGAGACAAAAGATGTAGTGAAAGTAGGCAATTTTACTGATTTAAAGGTACTGCAACCTTGACAGCACCTTTAATTTTTGAAAACGGGATATTTAAAACACAGTTTATTAAACCCTACAGTAATTTTAGTATTTTATCCAGGGATGGGTACCTCTATATAAAGAAAATACATAAACCATAACTGAAATACTATAAAATTCAGAGTCTTAAAATTTGGTGTGGATTACTTTCAAAGCAAAATTGAACAAAATATTGTCAGAAACAAAATATTGGCGGGCACAGTTTCTTTTTAATAAGAGCAATATGTATATGATAAAGGCGCAGTAAGAGATAAGAAGAATTATGAATTATGTCAGATGGACGTTTGTGAACAAATATTACAAATCTTCTGTAAAATAAAAATTTTGGAAAATATGCAGAACTACATATGAGTCACAAAGTTAAAAAGTCAGATGTAAACAAGACGTCGTGTATTAGGGGCTTTATTAATTGAATGTTCCCAAGTATGATTAAATTTCAATCTATTAATAGGATGTAAATGCCTGTTTTTGTGAAGATGAACTTTTCTGTCCTTACCTAGAAGTATGTTGGTTGTTATAGTGACCAGTCTGAGTCCTGTAGCCCATGTTATCTACCTTTCAGAACTGAGTAGTTCTGTCTATCCTGTCTATCGGTCTCGAGCGTGTAGAACCTATCCTAGCAGGGTTCAACGGAGATCTCATTCCCCACAATGCTTTACGGATCCAGCACCCAGCGTAACCTTAAGCTATAATTGTACATCATTTCATTAAGAGCCTTTTGCACTTGAAGGGATTATACATCAAAGTCATTTTGGGTTTGCTGTGGCAGTTTACCTGAACAGATTCAGTATTGATTCTGTTATCATTCCGCGATGATATTTTTTTGATTATTTTAATAGGAAGTAATATGACAAAGCTACTGAAAGTCATTCCAATTTAGACTTATATGTTTCGATACTGGTGTAAGTTTATTTTCTAAAATGGAAATTGCTTTCAAGAGGTTAAAATATATTTAGGACCCAATAAGTATTCGTGGGACAACCTAATGCAGCTAAGAATCCATAAGGTCCACCATTTAAAGAACATCGTTCTATTTTCTTTCTTTCGTGACTATCTTCTTTTTTTCTCAACCATAAATGCCACGTTTAGAGGTCTATCAAGGACGTGAAAGAAAGAACAACAAAGGCAGTATTTCTAGAAATGGATGAAAATCTGGCTTAAGTGTACTGATTAAAGAAAATTACTTTGAAATGGACAGATTTTGGTTGGTTTCAATGATTGCTATAATTTTTTTTACAGTGAGCGTTAGGTGGGGCAGTTCTGAGATCATTGTACACACTTAGCGTTTTTAAGAGCTGAAATTCAAGAAATTAAAAAAGTGAAATTGAGTTAATATTCACGTGCCAAGTAAAATTAATAAAAAATATTATTACGCTTAAATTTTGCTTCTATGGATGCGTTTTTTATAAATCAATCTATCTTGTACTAAGTCCACTGTTACACTCAAAGAAATAAAAGATAACAACAACTTGATATTGTAATGGATAACAAAACACAACTTGCACAACTAACCTTTCAATAAATCTATCTTTGGGTGGGTGGTGCTTGGTTGGAAACATCTGTACTTATACACACACACATACATACATATGTATGTATGTACATATGTATACATTTTAAAGTATTAGTTTTAAAGCTTATTTTCTCTGTATGTGTGTGGTGCGGTGGGTTAGTGTACGAGTATGATTGTAAGTTTTAAACTGTTGTTGTTTAATGCTATAAGAAATTGTTGTAGTTGTGTAGCGTAGTGTGGTATGCCTGAAGCGGAACTAGAAACCTAAGCAGAGGCCCAATATTCGTATATCTGTACTACGTTGTTGAATATTTGTGTTCATATCATTTAATAAACTGAGCAGCTAAACAAATTTTTGCTGCTCTTGTAGCAACTATATTAATTTAATACACACACACACACGTACGCACACATATCCACTTACACACAAACTATCCTAAGCTAGACTTTAACGTTACTAACGTTTTAAATGTTTAATAGATTGATGATATATGGGGGAAAAGTGGCACAAATTAAATTTTAGCTTGCTTCGTTAATGTTTTTGTTGTTGTTTTGCTATTTCTCTTTTTTTCTATATATTTATTTTATTATATTTTTATTATTTGCTGCTGCCATTTTTTTTTTCTAAAATATTTTGTTTTTGTATTAATTTTAAAATAGTTTTTGTGCAGCTTCTTTGTGTACAAGATAAAGAAAATAAGCTTTGAAGAATTAGTTTAGTCGGTTTTTATAGTAAATTGTTCATTCTTAAATGAGGATATGTAGTATAAAAAATAAGAAAGAAAAACAAAGAATTGAATTAGCACTTTTGGTTAAAAATATTTTTTTAATATAAAGAAAAAAATACTGAACATTAAAAAAAAGTTTTTAAACAATTAAAAAAAAATAATTATCAAATTATAATTATAAAATTTTTAGAAAGTTTGCTATTTACAAGTTTTTTTCTTCTTCTTCTTCTTCTTAATAGTGACATGAGTTAAAAATTAAACAAAATTGTGAAATATATTTATCCCTCGTTATTATTTTTATGTCAAAACGAACTTTAAATTTATAATTTGGTTGATTTTGATAATTTTTATATATAATTTTCAAATAAAAAAAATTATTTTGAACAATACGGGGGTAACACAACAATAAAAAACTTTGAAATCGCTTTAATATATTAAAGTATGTACACGAAATAATTTGGTTACAAATTTAATGGTATAAAAAACGGATTTTATAACACACTAGCCAGTGTAGCGAGGCGCCTCCAACGTCCAAAATATAGTAAACATTTGTAAATAGGTAAAGAAAAATTATAAAAGTAAAAGTAAAAGCAAGGATGATTGAAGACAAGGTTACGTCATCCCGAAAATAAAATTGAATTTTTTTTTCGCATGACGGCGTAATGACATGACGAAGCTGTCGTCCTATTGGTTAATAATTCTGCAATTTGTTGATTACAGACTTGGTAACCATACATTGGCCAAACAACGTCATGTAACGGGAAAACATGAATATGGCGTAATCTTTTCTTCTATTATTCTTGAGTAAAAATATATGTAAGTAAAAAGTAAAGTAAGGAGTACCCCCTCCCCTCCGTTCTATACGGCCAAGATATATCTTAAACTCACACGTTATTCTCATAACACCCTGTGTAAAATTTGTGTCAGAGTGTGAGGTTTGAAGTTCTCCAAATACAGGATAATTACTAATTATATTGTATGAGGACTATGCGTCCCCCATACAAAACCACAATTCTTTAACCCTACCATTAACGTTATTCTCAGAGTACCCTCTAAAAAATTTAAGATATAGGAAATTTAACAATTACATTTTTTGGGGAGCACCAGTTCCTCAGTTCTCTACCACCAAGATTTAACCCGAAAAGGAACCTTATTCTACGAGTATCCTGTAAGAAATTTATGATTTACAATTACTTTGTATAAGGAGTACCAGTTCCCCAGTTCTATATCACCAATATTAAACCCTAAAAAAGCCTTATTCTCAGAATACCCTGTATTAAATGTTGAGAGTGTCACTGTTGCAGTTCTCTAAATACAGGATAATTAATAATTACTTTGTATGGGGAGTACCAGATCCCCAGGGAGCACTGGCCCCCTATATCGCAACAAAAATAAAATTAATAATAAAAGGGTTTTCCCTAGAAGCAGACATTTAATCTTGTAAACTTTATATACAGACACTTACACAGGGTGTAAGTGGCTATGTTCGCTATAATAAAAATTATTAAAAATAATTTAATTAAATAATTAATAAATAATTTAATTGAAAGTTAAAGGGTGTCCCCATAGTATATAGACGGGAGTGTGTCTTTTATCTTTTGAACAGTAAATGCCGAATTACATTATGCAACTTTTGTCGCCACAATTCTTTATTAGTAGGCGAGAGGGGAGAGAAGAAATTAAAAGGGTACACATACAAATTGCTGCAATCAAAATTGCACGATATAAACACAAATACAATATTAAAGAGGAAACGAGAAAGCTTGCAGCGACAAAACTTGCATAATCTACTATATTAATTCCCGACCCCATAAAGTATATATACATATATATTTTGGATCCTTATACACAGAAAAGTTGATTAACCTAAGTCTGTCTGTTTGTCCGTGTTCGGGTAGTAATGTCGTTTACCAAGGTACCAGACGAGATACAGAAGATTTGAGCCCACCAATCTGCCAGGCATAGTTTTGAAAATTTTGGGATTGTAATTCAGCAATATCAGATCATTCCTTTGGAAGCTGCGGGCGAAAAAATACGCCCACCTATATTTTTCACGTTTTTTTTAATTTTTTCGGTTTTAATGATTCTCTTTTACTTTTCTTTTTTGTTAAGTAAATATTAGATCGCGACAGGTAGATCGCAAGGAGCACATACAGATCTCGGGGGATCAATAACCCCTAGCGAGGGCCGATTTTATGTTTATTTTTAGGTTGTTAAGGTTTTTCTGTGTTTATATGTATTAAAGGCCTTTATAGAAAGCAATGCATATAGAGGTAGCCAATAGACCCATAGGGTGTCCACTGCCCAGGAGAAGTCAATAGGCTCATTAGGGGGGTTTAATATGAGGAAATTTTTTAAAGGATTTTTTTGCTTTAGTCTGACCATTCTAGCGCAATATAGATAGCAGATAGTTTTTAATTTTTACAAAAAAAAAAATTTAAAAATTAAAAAAAAAATATTTACAAAAAAATTACAAAAATTTTTTTAAAAAAATTTAGAAAAAAATGTTGGTAAGAAAATTCTGAAAAAAATTTCCAAAAATTTTTGATGAAACATAAGAGGGTAACACAATATCTAGCATTACAATGGTGAAGGGTATATAAGATTCAGCATGGCCGAATATAGCATTCTTACTTGCTTTATATTAGATTTGAAAATATATTGCATTTGAAAGATAAAGATCTCACCGTCTTATCAAAGAAACTGAACTTTTCAACACGCAATATGCTTGGCTACAGTCTGGATTAATTGTTTACAGTACTGTGCAATACAAAAGTAACATCAAGAATAACAGCTGAAGTCGACTTAAGCTCTTATATTTTGTTATCGTGAACAAAACATAAGAGTTATTTTTGAGAACGTAGCACGACATATTTCTTGATTTATAAAATCCCTACACAAAAAATATTCTCAACTGCAATGGGAATAAATGAATATTAAAATTGCCAACTTCGAGAAATCAGAATAAAACCCAAGCAGTTGTTCCTTGTAGCCACAGAATTTATTTCTTTAAAAATTTCAATTACATTTTTATAAAAAAAAACTCCATCGGTCTAAATTGTTCGACCGCAAGAGGCAGTCGACATAAGATCTTTTTCCTAAGGATCAACATAACATAACTCAATGAGTTATTTATAGAAAAACATAATAATATTCAATATATTCGAAATAAACTTCACATTAATATTTTCTATTTCCCTTTTATTTTAGGTCGATCAAACATTAACATCCCTGGATAAGTTTGATGCTGTATCTCGTTGCGATGCTTTACACTATTTGCTTAGGAATCTGAAATATAAATATCCGCAGGCATGCGAACAAGTCATACCCAGTATTTTTTCGCAATCTTTGCTTGTGGACAACAAAAAAGAATTGCAATTTTTATTGCCCACCAAAAAGGAGGAATGCATTAAGAATGAAGATGAAAATGCTTCGACAGATTTAAATCAGAATTTCGAAAAAATCCTTTGTAAGGAGGAGTTTATGTGCCTGGATGAAGACGACAATGCCTATGCTGATGCTGATAATGAAAATTCATCTTCGCTAAGTAAACGAGTGCGCTATGCTTCGAGCAATGCTACAAGGTCGTCAATAAGATCTGCAAGTGGTTGTACGTCTATAGTACAACAAACGATTGGTGATCCATTAGATTTGATACCCTCATCTGTTATACACGCCCGACGTCTTGGAAGACTAGCAACAGCCGATGCTGAAGCTGATGAAAGTAATAGCTTAGATGCTTTGGGACCAGAAAATTCCCTAAAACGATCACGCAGACGTGCATTTGGTCTTACTCCTCTACCGCGTAGCAATATTGGCAAACTGAATATACAATCATCACGTTCATATGTGGGTGAAAAGCTTCATCGTGTTTCTCGTTTAGGAGAGGGTTATATCTTCCACGCCGATTCCGAGTTTACGGTACGTTTTCATTATAGTTCGCAGGATTTGAGTAAACGTGTGTTCAAAGAACAATTTCGTTTGCGTTTGAAAACGGCCTTGAAACTTCACGACAAAGATTTCCTAAAAGAATTCCAACGTAAATTTGTCTTTAACGGACGTCTCTTGGGCACAACACCACCTAAACATGTTCTGGATAAGCTGAGATGTGAACATTTAGAAGAATGGCAGCAACAAAAGTTACGTAAACAACAACAGCTGCAGCAGCAGCAACATCATCAAATGATGTTAATGCAACAAAGAAGACGTATGCTAGCCGGATCATTGCACAATACATCAGCATCTGGCAATGCTTATGATTCCGAAATGGAGTTTGAATTAGAAACAGAATCTCAGTTGTCTTCAGCATCACAAGAGATTATGAAATTTGAGGAAATTATCGATGAGGGTGTGGGTCCTGGACGGCTAATTGATGGTCTAGTTATGGAACCCGAAATGGATGATGTTATTGGTGGTGGTAGTGGTGCTAGTGTAAGTGGTGGCAGTAGTAACAGTTCGGGTGGCAATGGTCTTGATGTATTACCAAATGATTTATCCACCAACGATAGTGCGTCAACATTTGTTGGAGGTAGTACAGCAGCTACAGTAGGAGGACCAACATTCAAAAATCATTTGGCGCAACAACAGCAACAGCATGGGTGAGTAATACTTCTACATTTATACTTGCATTTTAATTTTGCGAAAAACATGCTAAAAATTAGTTTTGTTTAGAATTATCACTTCGTGTCGATTTTCTTTAACCACGTTTTTTTTCATATATTTGCAATTAACTTGACACAAGCAATTTTTAACGAGTCCAGTTTTTATTATTTTGAATGGGTGCCCTGTGGGGCTAGTGGGTAGTGTGCTGTTCTATCATTTCGGGGCTGTGGGTTCGATCCCCACCAAAGACTCTGGTCTGTTGTACTTCAAGTTGTCAGGAATGCCAGAAAGATGCTTGAATGTAATCGGGGCACATTAACTGGTTGGCCGAGTATCATTTGGCCAAAATGAAAATCGACGGAGATGATACTTGTAGACTGTGATTGCAAGATTGACTGTCCAACACTGGCTAGCATAAATCTCAGTATCACGGGCAAGCATATATGTTATGGAGATCCCCCGGTGGCATATTGTCTTGTTGACTTTTTAGCACCACTTCGATGCCAATACTTCTGGGATGAAGCGCCAGTTTCCAAAGCTAGGTGCGACCTTAAACAGGTCTGACCAGGGTCCAAATGACCGGTACCACCGGAAGCGGTAGCCCCACAGGGATTTGCCCAATTTCTTAAACCTTAATATGATACTAAGGTACCTCCTCACAAAATTTTGTTAAAATCCATCCGTTTTTACGTAATGCGAACACGAAGAAAAAGACAGACAGACAGGAAATGAGATACAGTTTTATTATATGTATAGAGTGATTACTTATAAATTTGGGATAACAAATTTTTGGAAATTTGTGTTTTAAAATATTTTTTATTTTTATTTATTTTTTATAGACCCAACAGCGCATTATTGATGAACGGTCTTACCACATCAATTGCAAACAATGTTATTCCTAACAACATCAGTCAACAGCATGCAAATACACAACAACAGCAACAATTACAGGCTATAAGCCAAGGTAATAGTCTCGCGAATATGGCTCCCAAGGAGCATCAACAACATCCACAACATCAGCTACACTATCAGCCACAAATTATTTCAAATCAACAATTGCAACAGCCCCATAACCATAAAGCGGGTTTAATAAATGACAAACAACAACAGCCCCATCATGTTAATAATTTAATGAATAATATGGGTCAACCGCTTACACAGCAGCAACAACAACAACAGCCGCACTTCCAAAATCAAATTCAGCAGCAACAACGTTTTATGATGCAACAGCAACAGCAGCAGCAGCAGCAGCAGCAGCAACAACAACAACAGAATCATTACAATTCTAATATGCAGCCACAAAGCCATCCACTAGCCATGATAGGAGGCATGATGGATGCGGCTAACCAACAACAACATCCCCAACACATGCAAGTACAACGTATGCAACTTAACGCTTCCAATAACATGATAAATAGCATCGATAATATACTGGGTGGCGGGGGACCACCATCAAATAAACCAACACCGCCTCCGTCTCATGGTAATGCGGAAAACTTGCAATATATGCAGCAACAACAGCAATTGCCGCCTCATATGCAAAATTTGCCACCACAGCAGCAGCAACATCTGTTGTTGCAACAACAGCAGCAAGGCCTATTAAGTGGTACCAATTTGACACCTTCAACTACACCAGCATCCAGCATAGGGTTAATTGCAAATTCATCTACCACGCCTACAGGCAATTCATCAGCAAATGCCTCATTTGAACACGATGACGAAGGTCTCTCCCATGACGAAGATGATGAAGATCATGAAAATGATACAAATGATGGCATTGAGCCAAAGCAACATCTCATAGATGGCGGTAGTAGTAGTAGCACTTCTTTACAAGCACCCTCCGGTGCCGGAAATGCCAGTACACCTGGTACGAAAAAGGAAAAGCCCAGTTATAATTGTCTACTGTGTCCCAAGTCATATCGTAAGCGTAAATCACTTCTGGATCATTACAAAATACATCCAGGTTATTGCCACGACTGTGGTAAACCAAATGGTACCTCATTAGAGGTAAGTTTTTAAACAAATCTTTCGGATTCAAAAATTATTTTTCTTTTTTAATTAAATAAAACTACAGGAAATTATCCATCACAATCGAACAGTTCATGCTAAGGAATTTCCATTTGTTTGTGAAACGTGTGGAGAATCGTATTCACGGCGTCAACAGTTTCATGCCCATGTTGAATCTCACACCAAGAAGGATTTCAAAAGTGAGTTTGTGTCAAGAATCGATACCGATGTTTAACATGAAGTCAATAGTAAATTTCAAAATCACAAAAGCAAATAACCACCAAAATACACAATAACGTGTCATGTTTATAGTTTCAGTTCTGTTCAGTTCAGTTCAATTCTGTTCTTTTCTTAATTTAATTTAACTTAACTTCATTTGATTTGATTTAATTTAATTTAATTAATTTCTTTCAAGCTAAATTAAAGGTTATTTTAATTTATATTTAGATATTGTTTCTGTATCTTTAGCATATTCTTGTATTGAATGCGGCCAAAAGTTCCCCCATAAGAAACTGCATCAACAGCATTTGGATGATACTGGCCACAAGGCTGACGGTGCTATTTGTGAAGTATGTGGTGATGAGTTCCCATCTAAAAATGCCTTGTATCAGCATATTATTCGTGTACATAAAAAGGATAACTTCTTCGAGTGTCACATTTGCCAGAATCGATTTACGCTGAAAGCGAACTTAGAACGACACGTACAATTGCACACGGAAATTAAACGAACATATGTTTGTGACTTATGCGGTTCTTCCTATTTTACATATCCAGCTTTAAAAGATCACTACAGCAATGCTCATACTGATGCTTCCGAATGCAAGTGTACGTTGTGTGGCAAACGTTTCGGATCGGTGAAGTCGCTGCAACGTCATTTGCCATCACATTCGGAAGAAAGACCACACTGTTGTTGCTATTGCGATCAAGTATGTAAAAAAAAACATAGCATTAAATTTATATTCAGTTTTTATATGAAACAATTTTTAGACATTCAAATGGAAAACTCATCTCGTGCGCCACAAGCAAACCGTGCATGGAAATCAGCCATCGTCTAGAAAAGTTAAACGCTTCTCAAAAGAAGGAGATGGTAAGTTTATCAATAAATGAAAGTAATTATTTAATTACCGATTAAATTAATAATAAACAAATTTACCCCATAGAATTAGTCCCTATGGCTGATGAACCTGGTCCACCGCCAGCTAAAGTTGCTAAAAAATCGAATGCTAGTAAACCAAAACAGCAAGCGAATCAAGCACAACCAATTCAACAGCAGCAACAACAACAACAACAAAAAATGGGTGCTATAGCTACGCCGCCACCACTTTCAACAACGCCGGGAACTTCATCATCATCTCAACAAGATCCCTTCAATGCTGCCATTATATCGAACAATAGTTCACAGTCTTCAACAGCCTCAACATCACAGCATTCAATGCAATCAAGTGAATCCCAACCTAATTCCATGTACAGTCAAAATTTCAGTGCTGAAAAGCTGCTGGGTCAACACACGCAACAGCAGCAGCAGCAGCAACAGCCACAACAGCAAATTATAACTGCACAACCACAGTCACATACGCTTCCACAGCAGCAGCTACAACAGCAGAGACCAACACCACCTCCCCATTCTCTTACCCAACAACAGCCACTACAGCAACAGCAGCAACAGCAACAACAACAACAACAGCCACCACCACCATCACAACAACCACAACCACATCACCGTCACACACCCAATAGTCATACACCCGATAATAATTTACCACGTATTAATAGTTTTGGTGGTGGTGGACCCTCTCATCCCGAGACACAATTTCAGTTTGAACCAAGTGCCGCTGGCGGCCAACCTTCTAATATAACGAATCCAGGTGCTTATCCGCAACATCAAATTATTAATCAGTATCAGCAGCAACACCTTCAACAGCAACAGTTGCAACAGCAGGCTGCGCAGCAACAACAACATATGCGTAGTCATACACCACAAAGTCCACATCATCATGTGCAGCATCAACAACATTTTCCATCACCGCATCAACAACATTTGCAGGGTGCTGCTCAGCACCAGCATCAAATGCACCATCATCAGCAAATGATGCATCAACAACAACTGCAACACCAGCAGCAGCAGCAACAACAACAGCCCCATCAAAGGCAACTAAATCAGCAACGTTCGCCACATCCTCATCAGACACCAGCACAACAATTGCAACAGCAACATCAACAACCCATGCATTCGCCACAACATGTACGATTACAGTCACCAGCTCCCCAAGCTCATACGCCGCAACCTCATACTCCGCAACCACCACAACAACCATCAACACCCCAGCAACAACAATCTCAACCACAGCAACCACCATCGGTAGCAGCAAATCACCAACAGCAGTATACAACAGACGCTTGGGGCAATATGAACTTTGTGGGACATCCTTCTAATGCCAGTAATCATCAACAACAGCAGCAGCCACAACAACAAAATAATGCAAGCAATTTGCCAGGTGATAAAGATAATCCCAATAAATTTTATATAGTTGATTCTTCCGAGTTTCTGGGTCTTCCAATGAATGTCGCTGGCGGCAGTACACCAGGGGTGGCAGAAACCAACAATCAATTAACTAATGCTCAGCAGCAACACCAGCAACAGCAAACACCTTTGGTGGCTAATAAGCCGCCACAACAGCAGCAGGAACAAAATATTGGCGGTGACCTAATAAGTTTTCAGGTAAATAAATGTTTTTTTTTTGGCAAATCAAAACTAATTATTTTTAATTATTAAGAATTACAATAAGATTATGTCATTATATGTTGCTAAATAATCTTTCCTACCACCCCGCAGAACATGTGGCCACAAACAAATCAGACCAATAATCAAATGGCCTACAGTGCAAATGGTGCCCAACAACAACAGCAGCAACAGCCTCAAACACAACAACAAGGTGCTTCCCAACAACCCACAACCGCTGTGTCGAATACTGCTGCCACAGATCCTCATAATTACAACAATATTGGTAGTATTTTAACGAATCTCATCGATAACAATCCGAATCCAATGGAATATAACTTTGAATTAATGCAACAACAACAACAGCAACAACAGGGTTCTGGTGGTAGTGGCAGTTCTACACCAGTTGGGGCGCAACAAACACAACAACAACCACAACAAACACCATTGGGTGTACAGCATCATCAACAACAGCAGCAGCAGCAACAACACCAACAACCATCAGCCGCTGCTGCTGCTGCATATGGACTGCAACCCACGCCTGGTGCTAGTGGGCTAATACGTCATGCCAGCGTTTACGGTGCGCCCTCATCTTTATATGATCCCCACCATCATCCGGCTCATCATCCTACCACTTTGGCCGAAATGAATGAACAACAAAAGAACAGTTTTCAACCCTATCATCCACATGCTGGCTTACAGCCACATGCTCATGCCTTAGGCGGCCATCCATTAGCCCCTACTGCTCATCATCCTTTAGCGGCCGCTTCACATCTATTACCCCCACCACCACCACATGCCGGTCATCATGTTTACGATCGAGGTGGTTATCCTGTGCTGACCGGTGGTGTTGACGACGGCAAAGCCGTCTTACCTCCCATTAGCGATTACATGCATCACATGCAGCAGCAGCATGTCCAACAACCCGATTTATTGTACTACCCGGTAAAAAATGACTGACATTTAAAATAGGTCATGCCACCTGGTGGGGCTGGAAATAATCAAAGTGCATCATCGACGAGAGGACAAGTATACCATCATGGGCTGCCACCACCACCCACCTCTCATCATCAGTATGCTGCACAGACAGCGGCTCATCAGTTTTCATATCACCACCACCCACACCACTTGCAGCAGCAGTATCAACGGGGAAAACCAGCGTCTGCAATAGCAGCCGCCAATCCACATCATCCGCATCCAGCACATTCCCATCCACCTCATCACGGTCATGGCCACACACCTTACCCACAGTCGGAGCTTTTGCACTGGTGGCCACCACCATCATCTGCACCAGTGCCTCCCTCAATATCTCTACCACAACCAGCTGCAGTTGCTTCCTCATCATCATCATCATCCTCCTCATCAGCATCGGCATTATCAACAGCAACTTCTTTATCATCAACATCAACATCAGCAACGGCAACAACAACAAAAACTAAAAGAGGCGATGTTTTATTTTAAATTGATTGTAAGTTTATTATTAAATTATTATATATTTTTTATTCTTTACACTTCTTCTTTCCCTCACTTCTTTTCTGTATTTTAAAATTAGTTTAATGTAATTTTAAGTGCATTAAAACGACGACTACTAAGGATGGACATAAAATTCAAACCTGTATAAAATATAGGTTAGGTTAGGTTAAGCAGGCAGCTGTAGTATACAGCTCACTTGGGTCCACGTATTGGTCCCTTTGTGTTACCTGCGGAGAGGAAGAAATAAAAGTAAGAGTAAGATTGGGGGGGTGTAAAGAAAAGAGAGAGATAATTTAAGAAAAATATAGTGTAAGATAGCATATTGGCCGAGACAGCAAACAAGCGTTTTCATGCCTCGCCGAGTGGGAGTGGGTTGGAGAACCAGCCGCAGCTCCTCAGAAAAGAGTTTATTCTTCTTGGTTCCAGAAGTGAAACACAAGTTAGGCTCCCGAAATACCGTTGTCCAAGATTTTGAAGTCGTTGGTATTCCAGTGCAGGGCATAGGCAGAGGAGGTGAACGACCGTTTCCTCCTCTTCCTCATCTTGGCAGCTTCTGCAAAAGTCGTTGTAAGGGAGGCCCATTCTTCTTGCATGGGCTCCGAATAGACAATGCCCAGTGACCGTAGATATAAAGTCACGCAGTTGTGTTTTCGGCATCCGAAGTAATGAATCCGTCCTCTTCTGATCTAGTAAGGGCCAGATTGTCCTTGCCGTCAGACAAGTAGACTCATCGGACCATCTGGCCTGGGCCAGGTCATAAAGAGCACGGTTTATTCGTTGCCCGCATGCAGAGAGGGGAATGCCACAATAGACGTCAATGGCGCCATCATGAAGCAGAGTTCCCTTCTTTGCTAGTTCGTCAGCAACATTGTTGCCTGAGGTAGTCCCATGTCCCCGCACCCATTTAAGGGTGACCGTTGAATTTTCCGCCATCGCATTTAAGGATGTCCGGCATTCCAGGACGAGATTTGATGTGCTGAACACACCTTTTAGGGACATAATGGCAGCTTTACTGTCGGTACAAAACCAGATATCCCTATTCGATATTCTGTGATACCTTAGCCAGTTTGCCGCTTTTTTGATAGCAGATATTTCTGCTTGTAGAACATTACATTCATTTGGGAGTCTGAAACACATCTTGATTCCAAATTCCTCTATATAGACCCCACCTCCAACTCCCACCTCCCTTTTGGAGCCATCTGTGAACACGCAGAGTGAGCCAGGGGGTGGTGGGTGGCCCTCCGTCATGTCGAAATCGAAGTTTCGCATGAAGAAGGGTTTTGGGATGCAGTAGTCTATGAGTCCGGGGATAATATTCGTGATTCCCAGGATACTGGCATGGCCCCACAGTCTATGGTTCCATGCACCTGTGACATTCAGTCTAATGGCCGTTCTTAGTGCAAGCTTCCTGGCTAGCTGGTCAACTGGTAGCCAGTTTAGCATAGCAAAAAGTGCCTTCGTCGGCGTTGACCTAATAGCTCCTGTTATTAGGATCGCCATATTACGCAATACTTTCTCTATAATAGAGATATTTGCCCTAGTATCTAGTGCTCTCCACCAGACGATGATTCCATAGAATAAGGTCGGTTTGATTACCGCTTCAAATAGCCAGTTCGCAATTCTCGGGTTCATTCCCCAAGTCTTGCCTATGGCTTTTTTACACACATATATTGCTGTGATGGCTTTAGACGCTCTAGCCTGGATGTTCATTTTCCAGGATAGTTTACTGTCTAAGATTATGCCAAGATACTTTGCACTATGTGCTAGAGTTAGTGGTATTCCCCTCAATACGGGTAGCCTGAAGGGTGGGAGCTTGTATTTTCTTGAGAATAGTACAAGTTCAGTTTTGGCTGGGTTTACACTCAGTCCACACTGTTCTGTCCAGGTGCAGATCATCTTGAGTGCCGCCTCTAATCTTTGTGTGATAATATCAATATGGACACCAGATACTGCCACCGCTACATCGTCTGCGTATGCGACAGTTTTAAAATTCATCGAGTCCAGATCTTTGAGCAACTTATTGATTGCTATATTCCATAATAGTGGGGACAATACTCCACCTTGTGGTGTGCCCCTTCCCGCTGTTTTGGAAATGCTCGCTGAGCCAAATGTAGACGTTATCGTCCTGTTACTTAGCAGGTTCGTAATGAACCTGATGATCGATTGGTCAATCCCCAGTTCTCTTAGAGATCGGGTTATTGCCAACGGTTCGATGTTATTGAAGGCTCCCTCAATATCCATGAAGGCTACCATTGTGTAGTTTTTATGCTCTAGCGACTTCTCAATATGTCCCACGAGCGAGTGTAATGCTGTCTCAACAGATTTGCCCTTCGTATAAGCGTGTTGGGATGGCGAAAGGAGATTCCTGTCGATTGTCATTCTCAAATGAATGTCGATAAGTCTCTCCAGCGTTTTGAGCAAAAAGGATGTTAGACTGATTGGCCTAAAATCCTTTGCTTTCGTGTGTGATGATTTCCCTCCTTTGGGAATAAATATCACATTGCATTTAGTCCATTGGTCCGGGATATAGGACAATGATAAACAGGCTCTATATAACGGTAGGAGCCAAGTTGTCACCAGATCTAGGTTGTTTTGTAGATCGGCAGGAATTATACCATCCGGGCCCGGAGACTTATAAGGATGGAAACTTTTGATCGCCCAGTGCAACCTATCCGTGTCTATGTTCACGGCGTGCAGTGTCCGGCTTGTATAGGTAGAACTGTATTGTACTCCCGAGGTTGATCGACATCCCGGGAAGTGGGTGTCCATCAGGACTTCCAGTGACTCCTGTGCACTGGAGGTCCAATTGCCGTCTGATTTCTGAATATATCCAGGAATTGACGCTTGTTTGGCAAGTACTTTGCGCAATCTGCTAGCCTCAGAAAAACTTTCAATGCCACTGCAGAAGTCTTTCCAGGATTCACGTTTTGCACTTCTAACTTGATTCTTAAATTTGTTCACAGAGGATTTATAGAGTGACCAGTTCCCTGTCCTCTTAGCCTCGTTGAAAAGTTTGCGGCAGATCTTACGAGATTCCGCTATTTCCGTTGACCACCATGTAGGTCTGCGATTTGAACGCTGAATCGACGGTCTGCAGGACTTATTCGTTGCATCTCTAAATGCGTTGGTAAGTCTATTCACAGCATCTTCGATGTGCATGGTATCCCGAATAGTTGTGGGAGGATTAGGTATATTTGAAAGGAGCATTTTCTGTTTCTCCCAATCCGTCTTACGTCTATTGATGTAAGCGACGGTCCTAGCTTTCTTCCTAACAATGGAAAAGACAAGATAACGATGATCGGAGAAAGAACAGTCTGTAGAGACTCTCCAATTTTCGATTAAAAATGCATAGTGCAGGCTGACAAGCGTGATGTCCAGCACCTCCTGTCTATTTGATACAACAAAAGTGGGTTCGGAACCCCTATTTGCGACTACTAGATCATTGTTTAATATAAAATCAAGGATACACTCACCTCTGTTGTTGGTATCGGAGCTACCCCAAATATGGTGATGTGCATTTGCGTCGGCCCCTATTATTGTAGGGATGTTTTTGGCCTTCGCTGCTCTGGCCATCTTCTTGACCAAGTTATTGGGTGGAGGTTTATCCTGGTCATGCGGCATGTATGCAGAGGTTATCCACACCGCAGATTCTGCCTCTTCCCACACTGCAGTCACCGAGTCTTCATCACTATAATCAGATAGAATGAAGATATTAAGGTGATCTTTTGCTAAAATACAGGATCTAATAGTTTTGTTATTGTTACCTGAAGTTGCTGCATACAATAGTTTGTAGCCTTGTGCATTAAGTCCACATATAACACCATTGTTGACCCATGGCTCCTGGATTAATGCGATGTCTTCGCCTCGATCTGCGAGACGAAGAATTAATGCAGCGGACGCTGCCTTAGAGTGGTGGAGGTTGATTTGAATCACCTTCACCATCTCTGTCTGGATCATAGATGACAGTGACGTCGATGTCCTCCGGGTCAGAGTCCAGGAGCACATCTTCGTCATCCTCCGCAACACCCAGACGCTCGAAGAGCTCGCCAACCAGACCTGAGTCTGATTGTGAACTCTCCGTGGCTACTGAGCTCGCGGTGTCATCTATCTCCGCAGTTGTTATTGGTGGTTGTTGGCTTGTGCTGGCAGCCACATCCTTAGATTGCGACCCTTCCAATTGGTTGTAGGAGGTGCCGGGGTTGGCTTTGTCATCACCACGGTAGATGCTCAGCTTGATACTATCATAACCATAGAATATCTTACCTTGCCTCTTCCGTAGTGGTGACAACGACTCTTTGTTAAGAACCACCACCGCCTTCCTAGTCAACCCTTCCGGTTCGGAAACCTTCACTACCTTCCAGTCACTGGTCGGTAGATCGGCATTTCCTCTCCGGATGATCGACAGGATCGTCGCCGGGTTGTGTGGTTCCCTGGGGATGATTGCGATGGATCTCGGCCTTCGTGGTATATCGCTGACCGGGACCGCATCCAATCTTGCACCGGGCCACACTTCCCCTAAGGATGTGATTGCCAGTTTGAGCTGTAATGCTGAACTCTCACTTGTGCATGAGAGCAGCTTAATGTGACCTTGAAACCAGCCAGCGTCTACATTTTGAGGCGCTGGACTGGTTTCATCATTTAAAAAGTTTTCCAGCAATTTGAGACGGATCATCTCCCATTTCTCACGAGAGATAGCCCCGTCACAGTTGCTATTGTCAATAATAGCCCTTATCAGTGGATCTTTAGCAACCTCACTGTAAGGCCTATTTATGACCCTGGATGATAGAATTGTTAATGTTTTTGGACGTTTGATGTCCGGTTGTAGGTTATGCTGCTGCATCTTCTCCTCCCCCGATCGTTGCCTTTTGGGCGCTGCGGATGTAGATGGTTTTTCTACATCTGCATCAGGTTTGGAGCTTTCAGCAGCAGCCAGGTGGGTTTTTGCCCAAGATAGGGAGGATTTCTCTTCCGGAGTTAATTTGTCGACTGGCGTGTTGCCAAGTCTGTCGACTAGACGTTGGGCGGCGCGCCCTTCGATAAAGGCCCTCTTGGATGTGTTTTTGCGGTCATTGGGGGCAATTTTTACAGCCGTTTGGGCGGGGGGACGTAGCACATCTGAGCCTGTAGGGGTTACCACAGGTGCAGATGGTACAGTTACCGCAGGGTTGTCCACGACAGTAGCCGTGGCACCCGAAGCAGGGGTTTCTGCTGGTACTAAGCCAGCACGGGCCGAAGAGGTACCAGCCGAATAGTCGAGTGGTACCTCATTGGTTTTGTCCACAGCATCAACCTTAGGTTGGCTTGCTGGGACAGAATTGCAGTTGGCGGGCGAGGGTTTCCCCTGCTCGCTTCCTGCTATATTTTGTTTTTGTTTTTTTGTATTTTTATTTGTGTTTTTCATGTAGTTCCCACGAGTAGGCGCGTAAAGGGTCGACGATCCATGCAGTGACGGCGTACATGGACTAGGCAACTGAAAATACAACCAACCCGTGCCTTGGCGTCGGAGGGGAGCTGTTAGGAACTAGTCTTCTTTAACCACTGACTAGCCATCCAGGTTCTCAGCACTGCTACCTTCACCTTAACCTTACAAGTGGTGTCAATTTTGGTCCGCGGGTTGGATTGAAACCAGGTCCCCTGTCTATTGAAAAATGCGAGCCACCTCCCTGGACCATTTGTGCAGTGTATCCAGGGAAGTGACTGGCATTTCTGACTCATCCTGAGCATTGTACCATTATGGGTGAATGGTTGCCCTGCTCAAGATATGCCAGAGAAAACAAGGGTTGGTCCCACCCAGCCTAGCAGTGTCTAGACCTTGTGCAACTACTTAGCAGAATTCACAAAGCCCAGACCCCGCCCGAGCTTTGTCAGACCTCCTGTGGCCATATGGTGGTGTGACACAGGAGATCCGTACATATGCTCGCCCCTATCCGCCACCTGGGGACGCGTCCGATGGGAGACTGACAACTCCACACGGAGTTGTCAGTGTCCCATCGGACAAAAACAACAAAAACAGAAAAGAAAAGCATTTTTCACGAAACTATCCTTGAAAGGAATTTGTTTGTTTAATTGTTTTTGTGTGACAACAAATTGTGTAAGAAAAATATCTAAAGGTTTCTATTAAATTTTTCACATATTTTATATGTCTGCTATAAGAGAAGTGAATTAAAATGTAATAGTTTGCATGAAATTGAGCAAGAAAAAACTCTTGAGTTCTTGAACTTCGAAATATAGTTTAAGAAATTGAAAGTTTTGTACTTATCTTATCTTGTTTTTTTTTTTTTTTAATTAGGTTAAATAAAAAAAAAATTATTTTATTAACCACAAATTTTATTAACAAAAAAAGGGGTTAGATTTTGGGATTTTTTTTAAATATTAATTTCTAAGTAATTATTATTAATTATTTTTAGAAAAAGGTTTCAGACTTTTTCTAAAAATAATTATTTTTTCTAAAAATAATTTTCTAAAAATAATATTTTTAGAAAAAGGTTTCAGACTTTTTCTAAAAATAATTAATAAGTTGAACTTGTTTTTACGAATTATTGTTTTTATTGTGCTTTTTATCATGAGTGTAAATATGTATAAATGTCTATCGAGATGATAGACTTTATTTATTAAAAAAAATTTAAAACTTCAACTCACACGATAGTTGAGTTGACGTTTTTGTTATTTTTCGAAGTTTTATTCAAAAGAACTTTAAATTTCTTCAAACCGTTTTTTTTTATAAACCAGTGCAGAGATTAAATCTCGTAACGACCACGAAAATATCGTTTGCATCACTATCTTTTTTAATTGCACGGTTTTCTTTACTGTGGAACTCAATTTGATTGTAAAACCATGTTTTGTGAATTTTGAGTTGTGACTGTTAATGATTTAGTGTGCGATATGTTTTTTAACAAAAGCAAACGCATAAAATTTGTAACAAAAGTAATTCAATCAGATAAAAAAAACATTAAATGTTCATTAAAACATAAGGAGTACGAAATTTAAAATTAACTTTCCAGGCAGCATCAATGTTTCGACGTCGAAATTCTTTCATTCGGATGTAAAACAACTAAAGCTACGTGATTTCGATTAAGAGAACACCAAAATATACAAATTTTTTCTAAAAACAAAAAATCTCTTCTAATTCGGGATCAGGGGGTTACTTACTGCGTATTTCGATTCGAAGGAAACTTTTTCGAAACACTGTGTAAAAGACATACAAATTCGAATGATGTTTCTTTCGAATCGAAAATTGATAAAATAAATATTTTGGCAATGATTTTTCACTCCAGGATGTCTCGATAGGCTAGTAGGTAGTGTGTAAGTCTATCAGTATGGGGGTTTAAGCATCGATTCCCACAAAAGACTAGTTGCTTTACTATATCGAGTGAAGGAAAGAAGATCTTCGTTACTATGCTCGCTAAATAAGTTAGAAAGTTGTTTGTAGTTTTATTTAAAATTTTAATAAAATTGTTCAACCCACCCTAGAACACATCTATTGATACTCAAATCGATACAATAATCATTTTCAAAATCTTTTAATATATTATGAGCTCTAAATGTAGTAATTGTGTATAAAAGAGAAGAACAAATTAACAAAATTCTATTGAATAACGTGGTGGAGAACAAAAATAAACCCTACAAGTAGAGGAGGCAGTATATATAAAAAAATAAAACTAAGATAGATCTGATTTCCATACGGCAAGTTTTTGTTTTAGCAAATCATTCTTGTGAAAAGGAGAGAAGAAGTACAGACTCATTTTACTTCTCTTTCAAATTCAAATTCAAGTGCGTGCAAGAAAACTTGCCCTATGCAAAACAGTTCATAAATACTAACATTTTCAAAAGATGTCAGGTTTTTAATACCATTAAATCGGTAATATTGAATACTTTGACTTTTTTATCCCTAATTTCTCTTGAAAATGAGATATTTTGACAGCAATTTTATTTAAAAAAATATTTATTTTAAGGAGTCTTTAGAAGCTAAATCCCTTCCGATCGGAATGATAACTACGGAATCATTTCAATTTCGAACGGAATTTGTCAAATGCTTAAATAAAGTTGTTTCTTAATGTTTGTTTGACCCGTTGGACCGACAAACTTTTAAGTACAATAGCTTCTCGTGTTTACAACTAATCAGCCTTAATTGCCAGTTCAACCACGCTATTCTATAAATAAATTAACAAAAAAAAAAAAAACCAAAAATTTAGCAATAAACTTTACGAATAAAATTTAAATTTTATTTTTTCGAAAAAGTTCTAATTTTTTTTCTGCGATGTTAATTATCGTAGCCGATTCCAGAAAATTTTTTACAACTTACATAAATAAGATTAAAAATAAAATGTGTATCCCATTATTGTTTTTTAATAAACAAATTTTGAAAGAACTAAGCGGCAAAAACATAAACATATTTCAGTTGGGTTTTCAACAGCACCCGATATCAATTCGCCTTGATATTGTATTTATGTACGCAAATTTATTTTTATTATATAGCACAAGGCGAATTAATACTAGGTGATTGCACGGGCGAATTCAGGCTTTTTCGCCCCCTTTGCAGTTGTCAAATTTCATATAGAAAAAAATTGTTTATAATTTTTTTTATATGGAGTTTGACTTTTCGATTTCATGCATATGATGAGCTTTTTCGCCACTGCAATCACCTGTTATAGATTAGCCTTGATATAGCACTTGCTCGAAATGTCAGTTTATATAAAAAAAAAAAAAATAAAAAAATATCTCGCATTTGTCTTTAACTGTTAAATAAAAAATAATATAAAAATATTAAAAGTTTTGAATTTTTAAAAAATTTCAAATATACAAATTTACATCACTCTCAAGCCATTTTAATTCTTTATTTTTCTTGTACCAAACATATTTATATATAAATGCAAAGTTAAAAGAAACCTTTATATATAAATGAAATAACGTAAACATAAAATATACTTTATAAATATTATAAATTTTCAAAATATAAAAAAACATTAAAAAATACTACTACTACCACTACAACTACTACTATTACGTACTAAATACTACTTATAATATGCATATTGCTTGAGATGTTTAAGTAAAAATTAATTAATTATATTTAAAAAACAAAAAAAAAGCTAAAAAACTATAAGAATATAAATAAATTAAGATTTTAAGTAAAACGTTGCATAAGTAAAATGTTATTACAAATATTGTTTATTTTAATTAAAATAATTGTGTCTATTTTAATAAAAGTTATATACATATATTTTTTATTACAATATATTTTTTCAATTATGTTCGAAAAACAATTTAAATGATTTTATTTATAAATAACAAAGGAATTTGACTCTGCTAATTATAAAAAAAAAAAATTTTAATATTTTATCCTTAAACTTTAAAATAAATAAACAATAATGAACAAATTTTATTGTAGATTATAGTGCTTTAAAAATATGTATGCATAATTTCTTCCAAGAAAGAAAAAAATCATACATTTATTTATCCATAATACACACACACTCATAAAGCCAGTTTTATTAATATAAAAATAAATATACTTTGTATGTATATATTTTTAATAAATTTTAATTTAACTAAAATTATACTTCAAGTAAAAAAAACATCATTCACAATACGGATAATTAAAATTAATAATAATAATAATATTAAAAAAATAATAATAAATAATATCAAATAATAATAAAAATAAAAAAAATACAATAAAATCATACCTAAAATTAAGCAATATATTAAGTAGGTTTATATATAAATGTAAAAAAACAAATAACTAGTATATTTTATTATGTTTAAAAAAATGTATGATTTTAACTTAAACAAAATTTTCTTATATAAGAAACTGTATAAAAAATTAATATATGTTTTTTAAATACACATCTACATATTTAAAACATTAATATATTATTTTAGTACAAGAGTTTTTTTTTTAATAATTTACTTCTCTAATCTTTCTTTCTTGTAAGATTTAAGTTAAATGCCGTAATTTATTTATCTCTCTCTCCCTCTCATTAGCTCTATGTCTCCATCTATCTCCACCTTCTCTCTCTCTCTCTCTGTCTCCATTTTCTCTCTCTGTATCCCAACTAAATGTATACTCGTATTCACTGAAAAAATTTCGCAACCAAATTATCTGTTTTCTTGTGAATTTTTTTTATAGATTGTTTTTTATTATTTAAGGTTTTTTATTTATAAAACAAAAAAAAAACTTTTTAAGGATTTTAAATTTATTATTAACAATAAATTACAATAAAACAACAAAACGTACGTTAAACTTAAAAAATAAATTATATCTTAATACATTAAATATAAAAAATAATGGATATAAAACATTTTAAACAAAAAAAAAAACAAGAAAATTAAGCCCTAAAATTGTAATTTAAAAGTATGAAAAGAACGTTTGTATATTAAATAAAAAAGAAAAATTATAAAAAAAATAAATTAATGTGTTTTATTTCTTAAACTACCACAAAAAAGGACATAGTTTCAGAAGAAGTTCTCGAGTCTCGTTACAACAAACAATAATTAATTAACAAACAAAAACCCCATAAAGTATATATGTACATATGTACATACATATATTCTGAATCTGTATACTTAGACAAGTTTATTACGCAATGCAGAGCGAGAGTTTCGGGTTGAAATCATATTTGCCAAGGCACCAGAAGAGATGCAGAAAATTTAAGCCCCCCGATCTATCAGCCATAGTTTCGAAAATTTCACTAATGGAATTCTGCAACATCAGACCCTTCCATTCGAGGCTGTGCGCAAGAAACCACAAAGGGAAAAAATATAGGTACACGACCTATATTTTTTTACATTTGTTTTTATTTTTTCGACTCTTATTCTTTTTTTGTTAATTAAATATTATTATTAGTCCGCGACCAGTACATTGCATGAAGTGCATATAGATCTCGGGGGATCAATTACCTCCTGGGAGGGGCGATTTTTGGTTGTTTTTAGGTTGGTAGGATTTTCTGCTTTAATTTGAAAGAAATACACATAGAAAGCAATACACATAGAGGTAGCCAATAAAACAACAGAGTGCCAATGGTAACCAGGAGCAATCAAAAGACACATTGAGGGGGGTTGGGTCAACATGACGAAATTTTTTTAAGGATTGTTTTGCTTTTGACTGGACATTCTAACGCAATTTAGATTACAAGAAGTTCCTAAATTTAACAAAAATAATTTTTATAAAAAAAAAGAAAAAATTTTACAAAAATTTTTCAAAAAATGTTCGTAATAGTTTCCAAAAATTTTATCAAAAAAAGTTAAAAAAAAATTTACAAAAAAATATTCAAAAAAATTTACAAAAAAATATTCAAAAAATTTACAAAAAAAATTCCAAAAATATTCAAAAAATTTCCAAAATATTTTCTATAAAAATAAACTAAGAAAACTTTTTTCAATAAAACTTTTACAAAAAAGTTGCACTAAAATTTATACAAAACATTTTCAATAAAACTTTCACACAAAATTTTGAATAAAACTTTTACAAAAATATTCTCTATAAAATTTTTACAATAAAAACAAAAACTAAAAACAAAAATTACAAAAAAATATTTTAAACAAATATTTAGAAAAAAAGTTAACCAAAAACATTTTATAAAATTTGTACAAAAAAAATTTCCGAACACAGCACTCTTGTTTTTTTTTATTTCCTCCAAATAATAAGATTTTTTAAGGCGCTCAAAATAGGCATTTGATTCACTGATGATCTCTTTGTTTGACCCAAGTTTTTTTATTTTACTTTAGCATGCTGTAAGGGGTGGCAGTTCACAGCCTAATTCATGGATTTCTGTCATAGTTACTATACACGGCTGCGAAAACCATGATTGTCTTGATTCCGGCTTCCATCGCGCAGTTATTATATTCATAACCAAATATTTATGCTAAGTGTAATGTATCCGATCGTTGGAGATGCTTCAGCTACCCTATTTCCTTTTATTTTCCGATCTTCTAACATCAATCCCTGGATTTTGTCAACTATTTCTGGCGTGCTGATACGATCACAACGGAACTCAGTCTACCGAATTTTAACCATTGCAATTTTGGTGGTGAAGAGACCCCGTAGTATAAATTTTCAGCCTTTTTTGATTTCGGTGTTGGTTGTTTACAAAAAAATAATGTTTAGCAGCTCATGAAATCACTTTTTCATTTTCGTTGAAAGTAAAGAGGTTGTCAGCTTTTAATGGTTTTCAAAAACAAAATAATCGACGGAGCATGGAGTGTAGTTACTGAGCTGGAAATACAAAATGTTGCGCAATTTTCAAGCTGTTCTTGCTGTTGTAACAGTTCTGCTGCTGTCGGAAGTTCTTTCCTAAGGAAAAAACTTTCGGTTTGTACAGCTGTTTCTGAGTTGTCAATATTTGGCCGAATAATACTCGGGTCTTTCCGAAGCGAGGATCCAATTGTCGTGGGAATGAGCTGCCCTTGTAGATCTTGTTAATGAGCAATATTTACATCATCGAATCAATAAATTGTATTTAACTACATATCGCACACCTGTCATAAACAGTAACATCTCAAAGTTTATCAAAATCTTTTTTTTTTTTTCATAAAAAGCTTTCGTATCGAACAAAAATTCGCCACATATCGATTGAGTGGATTTCTTCATTCAATAGCTCACGTAACGAAATTATTATAAAATCTACTAGATTATTTTATAAACCAGCACCAATTTAACGAAATAGAAAGCTGATTTGAATTCAGCGCCCCTTAAAACCTAAGAAACAATTTTGTAGTTGCTGCTTTTCCAAAGGTTCACATGTATTTGTAATCTTGTTATCTATGTTTCTTTTTAAATTATTTCAATTATGTACGGATGATTATATCGGTCAAATAACCGTCCCGACTTGTTTTAGTATTCGAAATTTCGGATTAAATTTTAAGCTCAAAAGATCAATTTTATATACCAAATATTTACATGAAACACAATGTGAATTTCTCTACTTCAATATTTGAAAAATATTTCTCACCCCCTTGTCGAAACTCAACTTGATTTACCCTTTCGATATTGACTTACAATATTAATTTCGAATAGTGCGACAATTTTTAAAAACAATATAACGTAGTGTCGTATTATGTTAGCATCATTTATTTACAAAACTTTAAGAGAAAAGATAAAACAAATTACTTTCAATAACAAAACTTTTGCTCATATACATACATATATTAATTTTAAATTGATATTAACTACTAAGACCTCCCAATAGATTAACAATACGGTTTTTATAACGTTTAGATATGTCTTGCTCAATCTGTCCTTGTAGCATATTAGTTTGGGCTACCAGTTCTTCCAGTACAGGTATTAAAGCTAAACGTTGTTCTTTCAATTCAGCCGCACGATCTTTTAGCGTCTGTCTTGTACTACGTATTTTCTCCACAGCTTTTAACATTTGTTTTAATTTAGAAGCTAATAAATCAGCATATTTAGGAGAGTGTTTTAACTGAAATAGATGACGTGTATTTTCGCAGCTTATTTCCTTAAGAATGGTTTCGACTTGATTAAGCATTTTACATATAGATTGTTCATCATGAGTGGAAATAGATTCCATTAATGAAAACATAATATTACTTGATGCAGATTGAACTTGACGTAGCTCATAGAGACGCATACGCAAAAAGGCTTCGAGTTCGTAAAGTTCGTCAGTGAATCTTTCACGATAGTTTGGGGAATCGAGAAGAGTATACGCCTGTTCTCCCTTGGCCTTGCCACCATCCATGCCGGCGCCTTCTACCACAATGCCATATTCTTCTATGGGTATGTCAAAATTGATTTCAACTGCTTCAGCCGGGGTGCTTTCAATGCCCCAATCAATGTCACCGCCGTCACCTCCATCACCAAAGTCAATGCCCCCAGATCCATGTTCAACGTTTAAATCAACAAAATCTATCATTTCCCCCGATATTGTAGAAGATGCACCTCCGTTGTCATCACCGAAATCAATTTCTTGGTCTTGAACGGCTTTTGTTGAATGTTCTTCGCTCAAATTAAGTTTTATTGGTGGTTCCTCTACGCATAAGGGTGCTTCTTTGTGTATATACTGATATACAGTGGTGTTTCCAAATTCAATTAAATGGCTGGTAATTGGAAGACATTGTTGTTTGTTTTGGCCTGTAGTGATGGAATATAAATCAACGGCCTCTTTCAGAGAACCTATATTTTTAATAGACTTGTCATACAAGGCTGGCAGTCCAGCCAATATTTGAATAAATTCTTCTCTTAAGTTATCACCAGTAACACCCAGCTGCTGCAACAAAGTAGCATGTTCAGCCAAAAGCTGAGTCTCTGGCTTATTAAGATCTTGGAAACGTTTTAAAGACTCATCACTTTGCTGTTCAAATTTAGCCATTTGCTTACGAACACTTGGTATTTCATAATTGATATTGCGAACATAAAGTTGAGCCGTTTCGGCTAAATACACATTATCCTTTTCGTACAACCGTACAATTTCTTGCCAATCTTTCATTCGTTGGCTGCCATAGCTACCAAAAATACTTCTAGTATCCTTTTCGGTTTGTTTTAATATTTCCACTATTTCTTTGCAGTGGAAGTAGTTAATCTCTGCAAAATTAAATAAAATAATAATATTACATTTATTAATAAAATCTTATTTACTTGATCCTTTAAGCAGTTTTATAAGATCATCATTTGATGGCATGTCCTGTAAAGCATTTGTAATTTTCGATCTTATATCTTTTAGAGCAACTTGTATATTTTTGGGCACAATGCGTCTGCTGATAAGCCAATCCTGCAGTTTTAGAGTATGAATGTCAATGGGTATATCTGCTTCCTATATTTAAAAAATTAAGTTTTTTTTTTTTTAATTTTCTATAAAATCTCCTTTAATTTTTGTGCTTACATTCATTTTTCTTAAATTTTCTGTCCACGCAAACAAAATATTATTAAAATGATTTTTTCTTGTTCTTCTAATTTTGTTTAAATGTCGTGGAATGGTAGCCCATCTGTTTATGTCAAGGTGCCACATTTTAAACATTTTATAACAGGTTTTATGAATAAAAAATTAAATTTATAAAAAATTGAACAAATCCAGTTTACGGATACATCATAAAAATTAAAAAAGGTAACTTAATTTTATACAAAAAACTAAAAATTTGGCGCGACCCTTAGTTTCGGAGTTACGGACACCCGTAGTTTCTATGTATAGTATGAAATATCTCGTCTTTTTTATGGAGTAATGACATAATATTGGTATCATTGGAATGGTAACTAAAATTTCTATTGAACTAAATCGAAAAATTAGCCTACTAAAGATTTTCTGCGCAAGGATTTTCTCGTCTCTGGAATAACCAACACCGACTTCGCAAAATAAAGATTTTCTACATAGCCGAGCGCAGAATAAAAATAAAACATTTTTTTAATCACTTAAATTTTTTCTTAATTTCACTTTAGTTGGATAGTACTTTTAATTACCATTTCAATGCCTCAGTCCGCCAGAAAATACTCGTGATATACCTTACCATAGAAACTTTAAGGGCCCGTAACTCCGAAAACGCCAAAAATTTTTTCATTTTACATTTTTTGCATAAAATTAAATTTTTAATTTTTATGAAGTGTCCGTAAACTGGATTTAAGTCAAACTATAATATATGTATGTGCATGGCTCTAAAAATTGATTTTAGCCTTTAATTTTTAAACATAATTCTAATTGAATTCTGCAAAAAATGGTTGGTAGTTTTGCCTCTCAAGATAATTATGTTCCATTTATGCTCATAAGTACTCATACATATATTTTTTGTATATTTTAATAAGACGAAAATCTTGATAAAATATTTTTTAAATAAAACTCTACTGGTATTTATTATATTTAACCATCATTTTTCTCTTTTTATTTATATAAATATGTAAGTATTTTTTAAGTTGAAGAAACTGTAGTTTGTTAAAATAAATCGACAACAAATTTTTAATTTTACTCTTAGTTTTATAATTATGTAGTTGTACAATCAGAATCAGATCAATCAGATTATACAACTACTCCTAATGAATATTGAAAACAATAAGATTTATGTGCCCATATAAACAAATTGTCTAGAAAGTTTGTATAGGAATAATTAAAAAAATTCAGTGGTTTTCATAAAAATTTTCTAGACGATTTGTTCAATTGGAATACAGAAACAGCAATTTACACTTTTATGTATAAAAACGTCTATACTGTTGAGTGTGTTTGCATAGCACACGTTGTTAGGATGCAGAGAGCATCAGTAGTTCAGTGTCATTTAATTCCTAATAGGCCTCCTATGAAAAAATAACGTATCTTTCTTTATACGCTGTCTTGACAAGCCACTTGATGGCGAAAAAATTTTCGAACAATGCTGTTTGAAAACGACCATGACATCGATGGTCTTTACGAGGGTTTTTAAGTGGGCACATGAATTTGAACAAATCAATGGCTCGTCAAGACGTAGTGTTACCCCCGTCTACATTAGTCATCAATTTCTCTTGACCAAGATCAAACTTCATATATAAAACATTATTTCTAATACTGTTTTTAATATAAATTTTGACTTTTGTTAAGATATGTTCATTCATGACTTATGTCACGAGGGGTTTTTACGGTTAGTTTTACGATACGTGAGAATATTCATTAAATTAGATATTATTAATCAATGTGGCATCACTATTCTAAAGCCAACATTGCAGAGTTTTTTGGTCACATTTGCAGCTGCTTACACAAAGTAATTTCTGCATTAATATTAATTAGACTATATCCTTAAATAATCAAATAACTTTTGTAATTAATCCTGTTTAACTACATATAATGTCAGTTTAAATAGCTTGAAAAAATTATATTAAATTGGTGTAATTTCTAGCAAAAATCTACTGAGTGCGCCGTCTTATTTACTGGCTAATCTGCTGCATCAATACTTGCAGCGAAAGTTATATGACGTGAGTGCGCCAGGTTTTTTTTTCTTGGTCTAAAAGAAGCGCGCGCGGTAAAATAGAAGCAAAGTGCACATCTATTTTTATATTTATCATTTGTGGCTAAAATATTTTTTTTTAATTCCACAATTCTTTTAAATCAAGGTAAATATTTTTAAATGTTTAAATTGCATATTTTTTCTAACCATTTATTTATTTTGTTTGCAAAGGGAAAAACGCCCTTGAACTCAGTGTCCTGTTGATATAAAATATTTATTAAATTAGGTTACTCTGTTAAAGAAACATTAGTCAAGTAATAAAATCCACGAAATATTGAAGAAGCCATTATAAATTCCGGTGGACATCCTATTACAGGAAAAATACAAATAGCAAGTTTTTCATAGCAATTATTGGAGAAAGAAGTGTATTTAACCATACAAGAAGAACAGAAAATACAGATAGCTTTGAGTAAGCCAATAATGCAAAATGCAAGCTTCATGACGTAATCAGATACATTATGGGTATTGGTGTGTTAATGGCTGGAAATAAAGCCCATGTAGAGAATATTATTTAGGAGTTCTTTTACAGAAATGGTAAGGGAATCACAATGTATAAATAGGGATCTTTATAAAATTTGGGATAGTGATAGACCTATAATTAATTAATTATTTGCATTAAGTGAAGGGGCAAGGGAAATATAAAGCGTAACTTGTTTGTTGGTGTTTTGTGAAAGTTTAATCTTTTAATTGGCTTGTATTACTAGATTTCTTATTCGGTTTTTGTTAGTTTATTACTTCCAGAATATTTTTTTTTTTTTTTATAATAAGTAATAAGGTTTCCTGATGATCTGTCCCAAGCAATAAATAAAATACGTATAGGAACTAAAATTTCGCCCATTATTTAAATTGCTTTTTATTTTATTTTAAATAAAATAAAAAATAATAGCGCTTCCGAGTATGGGTGTCTGGAATCTATAGCACTACTCCTTTTAACCTTACCTTAATTCAGGTGGTTTTGTCAAAATGACCAGATGAGATTCTCTAAGAGCTCTGTTGACACGTACAATATACGTATAATGACCACGATATTTATTGTTAGCTTAACATACTGTATTGATGGATCGTAATCCACATCGCAGAACAGCGTAATATTTTAAAATCCGCTTGAACGATCGCAGATCAGCCGATAATTATTGAACGTTTAGCATACTTCGAGGTATCAATTAGCGATACGTTGATAAGAAGTATAAAAATCAATAAAAATATTTGCGATACAAACAGCAAAAGGTAAACAAATAAGAAAGTAAATCATTTTACAAAATGTTTGTATTATTTAATTTTGGGTTTCTCACCGTATTTATTTGTCAACAATAACACAACAACACAGCACATAAGCAATGTAAATACTTACGCGATAAAAGTTGAACATGTAGCAATGTCACCCTTCCATCAATCTATTAGATTGGTTCGCAATCCAAGTGACACAGTGTCCTAACGTGTAACAGTGTCCTAAGGAGAGTTTTAATTTGTTTGATAGAGTTTTTATTACCACGCGAAATGTTTGAAAATCAGGCTTTTTCATGTAGTATAGATGCGTTGCAATATGGACAGTTAAATTTGTCCTTATTAAAAATTTAGTCCGTAAAAAAATTTTCAAATAGGCTTGTTAAAAAAGATCTTGAAGGCAATGCAATATCCATATTAAAGCACAAATTTTAGTTGCGATGTTTAATCTTGGACAAAACAGATTTTTATGTCTGATTGAGTTTTTATGGTAGCAAGATTTTTTCGACGGGTAAAATATTCCAAGCGTATAAATATATGTATGTATGTTCCCTAAATGTCGATTTGTTAAATTCTGTCTTATTTATTTTAAAGGGATATTTGTTAAATTATTGTTGTTTAATTCTAGATAAATGACTTCTATAGAGCTTACTAATGATATCAATAATAAAAGTAAATCGGAAACTTCTGGTTGTGGGGTAAGTTGTGGACCATAAAACGTAAAACATAGACCACATCAAGTCATTTCCATACCAGCCTCATTCAAAAACATTAAAAATCACATATTAATTATTAAATAATTTACTTTTAACGAGTCTTAGTTATTATTCACTCTTTATTTATCACACTGAATCACTTAGGTTGTTTAGGCAAATATAGTAAACCGTTATCAAGCTATGCTAACATAGGTATGTCGTACATCTTCCATCAGTCTGGATGTAACAGTAAACGAGTATGTCTTAAGTTAACAAAACTTAAAATACCGTGCGTTTTCGAGTTAAAATTTGCTGATTAAGACCAACTAACTGCAACAGTGACACTATCAAAATATGACTACACTTCTCTGAGAATAGATGTGATCAATATTAACGTCGTTACCTAGCTCTGTCGGCTTTTATCCGACTGTGATCTTACCATCAAGTGAAAAAAGTGTACTCTAACACCCCCATTGCGTAGTACAGCACACCATACGTTAGTTGTTTAAAAACCCTAATGTAGCATTCGGGTGTACCGCACAGTCACAATGAGTAGCAATTTATAGAGACATAGCAATCCTGGAACCATGCTCTAACCTCTTGTTTAGGGGTTTGGAGACTATCCAAACTCCTTTCTGTTGAGAGTGCAACAAACAGGACACTTGATCAACCGTGCACCATCTCTGCATGTATTGATCCAAACCACAGCCACCACGTTTTGCCCAGAAGGGGACCTCACAAACAACCGGGACACATAGAGGAGCGGCTCTCTGTGGGGCTAACGGTTCCCGTGGTAACAGTCGTTTAAACACTGGTCGGGCATCGAAAAGGACCCATAATAAAACAGACTTGTTCTTCCAGAGTCAGGCTACAGGAAGCCCTGGCGTCTTCCCCGTTTTCCCCGAAAGCACTTCGAGAGTTTATCCCCCCGGGGGATCTCTGAGAATAATGTGCTTTTTCGTATTAAAGCTTGGAAATACTTTAACTTACAAATGTTTATTTTTTTATAATTTTGTGTGGCAGTGAAGCCAGCCGAGCATTGATAGTGATCTACCACATAAATTTAAATATACCTACATACATACGTATGTAAGTATGTATAAGGGCACGAACACTTTGAACTATTATTTAATTTGTAGAATTTTCTAAAAGAATCTATCAATTTGTTATTTCTTCAATATATGAAACATTCTTTTATTTCTCAAACAAGGAGGAAAGAAACTAAGGTTACATTTCTTCACTTAGTCATACACTACTGTTTCAACAAACACACATACATATATACATACATAGATACACTTACCTTAGAGCAAAAACAAAAACTCAAAAGGAGATTGTCAAAAATTTAAAAAAAACCTTCGAGGTTCAGACGTGTGAGTGTTCTTTTTTTTTGTGCGCATTGCCAGAAGTGAGTACATTGCGTTAATGTTCATTATATAAACATACATATATGTACATATACATATGTACATGCATACACACGTATGAACATGTGCTCATGTATTTCTTAGGTATTTGAGAAAAACATTCATAAATTGTTCAATTGAAACCGGTAATGATTTGTTTGACTGCGTATTGCCCGTTTGTTTGTTTTTCTTATGCATTTTTATTTCTTACACAAAAGAGTTAGGAAAATCTTCATTTCTAAACCTCTGTCATCATATAAAGGTTTTAAAACATACATATGTATAATTCTTTTATTGCCATATTCAAAAGTAACAAATTTTCACAATTCTTTTCGCAGTCCTTTTGGGAAGAATATCCCGATTTTGAGACATATTTAGTGAAACCACCATCATATGATAATGAAGTAACTATAATTACTTCTCATTCAACACCAGATATCATGGCAAACACAAAATCCATAACTATGCATTGTTTAAACGAGGTAAACAATAATATTATGGATAATGTGTCCGAGAAGGATTCACCAAAAACTCAGCAACATGATTTAATGTTTGGCCTACCCATTAACTCCAGTCAAGAATCTTCATTTGAAGGTTTTGGCTCCAGTCCATTTGGAAAATTACATCGCCTGTTATATACAAATCCGCCCAAGCAACAGCCTAAAATTGTAAAGACTTCACCTACGAAGAATAATAATAACACAATACAGTGTGTGCAAAAACCATCACCTGGTAAAATGTTATTTTCAAAATTTTATGACACTATTGTAGAAGAAAATAGCTGTAATGCCGTAGACATACAAATGTCCAAAGACTCGGAAAAGAGCAGTTCGTGTACTCGTAAACAGAGCCTTGAAAGTTGTAATTCCAATAATAGTGATCTGAATCCCTTATCAGAATTATCGTTTAATGGTAAAATTAAAAGTTTAAATCCAACCCAAAATGCAACAACTCAAAAATGTCATGACCAACTTCAACACACAACTGCAGCCGGTCGTTTGTCCAACATAATGGAAATTTCACTCAATACCTCGCATCAGTTTTCCGAATCGTTTATATTAAAAAAATATAGCAATGAAAAATCACCTGATTTATTCGGAGATGATGATGATGAGGGGGAGGAACAGGAAGATGATGAACATAATCATTATCATGATGACGAAGGGGCGGATGAGGATAATAAACAGAAATATATACAAAAACTCAAACGCATTCCTGAACATACAACAGTATTAAACGAATCGCAGCCTGCTGTCATTCCATGTAATTTGGCTGACAATTCATTCAACTGTCCTACCGAGTCTAGCTTCGCCAACGATGATCAGACTATGGATTGCAGTTTAACCCAAGGTGCTAGTGGTAATTCATCAGATTCGTATACACTATTCAAGGACAATTGCCGACGAGAACGTGAAATGTTAAAACGTATACGTAAATGTTTAGCTGGTGTTTTGCCACCGCCGTCGGTGACAATACCTCAATTGGATATGGTTAGTGCAGTGCTGTCGAGAAAGGAAGATATTTTTAATTTCATAAACGATATAAAAAAGGAATCGTCTAAAAAAATTGAGTCACCTGATGGCACTTTAAGCTCATTGGGAAGACCTCCTAGTTTGTTTAGGCCAACACACACCTTGGAGGAGACAAAAAATGTGCCCTGGCGTGATATATTAAGTGTGAGACAACATGGTTTGTGGTGAGTTTCCTTTTTTAATTTATTTACATTTAAATCTAAATTAGTTTTATGCAGTGATTAATGATTTAAAGGACTTCTTGAAAAACCATTATAATTTTAAACATTTTATGAAATTCCAATACTGGAAAAGTTTGTCATGGTTCAATATTTTGATTTAAATTAAATTATTATATAAATGTTTACAAAAAAATTTTCTATAAAAAGTTTACAAAATAATTTTTTATAAAATGTTTCCAAAAAAATTTTCTATAAAATGTTTCCAAAAAAATTTGCTATAAAATGTTTACAAAAAAATTTTCTATAAAATGTTTACAAAAAAATTTTCTGTAAAATTTTTACAAAAAAATTTTCTGTAAAATTTTTACAAAAAAATTTTCTGTAAAATTTTACCAAAAAATTTTCTGTAAAATTAAAAAAAATTTCTATAAAATTTAAAAAAAAAATATCTATAAAATAAAAAAAAAAGATTGTCTAACATTTTCACAAAAAAAATTAAAAAATTTTAACAAAAAAATGTTTTGAAAATTTTAGCAAAAAATTTAGCTAATTCTGTATAAATAAAATCGGCACTAACAATATTTGGCAAAAAATTTAAAACATTTTTTTTTATATTTAAAATAAAATTTGTTAAACGGATTCTTAGCTACATTATTGCCGAACTTAGTCAAGCTGTATCACGAAGTCTGCATGAACTGATTGTCAAAAACAAATCATCTATTTTTCCAGTGATTTTCAAAATATGTATTTTGAGGCCCATAAAAAAATTGGTCACTCACCAAACTGGCCAAGGGTTTTACTACCCTTTTTTTTTTCAAAAAATGTATTTTGAGGCCCATAAATAAATTGGTCATCAAACTGGCCAAGGGTTTTACTACCCTTTGGTAGTAGAATCGAAACTTTACAGTCAAGTCCGTGTGTTTTTCAAAAAATCGTTGTTGTGCTATGAAATTTTCAAACGAATCTATGCGTCCAAATCATTGAAAATGAGAATCTTGAATCGTAACATTTTTATTTCTTCTGTTTTAGCTACAACCTAAACAAGGCCTCGGAAAACAATGAATATCTAAGTTTATCGGTTGTGGAACGTTTTATTGGTGCTGAAACTGCTTCATCGTATATGAATTCGCCATCTTCGGCTAAGAAACGTAGTACACGTCTTAAGTATGTTTTTTTAAGGTTTTTTTTTTTTAATTTCTGACAAAATTCTTTAAAATATGTTTAACTTGTTACTAGGCTGTTGTCCCAATCACCCGGCAATCGTTTAAGTCACTTGGCCAAGAGACGTGCTATATTTTCTTCAGCCAATTTGGCTACTCAAAAAACAAGTGCTCTAGTGGGACCGCAAATATTGCTGGATAAGAAGTAAGTCTGGGTTAATTAAATCTGTGGCAAAATATATTATTTGAATTATTTTTTTTTTGTGTTTTTCAAGGAAAGTTAAACATCGTCGCAAAGCTACCCCAAAACGTAAGACACCGGGCAGTAAAAAGAAAAGTAAGTATAGATTAGAAAATAATTTAAAATTTTATAAAAATTTGTATGGAAATTTTTAGGTCGTAAAACTCCTAGTAGTTCATCCCGCAAACGTTTATTCTGTAATGAAATTATCAAACCGGGACCTTCACGTGAAACTTCTAAGCGCGCTTTATTCCAAAGTCCTGCCAAACATGTGCAACAAAGAGCTGCTGTGCCGAAACCACCTGCAATGAAACCCGAATTAGCAAATCGTGTGGAAAAATCAAAAAGAGCTTTACTCTTTACACCCGAAAAACAGCAACAACAAAATAAACAAAAATCCATCTCTTCAACTTCTTATTTTGCTCCTGGTTCCACCACTCAATTGGACATATTACTTAAACGCAAACGTAATCATTGTGATGACGACAATGACGAAGTTGACACCTCTGAATTGACTTCACAAAGTAGCAAACTATTTAAGACCGATGGTTCTACTGGCCTAACACCAAGAGCACTTAAAATTAAAAGTCAAAGTTTTTGTATTGGGGCTGGTTCCTCAACGACTCACAAAATGCAATTACCTTGTGGCTCCAGCTCTTTTACATCCAATTCAAATATGTCGCTGTATTCGACCAGTAGCAACAGTTGCAGCCAACAACAATTGTTACGAACCAGTTCAGTGTCCTCTCTATTGGGTTCAAAGCTACAAAAATCCTATTCAGATCATATGGCTCCTACGAATAGTTTGACTGAAAATCAAAAGAAAAAATTACTGTGGGCCGTATCACAGGCCTTGCAAGAGCGGAAAATTACCACCAAACATGAGAGTTTCAAACAGTACGCCTCAATTTTGGCGCGAGTGGTGAGAAGAATATTTCAGGAATTCTATCAAAAGAGCAGCACTAGTAATAGTGAAACAATGTTAAGGTAAAGAGAATAGTTTTATTAATCTTAGCTGCCATTATATTGATTGTTAATTATAATTTTTTTCTAGACTGGCCAAAAAGTATGTTTATCCCGTGACCGCCGGTTCGGCAGCCGATGATATTTATTTACAGGCCAAAACACAAATCGAAGATACCAAACGCCAATCGACAACACGCCTCTCTGGGTACATAGGACCTGAAGAATATCAGCAACTGAAACAGCAATCGTCACAACAATCTTTGCTTAGCCAAACACAAAATCATAAAGGTTCCACTCACAACATCTTTAATATTGACAGTTCCTTCGATTCCTTCGGCTTTGTGAGTCAAACATCGTCCGGTTTTTGTGGTTCTACGAACTGCATGACGACATCCCAGACAAGTTTCTTAGGTCAGATATCACAGGATGTTATAACTGCCGACTCAACTCAAAACTCAAATTCACACAGTGCCTCAAAAACTATACAAACGAACTCCTCCTTGCAAAATAGCTCCTCAAAAAGCAATCTATGCGGTGTGGTATTGCGTGAGAATGTTGATTGCGAAACTAGAAGATCGGCCCAAAAGAATTTCACCGGTAAAGATCAACGCAATATGAGTCCCTATGCAGCTGTAAATAATGGCTCAGCCGTCAAAGCCCATACACAATTAATAACAGACATTGCAGCAAATAGTACTAAGGCAAGACGTCAAATTACTTTTGATAGTTAAGAGAAAAATATTTCCTAAATTACATTTGGAAATGTTGTAGTTTGTAAATTAGTTAATTGTTCTTTAATATTTTTAATAGTTTTAAAAGTTTCAATTTTTAAAAATGGTAGTTTTATTATTAACAATTTAAGGTTGTAAAAAAAAACGTTTTTTTTTCAGTAAAACTATAATTTCTTTTTCATTCTATTGAAACTACTTCTTATATAAGGTGCAAACTGATTATTAATTAATTTTTTGTTATTTTTTAAAGATCTCTTTTATTGCACAACTAATTACTAAACAAGTAAATTATGAAGTTTTTAAAAATGAACAATAATTGATAAAAAAAAGCCTTTTAAACTTTTCTTACTGTTTCTTTAATTGAAAAAATATTTTTTTAATAAAACTTGCAATATTATTCATTGAAAATTAAATATGTACTTACTTAAAACTTAATTGACTTTTCTTAGAGAAATTAACAAAATAAATTTCATTTATTATTTAAAAAAAGCCGTATTACTTACGATATTACGTATTACTTGCGATAGGTACACAACTTTATCCAAAATCTATTACAAATTGGAGCTTTGTGCATGCTGTTTTTTAATGTAATCGTCATTGTGTAGTTTCGTGGGACCTTTAAAAATAAAATACAACATTTTTCGTTTTAATTATGTGTCAGACTCGTATTTCGACAGTAGCCTTAGTTGTTGTCGATTTTTACATTTTTTTGGTAGCATCACAATCGATGTCGATATATTCAGATTAGGTGAATAACAGAGACAGATTTTTCTTTGAAAAATCAATTTAGTCATAACCTCTAGATGAGCTGGCATTTAAGCAACACATTCCCAAGATAAAATTAACTGTATAAACAACCCTATATCGCTGGATATCGGTAACACATTGGTCTTGCATTCTCAATCACGCGCAATGTTAGGTAATGTGCTCCACAATTCTAATCGAAATGTGATCGTAAGTACACCTTTAAGGACTCCAAGAATTTTCCTGTTCCAAGTCACATTGCTCTCGAAACCCTGCAATCCACTACAGAGCTGCACAGAGAAGTTATTGGGTATTTCGAATTAAAAAAATTAAAATTCTAAATAGCAATACCCTGGAGTTTTCTCCCTATTCCCTGTTGCCCGCTTCTAAATAAAACCTCCCGAATATATTTATCTTATGGGGAAGTTTTATTTTTCAGTTTTATTTTGATAAAATGTGATGCGAGTTAATTACGTTAACTATCCTTTTTTTAATAATTTTGAGGTTTAATTAGAATACAAATTTATTCCCGATAATATTCCTAATATTTTGGGCAAAGTACAATTATTTCGTTGAGGCTAAGGATGCCAAATTAATATTTTGGACGATAAAATTATGTAGACCGTCTATATCGTTTATACCTACAGGTGACTGCGTAATTTTATTCGAAAGAAAAATCATTCGAATATGTATGAAATAAATTGTTTCGAAAATGGTTTCTTTCGAATCGAATTACGCAATAAAATGTCTTGAAATGTGTTCCCTGGGAATATTTATAATTGGGTAATTGTGTTCTAAAAACTTTTTATTTCATATCGACATACACAGTAACCTTGCAATTCTACCTAGAATGAGCTTATTGAGTTCCTTATAACACCGATTGATCGATGGTTTTACCGATCTTCCTTATCCCAGAGCTCTTCACAGAACATGACCTCGCTATATCTTGAACGATCTCATTTCCTTGGATATTGCAATCACACCTATTAGCTTCAGCTTTATCTGACTGTCGACATAAATAGTCACCTCCTCACCTCTTGTCACGTGTTCAAACACTTATTCTCTGGGCTGCGAATACGCTTGAATCTGGCAGTCCGTAAAACTACTCATCCATTCTACAGCTCTTATGATTCCACTTATCAGTCCCCATACGGTCATTCTATTAGTGGTGTTCTGCTAAAATCAATTTTAGTGACCTTATTGTTGCCCGATTATCCATTTAAAATCTTCCTTACCCTAAGCTCTATAAAACTAAGTCTTAATAAACTACTTGCCGCCATTTCTGTTACAGAATCCTCAATTAGTCGAAAATGCAGAATATTTCCTAAAGCCAAGTGAAGCACATCTTTTGGTCTTTGAAAGAAGCTTAATTTTAGTGTTCTCACTTGAATAATTTATTTTTCAATATTTATTACGACCTTAAGTTAATTAAACAAAATATAATAAGAGTAAATTAAATATACTACAAAATTAACACTAAAAATCTACTTGCGCCAATACTGAGCTAACTTGTGTATCTGTTCTACCAAAGCCGGCATTACGGCCGTTATCGATATATCCAAAAGGCCCTGTAAATGTTGAACGGCTTCTTCGTCCGTCAAACCTAATTGCAGATTTTCCTCCACCTTTTTGACAGCCTTATCGGGCTCTAAAGCAATATCGGGTACAGAGGCATCGACCATTAGAGAGAATAAATTTAAAACCACATTGGCATGACGTCGCAAATGCAAATAGGCGGTATAGCATTGTTTGCGGAATTCATGATGATGCTCAGAACTAACACCGCCCATGGCTTCAACCATTTCTTTGCTTAGTTTCATGGGTGGCGGCATGGGTTTGGGATCACGACCCAATATATAACCGAAATCAATGTGAAACAGTTTGCCATTGGTGGTGAGTAGCAGATTGTCCAAGTGACGATCACCCACACCTGGAAGAAAGAAAATTTTATGTTTTCTATTTTAAGGTTTTTTTTTCAATTAAATTTATACCCAATAGATAAGTAATGACGCAATAACCCGCACAGCTTTTAATATAAGTATCCATGGTCTCTGGTAGAATGCCATAAGGGCCTGATTCACAGGGATTGTGTTTACGAAAGAAGTTGTGGATGCTACCTTCACGTGCCAGCACATCGGCTACTGTGTAGGAATCAACATATTGTAGAAAACCATGTTTTGAACTGGTGGCCAGCACCTTGTAAGGGGTCAATTTCAGATCTAAGTTTTCACGCCGCAACAATTTGTCCATTAGTGTGATCATTTGCAGGATCAATTGATCTTGTCGTAAGTCATCACCATGCTTAAAGATGGCCACATATTCATGGCCACCTATAGAAGTAACGAAAGTTAATCTAAAGAAGAAAAAATGGATGAATTTAAATGTTAAAAATTCTAATTTTTAAGTTCAAATTCTATTTCAAGCATAATTTTATTCCACAACTTACTTGGCTGGCATTAAAGCACTTTTAAACAGCGACGTCTTTGAGGGTACAATTTTCGTTATATAAATATCCGGATCTAAGGGGAAGGGTATGGGATCAATATTGGTAAAATTTATTTTAAACGTATCCGTTTCACTTAATAATTTTTGAAACTTTTCCGTTTTCTTATTGCGATTTCCCGTTTCCTTGGCCACAATCTTTACCAATCTCACCAATTCATCAATAAATCGTTGTTGTTTTTTCAAGTTATGATAAATGCCGCGCAAATGGAAATTACCATTCTCCAATACTTTCATAAACATCTTCAATACCATATCATACATTTCATGTACCCTTTCGTCCTGTTTACGTATCGACTCTTGATCTTCCACTTCAATTGATAAATACCAATATAAATAATTGGATAAAGTGGGATTTTTGCAGGCTCTTTGAATGAGAAAAGTGGCCAGATTTGTGGCCGAATTGGCCATAGTGGAATATTGAACATTAGAGTTGGTATCACTCATTAGGGTGTTTGATACATCTGAAGTTAAAGAGCCAATAGAAGTTTCATTTTCATCTGCCAACGAAGAGTTAACTGATATGGCCATAGGCATGGTAGAGGATCTCTCGATTTGAACATTGGCACGCTGCATATTGCTGCGCTGAGTTGCTGTTAATAACGAGGAGGTACTGCCTCCCACCACTCCTTGAGCTGGCGCACCAGTACTTAAGTCAGAACACAATGAACTTTGATCGAATAAAGCAGAATTATCATCCAATGAACGCACTATGTCACGATCGGGGAAGAATCTTTTGTGCGATTCCATTATATCGGAAAAACTTTCGTATTTCAAAGCCTGCACTAGCTGCAGCAAATACAGTAACAAATCTTCATCGGGTGCCTGGGCCAAACGACTAATAGCATATTTACGCACTTGAGGATGTTTAAATGATGGACTCAAAAGCTCCAGAGCATCCTCTACATCCATGGGTGCCCATTTACTAAGTAAAATTAAAGCCTGCTGGACTTCGGCTGGTGTTTGCCAATTGATACATTTCAAAAATTTAGTTAATGCCTTTTTGTGAGAACATAAATAAAAACGAAACTTCCACAGTAAATCTTGTTCCTCGCTGCTCAAAACACAAGTGGGTGGATAACGATAAACGATGGTATGTAATTGATCACGTATGCTGAAAGAAATATGGATTATAAGGATTTTTTCTAATTTTCTTTTCAATTTAAAAACCTGGCTGTGGGTTTGGCGTCACGGTCTGAGATCCTAGATCTTTCCGAACGAGCCAAACAGTGATGTTTTCGTTCCACCAAGTTTTCCTAAAGAGTGTGGAAATTAAAAAAAATTGTATATTTGAAAGTAATTTAGTATTCGAAATTAAAACAAAATTTTTTTATGAATTAATCTTTTAGTAGAGATAACTGCTTCTAAAGAAATTAAAAAATATTTAAAATGGAATTTTAAGGTTGAGTAGTTTAAAAAATAAATATTTTACTTAAAATTGGAAATTCGAAATTATATTCGAAATTTCGAACATTCTTTGTGTGTCAGTATTTTTGTCATTTTTGCGTAAGGATACATATTTATCTGTTTTTATTTGAATTGAACTTAAAACTAGATCTTCTGTCTCGAATTCTTCTCTCTTTCTTCTTTTTTAACGTAAAATTTATTTATAACCAAAATTATATATTTTGAATAACACAAAAGTTAATCAGTTGATAGTTGACAGCGTGTTATCTGCCCACACTGCACAAACAACAACTGAAATTCTTAAGGCTGCTTTTCCAAATCGCCTTATTTCTCGGTAAGCCGATTTTTACAGGTCGGCAAGATCGCCCGATTTAATTCTGGAAAATTTTTTTGAGGGTTTTTTTTAAAGTCTTGAATTTATGCCAACAAACCTTAGACTTTTGAAGCTTTAAACGAGAATATTCGTCAGGAATATGATAAACTATTGCCTAAAATTCTGTAAAGATTGATGAAAAATACCATAAATCGGACCCATATGGACCGATATTATTTTCTCGACGTGAAACGTAATCCAAAAGCAGAACAAAAAAAAAAAACAGCTCATGAAAATGGGGTGACCACTTTAGCAACAACTTGTACGAGAGCATTTTAATAATTCTGCGGCTTTTTGTGTAAAAATATTTTTTTCGGCAAAAAAAGCTTTTTATATAGCCTTCTTTAAGCTCGATAGTTAATTCCCTCTAAATAATAAGAATTTTCAAGGTTCTCGAAATAGGAGTTTCTTTCAATAATGACCTCTTCGTTTAACTTAAATCTCTTACCACCCAGCCATTTCTTCAAAATTGGCAGGAGATGGAGAGGATAGTAGTTCGTAGCTGGATGGGATAGTAGGTCGTAGCTGGATGGGACAGTAGTTCGTAGAACAATTTATGTATTTTTTTCCATAGTGATAACACACGTGTGTATCCGTGCAATGTTTCAATTGCAGCACGCATTTCACTTATAGCTATTTCATATCCAAATATTCATGCAAAATGTGATATACCTAGAGCCTGAGCGACCTCTCACACTTTCATTCTCCGATCGTCCGATCTCATTCTATTGATTTTATCGACTATTCCTGGGATGAGAAAATCTTTTAGGCGACTTTTTATCGTCATTTGTGCTGGTACGATCAGAACGGAACTCAGTTAACCACTTTTTAAACATTGAAATTGATTGTGCAGAGTCCCCACAATGTTGATCAAACCTTTATTTGGTTTCGGTGATGTTTTTTTTTTTCTTAAAAAATAATAGGTTATTTGATTTCAATGGTTGTCAAAAAAAAAGAATAAATGCGGCTTGCTCAAAATTCGACAGTAGCCAAGTAATAGACAACAGTTAACTGGAACAGTATTGCATTGAAAGTTACCGCTTTAAAAATATACATCTCCCTGTAGCAAGTGGTAATTCCTGATATATTTTTTAGGGTTTTTAATTATACTCCTCCAGCCTATCTTATTATAAAATGTTATTATTCTTCTGAGGTTTTTGGGGTACTCCACCACGACAAGTATGCTTATATTTTATTAACACTTCACCAAGACATTTAACTTAAAAGTAAAATTATAAAACTAATTTGGAGTTGACAAAAAACAAGTGCATTAATCTAATTAATTATTAGTTGATTGAAATAATTATTCGATTAATGCACTTTAAGTAAGAGAAATATAAAAGGGCTTGAACGCCTGTCTCGTTTCTGTAACTAAAATTAGAAATTTTCCAAAATGGACTAGAGTTAATAATAAACTTTGTAACATAAAGTCAAAAAAAAAAAAGGTCGTGATTAACTCTAATTCAGCATTTATTAAACAAAATAAAAAAAAAAAACAAGTAATAGTGCTATATTCGGACATGCCGAATCTTATATACCCTTCACCATAATAATGTGCATTAGCGTAGGAGGACATATTTTCTAGGGGGGCAAAACCACTTTTATTGGAAAATTGTATTATGAAATTTTATTATGAAAAAAATATAGAACCATTTTCAAAAATAATGGGGGGGAGGCAACAGCATGTCTAGAGGGGGCATTGCACCACTCAGAATGGTCTTCCTACGCCTATGGTAATGTGTTACCATCTTTTCTTTGAAAATTGGTTAAATTTTATTTTTGAAAATTTTTTAGTAAAACTTTTTTGTAAATTTTTTTTTTTAATTTTTTACTAAAAATTTTTAGTAAAACTTTTTTTTTAAATTTTTAAAAAAATTTGTTTTTAATAATTCGAACCTTCCTCAATCTATATTGCTTAAACAAATTTCCTCATATGAAAACACCTTGAAAAAATATTGGAAAAATATAGGTTTTTGCCCGCAGCCTTCAATCGGATGTTGCTGAATTGCAATCCTAAAATTTTCGAAACTAAGCCTGGCTTAAATTTTCTGTACCTCGTCTGGTGCCTTGGAACAATTTATTTCAACCCGAACATGGACAGACAGACATAGCTTAATCAACTTTTCTATGTATCTTAATAAAAAACAAATCAAATTTATCAAAGCCATTCGAAACTCAAGTTGTTCCAGAGTTTGGAATGAATAGATAATTGGGTCGTATGCACTTTTAGTTGGATACAAGTCTGTACATTTTAGTAACTTCTAAAAGCAGTTGGGTGCACTTATAAAACTTCATCTGATTTAATATATGTATGTACGTACAAATTTATTATTTACACAAAATTTTTGCAAACATTTGCTTAATTTACACTTCAGAAAACGTTTTATTCGAACTTTTATTTTTCGTATCAACACATGAAAGTATTTCAAACATTTTTCTTTGAGATGCTTAATTTTTGCAAATTACTACATAGATTTAAAAAAAATAAATTTTGTTTTTTTATTTGCAAATAGTATTTGCGTGGCGTTTAATATTTAAATTTCACCCGTACAAGCTAAATATTACAAATGTTTACTGAAAAAAGGCATTAATTTGGCAAACGTTTTTACATCATATAAACACTATGAACATTTCTATGGTTTAAATTGTTATTTTGCTACCTAAAATAGAAGTAGATACGAATGTGTACTTGGTTTGTAACAATAAAATAAATATAGTCACACATGTTCAGTAATCTGAATTCCAGAATTTTTATTCGTAAGTGAATTATTTCGATTTATTTGGGAGTTCTCAAATTCCACTTTTAAATATAAAATATCTGTGGAATGAAAAAGATTAATTTTTTTTTAACAAAACTTTGTTGAAATTACTAATTTTTATTTTTTATATTGATAATCTTTCAATATCAATTTTTGATTTTTAACAATAGATTTGTCTTAAATTTTCTTATTTCGATTTTTTCGTAATTTTATTCGAACTAAAATTTTTATTTTCATTTTTTTTTAATTAGTAATTTTATCAAAATATTTTTATTTTAAATGGCAATGTAAAGAAACGGAAAATACCAAGTTTGAGTGGGACTTATAATCGAAGTGTTCCAAATTCTAAACTACCGTAGAAATTTAACGTTAAAACACTATAAAAAATATTTTAGAATTTATAAAAAAAGTGAATTTTTACGCCGACGAATATTTGACGTTTTAAAAAAGTTTTTAATATTTTGACGATTTTTTTGTTATGATGATTTTATAAAAAATTTATCTGGCAACCGCTATAGTAAATTTAAATTATTTTTAAAGTATACTTTTAGGATCTATTTGAATTTATATAAAAACGGGTGTTTGATAGGGTCCCCTTTAAATTTTGAAATTTATTTTATTTGTATATATATTTTTAAGTAAAAATTTTAGGTGATTTCTACGTATTTCGGTTTAGGTAATACAATCGTTTGAATGATGGCCAGACATTGCTGCAATATTGTTTATAGTGCTGGCAAAGTATTGAGTAGTGGGTACCGAGTATTTGATCCTTTATTTGAGTACTCAATACACAAAAGTAGTTAATCGATACTTTTAGTGTAGTATATTTCAAAATAAATTACATAAATAGAACTTTTGACGACTATGTCGATAAATTTCCGTTGCCAATATGTAAACCTAAGTATTGAGTCCTACTGAGTATACTATTGAAAAGTATTGAGTAGTATAGAGTAATTGAAAGTTGTTGAAATTGCCAGCACTAATTGTTTCAGTCTCGTTGGTGCCGAAACACTGAAAATAATTATTAATAATTTTGATAAAAATTTGAAAAATATATCTATAACAATAAAATATTATTTTTGTTAAAGCTTTTTGGAACTAGTTTTGGAGTTAACAATTTGAATTATCAAAATAAAAAAGGTGCACATTTCAGAACGACTCCTACTGAGCCGTAACAATATTGGAAATGAGAAACTGATGTATTAAAGCTTTCGCAGAACTAGTTTCGAGGGTAAATATTGTAAAGAATATACATGGGCTGTAAAGCAATGTATATTTCAAAGCAATAGCGTATGTAAAAGTCGTCAACTAATTCTCCATTTGTTTTGCTTATTTAATTTTTATGGTATGTATTAAGTTATTAAGAAGGTCAGAGTTAAGGTAAAAGACTTATCGTCTTATTTCTGGTGTTTGGTGGTATTGAACTTACCTTTTTAGAGGCTAAACATTTATGTTTTTTTTTTCTTTTTTTTTATAAACGAGTGTTTTAAAGGAAAAGCAAAAATATACGTTTCTTAATTGTATGTACAGAAAGCAGCTTAAAATGTGCATCCGTGGGAATCTACAGATTTGAACATACACCACAAGCATACGAGGGTAATTTGATAATTCCGTGACTTTTTGTGCAGCGGTTTTGTTATTTTTTATTTTCTCTAAATAATAACATTTCTCAAGGCCCTTAAATAGGCGTTTGTTTTAATTACGACGAAATCTGTAATTTTTTAAAATTCGGTATCAGAAGAGTATGGTGGATTTTTTCCATAGTGACTTACAGCGTACATCTCGCTAGTAGCTTTTTCATATACAAATATACATGCCAAATGTAATGTACTTATGCTTAGACTTTTATACAGCCTCAGCCACCTCACGCACTTTCATTAACAAATTAAATTTTTTAACTGTAATCTATTTTTGAGTCGTATCAAGACTTCGATACGATTCTAAAATGTTTTTATACTTGGGTTTCATTTGTATACGTTGTGAGAACTAACAAATGTTTATTTTATTTATCGACGAAGGGGGTAATGAGAAATACAGGTTATGAATAGATTTATATAAAATATGATTTAGATATACATACATATGTAGTATAAATATAATTACCTGTAAAATTTCCGAATCTGGAACGGTAACTAATTTTGGTTTACTTAAAAATTTGTAATTTTTGTCACCTTCGGGTTCAAAATAGACAATAGAATACTAGAAGAAAAAGAAATACCTATCAGTGAAATTATGCCTTCCAACAAAAATGTCTTTCAACAAACACTTACACTATAACAATCATCCACCACAACGTTGGGGAATTCAATCATTAAATACATATAATCCGACATTCTTTTCTCCCTTTCATTAATTAATTCTATCTCCCGAAATGTGAGGCGATCCAACCAATCAACCTTTTGTATTTGGCCATTACGATGTTTCTTAGCCAACTTTCCCAATCGTTGCATTTGTGATTTTGAAGAATCTTTACCCTTGCCAGGAGTCTTAGATGGGTAATTACCATCGCCTTCCACGCCAAGCCAAATTCTCAAATCATACATACCCTGACGAAACATACCATTTTTACCAAACAATGATATGGCAGTTCCACCTATTACAGATGTTTGGCCGGCTCCAGAACAATCGAGTATTGTTAGCACCAACATGGCAGTGCGTGGCAAATCGGAAAATTGTAAGGGCAATGTAACCCACTCATTCCAGCTCCAACGTTTTGTAAATGATTTATATGACGTGGTCACAGGCAGGCAATATGGACGACCCTGATTAAAAATTTGCAAACGTACTTGAAATGAGGGACATTCTTCGGAATATAGACCGGAGAAACGTAGTATAGGATCTTCTAAAAGTTTTTCAAAATCCGGTTGGCGTTTTTTGCCTTCCAAAGTGCCACTACAAGACACAAAAATATACATACATATGTAAATTCAGCTATGCACGAAATTCACATTTACTTACACTTTTATTTGTAATAATTCATGCAATGATGAACTGTATATATATCGAAAGTAATCGTTAGGCTGTTCCATTATTAAATTTTTTAAACACTTTTTATTAAAAATATTAATTATTTATTAAACCCACCCCTTTTTCAGAAAAAATCACTACATCACTATTAAAATCAAACAATAACAATAGGAAGGAGAAGAAAACAAAACAAAACTCACAGCTGATCACGGAATTATGTAAATGGTGCTACCAGACAGTAAAAATGTTTAAAATATTTACCCGACAAGACAAAAGTATTTTTCTTGACCGACTTAACACCGACTTGGCCGACTTAACACTAGAAACGACGAAAATTACCACAAAAGACCCATCTATAATGTATATGGCCTACCTTAAGAAACTGTGGAAATAAATGTAAATCGTATTTGAAAACTACAACCCTAAAATAGTGTCAAGGGGAATTCATAACAGGTAAACTCGTAAGCTCTCGTGACTATTTTTTGTCTGCATCTTAAAGTGTCAAAATGTATTAACATTTTTTGTTTTGACAGCCTAAAATGATTTATACAAAAACAAAATGTACGCATTTTTATTGCAGAGTTTTACTTTTTTTCGCCGTGAGTCTACCTTGTTTATTGTGCCATACATAGTGTCTACAACTGGGATGCTCACGAAATTTCATTACTAGTTGGCAGTTTAGCAGTAAACATCAAATTTATTTTTAATTGTGTTTATGTGCATGCATTCCAGAGAGCATTTATTGCAACTGTGTATATATTGTAATTATGCGCGATTATTTGATAGTTTACTTCATGAAATTTTTTTGGTGAAATCACTCATGAAAACGCTCTCATCATATATTACGGAGCACTGCAATTGAGGTCTACATGTAACTAAATTCTCTCTGGGATTGAATTAGACGTTTGTTAGGATTAATATCCCAGTATATACGCTATGTAAAAGAACAGCCATAGTAAATTGAACGGTCTATCATTGTAAATAGAAATATCCATTAAAGCTTAGAACAAAGTTTCTATCATGTTTTTAAGGCGTAATTTTTGTAAGACGTGGAAATTTTTTATCTCCCTCGAATTTATTATCATTACTTTTCATACGTGCAAACATTACATAGCGTTTTCCTGAGAAATCTTAACCCTTTTTAAGGCGTTATGACACTCACCTTCTTCGTCTTTTTAAGATTTTGTAGCTCATTACAAATACCTATATTGTAAAAGAAAATTCCTTTAAGAGCGAGGAGTTCAGCCATATTAAAAAAAAAATCTCCAAAAGTCAAAATGTCTGTACATGTTATCGATAAAAAGTGAAAAGTCAAAAAAATCTAAATTATTTTAGCTTAAAAATTACATTTTAGGTTTAAAATATTCCGAGTGTGATGGGATCCATATAACCATTTTTTCGTTTCATCTACTTTTCAAATGTTACATATCATATTTTTATGATGATTATATTAATACTGTTTTTTTATAGTATGAAGTTTGACTTTTGTTAAGACATGTTAATGACTAATTGAGACGGGGATAAGGTTTATCATATTATGTGTAATGTATACTGGGGGAAATGAACAGCTGTTTCGTTCAGACCACCTTATATAAATTCGCCTTGCTTAATTTTACAAATTTTTAAATTTGCCGCATTCCCAAAATACAAGATTTTTATAACATCTGGCCGTTTTCGAAGCACAGTGCACTTTAAAAGTGTGAAAAATAAAATTAAGCCAAATAAAAACTGGCGGGCCGGTATTTTCACAAAAATTTTTGTTTTTTAATAGAATTACAATAAAAAAATAATGTCCTCAACAGCAAATAATGTAATGTAAGTAAAAAACTTAAAGTAATTATCGAAAAATGTGTGTATGGAAATTTGTGTGCTTTAAAGAACGGACTGGAAACGTTTGTGGCAGTTAGTGTCTGGTATACATTATGAGACACCAGAGTCTACAGTTAAGGAAGAGCTATTTAATGTTTCCAAAGAGTTGCAAGATGGCTTATTACAATTTAAGACCGCGAAATCCACCAAAAATAATTTGGAAAAATTGTTGAACGAGAAAAAGCAAGATAAACTGCTGCCATTTACTTTGAGATTGCAGGAGTTATTGGTAACTAAGTTTGAAGTATTTATAGGTATTTAATTATAATTATTCTGTATTCTTTATTACAGGACCTTGAGTCTTTACAATGTTGGGAAATCTTATGTTATTACTTGGCCAATGAGTACCGCGGTTCTGCCAGTTCTCTTACCAGTTTAATATCGACAGAAAATAACATGACCCAATTATTGGATGATATATGGGGTTATTACACCTTAGAACGTATGATTGTTTTGAAAATAGTTAAGAACCTTTTAATTTTCTATAAGGTGCCAAATCATCCCTATCATAATGAATACCAGGAAATTGTGGACAAAATCGGTTTAGATAAGTTAAGAGAGTCTTATATGAAGCAATTGGAACACTTGATTAACGAACAGCCGCCGCAAAAACTAATCACTAGAGAGTTTTTCAACTATCAAGCTAAATTAGTGAATTGGTCTGAAAGAAATGCTAGAGAAATCATTGAAGTATTACAGATTCTCTTAATTTTATGTGATCATAAACATTTAAGTGTTGCGGAAATTAATCGCTTATTCAGTTGCTTTAAACAGCACTCATTTGGTCGTCAACAGGCCTATTTAAGCACTTCAAATCCTTTGCATGCCGAATTATTTCTACGTTTAGCCCACTCAGAAGTGGCCACATTTCTCAAGTGTTTAGACTTTAAAGATTCATCTTCAAATATTTGTCAAGAAGTTTACGAAAGTTTAGATAAAGATTTAACACGAATGTGTCATCATGAGGAAAATGGTCCCATTTTATTGTCGTGGATGATGTTACAAATACGTTGCTGCAATGCAGCCGAAAATGATGAAAAACTTTTACGTTGTCAGCAAATAGGCAAAAAGGCATTAAATTTGAAATGTTTCAACTATTTGCATGGTTTAGTATCCAGTGCCTTGTTTAAGGTAAATTGAAAATTACTGAAGTGTTGGTTGTGTTATTTATAAATTATTTTCTCTTTTTCAGGATGACTCTTTGGTTGCTCGTATTGTACGCAAAACTATTTATGATCTTTTGTCTTATATGTGTGACTTTTTCGATCGTGATGGCTCTTGTTCGAGACATGGTTTTATATATGAACTATTGTGTGAATTAATAAGTTGGCCCAGCTTAGCTAAGGAGTTTTGTAATAATGAAGGTACGTGCGAAAGGTTAAATTTTTGTAGCCACTAGGAAACCCTTTATGATTTTTTTAATCTAAAACTTTGTATGAAAGAACTTTTTCTTTAACTTTTTTATTTTCAGGATATATTAAACCCTTACTTCTTACTTACATTAAAAAAATAATATATATTTTTTATTTCATTTCACAGATGGTGGTGTCCGCTCTTTATACAACACTCTATTAGAAATATTTCCTATAGATTTCCGTCATATTTCCATGTTAGCTTGCTCCTTAACCAAAGCTGGAATGGGAAACTATGTGAGTTAACGAATTAATTTTTAATTTTAATTAAAAAAAAAAAAAATACTTCTTTGTTATTGATGTTGTAGATCAAATCCGAATTAGAATCTCTACCTATTCTTTCTGATTTTTATGATGAAAATAAATATATTCTTAAATCCGTTGGAGATGATGAATATGTCTTGACGAAAACTGTTAAACCATTTTCCCGCATTGATTTCCACATACCAGAAGGTACTTCGGCCGCAGTATTGGCTAGACCCGAGGGTTATTGTGTTCACTTTCGTTTGTCGGTGAATTACTTTAATGTTTTACATCACGAAATCAATTGTCTGCTATCCGAGACTCAGCAATATTTTGGAGAGTATGAAAATATCGAAAGAGTGAAACGTGTCAACGAAGGTTTGAAATATTTAAATGAAGCTTTAAAGAAAACAAAAACCTTAGCGCAAATAAGCGTGGAAATGGTACATCCGTCAGAAATGTGTATAGATTTGCTAAATAAGTTTAAAAATGTACAACAGCCACCTGTAGAATTAATGGCCAACTGTTTGAACATCTGTACAGCTCTGCTGCCTTTGGCTGATGCTGAGATTTTTATACGTGTCATTAATTTGGCCATTTTACCAGTTATAATTAATAACTCTTTGGATGATTATAAGAAATATGCTCATGGCTCTTGTTTTGACTCGAATCTAGTGGGCACTTATTTGGTGGATGTTGAAAAGAAAAAGGAAACCTTTGAGTTTCTACAGGCCTACATTACCTTCTTACGCTGCTACACAAAATTGCAAAGAAGAAAATACTTTGAAGTGGAAATTCCAGGTTTAATTTTTCTTTTACGTGATGTCTTTCCTCATTTGCACGTTTGGAAGTTCCAATCTCAGCAAGTTCAAAATAAAATCTATTCGGAAATTATGGGTTTTATATGTGACATACTCGATCAGTTTACCTCCGTGGAAAAGGAAGATAAAATGTGCAAAGATCATTTGTTATTAAGGGATATTTGCATTTACTCTTTAATGTCCATGGAAAATGGTCAAATATTGTTAAGATTTGTAGCTTTGGGCAATGCCTACTTACAGCACTGTATGGAAATGGAATCCAATTGGATAGTACAACATTCACATAGTTTAGTTCTGCTGGTGCGCTTGTCCATGAGAATTTTAATGCAGGTTTTAAAGCTAAAAAGTAGTATCTTTAAAACTACCGAATTGTCGCCGTTGGAAGCCATGATCTATACCCAGCCTAAGCAAAGGGATACTCTAAGAATAATACCCGTGGTCACTAGTTATATGAGTAATATTTTTGACAGATGGTTGCCCATATTATCGTGTCGTTTGCTAAAAAGAATTGCCTTGGAATTTAATATGTCTCTGTTGGCCTGTTTGGATATGGAACCAGACCAAATAAGATTGACTTTTATGCAAAAGTTGCCCGATGAATTGGAAAGTGATTCCATTAAAATTGCCATACTGGAATTGATAGAGGCCTGCATAGAGAAACAACCCGGTGTAACAGAGGCTTTCTTCAAGGTAAATTATGCAAAAGAAAAACGTATATTTGGCAAAGAACAAGATGCCCAAATATCCGATAGTATAGTTACCTACATGGAAGATTATTTAGAAGCCGTTTCGAAGGATCCCCATATTGTAGAGCAACTGGTACCCAGCAAAATAATGAATCTATATCACATGCTGTGGAAGCAAAACATGCAACTGTTAGTGGATTCTCTGCTGAAAAAACCCAATTTTTGGAATAAATTTTGTCAGCCAATGTTTGGCTCTTTTAAGAATAATGTTAAAGCCTACACACAACTGTTAAATATCCTGGCCATAGAAATCTTTTCCACCAATTGTAAAACCAACAATGGCCTAAAACAAATATTAACAAAATTTTTCGAACCTCAAAACTTTGAAAACTGGCTTAATTTTGTATTTGATTTGCCCAAGACTTCTGTCAATAAAGTGCAAGATTTCAATCCAGAAGAAATGCCAGAATGGTTGTGCCGACTGCAGGCTTTTAAGAGTTTTCTATTGATACTTTTGAAAAAGCAACCCATCTTTATGGAAATACCCAAAAAACAATTTAAACAATTGGCCGAAAAATGTTTAAACATTTTAGTTGATCGTGCTGATTATGCCGATGATTTAAGGCCCTTAATCATACTCTCGGAATTGTATCTATTTATAATTTTAAGCTTTAAGCATGCCTACACCGATACGCCTGAAGAACATAAACAAATGTTGAAACAACTCAACAGTTTGTTAAGTAAAGTGGCTGCATGTTATAGTGATTTGCATGTAAGAGCTAAAGAAGCTTGTCTGGCTATAGCCATTAAGTCCGCCTATTTACTTTCGGAAGAATTAACTGAAGATTCGTCGTTATCGTTGTCATTTTTGCACTCGGTGGTGCATATAATTTGCTGTGAGTTAGAAAGTTTGGAAAATTGCATAAAAATAGAAATACAAACAAAAACAGTAGCTAACGAGGAAGTTAAAAGAACTTCCTCCAACTCTTTGGTATTATGTTTAAATCTTTTGAAAACAGTGGCTGGCGTTTTTCGCAAAGATGGTTTCGACAATTGGGATATTCCTTTTATTAGCAATAAAGTTTTTCAACGTTTGCTAAGCTGCACTGGCGCCATCTTACAATTGAATAGCAAACAACAATTGTCAGTAGAACTTTTGGACGTTTTAATAGTCTTTGCCAAGGGCAATTGTTCCGCCCAGTTTTTACACTGTGACGTGGGTGATTATTTATGGCTGAAACTTTTGCCACCAAAAGAGCTTCTAGAAGCGAATTATGCTCTACAGCAACCCAAAGACTCTGAATGGACTGTACAAAAATGGTGGCCTATTTATGCACGAGGCATCGAATTGGTTTGTATTTTATTCGAAAAGCATTCATATCTCTTTCTAAAAGAAGCTCTACAATTTGTGGGCATTCATGAGGAATATTTAGTGGATTCTTTGTTGTTATGCAAACAATCACTGGAGCCAACTGCTATGTATTTAATAAAAAGTGCAGTTAATCTATTGGTCAATATGGTGCAATTTGAAAAACAATGGCGTTTGGAACATTCTCAGTCGCTGTTCAAGTTGATGGTAAGTTTGATAAGCAGCAGTTGATAAATTGAATTTAGCAGCTCAAATATATAATTTTAGCGTTCCGTACAAATGCTTCTGGGTCATGCCATTTCTATGTTTCATCAGCCTAAAAATTTGAAGCTTTTGTTAGCTGGTCGCCGCTCTCAAATTGATATTTTGCGAGACATCGAAAATGACGGTATGGTGGATGAGGTTATAACCACATTTAATGAGTAAGTAACTATAAGAAATTGCTGCAAACCTAAATAAATCTGCCACACATTATTAAAAAAAAATTAAAAAAACAAAAATGGCGATTTTTTGCATTATTGAAAATTTAATTTTTAAAACAAGTAGGAGTGTTATATTCGGCCGTGCCGAATCTTCTATACCCTTCACCATGGTGATTTTATTTTTACAGACGTATGTAGGTACAAAATTGATTTAATTTAAATAAAAGAAATGCACTTTTTTCCATCGTCCATCGTCACCTGACATGCCTATTTATGTAAAAATTTTATATTTTTTTTTAATTTTATAGATTTTTATTTGTGAAAAAATTTTATAGAAAATTTTTTGGAAAACTTTTTTTTTTAATATTTGTTTTTAAATATTTTTTGTATTTTTTTGTTTAATTTTATAGAAAATTTGTTTGTTAAAATTTATAAAAATATTTTTTGCAAAAATTTTATTCAAAATTATATTGAAAATTTTTTGTAGAGAAAATCTTTCTAAAAATTTTATTGAAAAAAATTTTTTTTAAACATTTTATAGAAAATATTTTGGATTTTTTGTAAAAATTTTTTTTAAACTTTTCTTCGAAAAATTTTTTAGAAAATATTTAGAATTTTTTTTTGTTAATTTTTGTTTGTAAAATTTGTTTTTGAAAATTTTTGATAAAATTCTTTGAATATTTTTTTTGGAAATTTTTTGTAAGTTTTTTAAATTTTTTTTTAAAATTTTGTAAATTTATTTTTTTGTAAAAGTTAGAACCTTCCTGCACCTTAAATGCGTTAGAATGTAAAAATTTATTGTTATTTTTTTTTTTTGTAAAATTTATTTTTAAATTTTTTTGGTTTAAATTCTTTAATTTTTTACATTATTTATTTTAAGTCACGCATGATTCCTTTGTAAATTTATTAAATAAATATTTTATGATTATAAAATATTTATTTCCAAAAATATAATAATCGAAATTGATTACTATGGGGAAAGCCTATCCAGATAGCTATTTCGCTAGTGCTCAACTAGCTCATCAGTGGATTTTTCCCAATTTTTCTGAATAAAAACTTAGATTCTTATGCTTAAAACTTAATAGACTGATGAGCTAGTTGAGCACTAGCGAAATAGCTATCTGGATAGGCTTTCCCCATAGTAATCAATTTCGATTATTATATTTTTGGAAATAAATATTTTATAATCATAAAATATTTATTTAATAAATTTACAAAGGAATCATGCGTGACTTAAAATAAATAATGTATTTAACACGATTCCAAATATAATTTTTTGTATCTTTAATTTTTTTTTATAAAATTTTTTGTAAAAATTGTATTGAAAATTTTGAAATTTTTTTTTGTAATTTCTTGTAAAAATTAGGACTTTGCTGCTATCTTAAATGCGTTAGAATGTTTAGAAAAAATCTAAAAAATCCTTAAAAAAATTACCATATTGATTTTTTTTGTAAACATTTTTTTTAAACTTTTCCTCGAAAAATTTTTTGGAAAATATTTAGAAATTTTTTGTTAATTTTTTTTTTGAAAATTTTTGGTTAAAATTCTTTGAAATTTTTTTGGAAATGTTTGTTTAAAATTTTTTTTTAATTTTTTGTAAATATTAGCCCCTTCCTGCAACCTTAAATGCGTAAGAATTTAAAATTTGTTTGTTAATTTATTTTTGTAAAATTTATTTTTGAAAACTTTTTGGTTAAAATTCTTTAAAAGTTTTTGGAATATTTTTTTATAAAATTTTTTGAAAATTTTCTGTAAAAAATGGTTATATTTTTTAATTTTTTTTAAATTTCTTTTAAAGATTTTACTACAATATTAAATGCGTTAGAATTTTCAGACAGTGGGCACCCTGGCTGCCGCTTTGTGTATTGCATTCTATAAAGGCCTTTAATACAAATCAAATCAGAATAGCCCTACAAACCTAAAAACAAACAAAAATCGCCCTCGCAGGGGGTTATTGATCTCCCGAGACCTATATGCACTCCATGCGATCTACAGGTCGTGGTCTAATATTTATTTAACAAAAAAAGCAAAAGAGAATAATTACAACCGAAAAAAATAAAAACAAATGAATAAATATAGGTAGGCGTGGTTTTTTGCCCACAGCCACACATGGAAGGGTCTGATGTTGCTGAATTCCAGTAGTGAAATTTTCGAAACTATGCGTGGCAGATCGGTGGGCTTTTATTTTCTGCATTTCTTCTGGTACCTTGGCAAAGTTAATTTCAACCCAAACACAGACGGACATCGCTAAATCAACTTCTCTATGTATAATGATTCAGAATATATATACTTTATGGGGTCGGAAATTAATATTGTAGAAACTACACACGGAATGACGCAATATAAGTTTTATATACATATGCCCTTTCCACCTGTGGTGAAGCGTATAAAAATATTTAAAATAAAAATTTCTGCCAAAAATATTCTTCTATTTATAAACTGCTTTTCATTTATTACATTTCTAATATTTTATTTTAGTTTAACCGAAGTAATCATTATGTGCGTTAAATGTTTACAAGCCTTTTCACCAAATCTTATCGATTTAATCTGTGAACCGGAGTTTTCAGTTAACAAATGGGAACCTATATTTGAAATAAGTTTTGGAGCACCCAAACTCAATGAAAGTGCCATACATCTAACATTTGGAACAGTACTTAGTATAGTGGGTGTCTATACGAAAGTATTAAATCTGGTAAGTTTAAAATAAAAAAATATAAAATATCTTTATAACATTTAAAAACAATTTTTTTTTTTCAAAAGCAAAATTATGGCTTTCATGAGGTTCCACTTAATGTGTTACCCGAAATAGAACCCAACGCCAACTCTACAAATGCTACAGCAGATGTTACCAAATCTGCTCACGCCCACAATGTTACCCAGAGGCCATTTTCCAAATCGTTGTCAGTTGCCTCAGTATCCTCGGTAAATTGTCCACCCAATGAATTATTATCAAATCTAGACGGTGAATTGTGTCTGATGGCCTTAGAGCATATTCTCAGTCTGGCTGCATCGCAAAGTATGTTGGCTTTAAAAAATTCGATGCTGCCTGTACGAGAAAAGCAACTAATTAAACGAGAAATATCAAGTGAATTACTGTCGTATCACGAGTTTGTGCGTCGTAAAGTTTTGGTAGAATATCGAGAGCATAATAAAATTTGGCACCGACGTAAACACGGTCAGGTGTTAATGCAACCAGTGGAGAAGGCTGATTTACCAACAACATCTTCTACATCGGAACAACAACCGACAACGGATACTCATAAAAGGCCATCAACTGATTTAAGAGTGAATGTGGTAAGACGCTTACACTTGCAACAACACAAAACTAACACGCCCTCAGAAAACTTTGAAATGTCTAGCATTATAAGTCCTATAAGTTCAAAAAATGAACAAAAGCATCAGCAGCAGCAGAAGCAGCAGGAAGATCAACAACCTGCTGCTTCCACACCTAATTTAGCAAGGCCAGCTCTTCGTAGACCAGGTGAAACTACCAACTATGATCCCACCAAACGAGTACATGTTGCCGAAGAAGTATCTGCTATTGAGCCCGATAAAGAGGACGATATTACCTATTTTCCTCCCGAAGAGCCTAAATATAGCCCTTTATCCTACATACAATTTGTCGAAGAGGATTATTTGCATTTTATGTCAAATTTGTTCTTTATTATTTGCCAAAATGATTAAAAGTTATTTATAAGAAAAAAAAAATTATTTTCGAAAATTGTTTTCCCATCTTATTTAAACTTATATGAGAAAAATAGCAGCCTTCTTTAACAATACCTTCTACCTTAAATATACCTTCTAATAACAAATAATGGACTCAGTAGTTTTCTGCGGAACTATTTTTTTTTTTAATTTTCATGTGGAAATGTTAATTTTTGGTCAAAAATATAAGTGATCACAGATTTTCTTTATTGTCTTAAAAACCATACATTAACGAATTTTTCGAGGTTTCAAAATTTTTTTTAGAATTTTTATATGATACATAAGTAGATTTTTGGTCAGGTGAATTTTTATAAATATCAAGGCATATTCATGCCATGAATTACTAAGCCTTGATAAATATTAACAACCATTTGGTGATATTCAGAGGAAAAATTGTGAAATATCAGTACGGTGACCATCCAATTTGTAATGAAGAAAATTTGTTTAAGGATTTTTTTCTCTAGTCTGACCATTCTAAAGCAATATAGATTGCAAGAAGGTCCCCTAATTAAAAAAAAAATTTTTTCAATAACATTTTTACAAAAAAATTTTCAGATAAATAAAAAAATAGATACGAAGAGTACTGATGACGGACGTAGCTGCCTAGAAAATGCGCATTCCGTTCTGCTGGTGTCTAAAAATTATATTTTCCCAATTTTTCTTTAATAATATCACCTAATTTGTAATTTAATTTATTCTTTCTTAGAAGGAATAGAACGAACTCAAGCTTGACTACAAATTTCATTGTATGTAAAAAAAATTTAAAAAAAAAATGTTTACAAAAAATTTCGACAAATTTTTACAAAAAATTCAAAAAAGTATTTCTACAAAAATTTTTGAAAAAAAAATTTTCGCAAAAGTTTACAAAAAAATTTCTGCCAGTAGTTTTTACGTGCTGCGAACACAAGGAAAAATACAGACAGGAAATGAATTACTCAGGGATTATCCATCACATTTTAAGAAAAAAATCATTATGTTAGGGATATGCTACATGTACAAGGAGTACACCATTGCAATCGTCTTTAAGGGGACTGTCCGTTCCGCCAATGATTTTTATTTTTTAAGTTTTATTGAAAAAACAATCAAAAATAATTATTATTTTTCGAGTTCTAATTTTTCCTCAGACATCAATAATTACTTGTTGAGTTTTATTTTTCGCTTGCAAAATAAAAATTATTCTCTGAGTTTTATTTTCTGCTCAGAGAATAAAAATTATTGTCTGAGTTTTATTCTTTGCTCGCCATTTAATGATTGATGTTTAAGTTTTATTTTCTGATTGAAGAATAAAAATTACTTTCTGAGTTTTATATTTCACTTAGAAAATAATGATTATTTTCCAAGTTTTATATTTCGCTTAGAAAATAAAAATTATTTCTTGAGTTTTATTTTTTACTTAAAAATAAATTTTATTTCTTTCTTTTATTAATTTTGACATATGTAAGACTTTTTGGGAACTTTTTTACTGAAACACATATAAATAGGTTTAGCATGGCATTCTTTTGAGATAGTAAAATTATCAAACTAGTGTCTGGTACTTTTTCTTCATTTCAATATTTGGGGGATAAAAAATGCGATGTGGTACTTTTTTAGGACTTTATAATTAAAAAACATAGAAATAATATTAGTATATTATATATAAAACTCAAGAAATAATCATTAAAACCCAATTTTTAAAATAAAACTCATAATCATACAATCTCTGGAATTACTGTTTTATTATATGTACAGATTAAACTAATTTTCCATGGTAAGGTTAAAAATAAATATTTAAAAATTATAAAGGAACAACAATTTATAATAAAAATATTTTAGAAAGAAGTTTAAAATCACACGGTATAAAAATAATTTTAAGAAAAACTTATGTAGGATACAGAAAATATAATAACTCTGGCAAATCTGTATGCAAACGCTAAAGTACACATGTATGGGTATACTTAATATACACTTATACGATTTGTTTAGGAAACAAGCCCCCAAACCACTACACAACAACAATATTTCATTACTACAATTACCAATTTGCCATATTTTCATATACAAACTCATACCTATACGTGTTATCATAAAATGACACATGTTTTTGGATCTCTCAAGAGTTTCCACTCAAGATAGGAAGAGAGGCAGAGTGCTTAGAACAAATTTATAAATAATTTACAGTTAAATGGAAATTTACAGTTGAATGGAAATTTAACCCCCCCTCCCCCTTCAATTTTAATTGTATAGGTACTTGTTTTAAAATAATGAGTGCATATGGAAATTGATAAACACTGTTTAAAATGAATGAGTCATGAATCATGAACAAAAAACTTATGTAGATGGTTTCAATGCTATTTCGGTATTGACATAACACACTCGATTTTAAAACACCAGTAGATAATAACAAAGGCACGGATTTCTATGCCAATGCATGTTTTAAGCTTTTGACACCGATTGTTGCATATTTTTCTGGTAAATGCATATTTTTACATATTTTGTTAATAAATTAAAGTTTTTGATGTTTTACAAAAACTTTTAATTCAGAAACAACTTCTTAGTAGGTATTTTTATTACGTTAAAAGTTCCACAACAACACTATACTAATTTACATACATACATACATACATACATACATACATACATACATACATACATACATACATACATACATACATATATACATATATGTATATATGTATATGTATGTATTTCATTAAGAATGACTTGCGTTTTTTTATCTGTGAACTACATCTTTGTAATTATGTATTTAACATCTTCATTACATTAAAGATAGATTAAAAAATTAAGAATGTCAAAAGTGCAATATGAAAAAAATTAACTGCTTCAGATTTTAGAGAAAACAGCGGTTACCACATCTATAAATGTAATAAAACTGTTACAAGACTATTCAATTAACATTTTTTTGCCGGTGCAGATAGTAATTGAAATAGAATACAAAGCAGCAATTTTTATATTTTTTTCCTTCTGTCTGTGTCTCTTTCCGTCTGTCTGTGTTTGCTTCACGTAAAAACTACTGGATGAAATTTTATAAAATTTTTTTAAGTTGGTACTTTATTATCTTAGTTCAAATATAGGATACCATTTTTCGGTAAAAAATTCTCCATTCAGATTGTATTGGTACGTTCACAAAAGTTGTTCAGTTTTACCATGGCAACAATTTTCCAATACTCGTATATACCTAGTTAATGAAAATTTAGGAGTCCCTTTAAGTTATGTTGAAAAAAGTTAAAAAAGTGCAGTTTAAAATATTTTGTTGGCATTAAATATTAACAGCATTTATTCAACGAAACCTCAGCTACATACACATTGTATATTATTGGCGAACAAAGTTAAGCGATATCACCTAGTATAAATGAGATATTAGACAAAAACTAATGACACCTTTTTTGCCCTTCAATAAGGATGTCACTGTTTTTCCGAATTTTCGAGGCCCATAAATAAAATTTGGTCACTAATTTCTCCAAACCGAGTATAGGGTCGTACTACTTACTCTTTGGAAGTAGAATCGAACCTATACTGACAAGTCTGTGTTTTTTTTTTCACTGTTGCACTGTGTAAGTAATTAAAATCATGCGTTAAGTTTTGAGATTCATTTTAAAAATATCAAGAAACTGATATCGATTAAATGAAATTTGGCCATTTATGTCATTAAACTGCTCTTTATAGCAGAGAACTACAGTAGTGATCCTATAAATTTTACATAGGCTACACTGAAAAAACGTGGTTTTCGAGAAAAAACTTTGTCGTACTTCTATTTACAAATTTTTATTTTATTTTTTTTTTGGCGATGGGGTAGCAAAGCATAATATAAACTCAATATTTAAGAGATTGGAAGGAAAGGAAATACAAATTGTAAACAGTTTAATTTTCCCAAGTTTTAGGCATTTTAATTGTATAAAATCTTTTAAATATTGCTCGTCATAAAGGTTCAATAAACTTTATGTGTTTGTTGCTGGTTTGAAAGTGAAAAGCAATTAGCTTAAATTTGTAAAGTACCTACTTTTTGTTGTTGTTAATTATTTTAGATATTTATATGTATTGCTACGATAGATTTTTAAATGTTTAACATTAATTTGTGTGTTAAAGTGTTGCACATTTTTGTGTTATGTATTTGCATATGCAAATTACAATTTAAGCTGATACGCTACATTAACTCAATATTTGTTGTGCTAGTTACCCTAACAATAAACCCTAAACTACGCTATCCACTTACAAATAAAGAAGACGAATTGAATCATTTAGTTCTATGTATTTGGTATTGTGCTAGTCTATCAGTCTGAGGGTTGTTTTTCATCGAAGACTTTAAGTGTTATATTAAAGCAAAAGGGGGTTACCGTCCCTTCAAAAAAAAAAAAAAAAAAAAAAAAAAAAACTTGAGAGATAAGACTATTTTACTTTGTATGCTGTCCATTTTTGTCAAAGCTAGTTTAATTTTAAAATTTTGGTTGCATATTTCATAAATGAATTTAAGCTATAATTTCTGTTAATACAAAAGCCGAACGAGACCATCGAGGCCATGTTAACTGCAAAGGCTTTGTCCTTATATTTGTTTTTAAACTATTTTTTAACATTCAAATAAATTATTCTTAGCAGATTCGAGTTCTCTACTACTATAAGGTGTTTTTTTTAGCTGCATGAGAACTATCAATGTCGATAACTATGGCCTGACAGCTAAGAATATCAAACTGTGTTGACATTTCTCTTTGTCAACTCATAATAAATCGTACACGCCAGAACAAAGCTTCCAAATTGTGAAAATTTACTTTGAAATAAAAATAAAACTGTTTCCGATGTTCAACATAATAAGCCTAATGAGCAAGCAATTCGAGCATTTGTTGATCGTTTTCACACTAATTTGACTCTTCTCGATTCAAAAAGACGATAAGAAATGTGCATACCGAAGAAAATGTGGATACCGTAGAGAATATTGCCTAAATAACGCATAAATGTCAATTGCATTTTGTCCTTTGACTATGCGGAAATTTTTACAGAAGTTTCTAAGCTTGGCTGCCTATAAAATACAGCTCGTGCAAGAATGGATGCCAAATGGCGATTGTTTGAGTCCCATTTTTGTTGATTGGACTGAGATGAAACTTATCGAAGATGAGTATTTTTATCAAAGAAATGTGTTTAGTGATGAAGTTCATAGCTGGTTAAATGGTTACATCAATAAGCAAAATTTGGTGCGAAGCTATTCCTCAAACCGTTAACGAATCACCATTACATCCATTAAAAATGACTGTTTAGTGCGGTTAAATGGCTAAATTTTTGTTTTCAAAAATGAATTAGCTAAACATCAATTATATTTGGTTTCAATAAGACGGCGTTACTTGCCATACAGCGCGCTTAAAATTACTGCAAATTCAATTTGGTGACAACTTTATTTACAGAAGTGCTGCTGTTGACTGGCACCGCCTTCGTGCGAATTAATGCCTCTGGCTAACTTTTTATGGGGTTATATTAAGTCCTTGGTTTATGCCGACAAACATGCAACTCTTGAAGCATTGTAAGCTAATATTCAAGCCACCATTGACATCATACGGCCAGATTTATTGGTCTTTTATTATCATTTTAAGTTCTCAGAATAATTTTCAAAGAAAACGGGAAACTTTTACTTTACTCTATTATGTTTATTTTTCTCTGTTGTTACATCTTCTTCAGCATTCTTCGCAACTATATTTAATAAATTTTAATATACATAATACAAAAAGATTGACATACATAAGCGGCATCAGCCTTAGAAACGAGGAAAATCCCGCCAAAAGCGTGTGACTGGTCACATTAATTATACTTTACTTTTACGATGGCAAAGAATAAATAACACTGGCAACACTTGAAAAATCATATAAACTCTCACTCATTGCATGTATGAAATGTACATGAGTGTAATTACCCACCCTAAAAAACCGGTGATAACAAAAGCTAAGCATGTTTTTTTTCTAACTGATATTTAAAGAATTAGCGGCAGGGTTGGTTAAGTTCGTGCAATTATTGTTTTTTTTGGAGCATTTCAAATCGCTTGCTCTGTGTAACTTGTAAGAAAAATAGAGAATAGATCTATTCAATTTAAATTATAACAATTTGTTTTCAATACGAATAAAAATTAAAATTCTCAAAAACTTTGCTTAGTGCAATTTCACTCCGAAAAGTATACTTTAATATTGTTGGTGTACTTTAACAACTACGTTTACCATCCCTGATTAAAGGTAAACAAGGGGAAAGGAAAAGAGTATAAGATAAGAAAACTATCAAGGCGAATTTATACCAGGTGGAGTCGATAGCCCAGCTGATTGTTTTTTGCTCTCGTTTTTTTGCTAATGTCTTGTCAAAAAATACATTGTTTCATATCTGCTAATCGAATGTCAAAGTTGTTGTTTTGTTGTAGTTGTTGTCCTACTGCTCACACCTGGTATGAATTCGCCTTGAAAACTATTTAACTGCTCAAACAAATTTAATGCATTAGGAACATTAAAACAGCGCAACCTAGTTGCCAGATAAAAATGCCAATATATTATTCATTTTTTTACGGTACATTTTATGAGGTGTTCTAACCCAATTACACTAAAGTCATTAAATTCAAACAACTAAGAGCCGATTTTTGGGTTCGAGATTAAACTTAGTTTCGGTTTTAATTAGCGAATCTAATATTCAATATAATTCAATGTTAGTTAATGATTTGATACTTTTGAGCGGTAGCTTAAACCTTGGAGTGTTGCCTTACTGAAGAACAAAAAATAGCAAAATTTTTTTTTGGCAAATGTCATGATATTATCAAAACAACATGGTGTTTTCCAGGGAAGAAGATGAATTTTTTTATTATAATTTAAGGTCATGATTCACTATCATGCTCAGTCGTTCGATTTTTTTTAAATTGGCATATGCGCTCAAAAAGTGTGATAGTGCGAATGGATGGATAGTGAATTTGTGTGACAGAGTTTTTGACAATCTTTTGAAAAAAATCATAAAATATTTTTCTCCATACGTTCAGAGTTCAAAATCTTCTTTTTGTATAATAGTGTGGCACAAAAAGTAAAAAATTCATAAATTTCGGAAGCATTTAAATCTTCGACAGCGCTAGAATAATTCATTTTCATTTGGTTTTCGTGAAACTAGCAGATTTACATGCCCATACATTACTAACATTATTTAATAATTTATTGTTCATATCAGCGTCCCCCCGGGTGTACAATAATGTTACTGTTGCATATTCCAAAGGCTTTGACTATGTGCTCTTGGGGAAAATAGGGGCACCAGGCGCTAGGTTTCCTGAAAACTGAATCTGGAGAAAAGGTCTGTGATATCGGGCCCAACCAGTGCCCAAAGGACTGGTATCACGGGAAGAGCGAGCGGCTCTCTTTGGGCTACCGGCCTCTCTGTGACCGGTTATTGGTTAGGTACATGTGGTGGTTGTGGTTTAAGATCGATTTATGTGGATATGGTGCATGGTCGATCAAGTGTGCTGTTGTACTCTCAATAAAACGGAGTTGGATAGTTTCCAACTCCTAAGCAAGGGGTTATAATATGGGTTCTAGGCTTGCTATGTTATATAAATTGCTACTCATTCACATAATTGCGACATCGGTGGCCTTGAAGCCATCGTATCGTGGAGTGTTGCTATACTACACAATGGGGGCGCTAGTCTACGCTTTTATTTCACTCGGTGGTAAGACCACCGTCGGATAAGAGCCAACACGGCTAGCTGCCGACTTAATCTTGATCACATCTGTTCATATCAGCGCATATCTTACAAGAACGTCGCGATTCTACAATAAAACGATTTTTCTCGCATCTCTAGCACTTTTGGACGCACTATTAAATTACTCATCCAAAATATAGGACATTTCAGTAAGCGCTTCCTATCTTTAAATTTAAAGAAAACAAAGTAGGAAAGAGATAGTATCGAAATTTTTTAATCGTTTGAAAGACCTATCGATGCCCTTAGGATTCGAATATAACATCGTGAAAGTGTTCGCCGCGGTTTTGTTGGAAACGCATTCAAAATGGCAATTTTCCATAATCTTGGCGTTTAAATTAGGTGGAATTTGACAAGATTTATGTTAGCTTTAAAGAGTGCTGAATTTAGTTTCGCACGATCTCAAAGGCGAGTTCACATCATAGTGCAGATTGTCCAATGTGACATGACCTGAGTGATACTTAGAAATCACACGCCGTTGGTGTCCATATCATCCAATTGAGGCCAAAAGAAGTTGATATAGCACTCGCCGTTGACCATCGTTCTCAAAGAGACATGGACCGATGACGCTGCCAGCCCAAAATACTCACCAAACAGTGAGTTTATCGGATTACATTGAACGCATATGCGCTCAAAAAGTGTGATAGTGCGAATGGATGGATAGTGAATTTGTGTGACAGAGTTTTTGACAATCTTTTGAAAAAAATCATAAAATATTTTTCTCCATACGTTCAGAGTTCAAAATCTTCTTTTTGTATAATAGTGTGGCACAAAAAGTAAAAAATTCATAAATTTCGGAAGCATTTAAATCTTCGACAGCGCTAGAATAATTCATTTTCATTTGGTTTTCGTGAAACTAGCAGATTTACATGCCCATACATTACTAACATTATTTAATAATTTATTGTTCATATCAGCGTCCCCCCGGGTGTACAATAATGTTACTGTTGCATATTCCAAAGGCTTTGACTATGTGCTCTTGGGGAAAATAGGGGCACCAGGCGCTAGGTTTCCTGAAAACTGAATCTGGAGAAAAGGTCTGTGATATCGGGCCCAACCAGTGCCCAAAGGACTGGTATCACGGGAAGAGCGAGCGGCTCTCTTTGGGCTACCGGCCTCTCTGTGACCGGTTATTGGTTAGGTACATGTGGTGGTTGTGGTTTAAGATCGATTTATGTGGATATGGTGCATGGTCGATCAAGTGTGCTGTTGTACTCTCAATAAAACGGAGTTGGATAGTTTCCAACTCCTAAGCAAGGGGTTATAATATGGGTTCTAGGCTTGCTATGTTATATAAATTGCTACTCATTCACATAATTGCGACATCGGTGGCCTTGAAGCCATCGTATCGTGGAGTGTTGCTATACTACACAATGGGGGCGCTAGTCTACGCTTTTATTTCACTCGGTGGTAAGACCACCGTCGGATAAGAGCCAACACGGCTAGCTGCCGACTTAATCTTGATCACATCTGTTCATATCAGCGCATATCTTACAAGAACGTCGCGATTCTACAATAAAACGATTTTTCTCGCATCTCTAGCACTTTTGGACGCACTATTAAATTACTCATCCAAAATATAGGACATTTCAGTAAGCGCTTCCTATCTTTAAATTTAAAGAAAACAACGTAGGAAAGAGATAGTATCGAAATTTTTTAATCGTTTGAAAGACCTATCGATGCCCTTAGGATTCGAATATAACATCGTGAAAGTGTTCGCCGCGGTTTTGTTGGAAACGCATTCAAAATGGCAATTTTCCATAATCTTGGCGTTTAAATTAGGTGGAATTTGACAGGATTTATGTTAGCTTTAAAGAGTGCTGAATTTAGTTTCGCACGATCTCAAAGGCGAGTTCACATCATAGTGCAGATTGTCCAATGTGACATGACCTGAGTGATACTTAGAAATCACACGCCGTTGGTGTCCATATCATCCAATTGAGGCCAAAAGAAGTTGATATAGCACTCGCCGTTGACCATCGTTCTCAAAGAGACATGGACCGATGACGCTGCCAGCCCAAAATACTCACCAAACAGTGAGTTTATCGGATTACATTGAACGCTCATATATCGTTGGCAGCGCATTCAACATGGCAATTTTCTATAACTTTGATCAATAAATCAGGTTGAATTTGACAAGATTTATTTTTGCTTTAAAGGCCGCTGAGGTTTGTGACCAGTTCACATCATAGTGCAGATTGTCCAATGTGACATAAACTAAGTGATACTTAGAAATCACACGCCGTTGGTGTCCAAATCATCCAATTGAGGCCAAAAGAAGTTGATGTAGCCCTCGCCGTTGACCATGAGGCCAACATCGTTCTCAAAGAGATATGGACCGATGACGCTGCCAGCCCAAAATCCACACCAAACAGTGAGTGTATCGGAATACTTTTAAGGCTCTTAGATCTAATATGGAGTGGATCAAACTGTAGTGAAAGTGTTAGCGCTAATCTTACGGACTGGTAAAAGCTAGCTATTGTGGATGTCCAGCATAATTTTGATGAGCGTGTCAGTGGGTATACACTGAAATGAGCAAGTCTTACACCTTCATTTCTCAGTAGACCGACACTAATAAATTAAAAAAAAAAAATCGCCAAAGTCTGGCAACCGTAAGCCCAACAGTAAAAAACCCCTCAAAATTTTATTCAAACACAGATGAAAGATTTATAAAAACAACAACAAAATATTCAAGGTGGCATTAAACATGTGAGTGTGTGTGTGTGTGAAGATTTGTATCTTTTTGTTTGATTAAGAGTGTTTTTAAAGAAACAAATGCAAACAAATCTGAACAATTTTATATTGTTTTTGGGGAAATGAATAAAAGAAAAAAAAAAAAAACTAGAAAAATTTCCACTCATTTCGTAGTTTAATAGCAAAAGCAGAGCGTTGCGTTTTACGTTCTGTTACCTTAAAATTTAGTTGACTGTGAGAAATCAGCAGAAGCGTTGGTAGAAAAAATATTGCGGCAAAAGAAAAATTACAATTTCATTCTATTGAATGTTAAAAAATTTTCTTTTAAAAATACTCTTAATTTTCTAAACTAAAAGACTGATTTATAGAAATTCTGCAAAACATAAAATCATAAATCTTATTATAATAAAACAAATTATAAAACAAGTAAAAACTAAAAAATAAGAATTAATATTTTATCGTTGAGTGTGTAAAAATATAATGTTTAAAAGTTCTTCTACATCGTCAATTAAACAATTGTGGTTGTTAAGCATCAGTAGCTGTAGTAGTAAATCGTTTAAAAACCTTAAACATCCTAATGGCTTCTCGTTGTCCCTTCATCCAAAACGTTTTAAGGCTACCGCTTTAAATATTGCCGAATCCCATCACGAAGATAACAAAACAAATTATGTTTTTAATTTAGATCAACGGGCAAAATTTGGTCATTCCGGTAAACAAGTACAGGAAAAAATTGCTCTAGAGGTAAGATTTTAACCATAACCCGTCTCAACAGTTAAAAAAAGTAAAACAATTTTTTGATATCAAACACATGTAAAATGGGGATAGATGTGTATGCGTTGAGCTATTTAATCCTCATTATCCTTTTATATGTTAATTTGAAGGTTACTGCGAATTTGGACGTTTATTTTGTGGGAGTTTTATTGATTTTTATATTTTGTGTATCGTACACTGTTTTTGCACACACGCACACACTTTGGTTTCTTGTATTACAACCGTTATTTTGTTTCTTGTTGAGGAGAAATTTACTTTTGGTGGAACCCAGCTAACATTTTTGTTTAATTTGGATTTTAAATTTAAATCAATATTTTTTGTGTTTGTTAAAAAAAAACAACCAAATTTTTTAAATACAGTTACCTATTTTAACATTGTTTTTTGACTGTCTATTTAAATTGAAGCAGGAAAATTTTGTGCATCTTGTATTTTAAACGCTTGTTTACATAATGATCATTATTCGCGATCGAGTGACAAGCATAATTGTGAAGATAGTTAAAACAATTGTAACAAGAACAAAAATTTGTTATCCTGTATTTAATCAAAAAGGGTTTTTTTTTGGTTTTACTTTAAAACAAAAGTTGTCACATTTACATATGGGGTAATTCCATGTCAAATCAACCAAAAAAATTGTTTTCAATTTACCACTTCCGATTTTATTAAAACTTGTTGATTATATTCTTTGACTTTCTGAAGCCAAATATAATTTAAAAAAAATCTAGCTCTTACAGTTTTTTAGCTATACAGTTATCAAAATAGCAAAATATCGCTTTTTTGCTTGTGAGCTCGAGGATTAAATAGGTATATTCTTATTCCAGTTATATAAGCCCTAGGAAGTTGAGCAATAGCTCATTTTAAAGGGGATTTCATACGCAAAATGCATTACACTTTGCTAGTGTCTAAAAATAAAATTTTCTCAATTTTTCTTTACAATTGATTAGAGAGAATATAACGAACTTAAGCCTAATTTCAAAAAATTAATTTGTATGTTAATAAATATAAATATATATAAATAATTATTTAATATATTTTTAATAAGTTATTTTAATTATAGATTAATTTAACATCATTCAATTGCTTCAAATAAAATGTTTTTTTTTTTTTTTATTTCATTTGAGCCAGTATTTACTTTCTTCTTTAAACATTTATGTTTATTATGTTTATTTAATTCTTCGAAAATAATTTAATACTATTAAATGAAATATGAAACATTGCTTTGGTGTCATGTTTTAAGTTTGAAAACAAAATTGTCAAACTACATATTATCAATGTTCTATAAATAAGCTGCTAATTAACAAATGTTAGTTAAAGAATTAGGTTGACAATGTTAACTTGACTTTAAATAATTTTTAACCGACTTCAAAAAAAGAAGGAGGTTATAAATTCGTCTGAATGTTGCTTTTTTTATGTTCAGTCATTTCTTTTCATTTCAAATTAAAGGGTGTCCCCATATGTGACGTCAATTTAAATATATGAACCATTTGAACCATTGTAGACAATCATTTTAAAATTGGACAGAATGTCCAATATTTATAATCAGAAATTAAATATTTATAATTAGAAGTTAAAGGGTATCCCAATAGTTGATGTAATTTGATGTACTATGTTGCAAAACTTTTGAACCGTAATAGAGAGACGGTTAAAAATTACAACGAACCTGTATATCTAAGTCCTTTATAACATCAAGAATATAATTTAAATTTGGAAACTAAAGGGTGTCCCCATAATTGATATAATTTTACCTATCTAGCCCTATCTTTTAAACCGTTATATACAAACACTTGAAAATTAGACAGAATCTCCACTACTATGTCCCTTATAATAACATTTATAAATATTTAAAATTTTAAAGGATGTCTCAATAGTTGATGTAAATTGATGCATATGGCCAAACTTTTGAACAAAGAATCTGTCCTTTAAAATAAGTGTTTAATTTAAAATGTACATTAAAGGGTGTCCCCTAGGTGATATTGTTTAAGCTATATGGCCATATCTTTGGAACCGTTACTTTTTATTACTGTGTAAGTAATAATAAGTGTAAAAAATAAAGGGTGTCCTCATATCTGACGTAATATGTCGTATATGGCTTTATCTGCTTAACCGTTATGGATAGACATTTGAATGTACAGAACGTATATTACTATGTCCGTTAGAGCAACAAGTATAAAAGTATTTGATTTGAGTACTATTTCTTACGGATTACTTTCTTTTAAATTTTTAGTTTAGAATTGATGCACATATATTTGTTTTGTAGTCGGTTTTTTTTTCAAAGAATTATTTAAATTAAATTATACCAACCAGCTTTTTAAATTGTTCTTTTCGAACAGAAATTGTACTAAATAAGTTTTGTTTGTGAATTTAAATCAACCTTTAATCGAGACATTGGACAATTTTATTCATCTGCGTGCGGTAACTTGCTAAACGGATCGAAATACAAGAGATTTATGAAATCCCAATCTATGCACAGGCAAATGTTAAACTAAATTTACCACCATAGTTCTGAAGTCGCCTAAGATACTAGTGAAATTAATTGAAGGGCATTGATGCTCTGATTATTAGTTATTGCATTGGGACTGTATAACAGAGGTTTTCATAATGATACGATTAATAAAAAGACGTTTCATCTGTCAAGGTTGCCCGGCATATCGTCCTTTCATAACCTCTCTAAACTATCGACTGGAGAACTGGATAATTTAAATATTTTCTTCAATTGTAATTGTGGTTCTAGTAAGGAACCCAGACATCAGGATTTTTTCGGAAAAAGTATTTTTTAAGGTTTTATTCGCTATTTTCGTCATATTCATCATTATTTTGATTTCTTTAATTTTCTATCTTAACGATTCAAATCTATTTCTAAGATAGAAGTCCGTTTTGGAACTACTCGACCGCGTGCAGGAAAGGGCGAAGAAGCTCATAGGTGACAGTAGGGTATCCAACTCTCTTGACTCTCTTGAACATCGACGCAATGTGGGTTGTGTTTCGCTGTTTTATCGCTACTACAATAGAATGTGCTCTTATGAGATTAAGGAACTAGTCCTTGATATCCGCACGTTATCGCGCACAACACGCTTTTCGTTAGAAGCTCATCCATTTGTGTTCGATTGGCCAGTGAATCGCACAATGCATTACAGAGAAAATTCGTTTTTTAGCCGTACAGTTTGCTTGTGGAATCATCTTCCTACAGAAGTCTTTTCTGTCAACTACAATGTTGGAAAATTCAAATCAAATGTCCACAAACATTACTCGCTCTATCCTCCTTCCCATAACCTAATTTCCTAGTTCTGGCACAATGCTTTGCATGAGTAGGGGTCATCTCCTGAGTGCTGGTCCGAAATAAAAAAAAAAAGTGTTTGTGTAATAACAAATGAGAAGGATAAAAATTAAGTTTTTTAAAGTTCCAAAAATCAAAATAACAACAATAGACTTTTAAACGTAAAGCTAGCAAAACTTTCAAATTGTACCAAATTCGTCATTGGTGGGTGTACCATTGTACTTTTCATGTTTAAAATGTACCAAAAAAGGTTCAATTGTACCAACTTTAGCAACCCTGATATGTAATCAAAGATTTTGAACATTAAGCCTGTTAATTACTCTGTTCAGTTTTTCATGCGGAATACTGTCAAACTTCGTACATACATACAAAATTTGTATGAAAAAGTCATGAAAAAATGTTGCAGAAATAGTACTCTGTTTTTATTGTGGAAAAACATGAAATGTTTATGGCAATATTTTATCAAAACTGTGAAATAAAGCAAATGAGCATTATTTCATGTGGAATTTTTTGTAAATTTTTTTTGG